>LR738711.1:849791175-849906251 GCA_902687465.1 Secale cereale | reverse complement strand
CGGGGCGAAGTTGGCGGAGGGGGGGAGGTGGGCCCCGGCTCGGGGGGCGGCCGTTTTGGTGCTGTGTCTGTCTGGGTTTTGCGATGGAGAGGGAGGGGATGAGACTCTCTCTTCTCTTGTCGCCGTCGAGAAGAGGAGGATGATAGGGGATGCTGCCGATTTGCTTCGGAGCAAAGTGTTTGATGGTTTGGGTGCTGTTACTGGTGGGCTGTTGCTCCTGTCTTTGGATTACTCGGGATCGGATGGGGTACTGTCAGAGTTACAAGCAACCATGTGCATATGCTGTGAGCAGATCTTCCTATGAGGACCATGGTGGAATTTGAATGCACTAACAGACGCAATGTATCTTTTTCCATGAAAGGCCGTCGGGAATTTGTGCTCTTGTCATGGGAGAGGAAACATTCCGGTGTCTTCTATCCATATCCAAGGCACGCGCATATACACACGCATATACTCATAGGACATCTTGTGAAGAGAAACATGAAGGAACAATCCGTGTTAACGATAACATGTGACAAGATGAAGCAAAGAACCAAAATGACGCAAAGCTCCAAATGGAGATACCAAAGATGAGCTTGACGATCCACGCAAAAAAGATTTTCGAATAAAGTGGCCCCCACAGAGCCAATGTCTGATTCTCTAGTTGGTGTCTTCGTTGTTGTGGCGTCGCGTCCTAACCTTGTCGTGTGGCCCCCTTTGATCATCCATGCCTAACGCATGCATCAGACAAGATGAGACCATATGAATGCATACAAGCATGACATCATCAACATTCTACGGTTTTGAATTTTCATGGTTCTTTTTCTCAATTGATGTATTCAATTCACAATCCGCTCTCACTAGAACCAAAATTGATACGGTTTGTCGACTTCTTTTATCATCAATAATTGCCATGTTACGGTTTGGTTGTTTACAAGATGTATGCGTTTTATAGGCATTTGGTTATCAAGCTACTTCCTCCGTTCCTAAATATAAGTCTTTGGAGAGATTTCACTATGGACTACATACGGAGCAAAATGAGTGAATCTACACTCTAAAATATGTCTATATACATCCGTATGTAGTTTGTAGTAGAATCTCTAAAAAGACTTATATTTAGGAACGGAGGGAGTATAATATATGGTTTACTACTTTACTATCATGTAAGACTTGCACGATAGTACTTATATGACTTTTACCCGTTGATAACACTTCAATACTTACTATTTAGACCTGCATAACATTGCAAAGTAACATATTTTTTTATCTGGTAAGCATACACTATGAGGATGGTAATCCTTGGCTACTAACATGGAAGCCTCATATCATAACTTGGTAACAGGTGTTAACAGAAGAAAAATCATCAAATAAAATGATATTGTTTTGACGTTCGCGTGGTTGCACATATCACTATTTTTTTTAAAAAAAATCAACATATTTCTAATTGGTATATTGGTTTAAATAATAAAGAATTTGAATCTTTTCAAAAAAAATACTAATGATGATAGAAGATTTATATACATACCTCCTCTCTTTATTGGGCAGAGAATCACAGGAAGAATTGGTTACATTTGAGGACATAGGTGGGCATGTGTTACACACAAAAAAATTGTTGATTATAACCTCATTTGATTTACATATTTTTGAATATTTGATGGGTTTTGACTACTTTACAGAGACACCATTTTCTTTAGAGAACAAGTGCCATGCCGAATACTATATTTCTAGTCTTCATTTGAGCCTTAAATTATGCACACCGCAATGCATCAAGTACAAACATGGATCTTCTTCGTGGGACATTGTGGAATTCTTGAGTAAACAATATGTTCAAAATTCTATAGTAGTGATAGACAACTGCAAGGATATTCTGGCAGAGTTTCGGAGGAAGGAAGTGAAAATAGACAACCTATGGCTTACGTGAGCTCTGTAATAGGGTGTTGGAGATGGCAACACACCTCCTTTTCATGTGCAGATACACTCGTTACGTATGGGAGGCGGTCAAGACTTGTCTTGGGCTGATTGAGTTGCGCACAGAGGAGTGTGGCAACTTCACCTCGGTCAATTGTTGGCGGTGAGCCGTGGCAAATGTCAATGATAATGGTGGTGTTGTTAGAAAGGGGATCATTTCCCTTCTAATGCTAGTCTCATGGGAGGTATGGAATGGGTGTAACGTGGGGGGTTTTAGGGCCTTTTCATCTTTATTGAGTGTTATCATTGCCGGAATCAAAGGAGAAGGTGTAGTTGTGGGTTCGGGTGCGCGTGAAGCCTTTTAGTTCAATCAATGCCGCGAGAGTAATCTTTTTTATTGTTTGGTCACCGTGTTGTAAACCCTATAAGTCTTCTTGTTGGATGAAACGGGCAAAGCTTATGCCCCTCATTCCGTAGAAATAAAGGTAATGCCTCTCTCATTAGGGTTTCTCTTTCACTCTCACGCTTTGCGACGGTTAGGGCACTCATCTCATCCTAACTTCGCCGGTGAGCCCATGGATCCACCTCCCCTCTGCCTGCCATGCCGCTTAGGTGACTAGTGGAGGGGAGGGGGATCACAATGCCTCGACTCCTGTTAGTAGTTTAGGTTAATTATAATTTTGCAAGGGTGGCATTCCAGCGGGCGGCTGCCCTTCATCTTCATGTTGGCCTTTTGGGCTCCGATCCTCCTCAGCTTCGTCGAGACGGAGTCAACAAAGCTCCGACGTAGATTCATGTCATCTTCTTGGGGCGGCGACCGGCGAGGTAGGTTTCCTAGTTGTGCGTGTACTCCGGTTAGATTTTGTGCTAGACGCTTCAGATCAATTCAAGTGTTCAATGATGAAGATTGCGGCTCTGAGACGCTGGTCCTTAGAAGCACGTGCACGAATACTTCTCAACCGTCAACAAAAAGGTCAAACCGGCTTGGGCGAGGGTGCAACCAGAGCGACGCGTCGACGGCTCGTTCTGCCGCCGGTAGTGGTCGTTTGGTGCTGAAGGGTCCTCGATGTTTTTTCTACTATATATGAGGCGATTTTGTGCTTTTTATGAACCTTGGCGTATCATGGTACTAATACAAAATGACAGCATCATTTTCGAACCAATCATAAGAAAACAATTGAAGGGGTAAAAGGAGCCAATCACTCCTGCAGTGATTACTGCAATTAACCAAAAGAATTAAGTGCCTTGCGATTGGACCACATGCATAGGTTCATTATTTGCAAATCCCAACTTTAAAAGCCCTTTGACAAACTCCCAACAAATTATCAGTAGCACGACGGTACTCCATGCGGGATTGCTGGTGGAGTTATTTGTCTGACGGAGAAAGCAAAACGAGGGAGTACGAGTAGGTACGTGCCATGTAGAGAGAAATCTGAAAACCATTGTGGTTTGAGGACCGGTGCGTGCGTGTTGTCTTTTTTATGTGAGATACTCACTGGTCGTTGGAATTGGATGGTTACGGAATCGGCATCTAGAATCGTTGTCCGGTTAGACGCCCCTCGGCTCAGTGGATCGAGCAGGTTGATTAGCATCGAGTATGTCATTGCCTCCCGATAAAGCCAAGGCAGCACAGGCCAAAGCAAAGCTACCAGTAGAACGGACTCTTTGGTTGGCTTAATTAGCAGCTAAGTACTAGCCAGTACTGGCTACTCCACAGCATGCTTCTAAGTTTCCGATCGTAGTGTTGGTTTTGTCAGAGGAATGGGATTGATAAATTTGCCAAAGGCCTCCTTTGGTAAACACAAAGGATAGAAAAAATTCCTATGAAATACTTCCTCCGTCCCATAATGTAATACTCCCTCCGTCCCAAAATTCTTGTCTAACATTTCTCTAGATACGGATGTATCAAACACTAAAGCATGACTAGATACATCTATATTTTGAAAAACCTAAGACAAGAATTTTAGGACAGAGGGAGTATGTTTTTTGACACTACACTAGTGTGAAAAAATGTCTTACATTATGGGACAGAGGGAGTATAAGCTATACGTAGCAAAAAATAATATCATTGAAAACTATATTAAATACGAATTCAACAATATACTTTTATTAACTTTTTCTAGTCAAATACTCCAAAATACGATGGGGACTAATAAAACCGGACGGATGTACTGCTATTTAAGCCATTGGTTTTGAATGAATGTTGCAAAGGCAAAATGGAGGAAGTTTTTCGTTGGTCTCAGTTTCAGATGAAAGACGCGGGAATTTTACAATCCACTTGAATATATTTTTAAATTTCTTATGCATGAAGAACGAGACTGGGATCTTTATTGGCACAATAACATGCTAATTATACATTACCATGCGGTTTGTGTCGGAGTTATGTCCGTCAAATCCTTTGATATGGTACTCGGGCCACACGAGTAGATCGAATAAGAAACATGAGGGGTTGCCCAAGTTCAGGCCCTCGCGGAGGAGATAAAAGCGTACTTCCTATTTGATTGTATTGATCGGATATAAGTGACACAGCGACCGAGGGATTGAGTATCAACTCTATGGTTAGATGTCTATTGACTAGCCTATCCACGGTTTATATGGGTACCGAGGTCTAGGATTATAGGATCCTAGTCAGTTAAGGAGGAGACCTCCTGGACACCGGTTTCCTTGACGTGTACTCCAGGTCCTTCGGGTCTTGATCCATAATTGGCCCATAAGTTGATACGACAGCCCAGTGCATAAACCGATCCAGGGTTTCTAGTCTCGCCTGCTTAAGCCAGCTTTCGTTACGATGAGGCATCCCTGGGTCGTAACACTGTCAATTTGACTTTGTTTATTTAATTTCTGCACTTCCTTTCATGTGAACCGAACACCTGAGTTTACAAGTGTATGGCGGTGCCCTGGAAGTTTTTGTTGGTTCAATTGATAGTTCATGAGACGTTATGTTAACCTAGTTGCCGCCACTTTCGTGTCTAGGTTGTGCTATCAAATCTAGCAATTTTTCATATGACGTTCTTCCATGTACGCATGAATACCTTAGAGACGGTGCACATGTACCGCTTCAACGAACCATTTGTAAGTTTCCACAATCTTCTGGTCGACGAGCAAAGGAGGAGAAGGATGATTGCACTACTCAACGCGCTGCTCCAACTCTACTTTCTTTCTAAAACCACTTGTCTAGTGGTAATCTTGTGATCAATCTCCACAACATGTTCTTGATTTATGTGGCGGAAACATTTGTTTGCAAGGATTGCATGTTTCTTAATCCAACAACTGCTTCATATTTGCGCTAGTATTTTGTGTCCCGATCCACCTCGAGTTCATCCATTGAGATTAATTTAGCAGACCTTTGGTGTAGATTCCCGCCGTCTACTTGGGGTGGTGAGGTTAGAGTTTCTCGTTGCGCATGCAAGATGATGAAATTTGGTGCGAGTCGCTTCCGATCAATTAAAGGGCTTAATGACACGACTGTAACCTCTGGGAACATGTAGGAAGACTTCTCATCTCTCATTGACAAGGTAGGCCGAACCCGGTAAGGGAGCGATAATGTCAACAGTTTGTACTGACGATGATTGTGGTCACTTGTTGGTCTATGGACCTTGATGTAATTTCTATTATGTTGAAGGTGTTTTATACTGTTAGTGAGCCTTATGATACATACTAGTGGTTGGGGCGCCACCTGGTGGCACCTCTTGAGGCGGGATTATGCGCGCTAATCAAGTTGTTGTATTTGTTAACGTGACTATATCACAATAGGCTTAGTTTAGGCCAAAAGACAGGCAGCCTAGATGATACATCAATAATTGAAGTACATGTAAACTTCCGATTGGCAAACATAGTAAATCTAATTTTAGCGTCAGAAACCTAGAAAGACAGCATGAGCACATTGACATATAGCAGAAATAAATTCACAACGGATATTCACCTCGCATCTTAATACCAGTGTTACAAAATCATATGTCAATATGAGGAGAAGCAAACTTAAGGGTTTGTCACTACTTGATTGTGGATACTATATTCATCTACAAATAGGTAACATGCAACAACGAGCCATTGGACAGAGAGAAAGAGATGCAAGTCAACACAACAAATTAACAAGAGCCATGCTGTAACAAGAACCTTCAATGTTTGAGAAACTCGCAATGCTCTTCAAGTTCTCCGAAGTAGAGTAGGCCGCCAGAGGTGCGTATGTACCTTTAGAGAGAGGTCGTCAGTGTCAAGATATGAATAGAGTAGCATGAAAAGAGCATGGAAAAGGTTGTTTTTTACCACAGATGATTTACTCTTCGGTCAGAGGTGCTTTGAGGTGCTTTGAGTTTCTTGTAGCACCGTGCTTCTCTACACAACGAAATGTGATGGAATATAATCTATAAATTGTATGGCCTACCAAATGGATCTATTATTTGGAATTGTTATTGTTGGTTTTCTGTTAAAAAGGAAATACACTCATGATATGAAGCAGAATTAAGATGGTAAAATAGAGATGTGGTAGCACATGTATCTACCGTATTTGTGATTCCGTTCATTCACAGGATTAATGAAAGCAAGTTATATCTGAACAGAAAATAACCTAGATCAGCATGTATATTTTTGAAAGAAATTATCAAAGTAGCTGGAATTAAAGCTTAGAGTGTGGCAGTAGTTCAAATTTTAACATTGAGTCATCTAAATATACAGTGCTCCCAAACATGTGAAGAGTCAAATGGCAGAAAATTAGAAACATTTTAGGCCAGAGCTGACACATCGAGCACCATACATATAGCAAGATAAAAGGGGAAGTCAAGTTTAGACAAACAATTGTGACCCTCTGAAATGTTGCATCTATAGAATATTGACTAGATCTATCCATTTCTATCTCAGCATTTGGTCATTATATAATAGTTTAGTTTAGTAATAAAGGCTGGTTATGTCGAAGAGAGGATGTTAAAAGAACAGAGGAAGGAGGTCACCTTATTGGATATGTGGTGCTTGACAGAGGCAGAGGTGTAATATAGTATGAAGGGCCATACATGAACTCAACATGACTAATTAAGGTGAAACCAATGATGATGAACAGAGCGGTCAACCAACGAACGCTTAGGTCCCCTCAAACAATATTGAGCAATAGAACATACATATCAGAAAAATAATCAAATAAAACATGACAAGAGCACACCTCAGTGCAGCATAACAACAAATAGGCTATGAGCAGTTAATATGAGCAGCAAACCAACAAAATAACATCACACTAACAACCATCTATACAGACACACAGAACGACCAATCTGAATCGGAGATGCCGGACAGGTCGTTCGTATGGCATAGGAAACCCGAAACCCAAAAAATTCAGTTCACACATAGCTGACCAAAAGAACACAAACATGAGCATACATGTACGCAATGATAGAACAAAACACGAGGATGAGGAATGGACCGTGCCCTATAAAGATCCTAGATAGGGAGCGACAAAGCAGATCCAAGATAAAAACAAGCCACAGCCAGAGAGCAAAGTGGGCACATATAACACTTCTCTGCACGTATACATACAGTCAAAACTACTCTGTCACAGTTGCACAAGGTCACATTAGAGCTCACCTTATCGTCCTTACTCCTTAGTTTCACTGGACCGAGTCCATGTCTTGAACTGGTTCCCATGCCACTCCACCTTGGTCATCTTCTGATTAGCACTCCGTGCTATAAATCTGTGGAAAATACATATGGTAGAAGATTCACAAAACTCACGCAATTGAAAGGGGCCAAACAGTATAGTCCTTGTTCCAGTCCCTAATAGGATACCAATAGTTTAGTACTGTTTCTGGCCATTGAAGGTCCAAATTAAACAAAGCTAGATTAATTTGACATACAACAGATCAACTCGATCCTGTGAATTGTCCCCAAACTGTACTTACCAAGGCAGTGTAATGGTTAGCCACAACATCGTGTCGTCAATTCAACTTACAATTATAAAGAGATAACGATGAGACGATCTTAGCTGCTGCCGAAGAAAGAAACGGTAATCCCTTTGGTTCATGATATGCCTGGTAACTTGAATCTGAAGGAAAATGACTATTTTGTATAGATGTATCGAGAATTAAAGGATGTACTACATAAATCTAACTTTTCATCCAGAAGATAAAACCATACAATCATGTGCTAGCTTGCTTATCACATATAGTTAAGGTACTAACAATTAGTAATTCGTTTGTTGTCATGTGCTTGTGAGACACACCTTTGTAAACTCTTACATATATTCTAGTAGGTTCATTGAGAATAACAGCCAAAATAAAAATATGTGGCTTCAAGAAAATGTCATGAATAAAGAACATCTTACTATAATCAATGGTAGAACCCAATACTGAATAGGTTGTGACATTACGTTAGTCCAAGCATCTTCCTGTAATTAGAAACATCCACAACATTTGACTTCTAAAGTTCATAATAGCTCACCAATCTAAGAGGAAATCCATTTTTCAATCTACCATTGATATGGTTTAATTTGGAATTTCTAAAATTAGCACGTATGTAGTAGACAAAAAGTGGGACACTGTACCTGATCAGAACTAATCTTCAAGATTTGAGGTGCCGGATTTCTCCTGGAAGACCTGCCATTTGATAGCTAATTAGTGATTAACATCTATGAAAAATGGATATGGAGCAACTCCAGCATAAACAGGGATCAACAATAATACCGAAAAAGAATAACGATAATTTCACATGGCATGATTATAACAATAATATATATTGTAGACTTGTTCAAGCTCCTTCCTCAAAAATTACTATATTAGATGGTGTCCCAGATTCAACAAGTGAATACTAAACACCGTTCCAAAAAAACAAGTGAATACTAAACTTAGAAACAACTGGGCGTAGTATTCACAAAATACTACAAGGGTGAGTTGTAGCTCACAACTATCACCACGTGAACAGAATATTCACATGATCTATGCAATCATGAATAAGGAATGATTCTCTACTTTTCAACTCCTTGAACTTGTCGAAAACCATTTGCAACAAGTCGAGCTTTGTAGACAGTAACATTACCATCGACGTCAGTCTTCCTCTTAAAAATCCATTTACTTTCAATGGCTTGCCTATCATCGGGCAAGTCAACCAAAGTCCACACTTTGTTCTCATACATGGATCCCATCTCAGATTTCATGGCCTCAAGCCAATTTGCGGAATCTTGGCTCATCATCGCTTCCTCGTAGTTCGTAGGTTCATCATGGTCTAGTAACATGACTTCCAGAACAGGATTTCATACCACTTTGGTGCGGAACGTACTGTGATACGTCTCCAACATATCTATAATTTTTTATTGTTCCATGCTATTATATATGATGTTTTGGATGTTTAATGGGCTTTATTATACACTTTTATATTATTTTGGGGACTAACCTATTAATCCAAAGGCCCAGTCCAGATTGCTGTTTTTTTGCCTATTTCAGGGTTTTGCAGAAAAGGAATATCAAACGGAGTCTAAATGGAATGAAACCTTCGGGAGAGATATTTTTGGAACGATATCTTCACGGGAGACTTGAGAACCAGGGTAGAGGGCACACGTGGCGTCCACGAGGGTGGGGCGCGCCCCTTCCCCTGGGCACGCCCCCTGCCTCGTGGGCCCCACGTTGCTCCCCCGATGCCCTCCTTCCTCCTATATATACCCATGTACCCTGAAAACATCGAAGCAACAGAGAAAACCCTAATTCCATCGCCACAACCTTCTGTTCCCATGAGATCCCATCTTGGGGCCTGTTCCGAAGCTCCGCCGGAGGGGGGGGGGATCTTCCATGGAGTGCTTCTACATCAACACCATCGCCTCACCAAGAGTTGTGAGTAGTTTACCACAGACCTTCAGGTCCATAGTTATTAGCTAGATGGCTTCTTCTCTCTTTTTGGATCTCAATACCAAGTTCTCATTGGTCTTCGAGGAGATCTATTCGATGTAATCTTTTTGCGGTGTGCTTGTCGAGATCCGATGAATTGTGGACTTATGATCAAGATATCTACGAGAAATATTTGGTTCTTTTCGGAATTCTTTTATGTATGATTATAATATCCTTGCAAGTCTCTTCGAATTATTGGTTTGGTTTGGCCTACTAGATCTATAGTTCTTGCAATGGGAGAAGTGCTTGGCTTTGGGTTCAATCTTGCGGTGTCCTTTCCCAGTGACAACAGGGGCAGCAAGGCACATATAGTATTGTTGCCATCGAGGATAAAAAGAAGGGTTTATATCATATTGCTTGATTTTATCCCTCTACATCATGTCATCTTGCTTAAAGCATTACGCTATTCTTATGAACTTCATACTCTAGATGCATGCTGGATAGCGGTCGATGTGTGGAGTAATAGTAGTAGATGCAGAATCGTTTCGGTCTACTTGTCACGGACGTGATGCCTATATATAATGATCATGCCTAGATATTCTCATAACTATTTGCTTTTCTATCAATCGCTCAACAGTAATTCGTTCACCCACCATAGAATTCTGTTATCATGAGAGAAGCCACTAGTGAAACCTATGGGCCCCGGGTCTATTCTCAACATATCAATCTACAATCTACTTTACTTTACTGTTTTTACTTTCTGTTCTTATATCCAAAATACCTAAAATATCAAACTATCATATCTATCAGATCTCACTTTCGTAAGTGACCGTAAAGGGATTGACAACCCCTTATCGTGTTGGTTGCGATGTTCTTATTTGTTTGTGCAGTTGCGAGGGACTCGCGCGTGGTCACCTACTGGATTGATACATTGGTTCTCAAAAACTGAGAGAATACTTACGCTACTATGCTGCATCACCCTTTCCTCTTCGAGGGAATACAACGCAAGCTCGACAAGTAGCAAGAAGAATTTCTGGCGCCGTTGCCGGGGAGGCTTACGCAAAAGTCATATACCAAGTACCTATCACAAACCCTTATCCTTCGCATTACATTATTCGCCTCTCGTTTTCGTCTCCCCCACTTCACCCTTGCCGTTTTATTCGCCCTTCTTTTTCCGTGTGTTTACCGTTCGCTTGCTTCTTGTTTGCTTGTGTGTTGGATTGCTTGCTTGTCACTATGGCTCAGAACAATACTAGATTGTGTGATTTTTCCAATACCAACAATAATGATTTTATTAGCATGCCTATTGCTCCTATTACCAATGATGAATCTTGTGAGAACAATGCTACCCTGTTGAATCTTGTCATGAAAGATCAATTTTCCGGCCTTCCTAGTGAAGATGCCGCTACCCATCTAAACAACTTTGTTGATTTGTGTGATATGCAAAAGAAGAGGGATACGGATAATGATATTGTTAAATTGAAGTTATTTCCGTTTTCACTTAGAGATCGTGTTAAACTTGGTTTTCCTCTTTGCCTAGAAATAGTATTGATTCGTGGAATAAGTGCAAAGATGCTTTTATCTCTAAGTATTTTCCTCCTGCTAAGACCATCTCTCTTTGAAACGATATTATGAATTTTAAGCAACTAGATCATGAGCATGTTGCACAAGCTTGGGAGAGAATGATATTAATGATACTTAATTGCCCTGCACATGGTTTGAACTTATGGATGATTGATACGTCTCCAACGTTGATGTCTACTACACAACCTTCTTCTTGTAGACGTTGTTGGGCCTCCAAGTGCAGAGGTTTGTAGGACAGTAGCAAATTTCCCTCAAGTGGATGACCTAAGGTTTATCAATCCGTGGGAGGCGTAGGATGAAGATGGTCTCTCTCAAGCAACCCTGCAACCAAATAACAAAGAGTCTCTTGTGTCCCCAACACACCTAATACAATGGTAAATTGTATATGTGCACTAGTTCGGCAAAGAGATGGTGATACAAGTGCAATATGGATGGTAGATATAGGTTTTTGTAAGCTGAAAATATAAAAACAGCAAGGTAGCAAGTGGTAAATGTGAGCATAAACGGTGTTGCAATGATAGGAAACAAGGCCTAGGGTTCATACTTTCACTAGTGCAAGTTCTCGCAACAAGGATAACATAATTGGATCATATTACTAGCCCTCAACATGCAACAAAGAGTCACTCCAAAGAAACTAATAGCGGAGAACAAACGAAGAGATTATGGTAGGGTACGAAACCACCTTAAAGTTATTCTTTCTGATCGATCTATTCAAGAGTCCGTAGTAACGTTCAATCTATCACAGAGTTCGTACTAGAATAACACCTTAAGACTCAAATCAATCAAAACCCTAGTGTCACCTAGATACTCCATTGTCACCTCAAGTATCTGTGGGCATGATTATACGATATGCATCACACAATCTCAGAAACATATATTCAACCAACACATAGAACTTCAAAGAGTGCCCCAAAGTTTCTACCGGAAAGTCAAGGCGAAAACGTGTGCCAACCCCTATGCATAGATTCCTAAGGTCACGGAACCCGCAAGTTGATCACCAAAACATACATCAAGTAGATCACATGATATCCCATTGTCACCACAGATAAACATGTGCAAGACATACATCAAGTGTTCTCAAATCCTTAAAGACTCAATCCGATAAGATAACTTCAAAGGGAAAACTCAATCCATTACAAGAAAGTAGAGGAGGAGAAGAAGATCCAACTAAGCTCGCGATACATCAAGATTGTGCCATCTCAAGAACACGAGAGAGATATCAAACACATAGCTACTGATACATACCCTTAGCCCCGAGGGTAGACTACTCCCTCCTCGTCATGGAGAGCGCCGAGATGATGAAGATAGCCACCGGAGAGGGATTCCCCCCTCCGGCAGGGTGCCAGAATGGTTCTAGACTGGTTTTCGGTGGCAACAGAGGCTTTCGACGGTGGAACTCCCGATCTAGGTTAATTTCCGAAGGTTTCAGTATTTATAGGAATTTTTGGAGTCGGGGCCAAGTAAAGGGGAGCTACGGGCCATCCTCGAGATAGGGGGGTGCGCCCCCCTGCCCAGGGCGCGCCATCCACCCTCGAGGGCAGCCCGTGGCTCTCCTGGCCCAACTCTTTTGCTTCGGGGGCTACTTTTGGTCCAGAAAAAATCATAAAAAAATGGCTCGTCAATTGGACTCCGTTTGATTTTCCTTTTCTGTAAAACCCTAAAACAGAAACTGGCACCGGGCTCTGAGTTAATAGGTTGGTCCCAAAAATCATATAAAAGTGTATAATAAAGCCCATAAGACATCCTAGAAGGATTATATAATAGCATGGAATAATAAAAAATTATAGATACGTTGGAGACGTATCAGCATTCCCAAGCTTAATTCCTGCTCGTCGTCGAGTAGGTAAATGATAAAGAAAGAATTTTTGATGTGGAATGCTAACCAATATTGTTTTTCAATGTAATTCTCTTAATTGTGGCATGAATGTTTGGATCTGAAAGATTCAAGATAAAAGTCTATGTTGACATAAGAAATAACAATACTTCAAGCAATACTAACAAAGCAATCATGTCTTCTCAAAATACTATGGCTAAAGAAAGTTATCCCTACAAAATCATATAGTCTGGCTATGCTCCCTCTTCATCACACAAAATATTCATATCATGCACAACCCCGGTTTCAGCCAAGCACTTGTTTTCATACTCTATTCTTTCAAACCTTTCAACCTTCACGCAATACATGAGTGTGAGCCATGGACATAGCACTATGGGTGGAATAGAGAGGTGGTTGTGGAGAAGACAAAAAGGAGGAAGATAGTCTCACATCGACTAGGCGTATCAACGGGCTATGGAGATGCCCATCAATAGATATCAATGTGAGTGAGTAGGGATTGCCATGCAACGGATGCACTAGAGATAAATATGTATGAAAGCTCAACAAAAGAAACTAGTGGGTGTGCATCCAACTTGCTTACTCACAAAGACCTAGGGCATTTGAGGAAGCCCATCGTTGAAATATACAAGCCAAGTTCTATAATGAAAATTCCCACTAGTATATGAAAGTGACTAAACATGAGACTCTCTACAATGAAGAACATGGTGCTACTTCGAAGCACAAGTGTGGAAAAAAGATAGTAGCAATTGTCCCTTCTCTCTTTTCTCTAATTTTTTTTGGAGGGGCTTTCTCCCTTTTTTTATTAGCCCCTCTCCATTTTTTTGGGCCATCTCTTTTTTTATTGGCCTTTCCTCACATTGGACTATGCTCTAATAATGATGATCATCACACTTTTTATTACAACTCGATATTACAACAAGTATGACTCTATATGAATACCTCTGGTGGTGTACCGGGATATGCAATGAATCAAGAGTGACATATGTGAAAAATTATGCATGGTGGCTTTGCCACAACTACGATGTCAACTACATGATCATGCATGGCAATATGACAATATGATGCGTGTCGTATAAACGGAACGATGGAAAGTTGCATGGCAATATATCTCGGAATGGCTATGGAAATGCCATGATAGGTAGGTATGGTGGCTGTTTTGAGGAACAATATGGTGGATGTTTCGAGAAAGGATATATATTGGGTTTATGGTACCGGCGAAAGTTGCGCGGTACAAGAGAGACTAGCAATGGTGGAAGGGTGAGAGTGCGTATAATCCATGGACTCAACATTAGTCATAAGAACTCATATACTTATTGCAAAAATTTACGAGTCATCAAAACAAAGCAATCAACGCATGCTCCTAGGGGGGAGGTTGGTAGGAGTTAACCATCGCACGCCCCCGACCTCCACACAAAGGTTGGCACTCTACAAATACCTCATGCTCTAACTTCGTCACATAGCGGTTCACCATACGTGCATGATACGGGAATCACTAACCTTAACACAAGTATTTCTCAATTTCATAATAACTCCACTAGCATGACTCTAATATCACTATCCTCAAGTCTTGAAACAATTATCAAGCATCCAACATCTCATTCTATTCAATGCACTTGGTGTGATTTTTTTACTACATTGACATTGGATGTCTATCATGTGAAGACTAGTTCTTTTATCCTAAACACATTACCATGCTTTTTTAATAGACTCTCAAATAGATATAAGTGAAGCATGAGAGTTCAACAATTTCTACAAAATATTACCATCACCGTGCTCTAAAAGATATAAGTGAAGCACTAGAGCAAGAACTATTCAACTCAAAAGATATAAGTGAAGCACATAGAGTGTTCTAACAATTTCTAGGCCATATTTAACTCTCTCAAATAGGTGTGTCCAGCAAGGATGATTGTGGCAAACTAACAAGCAAAGAATCAAATGATACAAGACACTCCAAGCAAAACACATATCATGTTGCGAATAAAAATATAGCTCCAAGTATAGTTACCGATGGATGAAGACGAAAAAGGGGATGCCTTCACGGGGCATCCCCAAGCTTACGCTTTTGATTATCTTGAATTTTCTTGGGGTGCCATGGGCATCCCCAAGCTTAGGCCTTTGCTACTCCTTGTTCCATAGTCCATCAAAGCAATACTCAAAACTTGAAAACTTCACAACACAAAACTTAGACAAAAATTCTTGTGAGCTCCGTTAGTATAAGAAAGCAAACCACTACTCAAAGGTACAACAATGAATTCATTATTTGTTTATATTGGTGTTAAACCTACTGTACTCCAACTTCTCTATGGTTCATATCCTCCAATACTACTCATAGATGCATCAGAATAAGCAAACAACACACGAAAAACAGAATCTGTCAAAGACAGAACAATCTGTAGTAATCTGCAAGTTTCGCCTACTTCTGGAACTCCAAAAAAAATTCAAACTAAATTGTTAAATTTTCGGAATTTGTCTACCAATCATCTTCAAAAAGAATCAACTAAAAAGCACGCTCCAGTAAAATCTCACGACTACTTTAGCAAGCGCTAACGATTCTGTTTTTCACAGCAAGATCATATAAACTTCACACATGTCTTCCCAAAGGTTCTACTTGTCACAAACACTAAACAAAACATGAAACGACATCTAATCAGAGGCTAGATGCAATATTTATTCCCTAACAACATCAAAAACAAAGAAACTAAAATAAAGTTGGGTTGCCTCCCAACAAGCGCTATCGTTTAACGCCCCTAGCTAGGCATGATGATGCTCACATAAAAGATAAGAATTGAAACATAATGGGAGCATCATGACGCATATGAATAACACATTTAAGTCTAACACACTTCCTATGCATAGGGATTTTGTGAGCAAACAACTTATGGGAACGATAATCAACTAGCATAGGAAGGCAAAACAAGCATAACTTCTAAACTTTGAGCACATAGAGAGGAAACTTGATATTATTGCAATATGTAGAAGCATATGATCCTCTCTCATAATAATTTTCAGAAGCATCATGAATGAATTCAACAATATAACCAGAACATAAAGCATTCTTTTCATGATCTACTTGCATAGAAATGTTACTACTCTCCACATAAGCAAGTTTATTCTCATCAATAGTAGTGGGAGCAAACTCAACAAAATAACTATCATGTGAAGCATAATCCAATTGAAAACTAAAATAATGATGACAAGTTTCATGGTTATAATTATTCTTAATAGCATACAAGTCATCACAATAATCATCATAGATAGCAACTTTGTTCTCATAATCAATTGGAACCTCTTCCGAAATAGTGGATTCATCACTAAATAAAGTCATGACCTCTCCAAATCCACTTTCATAAATATAATCATCATAAATAGGAGGCATGCTTTCATCATAATAGATTTGCTCATCAAAACTTGGGGGACTAAACATATCATCTTCATCAAACATAGCATCCCCAAGCTTGTGGCTTTGCATATCATTAGCATCATGGGTATTCAAAGAATTCATACTAACAACATTGCAATCATCCTCATCATTCACATATTTTATGCCAAGCATTCTATGTAATTCCTCTTCTATTACTTGAGCACAATTTTCCTTCCCATAATTTTCACGAAAGATACTAAAAAGATGAAGCATATGAGGTAACCTTAATTCAAATTTTTTTTGTAGTTTTCTTTTATAAACGAAACTAGTGATAAAACAAGAAACTAAAAGATTCGATTGCAAGATCTAAAGATATACCTTCAAGCACTAATCTCCCCGGCAACGGCGCCAGAAAAGAGCTTGATGTCTACTACACAACCTTCTTCTTGTAGACGTCGTTGGGCCTCCAAGTGCAGAGGTTTGTAGGACAGTAGCAAATTTCCCTCAAGTGGATGACCTAAGGTTTATCAGGCGTAGGATGAAGATGGTCTCTCTCAAGCAACCCTGCAACCAAATAACAAAGCGTCTCTTGTGTCCCCAACACACCCAATACAATGGTAAAGTGTATAGGTGCACTAGTTCGGCGAAGAGATGGTGATACAAGTGCAATATGGATGGTAGATATAGGTTTTTGTAAACTGAAAATATAAAAATAGCAAGGTAGCAAGTGGTAAACGTGAGCATAAACGGTGTTGCAATGATAGGAAACAAGGCCTAGGGTTCATACTTTCACTAGTGCAAGTTCTCTCAACAAGGATAACATAATTGGATCATATTAGTAGCCCTCAACATGCAACAAAGAGTCACTCCAAAGTAACTAATAGTGGAGAACAAACGAAGAGATTATGGTAGGGTACGAAACCACCTTAAAGTTATTCTTTCTGATCGATCTATTCAAGAGTTCGTAGTAACGTTCAATCTATCATAGAGTTCGTACTAGAATAACACCTTAAGACACAAATCAATCAAAACCCTAAGGTCACCTAGATACTACATTGTCACCTCAAGTATCCGTGGGCATGATTATACGATATGCATCACACAATCTCAGAAACATCTATTCAACCAACACATAGAACTTCAAAGAGTGCCCCAAAATTTCTACCGGAAAGTCAAGACGAAAACGTGTGCCAACCCCTATGCATAGGTACCCAAGGTCACGGAACCTGCAAGTTGATCACCAAAACATACATCAAGTAGATCACATGATATCCCATTGTTACCACAGATAAACACGTGCAAGACATACATCAAGTGTTCTCAAATCCTTAAAGACTCAATCTGATAAGATAACTTCAAAGGAAAAACTCAATCCATTACAAGAGAGTAGAGGGGGAGAAGAAGATCCAACTAGAATACCAAAGCTCGCGATACATCAAGATCGTGCCATCTCAAGAACACGAGAGAGAGATCAAACACATAGCTACTGATACATACCCTCAGCCCCGAGGGTGGACTACTCCCTCCTCGTCATGGAGAGCGCCGAGATGATGAAGATTGCCACCGAAGAGGGATTCCCCCCTCCGACTGGGTGCCAGAACGGGTCTAGATTGGTTTTCGGTGGCAACAGAGGCTTTCGGCGGCGGAACTCCCTATCTAGGTTAATTTCCGAAGGTGTCAGTATTTATAGGAATTTTTGGAGTCGGGGCCAAGTAAAGGGGAGCTATGGGCCGTCCTCGAGATAGGGAGGCGTGCCCCCCCTGCCCAGGGCGCGCCCTCCACCCTCGAGGGCAGCCCGTGGCTCTCCTGGCCCAACTCTTTTGCTTCGGGAGCTTCTTTTGGTCCAGAAAAAAACATAAAAAATTGGCTCGTCAATTGGACTCCGTTTGATATTCCTTTTCTGTAAAACCCTAAAACAGGAGAAAAACAGAAACTGGCACTGGGCTCTGGGTTAATAGGTTAGTCCAAAAAATCATATAAAAGTTTATAATAAAGCCCATAAGACATCCTAGAAGGATAATATAATAGCATGGAACAATCAAAAAATATAGATACGTTGGAGACGTATCAAACATATCTATAATTTTTTATTGTTCCATGCTATTATTTATGATGTTTTGGATGTTTAATGGGCTTTGTTATACAATTTTATATTATTTTTGGGACTAACCTACTAACCCAAAGGCCCAGTCCAGATTGTTGTTTTTTTGCCTATTTGAGGGTTTTACAAAAAAGGAATATCAAACGGAGTCCAAACGGAATGAAACCTTCGGGAGAGATATTTTTGGAGAAAATTACGCACGGGAGACTTGAGAACCACAGAGTATGGCACACGTTGCGCCCACGAGGGTGGGGGGCGCGCCCCCCTGCCTCGTGGGCCCCACGTTTGGCCCCCGGTGCCCTCCTTCCTCCTATATATACCTAAGTACCCCGAAACTATCAGAACTACAGAGAAAACCGTAGTTCCACCACCGCAAACTTCTGTTCCCGTGTGATCCCATCTTGGGGCCTGTTCCGGAGCTCCGCCGTAGGGGGGGGGATCTTCCATGGAGTGCTTCTGCATCATCATCATCGCCTCACCATGAGTTGTGAGTAGTTTACCACAGACCTTCGGGTCCATAGCTAGTATCTAGATGGCTTCTTCTCTCTCTTTGGATCTCAATACAAAGTTCTCCTCGGTCTTCGAGGAGATCTATTCGATGTAATATCTTTTTGCGGTGTGTTTGTCGAGATCCGATGAATTGTGGGTTTATGATCAAGAGTATCTATGCGAAATATTTGGTTCTTCTCTGAACTCTTTATGTATGATTATAATATCCTTGCAAGTCTCTTCGAATTATTGGTTTGGTTTGGCCTACTAGATCTATAGTTCTTGCAATGGGAGAAGTGCTTGGCTTTGGGTTCAATCTTGCGGTGTCCTTTCCCAGTGACAGTAGGGGCAGCAAGGCACGTATTGTATTGTTCCCATCGAGGATAAAAAGATGGGGTTTATATCACTAAGTTTGAGTTTATCCCTCTACGTCATGTCATCTTGCTTAAGGCGTTAATCCGTTCTTATGAGCTTAATACACTAGATGCATGCTGGATAGCGGTCGATGTGTGGAGTAATAGTAGTAGATGTAGAATCGTTTCGGTCTACTTGTCTCACACGTGATGCATATATATAATGATCATCCCTAGATAGTCTCATAATTATTCGCTTTTCTATCAATTGCTCGACAATAATTTGTTTACCCGTCGTAGAATATCGCTATCATGAGAGAAGCCACTAGAGAAAACTATGGCCCCCGGGTCTATTCTCAACATATCAATCTACAATCTACTTTACTTTTCCGTTTTTACTTTCTGTTCTTATAACCAAAAATACCAAAAATATCAAACTATCATCTCTATCAGATCTCACTTTCGTAAGTGACCGTAAAGGGATTGACAACCACTTATCGCGTTGGCTGCGAAGTTCTTATTTGTTTGTGCAGGTGCGAGGGACTCGCGCATGGTCTCCTACTGGATTGATAACTTGGTTCTCAAAAACTGAGTGAAATACTTACGCTACTGTGCTGCATCACCCTTTCCTCTTCGAGGGAATACAACGCAAGCTCAAGAAGTAGCAAGAAGAATTTCTTTTACCATCTAAGCATTGGCTAGCAGACTTATAACGAGGAATATCACCTTCATCAAATCTATAAAGAGAATTTACCTTTACTACCTGTGTCGGGTTATCAAGACCATGTATTTCTTCAATAGGTGGTAAATTCTTAACATCTTCAGCTTTAATACCTTTTTCTTTCATAGATTTCTTTGCCTCTTGCATATCTTCAGGACTGAGAAATAGAACACCTCTTTTCTTCGGAGTTGGCTTAGGGGCTGGTTCAGGAAGTGTCCTAATATTTTCATTGGCCAGCATATTATTCAATAGTAATTTAGCTTGTTCAACTGTTCTTTCCCTGAAAACACAACCATCACAACTATCTAGGTGGTCTCTAGAATCAATTGTTAGTCCATTATAAAAGACATCAAGTATATCATGCATCTCAAGAGGATGATCAGGCAAAGCATTAAGTAATTGGAGAAGCCTCCCCCAAGCTTGTGGGAGACTCTCTTCTTCAATTTGCACAAAGTTATATATTTCCCGCAAGACAGCTTGTTTCTTATGAGCGGGAAAATATTTAGTAGAGAAGTAATACATCATATCCTGGGGACTACGCACACAACCAGGATCAAGAGAATTAAACCAAGTCTTAGCATCACCCTTTAACGAGAAATGAAATAACTTAAGGATATAATAGTAACGAATCTTTTCACTGTTGGTAAACATGGTGGCTATATCGTTCAACTTAGTAAGATGTGCCACTACAGTTTCAGATTCATAGCCATGGAAAGGATCAGATTCAACCAAAGTAATTAACTCAGGATAAACAGAGAATTCATAGTCCTTATCGGTAACACAGATAGGTGAAGTAGCAAAAGCAGGGTCATGTTTCATTCTAGCATTCAAGGACTTTTGTTTCAGCTTAGCTAATAATTTCTTAAGATCATATATATCATTGCAAGCAAGAAAGTCTCTAGCAGTTTCTTCATCCATAACATAACCCTCAGGAACAACAGGCAATTCATATCTATTGGGAGAAGCTTCATCATCACTCTCATAAATATCATCAGTTTCAATATTTGCATTCTCCCTAACCTTAGCAATTTGTTCATCTAGAAATTCACCTAGTAGCATAGTATCAGGCATAGAAGTAGTTTCATCATACATAGTAGAATATGAAGTTGTATCATGCATCTCAAGAGGATGATCAGGCAAAGCATTAAGTAATTAGAGAAGCCTCCCCCAAGCTTGTGGGAGACTCTCTTCTTCAGTTTGCACAAAGTTATATATTTCCCGTAAGGCAGCTTGTTTCTTATGAGCGGGAAAATATATAGCAGAGAAGTAATACATCATATCCTAGAGACTAGGTGAATTTCTAGATGAACAAATTGCTAAGGTTAGGGAGAATGCAAATATTGAAACTGATGATATTTATGAGAGTGATGATGAAGCTTCTCCCGATAGATATGAATTGCGTGTTGTTCCTGAGGGTTATGTTATGGATGAAGAAACTGCTAGAGACTTTCTTGCTTGCAATGATAGATATGATCTTAAGAAATTATTAGCTAAGCTGAAAGAAAAGTCCTTGAATGCTAGAATGAAACATGACCCTGCTTTTGCTACTTCACCTATCTGTGTTACCGATAAGGACTATGAATTCTCTGTTGATCCTGAGTTAATTACTTTGGTTGAATCTGATCCTTTCCATGGCTATGAATCTGAAACTGTTGTGGCACATCTTACTAAGTTGAACGATATAGCCACCCTGTTTACCAACGATGAAAAGATTCGTTACTATTATATCCTTAAGTTATTTCCTTTCTCGTTAAAGGGTGATGCTAAGACTTGGTTTAACTCTCTTGATCCTGGTTGTGTGCGTAGTCCCCAGGATATGATGTATTACTTCTCTGCTAAATATTTTACCGCTCATAAGAAACAAGCTGCCTTACGGGAAATATATAACTTTGTGCAAATTGAAGAAGAGAGTCTCCCACAAGCTTGGGGAGGCTTCTCCAATTACTTAATGCTTTGGCTGATCATCCTCTTGAGATGCATGCTATACTTGATGTCTATTATAATGGACTAACCGATGATTCCAGAGACCACCTAGATAGTTGTGCTGGTTGTGTTTTCAGGGAAAGAACAGTGGAACAAGCTGAATTACTATTGAATAATATGCTAGCAAATGAAAATAATAGGACACTTCCTGAACCAGCCCCTAAGCCAACTCCGAAGAAAAGAGGTGTTCTATTCCCCAGTCCCAAAGATATTCAAGAGGCAAAGAAATCTATGAAAGAAAAAGGTATTAAAGCTGAAGATGTTAAGAATTTACTACCTATTGAAGAAATACATGGTCTTGATAACCCGACACAGGTAGTAAAGGTAAATTCTCTTTATAGATTTGATGAAGGTGATATTCCTCGTTATAAGTCTGCTAGCCAATGATTTGATGAAGGTAAATTCTCTTCTGATCCTAATATGCCTCTGTCCACTTTGATGGAAAATAACAATGAATCTTTGGATGTGAATTTTGTTGGTAGGAATAATTTTGGTAACAATGCTTATAGAGGGAACTTTAATCCTAGGCCTTTTCCCAGTAATTCCTCTAATAATTATGGTAATTCCTACAACAACTCTTATGGAAAGATGCCTTCTGAATTTGAAACTAGTGTTAAGGAGTTTATGATTTCGCAAAAGAGTTTCAATGCTATGCTTGAAGAAAAAATGCTTAAGATTGATGAATTGGCTAGAAGTGTGGATATAATTACTCTTGATGTTGATGCTTTGAAACTTATATCTATCCCGCCTAAACATGATATCAGTGAGTCTCTCAAAGCCATGAGAATTTCCATTGATGAATGATACGTCACCAACACATCTACTTTTCCAAACCCTTTTGCCCTTGTTTTGGACTCTAACTTGCATGATTTGAATGGAACTAACCCGGAGTGATGCTGTTTTCAGCAGAACTGCCATGGTGTTGTTTTTTGTGATGAATAAAAAGTTCTTGGAATCGCCTGAAAATCAACGGAGAATTATTTCAGAAAATATAAAAAATATCTGCAAGAAGATACTCACCGAGGGGCCCACGGCCTGTCCTCGAGGGTGGGGGCGCGCCCCCTGCCTCGAGGGCCCCCCGATGCTCCACCGACGTACCCCCAGGTCCTATATCATCTGTTTCGGGCAGAAAAAAATCAGGGATAAGGAATTATCCCGTTTCACGAGACGGAGCCGCCGCCAAGCCCTAATCTCTCTCGGGAGGGCTGATCTGGAGTCTGTTCGGGGCTCCGGAGAGTGGAGATCATCGGCATCGTCATCATCAACCTTCCTCCATCACCAATTCCATGATGCTCACCGCCGTGTGAGAGTAATTCCATCGTAGGCTTGTTGGACGGTGATACGTCTCCAACATATCCACTTTTCCAAACCCTTTTTCCCTTGTTTTGGACTCTAACTTGTATGATTTGAATGGAACTAACCCGGACTGACGCTGTTTTCAGCAGAACTGCCATGGTGTTGTTTTTGTGCAGAATAAAAAGTTCTCGGAATTGCCTGAAAATCAACGGAGAATTATTTCAGAAAATATAAAAAATATCTGCAAGAAGATCTGCACCGGGGGGCCCACACCCTGTCCTCGAGGGTGGGAGGCGCGCCCCCCTTTCCAGGGCGCGCCCCCTACCTCGAGGGCCCCCCGATGCTCCACCGACGTATCCCCAGGTCCTATATATTCAGTTTCGGGGAGAAAAAAATCAAGGAGAAAGAATTATCACATTTCACGAGACGGAGCCACCGCCAAGCCCTAATCTCTTTTGGGAGGGCTTATCTGGAGTCCGTTCGGGGCTCCGGAGAGTGGAGATCATCGCCATCGTCATCATCAACCTTCCTCCATCACCAATTCCATGATGCTCACCGCCGTGCTTGAGTAATTCCATCGTAGGCTTGCTGGACGGTGATGGGTTGGATGGGATCTATCATGTAATCGAGTTAGTTTTGTTAGGGTTTGATCCCTATTATCCACTATGTTCTGAGATTGATGTTGCTATGACTTTGCTATGCTTAATGCTTGTCACTTGGGCCCGAGTGCCATGATTTCAGATCTGAACCTATTATGTTTTCATGAATATATGTGTGTTCTTGATCCTATCTTGCAAGTCTATAGTCACCTACTATGTGTTATGATCCGGCAACCCCGAAGTGACAATAATCGGGACCACTCCCGGTGATGACCATAGTTTGAGGAGTTCATGTATTCACTATGTGTTAATGCTTTGGTCCGGTACTCTATTAAAAGGAGGCCTTAATATCCCTTAGTTTCCAATAGGACCCCGCTGCCACGGGAGGGTAGGACAAAAGATGTCATGCAAGTTCTTTTCCATAAGCACGTATGACTATATTCGGAATACATGCCTACATTGCATTGATGAACTGGAGCTAGTTCTGTGTCACCCTAGGTTATAACTTCTACATTATGAATTGCATCCAACGTAATTTCCCATCACCGATCCAATGCCTACGAGCTTTACCTATATTGCTAGTCACTTATTTACTTTCCCGTTGCTATTATCACAAAAACAATATCTTTACTTTTATTGCTGCTACCGCCACTATCATATTACTTTGCTACTAAACTACCTTGCTGCAGATACTAAGTTTCCAGGTGTGGTTGAATTGACAACTCAGCTGCTAATACTTAAGAGTATTCTTTGGCTCCCCTTGTGTCGAATCAACAAATTTGGGTTTAATACTTTACCCTCGTAAACTATTGCGATCCCCTACACTTGTGGGTTATCAAGACTATTTTCTGGCGCCGTTGTCGGGGAGCATAGCTCTATTCTTTAAGTCACTTGGGATTTATATCTGCTTATCACTATGAAGAATTTGAAGGACTCAAAAACCAAGATCTTACCCTCAACTACGAGGGGAGGTAAGGGACTGCCATCTAGCTCTGCACTTGATTCTCCTTCAGTTATGAGTAAACTTGCGACACCTACTCCTGCTATTGAATCTGATATGTCATATGTTCTTCATGATGCTACTTCTGCTATGTATGATGAAACTACCTCTATGCCTGATACTGGGCCACTAGGTGAATTTCTAGATGAACAAATTGCTAAGATTAGGGAGAGTGCAAATGTTGATGATATTTATGAAAGTGATGATAAAACTACTCCCAATAGATATGAATTGCCTGTTGTGCCTGAGGGTTATGTTATGGATGAAGAAACTGCTAGAGACTTTCTTGCTTGCAATGATAGATATGATCTTAAGAAGTTATTAGCTAAGCTGAAAGAAAAGTCCTTGAATGCTAGAATGAAACATGACCCTGCTTTTGCTACTTCACCTATATGTATCACTGATAAGGATTATGAATTCTCTGTTGATCCTGAGTTAATTACTTTGGTTGAATATGATCCTTTCCATGGCTATGAGTCTGAAACTGTTGTGGCACATCTTACCGAGTTGAATGATATAGCCACCCTGTTTTCGAATGATGAAAAGATTCGTTACTACTATATCCTTAAGTTGTTTCCGTTCTCGTTAAAGGGTGATGCTAAGACTTGGTTTAATTCTCTTGATCCTGGTTGTGTGCGTAGTCCCCATGATATGATGTATTACTTCTCTGCTACATATTTTCCCGCTCATAAGAAACAAGCTGCCTTACGGGAAATATATAACTTTGCTCAAACTGAGGAAGAGAGTCTCCCACAAGCTTGGGGGAGGCTTCTCCAGTTACTCAATGCTTTGCCTGATCATCCTCTTGAGATGCATGATATACTTGATGTCTTTTATAATGGACTAACCGATGCTTCCAGAGACCACCTGGATAGTTGTGCTGGTTGTGTTTTCAGGGAAAGAATAGTGGAACAAGCTGAATTACTATTGAATAATATGCTGGCCAATGAAAATAATTGGACACTTCCTGAACCAGCCCCTAAGCCAACTCCGAAGAAAAGAGGTGTTCTATTTATCAGTCCTGAAGATATGCAAGAGGCTAAGAAATCCATGAAATAAAAAGGTATTAAAGCTGAAGATGTTAAGAATTTACCGCCTATTGAAGAAATACATGGTCTTGATAACCCGACACAGGTAGTAAAGGTAAATTCTCTTTTTAGATTTGATGAAGGTGATATTCCTCGTTATAAGTCTGCTAGCCAATGCTTAGACGAGTTTGACCATTTTATTGTGAAACAAGAAAACTTCAATGCTTATGTTGGTAGACAATTACAACACAATGCTTATATGATTGAACGCTTGAGTGATTATCTGTCTAGTGCTAAAGATGAACTGAAACGTATTAGTAAACACGCTTCCATGGTCACCACTCAAGTAGAACAAATACTTAAGGCTCAGAATGATTTGCTCAATGAGTTAAATAGTAAGAATAATGACTATGCTATTAGAGTTGCTACTAGAGGTGGTAAAATGACTCAGGAACCTCTGTATCCTGAAGGCCACCCTAAGAGAATTGAGCAAGATTCTTAGAGAGCTAATTTAGATGCACCTAGTTCTTCTAAGAAGAAGAAAAAGAAAAATGATAGGACTTTGCATGCTTCTAGTGAATCTGTAGCTCACCCACCTGAGAATCCCAATGATATATCTGTTTCTGATGCTGAGACACAATCCGGTAATGAACATGAACCTAGTGATAATATTAATAATGATGTTCATGATGATGCTCAACCTAGCAATGATAATGATGTAGAGATTGAACCTGCCGTTGATCTTGATAACCCACAATCAAAGAATCAACGTTATGATAAGAGAGACTTTGTTGCTAGGAAGCACGGTAGGGAAAGAGAATCATGGGTTCAGAAACCCATGCCTTTTCCTTCGAAACCATCCAAGAAAAAGGCTGATGAAGATTTTGAGCGCTTCGCTGAAATGATTAGACCTATCTTTTTGCGTATGCGTTTGACTGATGTGCTTAAAACAAATCCTTATGCCAAGAACATGAAAGATATTATTACCAACAAAAGAAAGATACCTGATGTAGAAATCTCCACCATGCTTGCCAACTACACTTTTGAGGGTGGAATGCCTAAGAAATTAGGAGATCAAGGAGTACCTACTATACCTTGCTCCATTAAGAGAAACTATGTTAAAACTGCTTTGTGTGATCTTGGAGCAGGTGTTAATGTTATGCCTCTCTCTTTATATCGTAGACTTGACTTGAGTAAGTTGACACCTACTGAAATATCCTTGCAAATGGTTGATAAATCAACTGCTATACCTGTCGGTATTTGTGAGGATGTGCATGTTGTAGTTGCAAATGTTACTATTCTAACGAACTTTGTTATACTTGATATTCCCGAGGATGATAGTATGTCTATTATTCTTGGAAGACCTTTTTTGAATACTGCAGGGGCTGTTATTTATTGCAACAAAGGCAATGTCAGTTTTCATGTCAATGGTAATGAGCATACGGTACACTTTCCGAGGAAACAACCTCAGGTCTATAGTATCAATTATATTGGAAAAACTTCGACTATTACTATTCCAGGTTTTGAGTTTCCCCATTGAGGTAACATAGTGTTATTCGAAAATTCTCCGGTTTCATGTTACTCGGAAAGAGTTTATTAACAAGACCTGATCAACCTTGTTAATGGATTCCTTTTGATGAACATGGGATAGGTGAATCTAGATAGCACAACCTTCTGTACCCTCTTTTTACTTTCTATTAATTAGGTTAAATAAAACAAAAATAGCATTGTTTGTCTGTTTCTAGACTTATCCGTGCAATAAAAAATATCCCAAAAATAAAAGTTCTCCAAATGCCATGAAAATGAAATATGATTTTTTCTAGAATATTTAAGAAAATATGGCATTGAACACACAGCGAGGGGAGCCAGCACGTGGCCTCGAGGGCACAGGGCGCGCCCTCCTTCCCAGGGCGCGCGTGTAACACCCCATATGTGATACTTTCCATTTATGTCAATATATGAAACGTTGACTTCATCAATTCCATTCTGGGCTCTGATGGCTTCTCGCCCCTCGTTGGTTACCCCAAGTGGAAGGTTTGAGATGTAGCGTAACGGCAAGTTTCCCTTGGCAAAGATACCAAGGATCGAATCCCTTGAGACTCCGAGGGTCGAGAAGTAGGTGTCAACTGATAATGGCGCCAGAAAGTTAGCGGTTGACAGGACCTGGACACAGATACAAATAACTTTGCTCCCAACGAGTACAGAGAGGTTGTCAATCCCTCCGGCCTTGCTGTTTACAAAGGATCAAACGCAAGAGGTAATAATGATAGCTATGACTGCAACTAGGAAATAGAAACATGAAGTAAATATAAGGTGTGATCAGTGGTGGTAATATGGACCGGGGTCCCATGATGTTCACTAGTGATGTCTCTCTCCCAAAAGACGATAAAATAGCTAAGCGAGGTAAACAAATTACAGCTGGGCAATTGACAGGATTATGTGCGCAAACCAATGCTAACTATGCTGCAAAGAAAGGTAGAGGCTCAAAAGCATGGGCGGTACGCCAAGGCAAGTAGACCGAAATCCATCTGCATCTACTACTAATCATCCACCTTGAGATATCTATCCAGAACATCTCGCTGGTATTAAGTTGCGAGTCCCACCCAAAGTGTAAACTCAAAGCAACGGACAACTGCATTAAAAGAACTTTGCGTAAAGTAAACTATCCTTGCACCCGCAAGTACAAGCACCGTTGTTTTCCCCCTTGTGGCAACAACACATCCCCTAGACTCATGTTTCTGTCACTCAAGCTAGTCATCAGGGGGCATGAACCCACAATCAAGCATAACGTTCCCTCTTGGAGTTACTAACTACTACTTGGCCAAAGCAATAACAGCAACGGAGAACATGAAAGAATTACTCAAGAACTAAAATATAAAAGAGGTGAATCAAATATATTACTCACACACAATCTGAACATAATCTCATAATTCATCGGATCCCAGCAAACTCAGCAGAGCAACAGCATAAAGATTACATATGTGCCTCGATCATGTAGGGCAGCTCACAAGGTCTAATCCATGAAGAACAAAGAGGGGAGGAGAACATCACATAGCTACTGGTCATGGACCCATGGTCCAAGGGGGATTACTCACAACTCATCCGGGAAGCGTCCATGGTGGTGGAGAAGCTCCCGGTGGTGGTTCTCCCATCCGGCAAGGTGCCGGGAAGAGTTCTCTTGATGCTCCCGATCTTGGAAGCGTTGCGGCGGCGAAACAGAGGCGAGATCGTGAAAAAGGGTTCCGTCCTCGAGGGTTTCGGGACGCGAGGAATGTATATGCAGAAGGGGGTCACCAGAGGCGGAGAGGGGGCCCCAGGCGCCCCCTAGGGCGGCCAGGAGTGGGGCCGCCCCGGGTGGCCGCCTAGGCCGCCCCTGGCTCCCCTCTGGCCCCACCTTGGTTTTTCTCGAAGCTTCCTGTACGCTGATTTTTTCTATATTTTTCCCGGAATTTTTGGAGCACTTTTAATATGGGGGAAATCTGAAATAGAAAAACAGCAAAAAACAGGAACTGGCACTGTGGTGCACTGAGTTAATAGGTTAGTCCAAATATGATCAAAAGTGTATGGAAGTGCATAAATATCATAGCAATATCACACAAAAGAAGCATGGAGCAAGCAGAAATTATAGATATGTTTTGGATGTATCAACATCCCCAAGCTTAATTCCTGCTCGTCCTCGAGTAGGTAAATGATAACAAGCATAATTTCTGTGGTGACATGCTATCAACCATATAAGAACTTTTTAAGTAAAGCAATCAAGGCGTGTAATTCAATTCAAGTCATAACAAGCAAGAGTCTATATTAGCATTGTAACAAGTAACATAAGAACATAAAGGTGCAAGAGCTCTCGCTGTCCGTGACTCAAATGTCTCCAAATGGTGTTTGCGTGCAAGAAAGGGGATAGGGATATACGAGAGAGTAAAACATAGTTTTTGTATTGTTGAGAACTTAATCTACTAAAGTTTCACACTTGGTCTTCTTTGGAATCTTATCTTGACTCATCCCCAGACCGTCAGCCAGGTACAAGTCAAAATGATCCACTCCCTTTTGATATTTTGAGCACTCATGCAACGGATGAGCGTAAGCAAGAAAGTCGACACTTAGGATGGCAAAGAGAGAAAAATATGGAGGGGGAAGACAAAAAGGTGTGAAAGGCTCACATCAATGAGGACAATCATCAGCGAGAGAAAGCCAAATGATAGATATGATGTGAGGAGTAGGGATTGCCATACAACGGATGCACATATGAGCTAAGGTAAGCTCTCCAATGGAGTTAGTGGGGGTGCATCCAACTTGCTTGCTGATACGTCCGAAATGTATCTATAATTTCTGCTTGCTCCATGCCTCTTTTGGGTGATATTGCTATGATATTTATACACTTCCATACACTCTTGATCATATTTGGACTAACCTATTAACCCAGTGCCAGTTTCTGTTTTCTGCTGTTTTTGTATTTCAAGTTTTCCCGTCACGTAAACTGCCAGAAAAATCCCGGAAAAATTATATAAAAAATCAGCGTTCCGGAAGCTTCCACACGGCCGAAGTAGGGCCGGAGGGGGGTCACCAGGGCTCCAGGCGCCCTGGTGGCGCGGCCCCCCTCTTGGCCGCGCCGGGGGGCGCCTGGGCCCCCCAGGCCTCCGCTGATGCCCCCCCCCCCTTTGGCATATATTTAACACCCGTCGAGGAAACCCTGATTCCAGACCCCTTTTCTCCAGACGCAATTCCGATCTCCGCCGCCATCGCCATCAAGCTTCGGGGGACCAGAATTCCTGTGCCGGCACCCTGCCGGGACGGGGAAGTGCCCCCGGATTCATCTCCATCGACGTTGCTTCCTCCCTCCATGATGCGGGAGTAGTTCCTCCTCGGGGCTAAGGTTTCTACCAGTAGCTATTTGGTCAATTCTCTCTCTCATGATGTGATCTTCGTTGTGATCATAGGCTATGTTAATCTAGGGTGATCCCATGATATTTCCCCTTCCTCTATGTATTGGATTGATGTACTCACTTGTCTTTATCTAGTATAATCCCCGAGACCAAGGTGACAGCGGTCTATTGGACATGGATTAGAAAAATATTTTCATGAGTGATTTCCTATCTTGTGTGTTGATTGAAGATTGAGAGTCTCTTGGTGCTTGTCTTTGACTATCCTTTGGATATGTTGTGGTGATTGTGGGACTCTCTTTGGATGGCCGCGGTGACATTGGGAAATCCTTAGATTGAGAACTACGGACTTTGAGGTGTGCTTTTATAGCCCTACATAATTCTCATCCTCTCTTGACCACGAAGGAATGACCTCCGGGTGCGTCTCCATTGCATGTTTTATGGGAAATATCATGTGATTCAATTATGTTAATGTTGTTGGGAGTTGCTGTTGGAAATATGCCCTAGAGGCAATAATATAAGAGTTATTATTATATTTCCTTGTTCATGATAATCGTTTATTATCCATGCTATAATTGTATTGATTGGAAACTTAAATACATGTGTGGATAAATAGACAAACTTTGTGTCCCTAGTAAGCCTCTTCAGGACTAGCTCGTTGATCAAAGATGACCGCGGTTTCCAGGTCATAGACATGAGTTGTCATTTGATAACGGGATCACATCATTAGGAGAATGATGTGATGGACGAGACCCAAACGTTAAACATAGCTTTTGATCGTATCAGTTATCGCTATAGTTTTCTGCATGTCAAGTATAAGTTCCTATGACCATGAGATCATGTAACTCACTGACACCGTAGGAGTGCCTTGTGTGTGCCAAACGTCGCAACGTAACTGGGTGACTATAAAGGTACTCTACAGGTATCTCCGAAGGTGTCTGTTGAGTTGACATGGATCGAGTCTGGGATTTGTCACTCCGTGTGACGGAGAGGTATCTCCGGGCCCACTCGGTAATACGTCATCTCAATGAGCTCAAAGTGACTAAGTAGTTAGTCACGGGATTATGTATTACGGAACGAGTAAAGAGACTTGCCGGTAACGAGATTGAACTAGGTATAGAGATACCGACGATCGAATCTCGGGCAAGTAACATACCGACGAGACAAAGGGAACTATATACGGGATTACCTGAATCCTTGACATTGTGGTTCATCCGATGAGATCATCGAGGAACGTGTGGGAACCAATATGGGTATCCAGATCCCGCTATTGGTTATTGACCTGGGAGTATCTCGGTCATGTCTGCATAGTTTCCGAACCCGCAGGGTCTACACACTTAAGGTTCGGTGACGCTAGGGTTGTTAGTGAGAACAGTGCATGGTAACCGAAGGTTGTTCGGAGTCCCGGATGAGATCCCGGACGTGACGAGGGTCTCCGGAATGGTCCGGGGACGAAGATTGATATATGGGATGAGAGTAAACGGAGTCCGGAATTGTTCTGGGGAACATCGGGAAGGAATCGGAGAACCGAAAGGTGTTTCGGGGGCCACGGTAAATGTTACGGGCCCTATGGGCCATAAGTGGGGAGACGCAACAGCCCACACAAGGGCTGTGCGCCCCCCTAGGCTCCTCCACCTGCGCCTAAGGGGCTGGGCCCCCCTAGGGCAGCCGCACCCCTAGGACTTGGGGGGCAAGGCGCCTGGGGGGGGGGGACCCTAACCCTGGCCGCAGCCCCTCCCCTTGGCCGCCACCCCCTAGGGGGAACCCTAGGGGCGCCCCCTCCTCTCTCTCCCCCCTATATAAAGAGAGGTAGAGGGAGGGCAGCAATACAAGTTCGTGCCTCGGCATTGCCCTCCCTCTCCACGAATATCTTCGTCTAGTTTGCAGTGCTTGGCGAAGCCCTGCTGAAATTCCTTCACCACCATCTCCACCACGCCGTCGTGCTGCTGGGTTTCTCCGTCAACTTCTCCTTCCCCCTTGCTGGATCAAGAAGGAGGAGACGTCCCCGAGCTGCACGTGTGTTGAACGCGGAGGCACCGTCCGTTCGGTGCTGGGATCTTCGGCGATTTGAATCGCGGCGAGTACGACTCCATCAACCGCGTTCTTTAACGCTTCCGCTTAGCGATCTACAAGGGTATGTGGATCCGACTCTTCCCTCGTAGATGCATCTCCTAGATTGATCTTGGTGAGCGTAGGAAATTTTTTGTTTCCCATGCAACGTTACCAAACAGTTGCCACTATTGAAAGTATGAAGCCTAGGCCTTGTTTCCACCATTGCAATACCATTTGTGCTCACGTTTACCACTTGTTTGCTTGCTGCACTTTTTATTACAGATTTATATTACTTTGTTTTGCCATCCATATCACTTGCCATTTAACATCTCTTCGCCGAACTGGTGCACCTATACATCTAACAAGTCTATTAGGTGTGTTGGGGACACAAGAGACTTCTTGTATCTTAGTTGCAGGGTTGCTTGAGAGAGACCATCTTCAACCTCTACTTCCCTGAGTTCGATAAACCTTAGGTCATCCACTTGAGGGAAATTGCTGCTGTCCTACAAACCTCTGCGCTTGGAGGCCCAACATAGTCTACAGGAGTAGAAGCGTGTGTAGACATCAAGCTATTTCTGGCGCCGTTGCCAGGGAAGTGAGTGCAGCTATGGAAAAGAAAAGCATGAAAACTAAGAGCTAAACATGACAGCAGCTATGGAAAGACAAAGAACACACACAGCGAAGATAAGCATGAAAATCCTATGTTGTGTTCTAGGTTGAAGTGGAGCGTGTTTCTCTCCCACACAAAGAAAGCTGGGTTCTAACTTGTTATGAACAGCAAGCAAAGCTAAAGAAAACTAAAAAGGAAACTAAGAGCAAGACGCTCCAAGCATAGCACATAACGCATGAAGTGATTAAAATATAGTGGAACGAAAGACGAACTGATAATTGTTGATGGAGAAGGGGATGCACGGGGGCATCCCCAAGCTTAGACGCTTGAGTCTTCTTGAATATTTCTTGGGGGTGCACGGTGGCATCCCCAAGCTTGAGCGTTTGACCCTCATGAATCTTCTTTTATCATCTTCCCTCGCACACTTGAAAACTCCCTACATACATAACTTATCATAATCTGATTAGCGAGGTTAGTACCCACAATAAAATAATTTTTCCCTACTGGAAATAAGTATAATCTTGAAGAGCTACTGTTTCTCAAGATTGCCAAAAGGTTTTTGCAAAGAAAAAGCAAGCTCAAGGTTTGCAAAACAAAGAAAAGGCAAAACAGGACAGAATCTGTGAAAAACAGACCAGCAGGTAGTAAATAATTTTTTCCGGGCACTTCTGCAACTCAAATCAAAAAACTTAGAACAGACGCTCGAAAGCCAATTGTATAGAGCACAATGTCAAAAAAATTCAGATCAAAAAGATGATCTGGTGATTTTATACGAATTTTTCTGTCCAAGGACAGAATCTGTTTTCTGGACAGCACTTCACAACTTTTGAACTTTCTTGCAATCAGAGGCTAAACTTGGCACAAAGCTGAAAAGAAAAGATACAATGATGATGCTACTGTAGTAACAAACATCAAGACACAACAAAAGCAAAATAAAACCTTATTCATTGTGGGCTGCCTCCCAAAAGCGCTTTCTTTTATGCCTTTAAGCTAGGCATGATGCAAAGAGGAATCAAAAATCATCATAATAATCAGAGTTATAAATTGCTTCAAATGGTTCCTCAACAAGTTCACCCTTGTTCCTTCTAGGAAAGGGGTACGTACCTTTTGCCTTCTCGCCTAGGCGGATTTGTCCCTTACCTATATCATGAAGCCTTTTACGGCTCGGAGGAAGTCCCTTCCAAGCACTATATTTCCTTGGTTTGGCTTCATGATGAAGAAATCAACCATTGCAATCCATTTAAGGAATGTAACTGGCACGTCTTTTATTCTTCCCTGGATCTCAGAAATGTCTCCATTAGCATGTTCATGATAGGATGATAATCTGTCCATGTTAAATTTTAAAGAATCATGAACAATTTTTGGCATAGTAGAAACCATAGATCCAATATCACAATAAGCAAGGAAGTCTTGATTAGAGATGTTAATCCTAACAAAAGGCTCCCAATCATTGTCTATTTCCAAAATATCTCTCTTATTGGGTTTGGGTTTCTCTACCTTCATCAAGTCTAGAGCATCCATTCTCTTCTCAATAGTAGCAAGTCTATCTATGACAGTATCAAAACTATGATCATAAACAAAGTAACTAGATAGACCATGTATAATTTCAAGAGCTCTAGCTTCATCACACTCTAGGAAATCTCCTTCAGCTATAATATCAAGAGAGTGTTTACACCATTTAAAAAGACCATGGTAAAAATTTCTAAGCACAATTTTTATAGGTATCCAAGGCATAATTCTCCTATGTGCATCAGAGATTCTGTCCCATGCCTTCTTCATATTTTCTCCATCTCTTTGATGGAAATCTAGAACTTCTGATTCCCTCAAAGCACCAAATCCTAACATGCTTGACTAAACAGAAAGGACTACTAACAGAAAAGCAAATAATTTTTTTTTGTGATTTTCGGTAAAGGACACTAAAGCAAAAACTGAAAGGAAAACTAACAAGACTAAAAAGCAAAGATAAAAGATAGCGTGCAAATCCCCTATCTTGAAGAGTGGAGTCCCCGACAACGGCGCCAGAAACTTTGCTTTATGGCTTCTCGCCCCTCGTTGGTTACCCCAAGTGGAAGGTTTGAGATGTAGCGTAACGGCAAGTTTCCCTTGGCAAAGATACCAAGGATCGAATCCCGTGAGACTCCGAGGGTCGACAAGTAGGTGTCAACTGCTAACGGCGCCAGAAACTTAGCGGTTGACATGACCTGCACACAGATACAAATAACTTTGCTCCCAACGAGTATAGAGAGGTTGTCAATCCCTCTGGCCTTGCTGTTTACAAAGGATCAAACGCAAGAGGTAATAATGATAGCTATGACTGCAACTAGGAAATAGAAACAGGAAGTAAATATAAGGTGTGATCAGTGGTGGTAATATGGACCGGGGTCCCATGATGTTCACTAGTGATGTCTCTCTCCCAAAAGACGATAAAACAGCTAAGCGAGGTAAAGAAATTACAGCTGGGCAATTGACAGGATTATGTGCGCAAACCAATGCTAACTATGCTGCAAAGAAAGGTAGAGGCTCAAAAGCATGGGCGGTACGCCAAGGCAAGTAGACCGAAATCCATCTGCATCTACTACTAATCATCCACTTTGAGATATCTATCCAGAACATCTCGCTGGTATTAAGTTGCGAGTCCCACCCAAAGTGTAAACTCAAAGCAACGGACAACTGCATTAAAAGAACTTTGCGTAAAGTAAACTATCCTTGCACCCGCAAGTACAAGAACCGTTGTTTTCCCCCTTGTGGCAACATCACATCCCCTAGACTCATGTTTCTGTCACTCAAGCTAGTCATCAGGGAGCATGAACCCACAATCAAGCATAACGTTCCCTCTTGGAGTTACTAACTACTACTTGGCCAAAGCAATAACAGCAACGGAGAACATGCAAGAATTACTCAAGAACTAAAATATAAAAGAGGTGAATCAAATATATTACTCACACACAATCTGAACATAATCTCATAATCCATCGGATCCCATCAAACTCAGCAGAGCAACAGCATAAAGATTACATATGTGCCTCGATCATGTAGGGCAGCTCACGAGGTCTAATCCATGAAGAACAAAGAGGGGAGGAGAACATCACATAACTACTGGTCATGGACCCATGGTCCAAGGGGGACTACTCACAACTCATCCGGGAAGCGTCCATGGTGGTGGAGAAGCTCCCGGTGGTGGTTCTCCCCTCCGGCAGGGTGCCGGGAAGAGTTCTCCTGATGCTCCCGATCTTGGAAGCGTTGCGGCGGCGGAACAGAGGCGAGATCGTGAAAAAGGGTTCCGTCCTCGAGGGTTTCGGGACGCGAGGAATATATATGCAAAAGGGGGTCACCAGAGGCGGAGAGGGGGCCCCACGCGCCCCTTAGGGCGGCCAGGGGTGGGGCCGCCCCGGGTGGCCGCCTGGGCCGCCCCTGGCTCCCCTCTGGCCCCACCTTGGTTTTTCTCGAAGCTTCCTGTACGCTGATTTTTTCTGTATTTTTCCCGGAATTTTTGGAGCACTTTTAATATGGGGGAAATCTGAAATAGAAAAACAGCAGAAAACAGGAACTGGCACTGTGGTGCACTGAGTTAATAGGTTAGTCCAAATATGATCAAAAGTGTATGGAAGTGCATAAATATCATAGCAATATCACACAAAAGAAGCATGGAGCAAGCAGGAATTATAGATACGTTTTGGATGTATTAGGCTCTTCTTTCATTTCGGGTTTCTTCGTTTTGTCGTGTGCGTGTGTGCATTTCATGCATGTCATGTTATCATGTGCATTACATTGCATTCGTGTTGTCACTTGCAACCGATTCCGCTTGTCTCTTCCCGTTGCCAGTTTTGAGTTCCAACACTCACACACGTGTCATGGCACCTCCAAGTCCTTATGTCGTATGTGGCCGTGAAACGTTCTCGGTATGAGGTGAGACTTGTCGTGCATTGTTGTTTTGGTACGTGTAAGCCGCCTGTCAAGTTTCGTCGCGTTTGGAGGTCATTTGATACTCCAACAGTTAACCTAGTGGGCTAAAAGCTCCTCTTCCTTTTGGCCCAAGAACCCCACCACAACATCCCACTAACCCAGCACAACCACTCCCATCCTCTCGGTCGTCGGATCACGATCGTGTGGGCGAAAACCGCTCCTCATTTGGACCTTCCTAGCTCCCAGAATCTAATAACCCTCCTCCCCCGAATTTTTCGGGCAAACCCTAGTCCCGAGATCCTCTGTCCGTCGCCGGACGTGTCCGTCCGCGCGCCGGACGTGTCCGCCGCCGCCTCCTCCACTCCGCTGCCGCCACGTGTCGCCGCCGGGCTCCCCGCCGCCACGCGTCGCCGCCAGGCCCGAGGCTGGCCCCCGCGCCCTCGCGCCGGCCGGCGACCGCCGCCTCCGCGGGTGCTCCTCGCCGCCGGCACCGCCGGCACCGCCGCCCCCCGCGCCGGACCGCTGCCAGGACGTCGCCGCCCCCCTCGGGCGTGCCGCCGGCCCCCTCGGGCGTGCCGCCCCCGCCAGCCACCGCGCCGCCGCTCCGCCGGACCACAGCGCCCCATCATCGGCCACCACCGCCGTCTTCCTCGCCGTCTCCGGCGACATCTCCGGGGAGGGCCGGATCCGGATCTGGAGGTGGACCAGATCCACCGGTCCCTCGAACCAAACGCCCGTCCCCGTCCCGGATCTCCTCGTCCCGCACGCCTCCGTCCCGGGTAGACTTTCTCGGAGGTGAAAATCCACTAAGTCCCCAGATTCGTTAAATTTGTTGCCTCCTTCACCATGTGATAACTTCGTGCTCGTAGCTCCGTTTTGCGCGTATGATATGTCGAAATGTTCGTCTCGTCGTGCTCTACATGTCAGTACCAGTTTCATGCATGTTAGAGATCATCTGGTTGACTCAATCTTCGTGTCAAGAGTGCATGTTGCTGTAACTTGTTGTCTGTGTTAAATTTGTTGCCATGTTTGTGAGCTAATAACTTTGTGCACGGTGGTCCGAATGGAGTGAATGATATGTCCAGATCTTCGTTGTGAAATGCTCTACCTGATGGTTGCTATAGCATTCATGTTATGTGTCATATTGCCATGTATATCTCTATTGCAAAAGTGCATTTGGCTGATAAGTTTCTAAACTTGTTATGAGATGATGTTTTGCCATGCTTGTGCTTATTTACCCATGTGTCATATGAGCTAGGTGTCAACATGAGTTTTGCTCTTGAGTATGTGCTCTACATGCTAGATTCATTTCCATGCCATGATATGTCTTGATATGAGTGCAACAAGCTTGTTAACATGTCATCATGTTTACAAATTTCTGTTAAGTGTGAATCTGGTAAATTTTATGCCATGTATCCATGATGCCACCATCTTTGTTGTGCATGTTTAGAGTTGTCCAGTGGGTGTTCCTTGATGTATATGTTATGCTCTAGCTATTCATGCTCTTGTTTGCCATGATGCCATGATGTAGCTTGTTGTTATGAGGCCCTTGATGGCTTCTCGCCCCTCGTTGGTTACCCCAAGTGGAAGGTTTGAGATGCAGTGTAGCGGTAGTTTTCCCTTGGCAAAGATACCAAGGATCGAATTTCCCCTGAGACTCCAAGGTTCAACAAGAAGGTGTCAACTGCTAGCGGCGCAACTAGCGATCGACCGGACCTGCACACAGATACAAATAACTTTGCTCCCAACGAGTACAGAGAGATACAAATAACCGGCCTTGTCGTTTACAAAGGATCAAACGCAAGAGATAATAGTGATAGGTATTACTGCAACTAGTAAGTAAAAACAGAAAGTAAATAGCGAATGTGATCAGTGATGGTAATATGGACCAGGGTCCCATGATGTTCACTAGTGATGTCTCTCTCCCAAAAGACGATAAAACAGCTAAGCGAGGTAAACAAATTACAGCTGGGCAATTGACATGATTATGTGCGCAAACCAATGCTAATTATGCTGCAAGAAAGGTAGAGGCTCAAAAGCATGGGCGGTACGCCAACTTAAGTAGACCGAAATCCATCTGCATCTACTACTAATCATCCACCTTGAGATATCTATCCAGAATATCTCGCTGGTATTAAGTTGCGAGTCCCACCCATAGTGTAAACTCAAAGCAACAAACAACTGCATTAAAAGAACTTTGCGTAAAGTAAACAATCCTTGCACCCGCGAGTACAAGCACCGTTGTTTTCCCCCTTGTGGCAACAGCACATCCCCTAGACTCATGTTTCTGTCACTCAAGCTAGTCATCGAGGGGCATGAACCCACAATCAAGCATAACGTTCCCTCTTGGAGTTACTACCTACTACTTGGCCAAAGCAATAAACAGCAACGGAGAACATGCAAGAATTACTCAAGAACATAAATATAAAAGAGGTAAATCAAATATATTACTCAAACACAATCTGAACATAATCTCATAATCCATCGGATCCCAGCAAACTCATCATAGCAACAACATAAGGATTACATATGTGCCTCGATCATGTAGGACAGCTCACGAGGTCTAATCGGTGAAGGACAAAGAGGGGAGGAGAACATCACATAGCTACTGGTCATGAACCCATGGTCCAAGGGAGACTACTCACAACTCATCCGGGAGGCGTCCATGGTGGTGGAGAAGCTCCCGGTGGTGATCCTCCCCTCCGGCAGGGTGCCGGGAAGAGTTCTCCTGGTGCTCCCGATCTTGGAAGCGCGGCGGCGGCGGAACAGAGATGAGATCGCGAAAAAGGGTTCCGTCCTCGAGGGTTTCGGGGCGCGGTGTAAATATATGCCAAAGTGGGGCATCGGCGGAGGCCTGGGGGGCCCAGGCGCCCCCCCGGCGCGGCCAGGAGGGGGGCCGCGCCCCCAGGGCGCCTGGAGCCCTGGTGGCCCCCCTCCGGCCCTACTTTGGCCGCATGGAAGCTTCCGGAACGCTGATTTTTTATATATTTTTCCCGGAATTTTTCTGGCAGCTTACGTGATGGGAAAACCTGAAATACAAAAACAGCAGAAAACAGAAACTGGCACTGGGGTGCACTGAGTTAATAGGTTAGTCCAAATATGATCAAAAGTGTATGGAAGTGCATAAATATCATAGCAATATCACACAAAAGAGGCATGGAGCAAGCAGAAATTATAGATACGTTTTGGACGTATCAGCCCTCAAGTTGCTATAAATTTTATCTGCCAGCATGCCCAGATTTTGCTAAGTCTGGATAAACTTTTGCACTTTTGCCATGGTGTTTGGGACATGTTCTAGTATGTTGTAGAAGTAGCCATGTGGTTATTATTGAAGAGCATGTTATGTATGTTATTGCCATGCCTTTTGTTTGCATGATGGCTTGATGTAACTTGTTATTTTCATGCTCTCAAGGGACTATAAAATGTATCTGTCAGCATGTTATCAACAAGTTCAGTTTTGCCACGAGTGTAGCTAGTGTTCTATGCATCCTATAAGTATGTTCTTGCTTTGAGTAGCTTCTCAAATATGTCTTCTTGCTGTTGGTTACCTTAACTTTCCATGCTATGCTTTGAGTTGAGTTGCACAAGCTTGTAAACATGCCATTTCGTTGTAGTTCTGCCATGCCTTGTAATTTTCACTAAGTCTGAGAATTCTGTAAATTTATTGCAACTTGCCATGCTTGTTTATTTGTGTTCCAGCAAGGTTTTGGGTGTGTTCTAAGTTCATGCTTGTTAAGTATCATGTCTACTTCACATCCATGACCTTTGTCTCCATGTTTGAGTGCTGTAGCATAATTATTTCTTGCTCCAAAGATGCCATGTTGCTGTAAACTGCAGTTTTGCTTGAATATTGTTTTGCTTGTCGTTTGCAAACCGTGCATCCGTTTCCGGTGATCTTTATATCGATTTCAACCGAAATCTTCCCCTCTGTCTAGTGGCTCGCTTGGTTTTCCAAGATAAGGCCTCATCATCTCCTCCTTAGGCCCAATAGCATCCTCATGCATACGCACATCATACTCGCATCCCTTGACATGTGTTCCATCATATTGATTGTGCATTGCATCGTGTTTGATATTGTGCCGTTGTTGTGTTCTTGTGTTGGGTAGAGCTGGGAGCCGATTCGGAGTACGAGGTTCCTACCAAGGCTGAGTTTGAGGAGCAAGGTTACGATCCCTCCGTGGAATCAACAGGCAAGATGACCATTCCCAGATATCACTTTTATCTTTGCCTAAGTTGGATGTCTCGCTCTTTAGAAATTGCCACGATGCCTATTCCTGTTTGTCAGCCCTCCTATTGTTGCCATGAAACACTCTAACCGCCTTCCTAGCAAACCGTTGTTTGGCTAAGTACGCATCGCTCAACCCCTCTTATAGCGTTGTTAGTTGCAGGTGAAGATTTGAAGATTCTTGCCCCGTGATGAAGTTATTGTTGGGATATCACAATATATAATCTGTTAAACTAAATCACCTATATATTGGTAATGGGTGGAAGGCTAAGCCTCTTGCTTGGTGTTTTGTTCCACTCATGCCACCCTAGGAACCGATAAACAAGTGTTATGTTCCTTGATTTTGCGTCACTAACACGGTTGGGGTTTATGGGCCCCCCTTGATAACTCGCTCAATGCTAAAGCTTTTCCAGCAAGGCCCTACATTGGTTTTGCATTTGCCTAATAACTAAAACTTGCATAGGGTGTTGCAAACCCGAGTTCTTAATTAACAACCCGGGCTAGTGCTCCTCATGAGTGTTGGTCCATACTGGGCAACCTGCGGGGCCACCTCGGGGAAACTCAAGGGCTGGTATACACCCGTAGTGTGACGCCCGAAGACCGACGTCCCAGAAGATTCCAGAAGATTCCAGATGTTCCGGGTTCCCCCGTGTGTTTCTTTTGTGCTTGTGTTATTTATTTTTGCATTGCATCATGTCATCACGCCATCATGTCATATCTTTTGCATCTCAACCCTAAATAAATCGTGTGGACCTTCGGTCCATTTAAATCGAGGGAAGTGTGACTTCTCTTTATAACATATTCTCCTAGTATTATGGAGCTATATAATAAATATTCCATTTGTTTGGAATTAACCAACACACTTGCATATTTTTCCCATGCCTTCTCTTTCTCTTTTCCTCGCCTCATACCTTGTCAAATATTTCTTATCTCTTTTATCGAGGCTCCTCTAAAAATCCGAGCATTTTTGGATCTACCTTTTGCCACTTCCTTCTCACACTCATTTGAATTAAATTCAAACGAGTTTGAATCAACTTCACAACTCATGCCCACTCCATTTTTATTGGAACAAGCACTTTGTTGTGAGTCCAGGAAAATTATCCGCATGCCCAAGTTCCTTCCCTAATCATTCCTTTTTTTTTCTATCTTCTGTCTTTCTTATTTTACCTCTGCTTTTAGAAATAAAAGAGAGAAGCCCAGTAGCCTCCCTCAGCCGGCCTCTTAGGCCACCGCAACTTCTGGCCCGAGCCGGCCACCCCATCTGGCCTCCGGCCCAACTTCCTCCTGCTAGGCCTCAAGGCCCGCTCCAGGCCTAACCTAGCCAACCGACCCCTCCTCTCGTCTCTTCCCATCGATCTCCTTCCCCCGCAGCCAGGCATCCCCTCGCTCTCCCCTGCGCAGCCCGATCTCCCATCTCCCTCGCTCGTGTCTCGTCCCCGAGCCTGCTCCTCCCATCGAACCTCACCCGAGCCCCAACTCTCCCCATCTCTCCCCACGAGCACCCCTCCGACGCTCCCTCCGTCGCCATGGCCCATGGCCCCGACACCCGCACCCTCGAGTCGCCCTCCGTCTCCCCGCGCGGAGCCGCGCCCGTGCCCGACCTTCGCCGAGCAGCTCCCCCAGCGCCGCGAAGCCCGTGCCTCCTCTCCATCTTCAGGCTGCAGCCCGACGCAGCCTCCAGCCTCCCGCCGCCAGGAGCTCTCTCGCGCCGGCCACCAGCTTCCTTCCAGCGCACCGTGGCCCCGCCAGGTCGCCCGCGTCGCCAGGCGCAGTGGCCCCATCCTCAGGCGCCCGTCCTCTCTGGCCCAGCGCGCGCCGTGGCCTCCCTCCTTCTGCCGCCAAGGCCTCATCCTCCATGTGCCTCATCGCCCCCTCTGTTTCCCTCGCTGCACGGCAGCAGCTTCACATCCCCTGCATCAGTCTAGATCGCGACCCCGACAGCGCCGGCGAGCCCTCGAGCAGCCTCATCGCCAAGGCCGAAGTCGCCCACTTGTCTCACCTCCTTGCTGCTGCTGTGCTTCTTCCATCGGCCCGGTGTTTTGTTTTGGTCCAGCAGGTATCCCCGGATCGCCAAGCACCAGGACGACGAGGACCGTCAAGTTCCTCTTCAAGAAATTCGACTAGCGGATGTGCCAAGTACCACGACGCTCGGAGCCCTCGGATGCACCAAGTACCACTTCGTCACAAGAACCAAGACCGACCCCGACAAGTACCACGACGACCCATGTACACCTACGGCGCGAGAACGAGAACCGCAAGTACCACGACTACCGAATGCGCCAAGTACCTCTTCTCGCGACACGAACATCTACGGATATGTGTACATCTACATAACGTGAACGACTACCTTCGGAAGAAACGAGTACCCCTACCGATGTCAAGTTCGACTACCGTCGCCCCGGAGACGATGGATGCGCCAAGTACATCTACGAACTCGACGCCCGAACGTCTACCGTCGCCCCGTGTACCACTACGTCCCTCTACAGAACGACTACTCGTTGGCGACCTCGTGAACGGCTACTTCCTCTCCGAACGTGAACGACTTCTTCCTCTACGCTCTCGAACCGCCCCGTGAACGTTTGTTCCGAAGGTATAACCGCCGAGCCGATGACCCCGTGAGATGTTTGCTCGTGTTGTATGAAATGTTTACCCTTGTGTGCACCGTGGCCGTTTCATCTTTTGTCTTGCTCCTCGGTTGCCTCGTCGCCGACTCGTGGGAACCCGGCAACGGGATCACCCCACCTTTCATCTTGTTCCGCTTGCTCACTCCGCCTTTGCTTTTGCACCGGTCTCTCAATGAGTTACCGGAACCGAGATTTTGCGTTGCATCATTTTCGGATCGTCGCCGTGGCACCCTTTCCTTCCACCACGGTGACAATACTTCATATCTTCTTCATGTCAACTTTTGATAAAATTTCATAAACTTAATCATGTCATCCGTATCATGATAACAACATGAGAATGTTTAATTGTTGTTTGCTTATAATTGCTAAACATGCTCATGGGGATTTTCCGGATATGTTGTTGTTATTTCCGGCCCCATTTAAATTGTCTAATTAGTGTAGTTTTATTATGCTTCACCTCTTGCCATGTTAACCAACATCTAATCTTGTCTTGTAAATAAACGAGAGTCAACTAAATAAATAAAATGTGGTGTTTCGTCAATATGCAACTCGTTGCATATTGAGCTCCACTTAACTTGTAGTATTTGTTTGTGCACTTGCCATGCCATGCATAATTAAACCGGACATGCATCATACTTAGATGCGCATCGTATGCCATGTTTATGCTTGTGTGTTTACCATGTTGTTTGCTTCTTTCCGGTTGCTTCTCTTGTTAGCTTTAGATTCGTTCCGGAGTTTTGAGGATTCGCTCGACTTGTTGCTCCGTCTACTTCATGGATCTGTTCTTCTCCCTAGTGGAATCCCAGGCAAGATGATCATACCCTTGGATACCTTTACTACCATTGCCATGCTTAGTTGTCTCGATGCTATCGTTACATGTCGCGCTACCCATCTTTTATGTCAGCCTCTCCTTGTTGCCATGAAACCTCTAACCTTTGACACCTTCCTAGCAAAACCACCGTTTGGCTATGTTACCCGCTTGCTCAGACCCTCTTATAGCGTTGTTAGTTGCAGGTGTAGATGAAGTTCGTTCCAGGAGGGAACTTGTTGTTATATCACAATATCTATTATTATTATTAACACACCTATATACTGGGCATGGGTGGAAGGCTTGGCCTTTTGCTCGGTGTTTTGTTCCACTCATGCCACCTTAGGCGCCGATAAACCGGCATTATGTTCCTTGATTTTGCGTTCCTTACACGATGGGTGGATGGGGACCCCTTGACAGTTCGACTTTGAATAAAACTCCTCCAGCAAGGCCCAACATTGGTTTTAATTTGCTCATAATAACAACTTAATTAATTAATTAAATTGCATAGGGAGTTAGCGCTACCCGAGGATTCTTTCTACATAGCAGGGGGGCCAGTGCTGATGGTGTTGGTCCCAAACGGGGGTCCTGCAGGGCCGCCTTGGGGAAACCCGAGGTATCTGGTATAACATGTAGCATTGCCCATCCGGTTGTGTCCTGAGACGAGATACGCGCGGCTACTATCAGGGTGTCGACATGCCGGGAGGTCTTGCTGGACTTGTTTTACCATTGTCGAAATGTCTTGTGCTACCGGGATGCCGAGCTTGATCGGATTTCCCTAAGATAAGGAGTGATGATATTATATTTATCACTTCAGCTAATCGTGAGAGCTTGTGATGGGCTAAGTTGGAACACCCCTGCAGGGTTATGATCTTTCGAAAGCCGTGCCCGCGGTTATGTGGCAGATTGGAATTTGTTAATGTCCGGTTGTAGAAAACTTGACAGATGATCTGAAGTAAAACACACAACTGTGTGAGTAACCGTGACTGTCTCTTTTTCACGTTGAGAAGAGAACACGGTGGGGTTATGTTTGACTCGTATGTAGTTAGGATCTTTAACGATCACTACTTTTGCGACCGTTTGCGTAGAAGCTCATCTTATTCTTGTACTCGTAGGCTAGCCACCATATTATGCTTAGCCGCTGCTGCAACCTCACCACTTTACCTCCTCCTACCCACAAAGCTTTGCTAGTCTTGATACCCATGGTTATGGGATTGCTGAGTCCTCGTGGCTCATAGTCTACAACACCAGATGCAGGTGCAGCCGAGTTCGATGCAGGAGCTGGTCCAAGTGCTTCACTGGGAGCTCGATGAAGAGCGTGGCCGTATGCTTGTGACATTTTCGATGATCAGTAGTGGTTTCTACTAGGATTCGATCCTGACCTGTGGCTTTATGTTGTTTTGGTATCTTTCTTTTGGATCTTCACCCGTAGTCGGGTAGTGATGTTTTGAATGATGTTCTGCTTATGTAATGTATTGTGTGAAGTGGCGAGTGTAAGCCAACTATCTCCTTTGCAATTTAGTCCCTCTTTTACATGAGTCGTGCAAAGATACCAAACTTGAGATCATTCCAGAATGGGATTATATCTTTAAGTCGTGCCTCGACACGTAGGAGATATAGTCCCATCCTGGGCATTACAAGTTGGTATTCAGAGCCTTCTCCGACCTAGAAGCCCCCACTGATTGATCGAATCGTTGACGGTTGAGTCTAGGCACACACTTGAAAATGTTTTGAGTCCTTTATATATATCGGAGAGTAGGATTTCTTTTGCTCCTCATCTCTTTTCACTCTGGTGAGGACTCCTCACGATTACTATTGTCTCTTCTACACTCAAAAATTCACCAAATTTTTTTTTAGGATCTCACGAGTATTGTTTGGATTGTTTCGATGTCTTTGTGACGAGAACATTGTTCTCGATGCCTCCTGTCATTAGGGGTTGTGGCAGTGTCCCGGGGAGTTCAGCTCCGAGGTGTTGTCGTCACAAATCCATCGCGACAGTACTAGAATACTTAAGACGGCCGACATCGAAAACTCTCCTATGCGGTTAGTGGCAAGATAACCCGGACATCACCCAGTACTAGGGAGGTAGTTCGAGAGTATTGCCATAGCTTGTATAGTAGATGCGTTTCGAAGGTCCGAGGTAAACGGTTTCCGAGAACAACTGGTTATGTGTTGAAGGATGGATACAGCTGGATGTAGGATTAGAGTTGAGTGCGCGGTGCTTCCCCTGTATCCCCAACACCTGATTGCATAACTGGGAACTTTCGGAAATTAAAAGGTGGGTTCATCTAGTAGTTCTAGGCATTCTTCCAACGAGTGCATGATATGAAGTTCGGGGTTCTACATTGAGTGAAGTGGTTTTATGGACTTGTTCTGATCGGGAGTTGCATCTTAAAGGGTCCTTGGCTATGCTGATCCGGGGATTGCAAAACCCTTTTGTAACACGTTCCATGAGCTTTCAGCACGAAGATGTCGAACGAAGCTTCTATCTTGTATTTGTTCTATCTGCTCCTTGTTGTATTTTTTATTTTCCCTTTTCTTCTCCCAAGTGGCTTCTCGACAAGTTGATGTACCTGCGGAATTCATTCGTTCAATTCTCTGTTCGGATAGATATGTTGCAACATAATCTTCTTCATAAACATATCTATCCTTTGTTTTTGTTCTGATTTTGGTATTCGAGTTGCTTCTATGTCAAATGTTGATTCCATACCTTTCCTAATCGGTGTTCTCATATTTCTATGGGAGTGCTAATCCTTCTTGATCATCGAGATCTTCATGTTAATTCTTTTCAACCGGTGTGCCTTCTCTTCAAGTTATTCCATACGGACGTCGTTGAGAAATCCGACGATTTGTCTGTTTCAATCATCTCAAGTTGTCTTTGTTTTACCCACCCTCCCACCCTTCTTCTTCTTGGAGCCAGAAATTCTCAAATGAAATATCCATTTTATTCATGTGATATTTCTTCATTCTTTTCCTTCAATGTTCTTATCCGGTGATTTATCGTGAAGATGCTCAAGAGCTTCAAGTTCATCATTCTTTTGTTCTCAAATTCTGCCGGTGGATGTAATTCAAGATTTCACTGTTGATCTTATCCTTTTCCTCATTCCACAATGTTTTCTTATTCCGTTGCACCAATTAATCATTCTCCTCTTGCTATTCATATCCGGAGTGCTGAATATTCATAATTCCATTCTTAATCCGTTCAAACTATTTTGAGCATTGTTATCTTACTCAAGCCATTTAATTCAACCGGTGCAATATCTCTTAAGCAATCTTTTCAACGGTGATTTCTTTGAGTGGGCCCATAACCCACAGGTTTTTCCCAGGATCTTACCTGACTCTTCTAATTAATTTCTGGAGCTATACTCAAATTCCTTCCAAAATGTGACATAAGAATGATTCCCATCAGTCACAGTCCTTCTCCAAGATCGCGTTCAATTCTTTTTCATCATTGGTTCAACCTTTTAATTCTTCTTTACGGAGTGCCTATACAATTCTCCATGGCATTTCTCGTCTTCATTCTCAACATTTGGAGACCGGAGAAGTGTTTCTCTTAAATCTTGGCCCGTTCTCTCAAGAGTTGTGGTTCTACCTTCATGCCATCCTCATTATTGTTCCGATTGTGAGGAATTCTTTTATACCGTCCGAAGCATTTCATGAATTCTTTTCTTTGTGATCCTCCGAAGGCCATCATTTCAGAATATTTCTTCGTTCTCAGTTTTCAACTTCGTGCTCCAACTATTCTTCATTGATGCCTCTTCGTTCGTCTCCCTATTCTTACGGTGGCTCGTTCAAGATTACCCTTCCGTTGTTATCGTTTTAATTCATTTGTTCTTTTCACAATCCTACCGGTGCTTCGTTGAAGATTACCCAAGCTTGTGCGAGAACTCTCTTAATTATTTCCAACGAGAATAAGTAGGATGCCAAATCCTCTGGTTGTCATCAATTTAAATTGGTGAAGGATAAGCATACAGTAAATCTTATTCTTATTTCCCCGAAGTGTTTAATCTCTGTTCTCCGGAGCTTGTTCATCATATCATATCCTTGGTCCTAAGTTGTTCATCTTGTTTCCCGAAGCTCCAAGTTATTTCAATTATATCATTTCAAAGCTCCATCTAATTCATCGCAGGCCTGAATCTTATTCTTTTCATCTTCACTTCTCATGCTTTCATTACCGGAGTTTTCATGGTGGTTCATCATGTTTTAATTCATCCTCGAAGCTTTCATCAAGATTCTTGTTGGAGCTCAAGCATTCTTCATTATGCTTTCCAATTGCAATCCTTTCTACCTTATCTTTGAGATGGTGTTATGTCGTTCGTGATAGTTTTCCTCCATGTTCATGATTCACAAGTTATCAAGAATGAGATATTTAAACCCATCATTTTCTTTGTTCAAGAAATCTTTCAACCCTTCAATTTGTTTGTTGGAGTAATCTTGGGTTGTGTTTCATCTAAAAGCTTTCCCTAAGAATTGTTGCTATTATGGTGCTTATAAATGACCCAAGTTCTTCATTTATCATTCCGATGAAATAAGTTTACCGTCTCCTTGTTGATCTCAATCCAAGCAATTCGTTCTGTTAGTGGCCGGTTGTCACCTTATAGTTTTGAGATGTTTTCCATAAGCCCACATCAAGCTTATTCTTTCGTTGTTGGAATTCCAACAACTCTATTCAACCCTTCTTCGTCAGGATGCTCTTTCAATTCAATTTTGAGAGAAGTTGTCATTTTTTCTCCGTTTTTTCTTCCCAACGATCTAGCATCTATTCTTTCATTCCGGAGGCTTTGTGATATTGCTCTCTTTAACCATCATCTCGTTTTATCAAGATCATGTTCTTTCCTTGTTTATCTATTTAACTGGAGTGTTGTGCCCAACGTTTGAATTCTCTCATCTTATCAAGTTTTGCCTGTCTTTTAACCGGAGTGCTATCTGAATCTTCCTTGCCCTTGTGCCATTCTGTCAATGTTCCGGAGGCTGTGTGTTGTTGTTTTCATCAAATATGTTCCCAACTTGGCTAGCTCATGTTAATTCCTTCCATTTTCAGACGGAGTGCTGTCCAAATTATTTCGTTCTTATTCCTTCTCAATCTTGGTTAACCGGAGTGGTTTTGGAATTCTTTTGTCATCCGTGAGCTCTTGTTTCATGTCTTTCAACCTACAAGGTTCTCATAATGTTCCTTGTTCCTCTTTTCTAACGGAGTTTTCATATTCGTTCATCTCCGTTGCATTCTTTCTTTCAAGATTGTTCAACCTCTCAGGTTCGTGGTTTCAATCGTCTGTCAAAGAAGCAACTTTGTTTTACCTCTTCTTTTCGATTGACCCGGTGCTATCTCTAGGATCTCGGGTCGAGATCCTCTGTTAGTGTGGGAGAGTTGTGACACCCGAAGACCGACGTCCCAGAAGATTCCAGAAGATTCCATATGTTCCGGGTTCCCCCGTGTGTTTCTTTTGTGCTTATGTTATTTATTTTTGCATTGCATCATGTCATCACGCCATCATGTCATATCTTTTGCATCTCAACCCTAAATAAATCGTGTGGACCTTCGGTCCATTTAAATCGAGGGAAGTGTGACTTCTCTTTATAACATATTCTCCTAGTATTATGGAGCTATATAATAAATATTCCATTTGTTTGGAATTAACCAACACACTTGCATATTTTTCCCATGCCTTCTCTTTCTCTTTTCCTCGCCTCAAACCCTGTCAAATATTTCGTATCTCTTTTATCGAGGCTCCTCTAAATATCCGAGCATTTTTTGATCTACCTTTTGCCACTTCCTTCTCACACTCATTTGAATTAAACTCAAACGAGTTTGAATCAACTTCACAACTCATGCCCACTCCATTTTTATTGGAACAAGCACTTTGTTGTGAGTCCAGGAAAATTATCCGCATGCCCAAGTTCCTTCCCTAATCATTCCTTTTTTTTCTATCTTCTGTCTTTCTTATTTTATCTCTGCTTTTAGAAATAAAAGAGAGAAGCCCAGCAGCCTCCCTCAGCCGGCCTCTTAGGCCACCGCAACTTCTGGCCCGAGCCGGCCACCCCATCTGGCCTCCGGCCCAACTTCCTCCTGCTAGGCCTCAAGGCCCGCTCCAGGCCTAACCTAGCCGACCGACCCCTCCTCTCGTCTCTTCCCATCGATCTCCTTCCCCCGCCGCCAGGCATCCCCTCGCTCTCCCCTGCGCAGCCCGATCTCCCATCTCCCTCGCTCGTGTCACGTCCCCGAGCCCGCTCCTCCCATCGAACCTCACCCGAGCCCCATCTCTCCCCATATCTCCCCGCGAGCACCCCTCCGACGCTCCCTCCGTCGCCATGGCCCATGGCCCTGACGCCCGCACCCTCGAGCCGCCCTCCGTCTCCCCGCGCGGAGCCGCGCCCGTGCCCGACTTTCGCCGAGCAGCTCCCCCAGCGCCGCGAAGCCCGTGCCTCCTCTCCATCTTCAAGCTGCAGCCCGACGTAGCCTCCAGCCTCCCGCCGCCAGGAGCTCTCTCACGTCGGCCACCAGCTTCCTTCCAGCGCGCCGTGGCCCCGCCAGGTCGCCCGCGTCGCCAGGCGCAGCGGCCCCGTCCTCAGGCGCCCGTCCTCTCTGGCCCAGCGCGCGCCGTGGCCTCCCTCCTTTCGCCGCCAAGGCCTCGTCCTCCATGTGCCTCATCGCCCCCTCTGTTTCCCTCGCTGCACGGCAGCAGCTTCACATCCCCTGCATCAGTCCAGATCGCGACCCCGACAGCGACGGCGAGCCCTCGAGCAGCCTCATCGCCAAGGCCGAAGTCGCCCACTTGTCTCGCCTCCTTGCTGCTGCTGTGCTTCTTCCGTCGGCCCGGTGTTTTGTTTTGGTCCAGCAGGTATCCCCGGATCGCCAAGCACCAGGACGACGAGGACTATCAAGTTCCTCTTCAAGAAGTTCGACTAGCGGATGTGCCAAGTACCACGACGCTCAGGTCCTCGTCGTCCTGGTGCTTCTTCCGTCGGCCCGGTGTTTTGTTTTGGTCCAGCAGGTATCCCCGGATCGCCAAGCACCAGGACGACGAGGACCGTCAAGTTCCTCTTCAAGAAGTTCGACTAGCGGATGTGCCAAGTACCACGAAGCTCAGAGCCCTCGAATGCACCAAGTACCACTTCGTCACAAGAACCAAGACCGACCCCGACAAGTACCACGACGACCCATGTACACCTACGGCGCGAGAACGAGAACCGCAAGTACCACGACTACCGAATGCGCCAAGTACCTCTTCTCGCGACACAAACATCTACGGATATGTGTACATCTACGTAACGTGAACGACTACCATCGGAAGAAACGAGTACCCCTACCGATGTCAAGTTCGACTACCGTCGCCCCGGAGACGATGGATGCGCCAAGTACATCTACGAACTCGACGCCCGAACGTCTACCGTCGCCCCGTGTACCACTACGTCCCTCTACGGAACGACTACTCGTTGGCGACCTCGTGAACGGCTACTTCCTCTCCGAACGTGAAGGACTTCTTCCTCTATGCTCTCGAACCGCCCCATGAACGTTTGTTCCGAAGGTATAACCGCCGAGCCGATGACCCCGTGAGATGTTTGCTCGTGTTGTATGAAATGTTTACCCTTGTGTGCACCGTGGCCGTTTCATCTTTTGTCTTGCTCCTCGGTTGCCTCGTCGCCGACTGGTGGGAACCCGGCAACGGGATCACCCCACCTTTCATCTTGTTCCGCTCGCTCACTCCGCCTTTGCTTTTGCACCGGTCTCTCAACGAGTTACCGGAACCGAGATGTTGCGTTGCATCATTTTCGGATCGTCACCATGGCACCCTTTCCTTCCACCACGGTGACAATACTTCATATCTTCTTCATGTCAACTTTTGATAAAATTGCATAAACTTAATCATGTCATCCGCATCATGATAACAACATGAGAATGTTTAATTGTTGTTTGCTTATAATTGCTAAACATGCTCATGGGGATTTTCCGGATATGTTGTTGTTATTTCCGGCCCCATTTAAATTGTCTAATTAGTGTAGTTTTATTATGCTTCACCTCTTGCCATGTTAACCAACATTTAATCTTGTCTTGTAAATAAACGAGAGTCAACTAAATAAATAAAATGTGGTGTTTCGTCAATATGCAACTCGTTGCATATTGAGCTCCACTTAACTTGTAGTATTTATTTGTGCACTTGCCATGCCATGCATAATTAAACCGGACATGCATCATACTTGGATGTGCATCGTATGCCATGTTTATGCTTGTGTGTTTACCGTGTTGTTTGCTTCTTTCCGGTTGCTTCTCTTGTTAGCTTCGGATTCGTTTCGGAGTTGTGAGGATTCGCTCGACTTGTTGCTCCGTCTACTTCATGGATCCGTTCTTCTCCCTAGTGGAATCCCAGGCAAGACGATCATACCCTTGGATACCTTTACTACCATTGCCATGCTTAGTTGTCTCGATGCTATCGTTACATGTCGCGCTACCCATCTTTTATGTCAGCCTCTCCTTGTTGCCATGAAACCTCTAACCTTTGACACCTTCCTAGCAAAACCACTGTTTGGCTATGTTACCCGCTTGCTCAGCCCCTCTTATAGCGTTGTTAGTTGCAGGTGAAGATGAAGTTCGTTCCAGGAGGGAACTTGTTGTTATATCACAATATCTATTATTATTATTAACACACCTATATACTGGGCATGGGTGGAAGGCTTGGCCTTTTGCTCGGTGTTTTGTTCCACTCATGCCACCTTAGGCGCCGATAAACCAGCATTATGTTCCTTGATTTTGCGTTCCTTACACGATGGGTGGATGGGGACCCCTTGACAGTTCGACTTTGAATAAAACTCCTCCAGCAAGGCCCAACATTGGTTTTAATTTGCTCATAATAACAACTTAATTAATTAATTAAATTGCATAGGGAGTTAGCGCTACCGGAGGATTCTTTGTACATAGCAGGGGGGCCAGTGCTGATGGTGTTGGTCCCAAACGGGGGTCCTGCAGGGCCGCCTTGGGGAAACCCGAGGTATCTGGTATAACCTATAGCATCGCCCATCCGGTTGTGTCCTGAGACGAGATACGCGCGGCTACTATCAGGGTGTCGACACGCCGGGAGGTCTTGCTGGACTTGTTTTACCATTGTCGAAATGTCTTGTGCTACCGGGATGCCGAGCCTGATCGGATTTCCCTAAGATAAGGAGTGATGATATTATATTTATCACTTCAGCTAATCGTGAGAGCTTGTGATGGGCTAAGTTGGAACACCCCTGCAGGGTTATGATCTTTCGAAAGCCGTGCCCGCGGTTATGTGGCAGATTGGAATTTGTTAATGTCCGGTTGTAGAAAACTTGACAGATGATTCGAAGTAAAACACACAACTGTGTGAGTAACCGTGACTGTCTCTTTTCACGTTGAGAAGAGAACACGGTGGGGTTATGTTTGACTCGTATGTAGTTAGGATCTTTAGCGATCACTACTTTTGCAACCGTCTGCGTAGAAGCTCATCTTATTCTTTTACTCGTAGGCTAGCCACCATATTATGCTTAGCCGCTGCTGCAACCTCACCACTTTACCTCCTCCTACCCACAAAGCTTTGCTAGTCTTGATACCCATGGTTATGGGATTGCTGAGTCCTCGTGGCTCACAGTTACTACAACACCAGATGCAGGTTCAGCCGAGTTTGATGCAGGAGCTGGTCCAAGTGCTTCACTGGGAGCTCGATGAAGAGCGTGGCCGTATGCTTGTGACGTTTTCGACGATCAGTAGTTGTTTCTACTAGGATTCGATCCTGACCTGTGGCTTTATGTTGTTTTGGTATCTTTCTTTTGGATCTTCACCCGTAGTCGGGTTGTGATGTTTTGAATGATGTTCTGCTTATGTAATGTATTGTGTGAAGTGGCGAGTGTAAGCCAACTATCTCCTTTGCAATTTAATCCCTCTTTTACATGAGTCGTGCAAAGATACCAAACTTGAGATCATTCCAGAATGGGCTTATATCTTTAAGTCGTGCCTCGACACGTAGGAGATATAGTCCCATCCTGGGCATTACACGTAGCTTGTCCCATCCGGTCATAGCCTGAGACTAGATACGCGCGGCTACTGTCAGGGTGTCGGCACGCCGGGAGGTCTCGCTGGATTAGTTTTACCTTTGTTGGAATATCTTGACCACGGGATTCCGAGAATACTCGGGTCTTCCCACCTTGGAGTTGCGACTCCGCAGATCGTGAGCTTGTGATGGGCTAAGTTGGGACACCCCTGCAGGGTTTTGATCTTTTGAAAGCCGTGCCCGCGGTTATGTGGCAGATGGGAAGTTGTTAATATCCTGTTGTAGATAACTTGACACCATGTTCATGAATACACTACCTGCGTGAGTAACCGTGACGGTCTCTTTCCGAAGGGTTTTGGGAAGTGAACACGATGGGGTTATGTTTGTTCGTGAGTAGATAGGATCACTTCTCGATCAACTTGGCGATCGTTGGCACTTGTTCTCTTCTCGCTCTAAACTCGTAAGCTAGTGCTTAGTGCTGCTGCAACCTTGTTTAAAGCTTTTCCACACCCAAGGCTTTGATAGTTTTGTTACCTGGGAACGGGATTGCTGAGTCCTATGTGGCTCACAGATTCAACACACACCAGATGCAGGTACCATTGAGAACTATACAGGAGATGGGACAAAGCTGTACTGGGAGTTCGATGAAGAGCGTGGACGTTACTATGTGTCTTATCCCGACGATCAGTAGTGGCTCTTACTAGGATGATGCGGGTCTTGTGTTATTTATGGTATCTTTTCGTTTGGATTTCGTCCGTAGTCGGACTCTAATGCTATTTGGATGATGTATGTCATGTATTTCATTGTGTGACGTGGCGAGTGTAAGCCAACTATCATTTTACACTTGCATCCCTGATTTTACATGAGTTGTGCAAAGATACCATACTTGAGATCATTCTAGTATGCGTTTATGTCCTTAAGTCGTGCCTCGACCCGTGGGGGACATAGCCGCATACTGGCATGACAAGTTGGTATTCAGAGCCTTCTCCGACCTAGGAGCCCCCTGATTGATCGAATCGTTGACAGTTGAGTCTAGGCACAGACATAAAATTGTTTTTGAGTCCTATATATATATATATATATATATATATATATATATATATATATATATATATATATATATATATATATATATATATATATATATATATCGGAGAGTAGGATTTCTGTTTACTCCTCACCCCTTCATCGCTCTGGTGAGGACTCCTGACGTTGTTATATCTCTTCTACTCTAAAAAAATCACTAATTTTTTTAGGATCACACGAGTATTGTTTGGATTGTTCTGATATCTTTGTGATGAGAACATTATTCTCGATGCCTCGTGTCATTTAGGGGTTGTGGCAGTGTCCGGGGGAGTTGAGCTCCGAGGTGTTGTTGTCACAAATGTATCGCAGCGGTTCTAGAATACTTAAGACGGCCAACATCGAAAACTCTTATATGCGGTTAGTGGTGAGATAACCCCGGCGTCACCCAGTACTGGGGAGATAGTTCGGGAGTATTGCCACAGCTTGTATAGCGGATGCGTTTCAAAGGTCCGAGGTAAACAGTTTCCGAGGATGACTGGTTATGTGTTGACGGATGGATACAGCTGGATGTAGGTTTAGAGTTGAGTGCGCGGTGCTTCCCCTATATCCCCAACACCCGATTGCATAACCGGAAACCTTCAGGAATTAATAGGTGGGTTCTCCAAGTAGCTCGTAGGCATTCTTCCAACGAGTGCATGGTATGAGGTTTGGGGTTCAACATCGAGTGAAGATGTTTCATGAGCGCTGTTCCAATTGGGGGTTGCATCTTAAAGGTTTTGGGAAACGTAGTATTTTCAAAATTTTCCTACGATCACGCAAGATCTATCTACTAGATGCATAGCAACGAGGGTGAGAGTGTGTCTACGTACCCTCGTAGACCGGGAGCGGAAGCGTCAAGTGACGCGGTTGATGTAGTCGAACTTCTTCGCGATCCAACCGATCAAGCACCGAACGTACAGCACCTCCGCGTTCAGCACACGTTCAGCTTCATGACGTCCCACGAGCTCTTGATCCAGTTGAGCTTCACGGGAGAGTTTTGTCAGCACGACGGCGTGCTGACGGATATGATGTATCTACCGGCGCAGGGCTTCGCCTAAGCACTGCAACGATATGACCGAGGTGTGTTTCTATGGAGGGGGCATCGCACACGGCTAAAACAATTCAACTTGTGTGTACTAGGGTGCTCCCCTGCCCCCGTATATAAAGGAGCAAGGGAGAGGCCGGCCCTAGAGGGGGCGCGCCAAGTGTGGGGAGTCCTACTAGGACTCCCAAGTCCTAGTAGGATTCCCCTTTTCCTTTCTGGAGTAGGAGAGAAGGAAAGAGGTGGAGAGGGAGAAGGAAAAGGGGGCTGCACCCCTTGTCCAATTCGGACCAGAGGGGGGGGGCGCCTCCTTCCTTTTGGCCTTTCTCCTCTATTCCCGTATGGCCCAATAAGGCCCATATACTCCAAAAAATACCCGAATCACTCGGAACCTTTCCGATGTCCGAATTGTAATGCCCAGGATGGGACTATACCTCCTACGTGTCGAGGCACGACTTAAAGGTATAAGCCCATCCTAGAATGATCTCAAGTTTGGTATCTTTGCACAACTCATGTAAAAGAGGGATTAAATTGCAAAAGGAGATAGTTGGCTTACACTCGCCACTTCACACAATACAATACATAAGCAATACATCATTCAAAACATCACAACCCGACTACGGGTGAAGAACCAAAAGAAAGATACCAAAACAACATAAAAACCACAGGTCAGGATCGAATCCTAGTAGAAACCACTACTGATCGTCGAAACGTAACAAGCAAACAGCCAAGATCTTCAACGAACTCCAAGTGAAGAACTGAACCAGCTCCTGCATCAAACTCGGCTGAACCTGCATCTGGTGTGGTGAAGTAACTGTGAGCCACAGAGGACACAGCAATCCCGTTCCCGGGTAACACGACTATTTAAGCCTTGGGTGAGGATAAGGCTGAAGAAAGAAATATGAGGTGAAGGAACAACAAGAGTCTGCAGCAGCGACTAGCACTAACTTACGTATAAGAGAGCGAGAAGAGAAGTCGCATCGGTCGAAAGATGATCACGAAGTGATCCTAACTAAAACCGGTCAAACATAACCCCACCGTGTTCAACTCCCGAATCCCTATTCGGAAATTGACAGTCACGGTACACACGCTGGTAGTGTATTGAAACATTGTGTCAAGTTATCTACAACCGGAATTAACAAGCTCCCATCTGCCACATAACCGCGGGCACGGCTTTCGAAAGTTCAAACCCTGCAGGGGTGTTCCAACTTGGCCCATCACAAGCCCACGATCCGCGGAGTCGCAACTCCATAGTTGGGAAGACCCGAGTATTCTCGGAATCCCGTGCTCGAGTTAAACCGAACTAAGGTAAGGCTAATCCAGCAAATCCTCCCGGCGTGTCGACACCCTGATAGGTAGCCGCGCGTATCTAGTCTCAGGACACGACCGGATGGGCGAAGCTACGGGTTTTTACCAGACCTTGAGTTTCCTCGAGGTGGCCCCGCAGGCTCCCCGTTTCGGACCAACACTCATGTGGAGCACTGGCCCGGGGGTTGAATTAAATTAAAAGGGATAGCTAGTCCACATGCAAGTTTTATTAGTTATTAGGCAAATAGTACCAAATGTTGGGACTTGCTGGAAAAGACTTAGCACTTAGCGGTTTATCAAGGGGGTCCCATACACCCCAACCGTGTTAGGAATGCAAAATCAAGGAACATAACACCGGTTTATACGGTTCCTAACGGCATGAGTGGAACAAATCACCAAGCAAAAGGCTTAGCCTTCCACCCTTGCCAGTATATAGATGATTTCATTTTTAAGCATTTATATAGTGTGATATAACCCAACCAAACTTCAACATGAAGCAAGCATCTTCAATCTTCACCTGCAACTAACAATGCCATAAGAGGGCTGAGCGAAGCGTACTTAGCCAAGCAACGGTTTGCGTAGGTAGGGTGGTTAAACATGGCAATGGTTACAAGTAGGAGGCTGACAAGAAGACATGGGCATCGAGGCAAAACTATAGATCGAGACTACTAGCAATAGGCAAAAATAGTAATGGTATCCGGGTTCGGTCATCTTGCCTGGAATTCCACAAGGGAGAAGAACGGATCCATGAAGTAGACGGAGCAACACAGTCGAGAGAAACCTCGCAACTCCGGAATGAAACCGAAGCTAACAAGAGAAGCAAACCGGAAAGAAGCAAACAACACGGTAAACACACATATCAACATGGCATACGATGCGCAAACAAGTATGATGCATGTCCAGTTTAAATAAGCATGGCATGGCAAGTGCACAAACAAATGCTACAAGTTAAGTGGAGATCAATATGCAACGAGTTGCATATTGACGAAACACCACATGTTATTATTTAGTTGACTCTTGTTATTTACAAGGCAAGGTTAATTGTTTGTTAACATGGCAAGAGGTGAAGCAAAATAAAACTACACTAACTAGGCAATTTAAATGGGGCCGGAGAATAACAACAACATATCCGGAAAATCCCCATGAGCATGTTTCGAAATTATAAGCAAACAACAATTCACACATATCAATGTTGTTAATATGATGCGGATGACATGATCAAGTTTATGCAATTATTAATTAAAGGTTGACTTAAAAGAGATATGAAGCATTTGTCACCATGGTGGAAAGAAAAAGGTGCCACGGCAACGCTCCGAAAATGATGCCACGACAACATATCGGTTCCGGTAACTCGTTGAGAGTCCGGTGCAAAACAAAAGGTGGAGTGAACGAGTCAAACGAGATGAAAGAGGTGGGGCGATCCTGTTACCGGGTTCCCACGAGTCGGTGACGAGGCAACCGAGGAACATGACAAAAGATACGAAACGGACACGGAGCACACAAGGGGAACAACATTTCATACAACACAAACATGCATTCACGGGTCATCGACGGGGTTATACCTTCGGAACCATCGTTCCCGGAGGGGTTCGAGGTCGTAGTGGAAGTAGCCGTAGTAGTGGAAGTAGTGGTACACGAGTCGTGGTACACGGGGCGACGGTAGTGGTACATGCCGTAGAGGGAAGTAGTTGTTCTCATTCATCGGAGAGGAAGTAGTTGTACACGAGGTGGCCAACGAGTAGTCGTTCCGTTCGTAGAGGTACTTGAGGGTCTCGGCGACGGTAGTCGTTCGGGTCGTCGTGGTACTCGGCGTGTCATCGTGTAGTTGAACTCGTCACGGTTCATAGACGTTCGGTTGTATACGTAGAGGTACTTGTCTCGAAGAGGTACTTGGTCGGGTCGCCGGTAGTCGTACACGGGTCATCTGTCAAAATTACAGCACAGGCACACAAAACAAAAACAAAACACAACACAAACAAAACAAAAACTACAGGAGCTAAACAAAAGGGGCAGCACGGCGCTGCGGAGCTCGATGCTGGAGGGGAACGGCTCGAGGGAGCTCCTGGCGAGGCGCACGGCGAAGGAAGGGCGGCTTAGCCCTGGCTGGAGGAAGGAGGCCCGCAGCCTTGGCGCGTGCAGAGGCAGGGAACAGGGAGGCGCGGACGAGGGACGGCGTGGGCCGGCCGTCTCCCTGGCTGGAGAGGAGGGCGACGAGGGTGCGGTGCTGGCCGGAACACTGGAGAGGCCAAGGCGAGGCCCTGGCGAGGAGATGGCGAGGCGGCGCCCTGGCTGGACGCGGCGGAGAGAGGAGCCAGGCGCGGGGCGCGCGGGGCTCGGCCAGGGGACTCGGTCCTAGCGCGGGAGGCCGGCCGCTGGTCTTTGGCGAGCTGGAGGACGGGGTCGGCCAGGCCTGGCCGGGCTTCTGGATGGGCGCGGAGGCGCCGGGGAGGGAGCCAGCTGGCGAGGCAGAGGCCTCGCGCGCGGCCTCGAGGAGGAGGTCGCGAGGGAGAGCTGCGAGGAGATGGGAATGAAGGCAGCTCGGGCCTGGAGAAGGTACGGCGACGAGCACTCGAGGGGAAGGAAGCGGCTCCTGGTCGAGGGGAGAGAGATGCGGGCGAGCGAGGCTGGAGGGACGAGGGAAAACGGGGAACGAGGGGTTCGGTCTCCTGGCGGCGGAGGGAGGAACGGAGGGAGAGTGCGGTCGAAGGATTAGGGTTCGGTGCGGTCGGGCTGGACAAAGTGATTTGGGCCTTGGGCCTAAGTGGGAAGATGGGCCTTGAGGGAGGTGGCTGGCCTGGGCCTTAGGGGAAGAGGAGGCCCAAGAGGCTGGCCTAGAAGGCTGCGGGGGAGATGGCCTCTGCTTCTTTTAATTTTCTTTAGCAGAAAAATAAAAGAGAAGAAAGAAAAGAGGAGGGGAGTTAGGAAAAAGATAGCACACGTGAGCATTTTTCTCGGGCATCATAACATGAGCAAGGACCGAGAAAAATAAGAAAGGCATGATTGGAAAATAATTCAAACATAATTGAATATAATTCAAATAGGTTTGAACTAAGACGAGATTATTGAAGTGTCCAAAAATGTTCAAATTTTTGGAGGAACCTCGAAACAACGGAAAAGAATTATTGGCAAGATTTTGAAGGTGAAACTCGAAGTGAAAAGACATGGGGAAATTATGCAAGTGTGTTATGGTGATTCCGAAGCAATGGAATAATTAATAATATAGCTCCATAATTATTAGGAGGCTTTTATGTGTTTTAAAGAGAAGACATCCTTCCCTCGATTTAAATGGACCGAAGGTCCACATGATTTATTTGGTTGAGATGCAAAAAATAAATAACATGATGGCATGATGACATGATGCAATGCAAAAAAATAAATAACACAAGCACAAACAAACACACGGGCAACCCAGAACATCTGGAATCTTCTGGAATCTTCTGGGACGTCGGTCTTCGGGCGTCACAATTCTCCCACACTAACAGAGGATCTCGACCCGAGATCCTAGAGATATCACCGGGTAAAAACGGAAGAGGAAGAGGTAAAACAAAGTTGCTTCTTTGACAGACTAGTGAAACCAAAGAACCTTGAGAGGTTGACCAAACTTGAAAGAAAGAATAGAACAGAGATGAACGAAGTTAAGAGCACTCCGGTAAAAGGAGGAACAAGGAACATTATCAGAACCTTGAAGGTTGAAAGACATGAAACAAGAGCTTACGAACGACAAGAATATGAAACTGCAAGGGTATAACCAAGGAAGAAGAATGACAGAATTTGGACAGCACTTCGTCTGAAAATGGAAGGAATTAACATGATCTTGAGAAGATTGGATGATACTTGATGAAAACAACAACATATTGTCTCCGAAACAATTAAAAGAATGTCACAAGGTAAGAAAGATTCAGACAGCACTCCGGTTAAAAGACTAGAAAAGAAAAGAACATGATCTTGAAAAGAAAACAAGATGATGGTTTGGAGAGAGCAACATCACAATGCCTCCGGAATGAAAGAATGGAATATAGCTCAATGAAAGAATTGAACAGAGAAGAAAATGACAACTTCTCCCAAAATTAAATTTGAAAGAGCATCTTACGAAGAAGGGTTGAATAGAGTTGTTGGAATTTCAACAACGAGAAGAATAAGCTTGATGTGGGCTTATGGAAAACATCTCAAAATTATGAGGTGACAACCAGCCACTAACTTAACCAATTGATTGGATTGAGATCAACAAGGAGACGATAAACTTATTTCACCGGAATGATAAATGAAGAACTTGGGTCATTTAAGAGCATCATAAAAGCAACAATCCTTAGGGAAAGCTTTAGGTAAATTATAACCCAAGATGACTCCAACAATTAAATTGAAGTGTTGAAAAGATCTCCTGAACAAGGAAAAGATGGGTTTAAGTATCTCATTCTTGACAACTTGTGAGTCATGAAACATGAAGGAATTGACAAGAATGACATAACACCATCTGAAAAGATAAGAATTGCAAATGGAGAGCATGATGAAGACTGCTTGAGCTCCAACAAGAATCTTGATGAAGACTTCGAGGATGAATTAAATGATAATGAACCACCATGAAGAACTCCGGTAATGAAAGCATGGAAGTGAAAGATTTAAAGAATAAGATTCAAGGCCTGCGATGAATTAGATGGAGCTTTGAAATGCTATAATTGAAATAGCTTGGAGCTCCGGAAACAAGATGAACAACTTAGAACCAAGGATATGATGTGATGAACAAGCTCCAGACAAAAGAATTAAACACTTGGAAGGAACAAGAATAAGAATTATGTTATGCATCTCCTTCATCAATTAAATTGATGACAACCAAAGGATTTGGCATACTACTTATTCTCGTTGGAAAGAATTAAAGAGAGATCTCGCACAAGCTTGGGTAAATCTTCAACGAACCACCGGTAGGATTATGAAAGAACAAATGAATTGAAACGATAACAAAGGAAGGGTAAACTTGAATGAACCACCGTAAGAATTAGGAGACGAACGAAGAGACATCAATGAAGAATATTTGGAGGTCGACGTTGAAAACTGAGAACGAAGAAATCTGCTGAAATGATGGCCTTCAGAGGAACACAAAGAAAAGAATTCACGAAAAGCTTCGGATGGCATAAAAGAGTTCCTCACAATCAAAACGATAATGAGGATGGCATGAAGCTAGAACCACGAATCTTCAAGAGAACGGGTCAAAATTTAAGAGAAGCTCTTCTCTGATCTCCAAATGTTGAGAATGAAGATGAGAAATGCCATGAAGAATTTCGAGATACTCCGGACGAATGACAAGAGGAAGGTGGAGCTAAAGATGGAAATAATTGAAAACAAGCTTGGAGAAGGCATGTGACTGATGGAAATCATTCTTACGTCACCTTTGAAAAGAATTCTCCGGAAAAAGAAGAGTCAGGTAAGATCCTGGAAAAAGACCTGTGGGTTAGGGCCCACTCAAAAGAAATCACCGTTGGGAAAGATTGCTTAAGAGATATTGCACCGGTTGAATTAAAAAGGCTTGAATAAGAAGACAATGCTCAAAATAGCTGAACGGATTAAGAATGGAATTATGAATCTTCAGCACTCCGGATATGAATGCAAGAGGAGAATGATTAATTGGTGCACCGGAATAAGAAAGCATTGTGAAAAGAGGAAAAGGATAAGATCAACACCGAAATCTTGAATTACATCCACCGGAAGAATTTGAGAACAAAAGAATGATGAACTAGAAGCTGTGAGCATCTTCACGATAAATCACCGGATAAGAACATTGAAGGAAAAGAATGAAGAAACATCACATGAATAAAATGGATACTTCATTTGAGAATTTCTGGCTCCAAGAAAAGAAGGGAGGGAGGGTGGGGAAACAAAGACAACTTGGGATGAAAGAACATACACCGTTGAGAAAAGACTAAGAGTTGATCTTGCAAATGATGAAAAGATCTGATTAACTCGAAGAAAAGGACGCCGGTTGAGAAGAATTTAACATGAATATCTCGATGGTCAAGAAGAATTAGCACTCCCATAGACATATGAGAACACCGATTAGGAAAGGTATGGAATCAACATTTGACATCGAAGCAACTCGAATACCAGAATCAAAACAAAAACAAAGGATAGATATGCAACATGATCTTCACAATATCATCCGAACAGAGAATTGAACGAATGAATTCTGTAGGTACATCAGCTTGACGAGAAGCCACTTGGAGAGCAAAATGAAAATAAAAAGGAACAAGGATCAGATAGAACAAATACAAGATAGAAGCTTCGTTCGACATCTTCGTGCTGAAAGCTCATGGAACGTGTTACAAAAGGGTTTTGCAATCCCGGGATCAGCATAGCCAAGGACCCTTTAAGATGCAACTCCCGATCAGAACAAGTCCATAAAACCACTTCACTCAATGTAGAACCCCAAACTTCATATCGAGCATCCGTTGGAAGAATGCCTAGAACTACTTGATGAACCCACCTATAGATTTCCGAAAGTTTCCAGTTATGCAATCAGGTGTTGGGGATACACGGGAAGCACCGCGCAATCAACTCTAAACCTACATCCAGGTGTATCCATCCTTCAACACATAACCAGTCTTTCTCGGAAACTGTTTACCTCGGACCTTCGAAAAGCATCCACTATAACAAGCTATGGCAATACTCTCGAACTACCTCCCCAGTACTGGGTGATGTCGGGGTTATCTTGCCACTGGCCGTATAGGAGAGATTTTCGATGTCGGCCGTCTTAAGTATTTAGTACTGCCGCGATATGCTTGCGACAATGATACCCCGAAGCTCAACTCCTCGGTAACAGGAGGCATTGAGAACAATATCCTTGTCACAAGAACATCGAAACAATCCCAGAATACTCGCGGGATCCTAAAAAAAAATTTGTGCAAATTTTGACGATAGGAGAGACAAGAGTAATCGTCAGGAGTCCTCACCAGAGAGAAAAGGGGGATGAGAAGCAAAGAAATCCTACTCTCCGATATAATATAGGACTCAAAAAGTTTTTCAGTGTGTGCCTAGACTCAACCGTCAACGATTCGATCAATCAGTGGGGGCTTCTAGGTCGGAGAAGGCTCTGAATACCAACTTGTAATGCCTAGGATGGGACTATACCTCCTACGTGTCGAGGCACGACTTAAAGGTATAAGCCCATCCTAGAATGATCTCAAGTTTGGTATCTTTGCACAACTCATGTAAAAGAGGGATTAAATTGCAAAAGGAGATAGTTGGCTTACACTCGCCACTTCACACAATACAATACATAAGCAATACATCATTCAAAACATCACAACCCGACTACGGGTGAAGAACCAAAAGAAAGATACCAAAACAACATAAAAACCACATGTCAGGATCGAATCCTAGTAGAAACCACTACTGATCGTCGAAACGTAACAAGCAAACAGCCAAGATCTTCAACGAACTCCAAGTGAAGAACTGAACCAGCTCCTGCATCAAACTCGGCTGAACCTGCATCTGGTGTGGTGAAGTAACTGTGAGCCACAGAGGACTCAGCAATCCCGTTCCCGGGTAACACGACTATTTAAGCCTTGGGTGAGGATAAGGCTGAAGAAAGAAATATGAGGTGAAGGAACAACAAGAGTCTGCAGCAGCAACTAGCACTAACTTACGTATAAGAGAGCGAGAAGAGAAGTCACATCGGTCGAAAGATGATCACGAAGTGATCCTAACTAAAACCGGTCAAACATAACCCCACCGTGTTCAACTCCCGAATCCCTATTCGGAAATTGACAGTCACGGTACACACGCTGGTAGTGTATTGAAACATTGTGTCAAGTTATCTACAACCGGAATTAACAAGCTCCCATCTGCCACATAACCGCGGGCACGGCTTTCGAAAGTTCAAACCCTGCAGGGGTGTTCCAACTTGGCCCATCACAAGCCCACGATCCGCGGAGTCGCAACTCCATAGTTGGGAAGACCCGAGTATTCTCGGAATCCCGTGCTCGAGTTAAACTGAACTAAGGTAAGGCTAATCCAGCAAATCCTCCCGGCGTGTCGACACCCTGATAGGTAGCCGCGCGTATCTAGTCTCAGGACACGACCGGATGGGCGAAGCTACGGGTTTTTACCAGACCTTGAGTTTCCTCGAGGTGGCCCCGCAGGCTCCCCGTTTCGGACCAACACTCATGTGGAGCACTGGCCCGAGGGTTGAATTAAATTAAAAGGGATAGCTAGTCCACATGCAAGTTTTATTAGTTATTAGGCAAATAGTACCAAATGTTGGGACTTGCTGGAAAAGACTTAGCACTTAGCGGTTTATCAAGGGGGTCCCATACACCCCAACCGTGTTAGGAACGCAAAATCAAGGAACATAACACCGGTTTATACGGTTCCTAACGGCATGAGTGGAACAAATCACCAAGCAAAAGGCTTAGCCTTCCACCCTTGCCAGTATATAGATGATTTCATTTTTAAGCATTTATATAGTGTGATATAACCCAACCAAACTTCAACATGAAGCAAGCATCTTCAATCTTCACCTGCAACTAACAATGCCATAAGAGGGCTGAGCGAAGCGTACTTAGCCAAGCAACGGTTTGCGTAGGTAGGGTGGTTAAACATGGCAATGGTTACAAGTAGGAGGCTGACAAGAAGACATGGGCATCGAGGCAAAACTATAGATCGAGACTACTAGCAATAGGCAAAAATAGTAATGGTATCCGGGTTCGGTCATCTTGCCTGGAATTCCACAAGGGAGAAGAACGGATCCATGAAGTAGACGGAGCAACACAGTCGAGAGAAACCTCGCAACTCCGGAACGAAACCGAAGCTAACAAGAGAAGCAAACCGGAAAGAAGCAAACAACATGGTAAACACACATATCAACATGGCATACGATGCGCAAACAAGTATGATGCATGTCCGGTTTAAATAAGCATGGCATGGCAAGTGCACAAACAAATGCTACAAGTTAAGTGGAGATCAATATGCAACGAGTTGCATATTGACGAAACACCACATGTTATTATTTAGTTGACTCTTGTTATTTACAAGGCAAGGTTAATTGTTTGTTAACATGGCAAGAGGTGAAGCAAAATAAAACTACACTAACTAGGCAATTTAAATGGGGCCGGAGAATAACAACAGCATATCCGGAAAATCCCCATGAGCATGTTTCGAAATTATAAGCAAACAACAATTCACACATATCAATGTTGTTAATATGATGCGGATGACATGATCAAGTTTATGCAATTATTAATTAAAGGTTGACTTAAAAGAGATATGAAGCATTTGTCACCATGGTGGAAAGAAAAAGGTGCCACGGCAACGCTCCGAAAATGATGCCACGGCAACATATCGGTTCCGGTAACTCGTTGAGAGTCCGGTGCAAAACAAAAGGTGGAGTGAACGAGTCAAACGAGATGAAAGAGGTGGGGCGATCCCGTTACCGGGTTCCCATGAGTCGGTGACGAGGCAACCGAGGAACATGACAAAAGATACGAAACGGACACAGAGCACACAAGGGGAACAACATTTCATACAACACAAACATGCATTCACGGGTCATCGACGGGGTTATACCTTCGGAACCTTCGTTCCCGGAGGGGTTCGAGGTCGTAGTGGAAGTAGCCGTAGTAGTGGAAGTAGTGGTACACGAGTCGTGGTACACGGGGCGACGGTAGTGGTACATGCCGTAGAGGGAAGTAGTTGTTCTCATTCATCAGAGAGGAAGTAGTTGTACACGAGGTGGCCAACGAGTAGTCGTTCCGTTCGTAGAGGTACTTGAGGGTCTCGGCGACGGTAGTCGTTCGGGTCGTCGTGGTACTCGGCGTGTCATCGTGTAGTTGAACTCGTCACGGTTCATAGACGTTCGGTTGTATACGTAGAGGTACTTGTCTCGAAGAGGTACTTGGTCGGGTCGCCGGTAGTCGTACACGGGTCATCTGTCAAAATTACAGCACAGGCACACAAAACAAAAACAAAACACAACACAAACAAAACAAAAACTACAGGAGCTAAACAAAAGGGGCAGCACGGCGCTGCGGAGCTCGATGCTGGAGGGGAACGGCTCGAGGGAGCTCCTGGCGAGGCGCACGGCGAAGGAAGGGCGGCTTCGCCCTGGCTGGAGGAAGGAGGCCCGCAGCCTTGGCGCGTGCAGAGGCAGGGAACAGGGAGGCGCGGACGAGGGACGGCGTGGGCCGGCCGTCTCCCTGGCTGGAGAGGAGGGCGACGAGGGTGCGGTGCTGGCCGGAACACTGGAGAGGCCAAGGCGAGGCCCTGGCGAGGAGATGGCGAGGCGGCGCCCTGGCTGGACGCGACGGAGAGAGGAGCCAGGCGCGGGGCGCGCGGGGCTCGGCCAGGGGACTCGGTCCTGGCGCGGGAGGCCGGCCGCTGGTCTTTGGCGAGCTGGAGGACGGGGTCGGCCAGGCCTGGCCGGGCTTCTGGATGGGCGCAGAGGCGCCGGGGAGGGAGCCAGCTGGCGAGGCAGAGGCCTCGCGCGCGGCCTCGAGGAGGAGGTCGCGAGGGAGAGCTGCGAGGAGATGGGAATGAAGGCAGCTCGGGCCTGGAGAAGGTACGGCGACGAGCACTCGAGGGGAAGGAAGCGGCTCCTGGTCGAGGGGAGAGAGATGCGGGCGAGCGAGGCTGGAGGGACGAGGGAAAACGGGGAACGAGGGGTTCGGTCTCCTGGCGGCGGAGGGAGGAACAGAGGGAGAGTGCGGTCGAAGGATTAGGGTTCGGTGCGGTCGGGCTGGACAAAGTGATTTGGGCCTTGGGCCTAAGTGGGAAGATGGGCCTTGAGGGAGGTGGCTGGCCTAGGCCTTAGGGGAAGAGGAGGCCCAAGAGGCTGGCCTAGAAGGCTGCGGGGGAGATGGCCTCTGCTTCTTTTAATTTTCTTTAGCAGAAAAATAAAAGAGAAGAAAGAAAAGAGGAGGGGAGTTAGGAAAAAGATAGCACACGTGAGCATTTTTCTCGGGCATCATAACATGAGCAAGGACCGAGAAAAATAAGAAAGGCATGATTGGAAAATAATTCAAACATAATTGAATATAATTCAAATAGGTTTGAACTAAGACGAGATTATTGAAGTGTCCAAAAATGTTCGAATTTTTGGAGGAACCTCGAAACAACGGAAAAGAATTATTGGCAAGATTTTGAAGGTGAAACTCGAAGTGAAAAGACATGGGGAAATTATGCAACTGTGTTATGGTGATTCCAAAGCAATGGAATAATTAATAATATAGCTCCATAATTATTAGGAGGCTTTTATGTGTTTTAAAGAGAAGACATCCTTCCCTCGATTTAAATGGACCGAAGGTCCGCATGATTTATTTGGTTGAGATGCAAAAAATAAATAACATGATGGCATGATGACATGATGCAATGCAAAAAAATAAATAACACAAGCACAAACAAACACACGGGCAACCCGGAACATCTGGAATCTTCTGGAATCTTCTGGAATCTTCTGGGACGTCGGTCTTCGGGCGTCACACGAATATAGTCGTCCAATATATCGATCTTTACGTCTCGACCATTTCGAGACTCCTCGTCATGTCCCCGGTCTCATCCGGGATCTTTACGTCTCGACCATTTCGAGACTCCTCGTCATGTCCCCGATCTCATCCGGGACTCCGAACTCCTTCGGTACATCAAAACTCATAAACTCATAATACCGATCGTCATCAAACGTTAAGCGTGCGGATCCTACGGGATCGAGAACTATGTAGACATTACCGAGACTCATCTCCGGTCAATAACCAATAGCGGAACCTGGATGCTCTTATTGGCTCCTACATATTCTACGAAGATCTTTATCGGTCAAACCGCATAACAACATACGTTGTTCCTTTTGTCATTGGTATGTTACTTGCCCGAGATTCGATCGTTGGTATCTCTATACCTAGTTCAATCTCGTTACCGGCAAGTCTCTTTACTCGTTTCGTAATACATCATCTCGTGACTAACTCATTAGTCTTTTGTTTGCAAGGCTTATTATGATGTGCATTACCGAGAGGGCCCAGAGATACCTTTCCGACACTCGGAGTGACTAATCCTAGTCTTGATCTATGCCAACACCACGAACACTTTCGGAGACACCTGTAGAGCATCTTTATGATCACCCAGTTACGTTGTGACGTTTGATAGCACACAAGTTGTTCCTACGGTATTCGGGAGTTGCATAATCTCATAGTCATAGGAACATGTATAAGTCATGAAGAAAGCAATAGCAGTAAAACTAAACGATCATAGTGCTAAGCTAACGGATGGGTCTTGTCCATCACATCATTCTCCAGATGATGTGATCCCGTTGATCAAATGACAACTCATGTCTATGGTTAGGAAACATAACCATCTTTGATCAATGAGCTAGTCTAGTAGAGGCATACTAGGGACACTCTATTTTTTCTATGTATTCACACATGTACTAAGTTTCCGGTTAATACAATTCTAGAATGAATAATAAACATTTATCATGATATAAGGAAATATAAATAACAACTTTATTATTGCCTCTAGGGCATATTTCCTTCAGTCTCCCACTTGCACTAGAGTCAATAATCTAGCTCACATCGCCATGTGATTTAATACCGATAGTTCACATCGTTATGTGAATAACACCCATAGTTCACATCGCCATGTGACCAACACCCAAAGGGTTTACTAGAGTCAATAATCTAGTTCACATCGCTATGTGATTAATACCCAAGAGTAATAAGGTGTGATCATGTTTTGCTTGTGAGAGAAGTTTAGTCAACGGGTCTGTCACATTCAGATCCGTATGTATTTCGCAAATTTCTATGTCTACAATGCTCTGCATAGAGCTACTCTAGCTAATTGCTCCCACTTTCAATACGCATCCAGATTGATACTTAGAGTCATCTGGATTTAGTGGCAAAGCTTGCATCGGCGTAACCCTTTACGACGAACTCTTTATCACCTCCATAATCGAGAAACATTTCCTTAGTCATCCAGTTACGAAGGATAATTTTTACCGCTGTACAGTGATCTACTCCTGGATCACTATTGTGCCCCCTTGACAAACTCATGGCAAGGTACACAACATGTTTGGTACACAGTATGGCATACTTTATAGAACCTATGGCTGAGGCATAGGGAATGACTTTCATTCTCTCTATATTTTTCTGCCGTGGTCTGGCTTTGAGTCTTACTCAACTTCACACCTTACAAGTTAGGCAAGAAATCCTTTTTGACTGATCTTTTGAACTACTTCAAAATCTTATCAAGGTATGTACTCATCGAAAGTCTTATCAAGCATTTTGATCTATCTCTATAGATCTTGATGCCCAATATGTAAGCAGCTTCACCAAGGTCTTTCTTTGAAAAACTCCTTTCAAACACTCCTTTATGCTTTCCAGAAAATTCTACATCATTTCCGATCGACAATATGTCCTTCACATATACTTATCAGAAAGGATGTAGTGCTCCCACTCACTTCTTGTAAATACAGGCTTCACCGCAAGTCTGTATAAATCTATATGCTTTGATCAACTTATCAAAGCGTATATTCCAACTCCGAGATGCTTGCACCAGTCCATAGATGGATCGCTGGAGCTTGCACATTTTGTTAGCACCTTTAGGATTGACAAAACCTTCTGGTTGCATCATATACAAGTCTTCTTTAATAAATCCATTAAAGAATGCAGTTTTGTTATCCATTTGCCAGATTTCATAAAATGCGGCAATTGCTAACATGATTCGGACAGACTTAACATCGCTATGGGTGAGAAAGTCTCATCGTAGTCAACTCCTTGAACTTGTTGAAAAACTTTCGCAACAAGTCGAGCTTTGTAAACAGTAACATTACCGTCAGCGTCAGTCTTCCTCTTGAAGATCCATTTATTTTCGATGGCTTGCTGATCATCGGGCAAGTCAACCAAAGTCCACACTTTGTTCTCATACATGGATCCCATCTCAGATTTCATGGCCTCAAGCCAGTTTGCGGAATCTGGGCTCATCATCGCTTCCTCATAGTTCGTAGGTTCATCATGGTCCAGTAACATGACTTCCAGAACCGGGTTGCCGCACCACTCTGATGCGGAACGAACTCTGGTTGATCTACGAAGTTCAGCAGAAACTTGATCTGAAGCTTCATGATCATCATCATTAGCTTCCTCACTAATTGGTGTAGGAATCACCGGAACTAGTTTCTATGATGTTCCACTTTCCAATTCGGGAGAAGGTACAATTACCTCATCAAGTTCTACTTTCCTCCCACTCACTTCTTTCGAGAGAAACTCCTTCTCTAGAAAGGATCCACTCTTAGCAACAAAGACCTTGCCTTCGGATCAGTGATAGAAGGTGTACCCAACAGTTTCTTTTGGGTATCCTATGAAGATTTACTTCTCCGATTTGGGTTCGAGCTTATCATGTTGAAACTTTTTCACATAAGCATCGCAGTCCCAAACTTAAAGAAATGACAGCTTAGGTTTCTCGTCAAACCATAGTTCATACGGTGTTATCTCCACGGATTTAGATGGTGCCCTATTTAACGTGAATGTAGCTGTCTCTAATGCATAACCCCAAAAGCGATAGTTGTAGATCTGTAAGAGACATCATCGATCGCACCATATCTAATAAATTACGGTTATGACGTTCGGACACACCATTACACTATGGTGTTCCAGGTGGCGTGAGTAGTGAAACTATTTCACATTATTTTTACTGAAGGCCAAACTCGCTAACTCAAATATTTTACCTCTACGATCATATCGTAGAAACTCTTATTTTCTTATTACGATGATTTTCCACTTCACTCTGAAATTCTTTGAACTTTTCAAATGTTTCAGACTTGTGCTTCATTAAGTAGATATACCCATATCTGCTCAAATCATGAGTCAAGGTCAGAAAATAACGATACCCGCCGCGAGCTTCAACACTCATTGGTCCACATACATCTGTATGTATGATCTCCAGCAAATCTGTTGCTCTCTCCATTGTTCCAGAGAATGGAGTTTTAGTCATCTTGCCCATGAGGCATGGTTCGCAAGCACCAAGTGATTCATAATCAAGTGATTCCAAAAGTCCATCACTATGGAGTTTCTTCATGCGCTTTACACCATTATGACCTAAATGGCAGTGCCACAAATAAGTTGCACTATCATTATTAACCTTGCATCTTTTGGCTTCAATATTATGAATATGTGTATCACCACGATCGAGATCCAACAAACTATTTTCATTGGGTGTATGACCATCGAAGGTTTTATTCATGTAAACAGAATAACAATTATTCTATGACTTTAAATGAATAACCGTATTGCAACAAATATAATCAAATCATATTCATGCTCAATGCAAATGCCAAATAACACTTATTTAGGTTTTACACTAATCCCGAAAGTATAGGGAGTGTGCGATGATGATCATATCAATCTTGGAACCACTTCCAACACACATCGTCACTTCACCTTTAACTAGTCTCTGTTCATTCTGCAATTCTTGTTTCGAGTTACTAATTTTAGCAACTGAACCGGTATCAAATACCCAGGGGTTGCTATGAACACTAGTAAAGTACACATCAATAATCTGTATATCAAAATATACCTTTGTTCACTTTGCCATCCTTCTTATCCGCCAAGTATCTAGGGCAGTTCCACTTCCAGTGACCATTTCCTTTGCAGTAGAAGCACTTAGTTTCAGGCTTGAGTTTTAGCTTTGGGTTTCTTCACAGGAGTGACAACTTGCTTGTCATTCTTCTTGAAGTTCCCCTTCTATCCCTTTGCCCTTTACTTGAAACAAGTGGTCTTGTTAACCATCAACACTTGATGCTTTTTCATGATTTCTACCTTCGCCGACTTCAGCATCGCGAAGAGCTCGGGAATTCCTTTCATCATCCCTTGCATATTATAGTTCATCACGAAGTTCTACTAACTTGGTGATAGTGACTAGAGAACTTTGTCAATTACTATTTTATCTGGAATATTAACTCCCACTTGATTCAAGTAATTGTAGTACCCAGACAATCTGAGCACATGCTCACTGGTTGAGCTATTGTCCTCCATCTTGTAGGCAAAGTACTGTCAGAAGTCTTATACCTCTCGACACGGGCATGAGTATGAAATACTAATTTCAACTCTTGGAACATCTTATATGCTCCGTGGCGTTCAAAATGTTTTTGAAGTCCCGATTCTAAGCCGTAAAGCATGGTGCACTTAAACTATCAAGCAGTCATCATACCGAGCTTTTGTCAAAACGTTCATAACGTCTACATCTGCTCCTGCAATATGTCTATCACCTAGCGGTGCATCAAGGACATAATTCTTTGTGCAGCAATGAGGATAATCCTCAGATCATGGAACAATTCCGCATCACTGCTACTAACATCTTTCAACTTAGTTTTCTCTAGGAACATATAAAAAATAAACGGGGAGCAACATCGTGAGCTATTGATCTACAACATAGATATGCTAATACTACGAGGACTAAGTTCATGATAAATTAAAGTTCAATTTAATCATATTACTTAAGAACTCCCACTTAGATAGACATCCCTCTAGTCATCGAAATGATCATGTGATCCAAATCAACTAAACCATGTCTGATCATCACGTGAGATGGAGTAGTTTCAATGGTGAACATCTTATGTTGATCATATCTACTACATGATTCATGCTCGACCTTTCGGTCTCCAGTGTTCCGAGGCCATATCTGCATATGCTAGGCTCGTCAAGTTTAACCCGAGTATTCTGCGTGTGCAAAACTGGCTTACACCCGTTGTATTTGAACGTAGAGCTTATCACACCCGATCATCACGTGGTGTCTCGGCACGACGAACTTTCGCAACGGTGCTTACTCAGGGAGAACACTTATACCTTGAAATTTATTAAGGGATCATCTTATAATGCTATCGTCGAACTAAGCAAAATAAGAAGCATAATAAGATAAACATCACATGCAATCAAAATATGTGACATGATAGGGCCATCATCATCTTGTGCTTTTGATCTCCATCTCCAAAGCACCATCATGATCACCTTCGTCACCGGCGCGACACCTTGATCTCCATCGTAGCATCGTTGTCGTCTCGCCAACTATTGCTTCTACGACTATCGCTACCGCTTAGTGATAAAGTAAAGCAATTACATGGCGATTGCATTTCATAAAATAAAGTGACAACCATATGGCTCCTGCCAGTTGCCGATAACTTTACAAAACATGATCATCTCATACAAAAACGTATATCTCACCATGTCTTGACCATATCACATCACAACATGCCCTGCAAAAACAAGTTAGACGCCCTCTACTTTGTTGTTGCAAGTTTTACGTGGGTGCTACAGGCTTAGCAAGAACCGTTCTTACCTACGCATACAAAACCACAACGATGTTTCGTCAAGTATGTGCTGTTTTAACCTTCACAAGGACCGGGCGTAGCCACACTCGATTCAGCTAAAGTGAGAGAGACAGACACCCGCCAGTCACTTTTAAGAACCGAGTGCTCATAACGGTGAAACCAGTCTCGCGTAAGCGTACGCGTAATGTCGGTTCGAGCTGCTTCATCTCACAATACCGCCGAAGAGAAGTATGACATGCTGGTAAGCAGTATGACTAGTATCGCCCACAACTCATTGTGTTCTACTCATGCATATCATCTACGCATAGACCTGGCTCATGATGCCACTGTTGGGAAACGTAGTATTTTCGAAATTTTCCTACGATCACGCAAGATCTATCTACTAGATGCATAGTAACGAGGGGGAGAGTGTGTCTACGTACCCTCGTAGACCGGGAGCGGAAGCGTCAAGTGACGCGGTTGATGTAGTCGAACTTCTTCGCGATCCAACCGATCAAGCACCGAACATACAGCACCTCCGCGTTCAGCACACGTTCAGCTTGATGACGTCCCATGAGCTCTTGATCCAGTTGAGCTTCACGGGAGAGTTTCATCAGCACGACGGCGTGCTGACGGATATGATGTATCTACCGGCGCAGGGCTTCGCCTAAGCACTGCAATGGTATGACCGAGGTTTGTTTCTATGGAGGGGGGCATTGCACACGGTTAAAACAATTCAACTTGTGTGTACTAGGGTGCCCCCTGCCCCCGTATATAAAGGAGCAAGGGAGAGGCCGGCCCTAGAGGGGGCGCGCCAAGTGTGGGGAGTCCTACTAGGACTCCCAAGTCCTAGTAGGATTCCCCTTTCCTTTCTGGAGTAGGAGAGAAGGAAAGAGGTGGAGAGGGAGAAGGAAAAGGGGGCTGCACCCCTTGTCCAATTCGGACCAGAGGGGGGCGCGCTCCTCCTTCCTTTTGGCCTTTCTCCTCTATTCCCGTATGGCCCAATAAAGCCCATATACTCCGAAAAATACCCGAATCACTCGGAACCTTTCCGATGTCCGAATATAGTCATCCAATATATCGATATTTACGTCTCGACCATTTCGAGACTCCTCGTCATGTCCCCGATCTCATCCGGGACTCCGAACTCCTTCGGTACATCAAAACTCATAAACTCATAATACCGATCATCATCAAACGTTAAGCGTGCGGACCCTACGGGTTCGAGAACTATGTAGACATGACCGAGACTCATCTCCGGTCAATAACCAATAGCGGAACCTGGATGCTGTTATTGGCTCGTACATATTCTACGAAGATCTTTATCGGTCAAACCGCATAACAACATACGTTGTTCCTTTTGTCATTGGTATGTTACTTGCCCGAGATTCGATCGTCGGTATCTCTATACCTAGTTCAATCTCGTTACCGGCAAGTCTCTTTACTCGTTCCGTAATAAATCATCTCGTGACTAACTCATTAGTCTTTTGCTTGCAAGGCTTATTATGATGTGCATTACCGAGAGAGCCCAGAGATACCTTTCCGACACTCGGAGTGACAAATCCTAGTCTTGATCTATGCCAACACCACGAACACTTTCGGAGACACCTGTAGAGCATCTTGATGATCACCCAGTTACGTTGTGACGTCTGATAGCACACAAGGTGTTCCTACGATATTCGGGAGTTGCATAATCTCATAGTCATAGGAACATGTATAAGTCATGAAGAAAGCAATAGCAGTAAAACTAAACGATCATAGTGCTAAGCTAACGGATGGGTCTTGTCCATCACATCATTCTCCTGATGATGTGATCCCGTTGATCAAATGACAACTCATGTCTATGGTTAGGAAACATAACCATCTTTGATCAATGAGCTAGTCTAGTAGAGGCATACTAGGGACACTCTGTTTTGTCTATGTATTCACACATGTACTAAGTTTCCGGTTAATACAATTCTAGCATGAATAATAAACATTTATCATGATATAAGGAAATATAAATAACAACTTTATTATTGCCTCTAGGGCATATTTCCTTCAAAAGGGTCCTTGGCTATGCTGATCCGAGGATTGCAACACCCTTTGTAACACGTTCCATGGGGCATTCAGCACGAACATGGGGGACGAAGCTTCTATCATGTATTTGTTCCATCTGCACCTTGTTGTTTTTATTTTATCTTTTGTTCTCCCAAGTGGCTTCTCAAGAAGATTGTTGTACCATTTAACTATGCAATTCATTCGTTCATTTTGTTCGAATGTTCATTGTGAAGACTTATGTTGTAAATTTCTCACCGTTGATTCAACTTATCTTTTTGCATCAATGGCTAACGGTTGTCATCATATTCAGGATGGCTCCCAAGAGGGTTCCCAACCCTAAACAAGAGGGTGAAGAAGAGCGACCTCCTTCCCCTCCTCCTCCGTCTGAGGCATGGAGAGCAATTATGCAAGCGACCAACCAGAACACCCAGATGCTCATGCAAATGATGCAGAACTTTCAAGCCAACCAAGCAAATCAAGGCAATCATGGGAACCAAGGCCAAGGCAATCTGTTCAATCAACCTCACTTTGCGACTCTGAACCAATTCATGGCAAACCAACCGAAGTCTTTCAGTTACTGTGTGGACCCGCTAGATGCTGAAGACTGGATCACAGACATCAAAAAGCACTTTGAATGCAGTAACGTGAGACGTGAGGATTATGTCAAGTTTGCCACTTTCCAACTCAAAGATCAAGCTGCTGATTGGTGGCAATAGTACAAAGATTCCAGAGGTGAACGTGCGATCTTGTGGACTGACTTCTGCAAAGATCTCACCACATTCCAACCAGTGTCATTGAAGGCATGCGTGAGCAATTCCGCAACCCGAAGCAAGGCACCATGTCCGTCTATCAATACAATGTCAAGTTCCAGAATCTTGCCCGTTATGCGAAGCAAGACATCCCTGATGCCAAGAGCAAGATTTATCAGTTCCATGGTGGTATGAAAGATGAACTCCAACTTGCTCTCACCTTGTTCTAGCCGGATGAATTTGATCAATTCTACAATATGGCTCTCAAGCAAGAGGCAGCTCAGCTTAAGTGTGAAGCTTCCAAAAAGAGGATTAGAGATGATGTTCACTCCTCCTCGTCCTCTCAAGTGGTTGCCAAGTGATACGTCCAAAACGTATCTATAATTTCTGCTTGCTCCATGCCTCTTTTGTGTGATATTGCTATGATATTTATACACTTCCATACACTTTTGATCATATTTGGACTAACCTATTAACTCAGTGCACCCCAGTGCCAGTTTCTGTTTTCTGCTGTTTTAGTATTTCAGGTTTTCCCATTACGTAAACTGCCAGAAAAATCCCGGAAAAATTATATAAAAAATCAGTGTTCCGGAAGCTTCCATGCGGCCAAAGTAGGGCCGGAGGGGGGCCACAGGGGCTCCAGGCGCCCTGCCCAGGCGGCCCCACCCCTGGCGGCCTGGCCAGGCCGCCTGGGCCCCCCTTAGCTCCCCTGGCGACCCCCTTTGGCATATATTTAACACCCGTCGAGGAAACCCTGATTCCAGACCCCTTTTCTCCAGACGCGATTCCGATCTCCGCCGCCATCGCCATCAAGCTCGGGGGACCAGAATTCCTGTGCCGGCACCCTGCCGGGACGGGGAAGTGCCCCCGGATTCATCTCCATCGACGTTGCTTCCTCCCTCCATGATGCGGGAGTAGTTCCTCCTCGGGGCTGAGGTTCTTACCAGTAGCTATGTGGTCAATTCTCTCTCCCATGATGTGATCTTCGTTGTGATCATAGGCTATGTTAATCTAGGGTGATCCCATGATATTTCCCCTTCCTCTATGTATTGGATTGATGTACTCACTTGTCTTTATCTAGTATAATCCCCAAGACCAAGGTGACAGCGGTCTATTGGACATGGATTAGAAAAATATTTTCATGAGTGATTTCCTCTCTTGTGTGTTGATTGAAGATTGAGAGTCTCTTGGTGCTTGTCTTTGACTATCCTTTAGATATGTTGTGGTGATTGTGGGACTCTCTTTGGATGGCCGCGGTGACATTGGGAAATCCTTAGATTGAGAACTACGAACTTTGAGGTGTGCTTTTGTAGCCCTACATAATTCTCGTCCTCTTTTGACCACGAAGGAATGACCTCCGGGTGCGTCTCCATTGCATGTTTTATGGGAAATATCATGTGATTCGATTATGTTAATGTTGTTGGGAGTTGCCACTAGTGAAAGAATGAACCCTAGGCCTTGTTTCCACCATTGCAATACCATTTGTGCTCACGTTTACCACTTGTTTGCTTGCTGCACTTTTTGTTACAGATTTATATTACTTTGTTTTGCCATCCATATCACTTGCCATTTAACATCTCTTCGCCGAACTAGTGCACGTATACATCTAACAAGTGTATTAGGTGTGTTGGGGACACAAGAGACTTCTTGTATCTTAGTTGCAGAGTTATTGAGAGAGACCATCTTCAACCTCTACTTCCCTGAGTTTGATAAACCTTAGGTCATCCACTTGAGGGAAATTGCTGCTGTCCTACAAACCTCTGCGCTTGGAGGCCCAACATAGTCTACAGGAGTAGAAGCGTGTGTAGACATCAAGCTATTTCTGGCGCCGTTGCCGGGGAGGTGAGTGCTTGAAGGTATATCTTTAGATCTTGCAATTAAATCTTTTTGTCTCTTGTTTTTATTTCACTAGTTATGCTTATGGACAACCTTGCTATTGGATCGTTGCTTGTGGGAAGACGCCCCACACCTGTGGTGGTTGCTCCTCCCCCTACTGAAATTGTGCCCTATAAAATACCAGCTGGTATTATCGATTATGTTTTGGCTAATCGTTATGCAGGAGACAGACATCCCGATGAACACTTGTTATATCTGTCACAACTATGTTCGTTATTTAAGCTTGCAGGTGTCTCAAGGGAGTTTGTCATGAGGAAATTATTTGCCTTGTCACTGCAAGGAAAAGCATTGGAATGGTATAGGCTACTAGATGACTCTCACCTGCTGGATTGGGAAGAGATCCAGTCTCTCTTTTACTCCAAGTTTTATCCTCTTCATGAAGTCCATGAGAATAGGAATTATGTTTATAATTTCTATCCTCATGACGAAGAGAGCATAGATCAAGCTTGGGGGAGACTGAAAACGTTAATGCTAAAATGTCCTAACCATGGGCTCCCGAAAGATATGATTATTACTAATTTCTATGCGAGGCTTTCTCGACAGAATAAAGATTTGCTCGACGCTTCCTCTATGGGTTCTTTCACAAACGAAAAGATTGATGCTAAATGGGAACTCCTTGACATAATTCAACGCAACACTGAAAATTGGGAGATCAACAAAGGTAAAGAGACAGGTATAATTTATGAGTATGATTGCATTAAGTCCTTTGTTGAAACTACAAGTTTTAATAAGTTTAGTGCTAAGTTTGGGCTTGATTCTCAACTCCTTGTTGATTTCCTCAAGTCTTTTGCTTCACATCTTAATATGCCTAAGGAGGATTGGATCGAGTATCATAAACCTTTTAAATAGACTTGCAAAGAAAATGAAATTGTTCATGATGATTGCAACATGCATGATCCAATTCCTAAAAATGAAGTTTTATATAAGCATGTTAATTTTTGTGGAGTGGATAGACCTTGTGAAAGGCCTATGATTGAAGAAGAGAAGTATTGTAAGCAACATAAGCATGAAAGAACAATCACTTGGGTCAGAGATTTAATTGAAATTGCTAGAGAATTGTGTGACCTTTATCCTTTAACTTGTGAACTTTGCTGTATAGAGGGTCACTTTCATTTTCAATGCATGAACTTTCAAAACATAACTGTTAACCAGTTGTGTGATAACATGATCACCTCTGATCTTTATGATGAGCTTATGTTATCTTTGATGTGTGAGGAGTTATCAGAAAAGACTTCTTGGCTAGATGTTAATGCCATAGGAATAAAAAACACTTTGCAAAATTGTCATCTCTATTGTGTTGTTAATTGCCATGAAAATGATTACATAAGTAAGATTAGAAAGGAGGGGACTTTACCAAAGTATAAAAATGTCTCTTATATTTCTAATAAAAAGGAGAGTTTCTCCCAAGTTTCCCCTGTTGTTTCTAATGATAAACCTGGATATGTGGAGAAGCTTCATCTCCAACCACTCCCTCCTAAGGTGAAGAAGAAGAAAAAGAAGAGGAGGAGGAAGAGGAGCAAGAAGGAAGAAGAATGGGTATCAACCTGGCCTGAGCATATTCCTCCCATCAACTTTTATCCTAACGGTTGTAAGTTTAAAGAAGAAGGTGAAGTTTATTGCCTTAATTATCATCTTGATGATACGTCCGTAGGTACTATTGAAGATGATTTTGATTATGATATGCATGTTACTTATTGTGATTGGGAAAATGATGATAATGCTACTTATGATCTTGAAAATCTTTTTGGTACCAACTCTGAAAGTGATGATATGGAAAGCTCTAAGCTTGGGGATGATAGGATTGCAAATCCTTTACCCACTAGTGATGTGATAATTGATAATTCTTTTGCTGAATAAAGACAACATGTTTACAAATATAGTTGCTAGCAATGATAATGCTCTTCTCTACTATGATGATGTTATAACTCCAATGTATAGTGATTATAAAGGTACCTATGACATAAGGAGAAATTATCCTTATGAAACTTGTCATAATCTTGGAGGGAATTACTCCCTTGTTGAACACCATCTTCCTAATACACAATTAATCTATAGTGTTCAAGTTGTTTATGATAGTCCTACTCCCACTATTACCAATGAGAAAGATTATGCTTATGTGGAGAGTAAGAGTACCTTTTTGCATGTGGATCATGGTAACAATGCTTTATGTGATGCTTATATTGTTGAGTTCATCCATGATGCCACTGAAATTTATAATGAGAGAGGGAGACTTGGTTCTAAATATCTTAATAATAAGAAGTTTCCTCTCTTTATGGTGAATATTTTGAAGTTATGCTTGTTTTGCCTTCCTATGCTAGTTGCTTTGTGCTTCAATGAATTATTCTATTGCAATATTCCTATGCATAGGAAGCATGTTAGGCTTAAATGTGTTTGATATTTGCTTCTTGATGCTCTCTTTTGCTCTTCAACTCTTATTCCTACGAGAGCATCATTAAAGTCTTAAGCCTATCTTTATGGCTATAAAGAAAGAGCTCTAGGGAGACAACCCTTGTTATCTTTGCTTTCAGTTTGTTCTTTCAGTTTGTAGTAGTCTTGATGTTTCTTACTATAGTAGCATCATCATTGTATCTTTACTTTTCAGCTTTGTGCCAAGTGTAGCCTCTGATTGCAAGAAGGTTCAAAAGTTGTGACGTGTTGTCCAGGAAACAGATTCTGTCCTTGGACAGAAAAATTCGTATAAAATCACCAGATCATATTTTTGGTCTGAATTTTTTCGACAGCGTGCTCTATACAATTGTCTTTCGGGCGTCTGTTCTGAGTTTTTTTTATTCGAGTTGCAGAAGTGCCCCGAAAAAATCATTTACTACCTGCTGGTCTGTTTTTCACAGATTCTGTCCTGTTTTGCCTTTCCTTCATTTTGCAAACCTTGAGCTTGCTTTTTCTTTGCAAAAACCTTTTGGCAATCTTGAGAAACATTAGACCTTCAAGAATATCTTTATTTCCAGCAAGGAACAATTATTTTATTATGGGTACTAACCTCGCTAATCAGATTATGATGAGTTATGTATGAAGGGAGTTTTCAAGTGTGCGAGGGAAGATGATAAAAAGATTCAGGAGTGTCAAACGCTCAAGCTTGGGGATGCCCCCATGCACCCTCAAGAAATATTCAAGAAGACTCAAGTGTCTAAGCTTGGGGATGCCCCCGTGCATCCCCTTCTCCATCAACATTATCAGTTCGTCTTTCGTTCCACTATATTTTTATCACTTCATGTGTTATGTGCTATGCTTGGAGCGTCTTGCTTTTAGTTTCCTTTTTAGTTTTCTTTAGCTTTGCTTGCTTTTCATAACGAGTTGGAACTCAGCTTTCTTTGTATGGGAGAGAAACACGCTCCACTTCAACCTAGAACACAACATAGAATTTTCATGTCTATCTTTGTTGTGTATGTTCTTGGTCTTTCAATAGCTACTGTCATGTTCAGCTCTCAATTTTCATGCTTATCTTTTTTAGAGAGCTTTTGTTTAGTTGGTCGCTGGAACTCTCTTTATTTATCATGCTTATCTTGTTAAGAGAGTTGGCTTCTGTTGCATTGGTCGATATGTCTATGATAAAATGCTACGTGCATAATGGTGCTTAGTAGTTCATGTTTTCTTATGGTTAGTCTCAAATAGCTGAGGGGTTCCCAATGTGTTATTGGAGTACCAACATGATTTGTTTGCCTATGATGTGGTATGGTTTAGTGATATCTTCCTTCGAGAATTTATTTTGATTGACTTGGCGTATGCTCACGCATATTTAAGACTGTAAAGAAAGTCTGTCAAGCCTTGATGATCTTTTATTTCTGAGTAGCGATATAACTTCCATGCCTGATTCAATGTTGCTTTGTCGCTCTGCATGATTATGACCATCATTGCTCTTTTAGTTGGTCGCTCCCAGTCTTTTGCTAACCTCCACCTGTACTAAGCGGACTGATTGCTTGCGCATCCAAAATCCTTTAAACCAGTTATGCCATATGAGTCCACCATACCTTCCTATACATGGTATTTACCTGCAATTCCTAACGAAGACTTTCATGTACCATCTCGAAATTATTCAAAAAAAGCATTTCTATTTTGTGCCTCTGTTTTAGCTCATGAGGAAGTAGTAGTTAATTCATGATCTTTTTAGGTTGGACAAGCTTCACCCCGGGATTGCATGTCTAATGTGCAAACCCATAATACGAGAAGGAACTGGCATAGAGTGCGCCCGGCTCATTAAAAAATAATACAACAAACAAACCCTCCTTCACGCTTTGTTCATGAGAAATCAGAAAACTTTGGCAGTGATAAACAAAGGAGATTAAGAGGATGTGATCGTCCTCATTCGGGAGCCGTTCCTCGAAACTTGTCCAGCTCAAGAAGTGATTGAGTTATCTGCTAGCATTCGTTGACGAAATATGCATATTCTAAAAAAAAATATTACCTCTGTTTTTAAAACCAAGAGCTCTGGTACATGTTTAGTTTTTGTTTCCGACCACGGGTTTTCAACCTTGCCAACAAAAGCCACGGTTCGAGAGTCTCCACCTTCTTTAAAGCACCAACTATTTAGAGCATGATTGTCATTCTGAGTGTAATGTGCATTGTCCCAAAGTAGCATTGTCTTTTGCATGATTGTGATATCGTTTATTCTGAAATCATTGTATCTAGTCATCACTTAAAACTTGGAGGTGCCCCTGCATTTATGTTTTGCTTCACTAAAGGGGGCAAGCGAGATATCACTTTGTCATATTTGCACACCATGCTCATTACAAATCTATTGAGTGTTTCAGTATCATATTGTAAAACTTTCAGTTCTTTGTGATTTTCTCATAAGGAAACTTAATTACTACAGATTCATTGTCTCAGTAAGCACTTGTCATGTGACTGTAAAAAGTTCTTACATGGTTAATAGCATGTCACCAGAGAAATTATGCTTGTTATCATTTCCCTACTCGAGGACGAGCAGGAATTAAGCTTGGGGATGTTGATACGTCCAAAACGTATCTATAATTTCTGCTTGCTCCATGCCTCTTTTGTGTGATATTGCTATGATATTTATAAACTTCCATACACTTTTGATCATATTTGGACTAACCTATTAACTGAGTGCACCCCAGTGCCAGTTTCTGTTTTCTGCTGTTTTTGTATTTCAGGTTTTCCCATTACGTAAACTGCCAGAAAAATCCCGGAAAAATTATATAAAAAATCAGCGTTCCGGAAGCTTCCATGCGGCCAAAGTAGGGCCGGAGGGGGGCCACAGGGGCTCCAGGCGCCCTGCCCAGGCGGCCCCACCCCTGGCCGCCTGGGCCCCCCTTAGCTCCCCTGGCGACCCCCTTTGGCATATATTTAACACCCGTCAAGGAAACCCTGATTCTAGACCCCTTTTCTCCAGACGCGATTCCGATCTCCGCCGCCATCGCCATCAAGCTTCGGGGGACTAGAATTCCTGTGCCGGCACCCTGCCGGGACGGGGAAGTGCCCCCGGATTCATCTCCATCGACGTTGCTTCCTCCCTCCATGATGCGGGAGTAGTTCCTCCTCGGGGCTGAGGTTCTTACCAGTAGCTATGTGGTCAATTCTCTCTCCCATGATGTGATCTTCGTTGTGATCATAGGCTATGTTAATCTAGGGTGATCCCATGATATTTCCCCTTCCTCTATGTATTGGATTGATGTACTCACTTGTCTTTATCTAGTATAATCCCCGAGACCAAGGTGACAGCGGTCTATTGGACATGGATTAGAAAAATATTTTCATGAGTGATTTCCTCTCTTGTGTGTTGATTGAAGATTGAGAGTCTCTTGGTGCTTGTCTTTGACTATCCTTTAGATATGTTGTGGTGATTGTGGGACTCTCTTTGGATGGCCGCGGTGACATTGGGAAATCCTTAGATTGAGAACTACGAACTTTGAGGTGTGCTTTTGTAGCCCTACATAATTCTCGTCCTCTTTTGACCACGAAGGAATGACCTCCGGGTGCGTCTCCATTGCAAGTTTTATGGGAAATATCATGTGATTCGATTATGTTAATGTTGTTGGGAGTTGCCACTAGTGAAAGTATGAACCCTAGGCCTTGTTTCCACCATTGCAATACCATTTGTGCTCACGTTTACCACTTGTTTGCTTGCTGCACTTTTTATTACAGATTTATATTACTTTGTTTTGCCATCCATATCACTTGCCATTTAACATCTCTTCGCCGAACTAGTGCACCTATACATCTAACAAGTGTATTAGGTGTGTTGGGGACACAAGAGACTTCTTGTATCTTAGTTGCAGGGTTGCTTGAGAGAGACCATCTTCAACCTCTACTTCCCTGAGTTCGATAAACCTTAGGTCATCCACTTGAGGGAAATTGTTGCTGTCCTACAAACCTCTGCGCTTGGAGGCCCAACATAGTCTACAGGAGTAGAAGCGTGTGTAGACATCACCAAGCAGCAGAAGTTCTAGCTACCGCCTCCTCCAGTGCTCCGTCCTCCTAGCAACAACAAGCACTCAGGTGGTCGTGGTTTCTCCCACCCACCCAACCCAAGCAATCAGTCCAAGCCTCAGTTTCAAGCTTCAAGATCAAGTGGTCCTTATCACCGGGCTCTCTCAGAAGTTACTTACAGCAAGTGTTTTCAGAAGGGTCACTATGCCAACAAGTGTCCCAACCCAAGGCGCCTTCCGCCTTCTCCACCTGTCAGCACTGCTATTGTCAAGCACAATCCCAAGGTTGCAAGAGTGAACCTGATGAATGCAGCTCAAGCAGAGAATTCTTCAGATGTGAGACTTGGTAATCTTCCAGTTAACCTTAAACCTGCTAAAGTTTTGTTCGATTCAGGTACATCATGTTCCTTCATGTCATATCCATTTGCATCCAAGCATAATGTTTGCATTGAAGCTTTACCAAGAACTTTGAGTGTTGTCTCTCTTGGCAAGAGACTGAGTTCTAGTATGGTGGCTCCAGATATATCTATTCATATGGGTGATTACAGTTTTCTGGTTTCTCCGGTTATTCTCGGCAACTCTGACATTGATCTTATTCTTGGGATGGATTGGCTCTCCAAGCATGACGCAAACATTGATTGTGCAAATAAGGAAGTCAAGCTTACTCATCCTGACGAAAACGTGATTATCTTCACCTCTCGAGATAACACAATCAGGCTATTCTCTCTCAATGACAAGGGCGAGATTAATGCCATTTCTCAAATTTCGGTGGTCAATGAATATGAAGATGTTTTCCCCGAAGAGCTTCCAGGCATGCCTCCCCATCGTCAAGTTGAATTCGTCATTGAACTCGAGCCTGGTACCGAGCCAGCATGTCGGCGTCCGTACAAGCTTCCCCTGATGAGTTGAAGGAGCTGAAGAAACAACTCGATGAGCAAGAACATATGGGTCTAATCAGGCCTAGTACCTCTCCTTGGGGCTGTGGTGTTCTATTTTTCAAGAAGAAGGATGGCACGGAACGCCTTTGCATTGATTACCGGCCATTGAACAAGAAGACAATAAAGAATAAGTACCCGCTCCCCAATATCAATGAATTGTTCGAGCAGCTCAAAGGATCAAAGGTGTTCTCGAAGCTCGATCTCCGGATGGGTTACCATCAGATTCGTATCCGTGAAGAGGATATTCACAAGACCGCATTCAGAACAAGCTATGGCTCCTATGAATACAAGGTCATGTCTTTCGGCCTTGCAAATGCTCCACCCACTTTCTCTCGGATGATGCACTTCATATTCAACCCCTACACCAATGAGTTTGTTCTCGTCTATCTGGATGATATCTTGGTATTCTCCAAGAATGAAGAAGACCATGCCAAGCACCTCAGTTTGGTCCTTGACAGGCTCCGTGAACACAAGTTCTATGCGAAGTTCTCTAAATGTGAATTCTGGCTGGATAAAGTCTTATATCTTGGCCATATTATCTCTGCCGAGGGCATTTCTGTGAACCCCGAGAAGGTTGAAGCTATTTTCAACTGGGAACCTCCGCAGAATGTCAAGCAACTCCGAAGCTTCCTTGGTCTCACTAGCTATTGCAGAAGGTTCGTTGAGAACTTCTCCAAGATTGCCAAGCCTCTCTCCAACCTATTGCAGAAGAATGTCAAGTACTCGTGGACTCCTGATTGTGATGTGGCATTCAATACCCTCAAACAAAAGCTCATTTCTGCTCCGGTTCTTACTCCTCCGGATGAGTCCAAGCCTTATGAAGTCTTTTGTGATGCTTCATTGCAAGGTCTTGGTGGTGTTCTCATGCAAGACAAGAAGATTGTGGCATACACTTCACGTCAGCTGAAACCAAATGAGAAGAATTACCCAACACATGATCTCGAGCTAGCAGCAGTTGTACATGCCTTGATCACGTGAGACACCTTCTGTTGGGCATAAAAGTGGACATCTTCACCGATCACAAGAGCTTGAAGTACATCTTCACTCAGCCAAACCCTAACCTTCGCCAGACTCATTGGGTTGAGATGATTCAAGAGTACGATCCAAGCATTGAGTACACTCCTGGCAAGTCCAATGTCATTGCAGATGCCTTGAGAAGAAAGGCGTATTGCAACAGTCTCCTTCTCAAACCGTTCCAGCCTGAACTTTGTGAATCATTCAGGAAGCTCAACCTCCAAGTCGTTCCGCAAGGCTTTCTTGCAAACCTTCAAGTTGCTCCTACCTTGGAAGATCAAATCCGTGAGGCCCAACTCAGTGATGCTATGGTGCAGAAAGTGAAACATGGTATTGCTAAGGGTACTCCCAATTACAAGTGCTATCGCGTTGATGAGAAAGACACCTTGTTCTTTGAGGACATAATTGTGGTTCCCAAGGGTGATCTCAGGAAGCTCATAATGAACGAAGCACATGACTCCCTCCTCTCGATTCATCCCGGAAGTTCCAAGATGTACCATGACCTCAAGCAATCATATTGGTGGACTCGCATGAAAAGGGAGATTGCCCAATTCGTGAATGAATGTGATGTCTGCAGAAGAGTGAAGGCAGCGCATCAACGTCCAGCCGGACTCCTTCAACCTCTACCTATTCCCGAGTGGAAATTCGATCACATTGAAATGGATTTCGTCATTGGGTTTCCTAAGTCCAAGAAGGGAAATGATGCTATCTTTGTGGTGATTGACAAGCTAACTAAAGTAGCTCATTTTATTCCAGTCAAAGAATCCATCAACGCAGCTCAGCTGGCAGAGTTGTACACCTCCAGAATTGTTTCTTTGCATGGCATTCCTCAAGAGATCTCCTCAGACCGTGGAAGCTTGTTCACCTCCAAGTTATGGGATTCTTTTTAGTCAGCCATGGGCACAAAGATTTGCTTCAGCACTGCGTTTCACCCTCAGACTAGCGGTCAAGTTGAAAGAGTGAACCAGATCCTCGAAGATATGCTAAGAGCTTGTGTCATCTCCTTCGGCATGAAATGGGAAGATTGCCTTCCGTTTGCGAATTCTCCTACAACAACAGCTTCCAAGCAAGTGCAGGCAAATTTCCTTTTGAAATCCTCTATGGCAGAAAGTGTCGTACCCCTCTCAACTGGTCCGAGACTGGTCAACGTCAACTTCTTGGAAATGATTTGATCTTAGAAGCCGAAGAAATGTGCAAAGTCATACGTGAGAATCTCAAGGCCGCGCAATCGCGTCAAAAGAGCTACTATGACGGCAAGCATCGTGACTTGGCTTTCGACATTGGAGACCATGTCTATCTCCGTGGTTCTCCCATGAAGGGCACTCATAGGTTCGGTATCAAGGGCAAGCTTGCTCCCAGATATGTGGGCCCTTTCAAGATTCTTGGCAAGAGAGGCGATCTAGCCTACCAACTCGAGCTTCCCTCCAACTTTGCAAATTTTCATGATGTGTTTCACATGTCTCAACTCTGCAAGTGCTTCAACACGCCTGAACGCACCATTCCATTCGAAGAGATTGATCTTCAACAAGACTTGTCTTATCGCGAGCGCCCTATTGCTATTCTTGAAGAAACTGAGCGCAAGACCCGTAACAAGTCCATCAAATTCTTGAAAGTGAAGTGGTCACACTATACCGACCGAGAAGCTACGTGGGAAAGACAAGATCACCTTCGTTCTGAGTATCCCTCCTTCTTCAAGTCCTAGATCTCGGGACGAGATCTCTTTGTAGTGGAGGAGAGTTTGTAACACCCCATATGTGATACTTTCCATTTATGGCAATATATGAAACGTTGACTTCATCAATTCCAATCTGGGCTCTTCTTTCATTTCGGGTTTCTTCGTTTTGTCGTGTGCGTGTGTGCATTTCATCCATGTCATGTTATCATGTGCATTGCATTGCATTCGTGTTGTCACTTGCACCCGGTCCCGCTCTTCTCTTCCCGTTGCCCGTTTCGAGTTTCGACACTCACACATATGTCGTGGCACCTCCGAGTCCTTATTTCGTATGTGGCCGTGAAAAGTTCTCCGTATAAGGTGAAACTTGTCGTGCGTTGTTGTTTTGGTACGTGTAGGCCGCCTGTTAAGTTTCGTCGCGTTTGGAGGTCGTTTGATACTCCAACGGTTAACCTAGTGGGCTAAAAGCTCCTCTTCCTGTTGGCCCAAGAACCCCTCCACAACAGCCCACTAACCCAGCACAACCACTCCTATCCTCTCGGTCATCGGATCGCGATCGTGTGGGCGAAAACCGCTCCTCATTTGGACGTTCCTAGCTCCCAGAATCTATAAATAACCCTCCTCCCCGAATTTTTCGCGCAAACCCTAGTCCCGAGCTCCTCCGTCCGCACGCCGGACGTGTCCGCCACCGCCTCCTCCACCATGCTGCCGCCACGTGTCGCCGCCAGGCTCCCCGCCGCCGCGCGCCACCGAGGCCCGCCGGGCCCGAGGCCGGCCCCCGCGGCCCACCTCGCCCCGCCGCCGGATCCGCGCCCCCGCGCCCTCGCGCCGGCCGACGACCGCCGCCTCCGCGGATGCTCCTCGCCGCCGGCACCGCCGCCCCCCGCGCCGGACCGCCGCCACGCCGCCGCCGGCCCCCTCGGGCGTGCTGCTGCCGCCGCCCCGGCCGGCCACCGCGCCGCCGCCTCGCCGGACCACCGCGCCCCATCGCCGGCCGCCACCGCCATCTTCCTCGTCGTCTCCGGCGACATCTCCGGCGAGGGCCGGATCCGGATCTGGAGGTGGACCAGATCCACCGGTCCCTCGAACCAAACGCCCGTCCCCATCCCGGATCTCCTCGTCCCGCACGCCTCCGTCCCGGGTTGACTTTCTCAGAGGTAAAAATCCACTAAGTCCCCAGATCCGTTAAATTTGTTGCCTCCTTCACCATGTGATAACTTCGTGCTCGTAGCTCCGTTTTGCGCGTATGATATGTCAAAATGTTCGTCTCGTCGTGCTCTACATGTTAGTACCAGTTTCATGCATATTAGAGATCATATAGTTGACTCAATCTTCGTGGCAAGAGTGCATGTTGCTGTAACTTGTTGTGTGTGTTAAATTTGTTGCCATGTTCGTGAGCTGATAACTTTGTGCACGATGGTCCGAATGGAGTGAATGATATGTCCAGATCTTCGTTGTGAAATGCTCTACATGATGGTTGCTGTAGCATTCATGTTACGTGTCATATTGCCATGTATATCTCTTTTGCAAAAGTGCATTTGGCTGATAAGTTTCTGAACTTGTTATGAGATGATGTTTTGCCATGCTTGTGCTTATTTACCCATGTGTCATATGAGCTAGGTGTCAACATGAGTTTTGCTCTTGAGTATGTGCTCTACATGCTAGATTCATTTCCATGCCATGATATGTCTTGATATGAGTGCAACAAGCTTGTTAACATGTCATCATGTTTACAAATTTCTGCTAAGTGTGAATCTGGTAAATTTTATGCCATGTATCCATGCTGCCACCATCTTTGTTGTGCATGTTTAGAGTTGTCCAGTGGGTGTTCCTTGATGTATATGTTATGCTCTAGATATTCATGCTCGTGTTTGCCATAATGCCATGATGTAGCTTGTTGTTATGAGGCCCTCAAGTTGCTATAGATTTTATCTGCCAGCATGCCCAGATTTTGCTAAGTCTGGATAAACTTTTGCACTTTTGCCATGGTGTTTGGGACATGTTCTAGTATGTTGTAGAAGTAGCCATGTGGTTATTCTTGAAGAGCATGTTATGTATGTTATTGCCATGCCTTTTGTTTGCATGATGGCTTGATGTAACTTGTTGTTTTCATGCTCTCAAGGGACTATAAAATGTATCTGTCAGCATGTTATCAACAAGTTCAGTTTTGCCACGAGTGTAGCTAGTGTTCTATGCATCCTATAAGTATGTTCTTGCTTTGAGTAGTTTCTCAAATATGTCTTCTTGTTGTTGGTTACCTTAACTTGCCATGCTATGCTTTGAGTTGAGTTGCACAAGCTTGTAAACATGCCATTTCGTTGTAATTCTGACATGCCTTGTAATTTTCACTAAGTCTGATAATTCTGTAAATTTATTGCAACTTGCCATGCTTGTTTATTTGTGTTCCAGCAAGGTTTTGGGTGTGTTCTAAGTTCATGCTTGTTAAGTATCATGTCTACTTCACATCCATGCCCTTTGTCTCCATGTTTGAGTGATGTAGCATAATTATTTCTTGCTCCAAAGATGCCATGTTGCTGTAAACTGCAGTTTTGCTTGAATATTGTTTTGCTTGTCGTTGCAAACCATGCATCCGTTTCCGGTGATCTTTATATCGATTTCAGCCGAAATCTTCCCCTCTTTCCAGTGGCTTGCTTGGTTTTCCAAGATGAGGCCTCATCATCTCCTCCTTAGGCTCAATAGCATCCTCATGCATACACACATCATACTCGCATCCCTTGACATGTGTTCCATCATATTGATTGTGCATTGCACCATGTTTGATATTGTGTCGTTGTTGTGTTCTTGTGTTGGGTAGAGCCGGGAGCCGATTCAGAGTACGAGGTTCCTACCGAGGCTGAGTTTGAGGAGCAAGGTTACGATCCCTCCGTGGAATCAACAAGCAAGATGACCATTCCCAGATATCACTTCTATATTTGCCTAAGCTGGATGTCTCGCTCTTTAGAAATTGCCTCGATGCCTATTCCTGTTTGTCAGCCCTCCTATTGTTGCCATGAAACACTCTAACCTCCTTCCTAGCAAACCGTTGTTCAGCTAAGTATGCATCGCTCAGCCCCTCTTATAGCGTTGTTAGTTGCAGGTGAAGATTTGAAGATTCTTGCCCCGTGATGAAGTTATTGTTGGGATATCGCAATATATAATCTGTTAAACTAAATCACCTATATATTGGTAACCGGTGGAAGGCTAAGCCTCTTGCTTGGTGTTTTGTTCCACTCATGCCACCCTAGGAACCGATAAACCGGTGTTATGTTCCTTGATTTTGCGTCCCTAACACGGTTGGGGTTTATGGGCCCCCCTTGATAACTCGCTCAGTGCTAAAGCTTTTCCAGCAAGGCCCAACATTGGTTTTACATTTGCCTAATAACTAAAACTTGCATAGGGCGTTGCAAATCCGAGTTCTTAATTAACAACCCGGGCCAGTGCTCCTCATGAGTGTTGGTCCAAACTAGGCAACCCGCGGGGCCACCTCAGGGAAACTCAAGGGATGGTATACACCCGTAGCTTGTCCCATCCGGTCGTGGCCTGAGACTAGATACGCGCGGCTACTGTCAGGGTGTCGGCACGCTGGGAGGTCTTGCTGGATTTGTTTTACCTTTGTCGGAATATCTTGAGCACGGGATTCCGAGAATACTCGGGTCTTCCCACCTTGGAGTTGCGACTCCGCAGATCGTGAGCTTGTGATGGGCTAAGTTGGGACACCCCTGCAGGGTTTTGATCTTTCGAAAGCCATGCCCGCGGTTATGTGGCAGATGGGAAGTTGTTATTATCCGGTTATAGATAACTTGACACCATGTTCATGAATACACTACATGCGTGAGTAACCGTGACGGTCTCTTTCCGAAGGGTTACGGAAAGTGAACACGATGGGGTTATGTTTGTTCGTGAGTAGATAGGATCACTTCTTGATCAACTTGGCGATCGTTGGCACTTGTTCTCTTCTCGCTCTAAACTCGTAAGCTAGTGCTTAGTGCTGCTGCAACCTTGTTTAAAGCCTTTCCACACCCAAGGCTTTAATAGTTTTTTTTTACCCGGGAACGGGATTGCTGAGTCCTCTATGGTTCACAGATTCAACACACAGCAGATGCAGGTGCCGTTGAGAACTATGCAGGAGATGGGACAGAGTTGTACTGGGAGTTCGATGAAGAGTGTGGACGTTACTATGTGTCTTAGCCCGACGATCAGTAGTGGCTCTTACTAGGATGATCCGGGCCTTGTGTTATTTATGGTATCTTTTCGTTTGGATTTCGTCCGTAGTCGGAGTCTGAAGTTATTTGGATGATGTATGTTGTGTATTTCATTGTGTGACGTGGCGAGTGTAAGCCAACTATCATTTAACACTTTCATCCCTGATTTTACATGAGTTGTGCAAAGATACCATACTTGAGATCATTCTAGTATGCGTTTATGTCCTTAAGTCGTGCCTCGACATGTGGTGGACATAGCTGCATACTGGGCATGACAGCGCCCCCCTGCCTCGAGGGCCCCACGTGGTCCCCCTCCACTTATCCTTTCACCCATGCTATTCTTCTTCCTCCCAAAAAAATCCCCAACCAGCTCAAACCCGAGTTCTAGCTCATTTTGCTGCCATTTTCGATCTCCTTGCTCAAAGCACCATTCACCAAACTGTTTGGGGAGATTGTTCCTTGGTATGTGACTCCTCCATTGGTCCAATTAGTTTTTGTTCTAGTGTTTTATTTGTTGCAAATTTATGCTGCTATGGTGACCTTGTTCTTGAGCTTGCATGTCAAATTTTCTTGGTCCCAAGTAGTTCTAATGCATGATATAGCCTCTAGGCACTTATAGGAGTCGTTGATATCAATCTTGTTGAGTTTGGTTAACTTTTATTGTGAGTTACTAAAAATTTCAGAAAATTTCAGAAAAGGAAAATGTTAAAAAGATTATTGAGGGGCTCCTCCAGCAAGAGCTCAAAGGAGAAGAAGAAAGAAGAAAATAAGAAGCCCAAGTATAATCTTCCTCACATGGCGGAAGTTCGACCGTGCGAATGGCCTTGTAATAATTTCATGATGTCCGCCGGTATTTATGAAGACTTTTATTGGATGGCGAATAATGCAGGCCTCACTGACTTCCTCAACGACCAGAAAGAATAGTATCTCTTACTCACCAATATTTTCACGCAAAGCTTTCATTTTCATTCTAGGAAAACACCACCTACGGTGGAGTTTCGCTTATATGATGTGAGTAAGGAGATATCACTTTTAGATTTTTGTGAAATATGCAAAGTACCCTTTGGAGGTAGACTCGATGAACCACGTCATGATGACGTCAAAGGGTTCATTGATATGATAGCCGTAGGTGAAACTAGACAAGTTGCAGGGGCAAGAATCACTAGTATACACTTCCCTGTTCTGCGCTACTTTGCTTTATTTGCTAGTAGGTGTTTAATTGGTTGCGGGAACAGAGGAAATATCAGCGCCCCTAATATTATCATTTTACGCCATGCTTTGTTTCATGACACAACTTTTATCTTGGGCATCGTCGTTGCCAAACGATTGAGTCTTAACCGCTCAAGTGGGCCCGTCTTTGGAGGCATCTTTGCTTCTCGCCTTGCTGATTATTTTAATATACCCGTTAGGCATCATGAGAAGGAAGAAAAATTGCTTGCCCCTGTTTATCTAGACTACAAGAGCATGGTAGCTCATGACTTTACTGTTAAAGACAAAAATATGCAGCTCCATTATAAATTGAGGTTTGATGAAATATACTGTGAAATTGTTACCCTGCCTGCACCTTCTTTGTTTGATCTATCTATAGGTGTATTCCTCATCACATCAGATGTCTTCTACAAGTACCAAGGCCAGGCACAAGCTTCAGAGCCTGAGCCAGAACCACCACTTGATCCTTCCTGACAATCTGTTTATGGGTGGGAGCTGGACGAGCTCGCCAACCAGTGGCATCCAGAGGACACATCTCAGTACACTGGAGGGAGTGGCTTCGATCCGTGGCCATAGACCAACTTAGGCCAAAAGCCTAAGCTTGGGGGAGTACGTGTTTCTCACCGACTTTACATTCATGTTCACACACTTATTCTAGATGTCGGTGCTCACACTCTTTCTCTGTACCATCCATGCTTAGTTTCAATTTCTTTTTCTTAGTCTTTTTCTTGTGTGCTATAAAAACCCAGAAAACAAAAAAATATTAGTTGTAGCTTCTAGCTAGTTTACTTTCTTTGCTTGCAGTAGTAACTAAAAATGAAAACCCAAAAAGATTTCCCGTTCTTCTTTTGCTTGTTGGGAGCTTTCCCATGTAAATAGTTTTTTTCCTTTTCTTTAGGGGTTAAGAGTAGAAGACCATGATTAAAATGCTTAGTGGCTCTCATATGCTTGGTTGTTAATTTAATCTTGAGCCATATTAGCTTGTCTTCTCTCTTGTGTTAAATGTCTGCAGATTCCAACTTAGTCCAATGCACGTGCACTATTATTATTATCCACATCGTTCGGTCGTGCGAGTGAAAGGCAATAAGGATGATATATGATGAACTAATTGAGATAAGAAAAGCTTGTATGAACTCGACCTCTCTTGTTTTTGTAAATATGATTACTTATTGTTCCTGATTCAGCTTTTTATGAATGAAACATCCTTGCAATGACAACTAGAGATCATAGCTGCTTATGTCATGCTTAATTAGCTGAGAGTTTATAATGATCTATCTTGCGTGCCAACATGATATTAAAATGGTTGTGATGTGGTATGATGGGTGGTATCCTCCTCTGAACGATTTAAGTGACTTGACTTGGCACATGTTCACGCATGTAGTTGAAACAAATCAACATATCCTTTACGATATGTATGTTCATGGTGATTTATATCCTACTCATGCTTGCATTCATTGTTGATTAATTTTAATGCATGTTCATGACCGTTGTTGCTCTCTAGTTGGTCGCTTCCCAGTCTCTTTCTAGCCTTCAACTGTACTAAGCGGGAATACTGCTTGTGCATCCACTTCCATAAACCCCAAAGTTATTCCACATGAGTCCACCATACCTTCCTATATGCGGTATTTACCTGCCGTTCCAAGTAAATTTGTATGTGCCAAACTATAAACCTTCAAATGAAATTCTGTTTTGTATACTCGAACAGCTCATGTATCAACTAGGGCTGTCTATATCTTCCATGCTAGGTAGGTTATTCTCGCGATGAGTGGACTCCGCTCATCATTCACGAGAAAATGGCTGGTAACCGGGATGCCTAGTCCCATGTTCAAAATCATAATAATCAGACAAAACTCCCCCAAGGCTGTTGCTGGTTTGGACGGTACCCGTTGTTTCGGGCTAGTCGTGGAGTGTGCTTGTTGGTGGTTGGGGGAGTATAAACTTTACCATTCTGTTTGGGAACCGCCTATAATGTGCGTAGCATGGGGGATATCGAGATTCTTGGTTGTTATGTTGACAATGAAAGTATACCGCTCAGAATGTTATTCAATCTCTATTTAAAAATCCAGCTCTGGCACCTCTACAAATCCCTGCTTCCCTCTGCGAAGGGCCTATCTATTTACTTTTATGCAGAGTCATCATCCTCTTATCAAAAAGCACTAGTAGGAGAGCACCTCTGTCGTTGCATGTATTACTATTAATTTGCATTGAGTATGATCATGACTGGATCTCTTTTACCATGAATTACAATGTCTAGTCAGTCCTTGGTCTTTAAAGGTGCTCTGTATTTATGTTTTGCGGTCTCAGAAAGGGCTAGCAAGATACCATCCTGTTATATCATATCATGATTGTGTTGAGAAGTGTTGTCATCCGAGGTTTATTATTATTGCCCGCTAGCTGATTATGCCATTGATGTGAGTAGTCTTGAGACCTAAAAGTTATTGTGAATGTGCTTAGTTCATGATCTTGTTGAAAACCTGAATGCTAGCTTACATATTTACAACAACAAGAGCAAACGGAGTTTGTCAAAGTTTTTCTTTATCACTTTCAGTTTATCAACTGAATTGCTTGAGGATAAGCAAAGGTTTAAGCTTGGGGGAGTTGATACGTCTCCAACGTATCTACTTTTCCAAACCCTTTTGCCCTTGTTTTGGACTCTAACTTGTATGATTTGAATGGAACTAACCCGGACTCACGCTGTTTTCAGCAGAACTGCCATGGTGTTGTTTTTGTGCAGAATAAAAAGTTCTCGGAATCGCCTGAAAATCAACGGAGAATTATTTCATAAAATATAAAAAATATATGCAAGAAGATCTGCACCGAGGGGCCCACACCCTGTCCTCGAGGGTGGGGGTGCTCCCCCTGCCTCGAGGGCCCCCCGATGCTCCACCGACGTATCCCCAGGTCCTATATATTCCGTTTCGGGGAGAAAAAAATCAAGGAGAAAGAATTATCGCGTTTCACGAGACGGAGCCGCCGCCAAGCCCTAATCTCTCTCGGGAGAGCTGATCTGGAGTCCGTTCGAGGCTTTGGAGAGTGGAGATCATCGCCATCGTCATCATCAACCTTCCTCCATCACCAATTCCATGATGCTCACTGCCGTGCGTGAGTAATTCCATCGTAGGCTTGCTGGACGGTGATGGGTTGGATGGGATCTATCATGTAATCGAGTTAGTTTTGTTAGGGTTTGATCCCTAGTATCCAGTATGTTCTGAGATTGATGTTGCTATGACTTTGCTATGCTTAATGCTTGTCACTAGGGCCCGAGTGCCATGATTTCTGATCTAAACCTATTATGTTTTCATGAATATATGTGTGTTCTTGATCCTATCTTGCAAGTCTATAGTCACCTACTACGTGTTATGATCCGGCAACCCCGAAGTGATAATAATCGGGACCACTCCCGATGATGACCATAGTTTGAGGAGTTCATGTATTCACTATGTGTTAATGCTTTCGTCCGGTACTCTATTAAAAGGAGGCCTTAATATCCCTTAGTTTCTGATACGTCCAAAATGCATCACTATTTTGTATTATAATTTATCCTTATTCATTGATATATTTCACGTTATGATGATGTTCTTATGTTGTTTTGGTCTATTTTACACAGTTTGCAACTTTCCGATGCCGAAACAGCGGACGCGAGATTCAGCAGGAAAAAGTGGATACTGAGTTGCTGAAGAAGAACACCTCCAAATTACCTGAAAATTGACGGGACGTGTTTTTCAGAAGAATAACGAAGACACACAAAAGGGGAGTCAGAGGGGGGCCACAGGGTGCCCAGGCGGCCTGGGGGCGCCCCCCCTGGCCGCGCCGGGGGGGCGCCTGGAGCCCCTGGCCCACCTCTGGTCACCCCCTTTTGCATATATGTTCCCCGTCCTCCGAAAACCCTAGGCACGGGACTTTTTTCGGAGTTCCGCCGCCGCTTCGAGGCGGAAACCTACAGAGAAGAAAAGGGCATCTCCGGCGGGCAGATTCCGCCGGGGAGATCACCTCCCGGAAGGGGAGATCGTCGCCATCGTCATCACCATCATCACGGGCATCATCGAGATCATCATCAACATCATCCCCAACACCAGCACCATCTCCATCTTCATCCAAATCTCATCTTTCCATCGCAACTCGTGTTGTAACTTGTACTACCTATCCTCTCTACTCCATCAATGTTGATTACTACTTTGTGGTGAATGCTAATGAGTTTTGTTGGAGAAATATTATTATGTCCAGATTGTTTATCACATATTTATCCCCTCTGATCATGATCTCTTTTATGTCTTGTGAGTAGTTACTTTAGTTCTTGAGGACATGGGGAAAGTCTTGTTGTTAGTAGTCATATGTTGTTGAAGTAATATGTGTTGTTTGATACTTAAGTTGTGTTGTCATTCTACTAGTGGTGTTGTGTGAGTCGAACACCCAACACTTCCCCTTATTAAGGACCTAGGGGAATGCATTGTGTATAAAGAATGCTTATGGTGGGTTGCCGGAGTGACAGAAACCTGAACCCCAGTTCGCACGCTTTTGCATAAGGGAATAATGGATCCTTGATCGTATTGCTATGGTTAGGCTTTTGCCTTAAATTCTATCTTGTATTTGCGGATGCTTGCAAGGTGTTTAATCATAAGAGTGCATTCATCTTGGTCTAGAGAGTGCACTAGCATAGATCCACCCACCAACACTTATCAACACATAACATAGTATCGATACGGAATATGGCGAAAGCACATGACTACCTCTCCCGTGTGTCCTCAAGAACGCTTTAGTCTTTATAAGTTCAGTTGCTAGGCCTCTCCTTTGCTAATAAAGGATTGGGCCACTTGTTACTTTCAGTGCCTTTTACATTACTTGCCTTTACATTCCTGTTGCTTATATCGAGAAAACCCCTAAAAAGTTATCTTTCAGTGCTTGCAGTAATTTCTTGCTCAGAATCGCTTATCAATACCTTCTGCTCCTCGTTGGGTTCGACACTCTTACTTATTGAAAACGCTGCAACAGATCCCTTACGGTTGAGGGTCATCAAGTACCGTTTTCTGGCGCCGTTGCCGGGGAGCGTAGCGCTATTGGTAAAGTGAAACTGGTAAGAAAGTCTTTTTATAATTCTGTTTTTATTTTTACTATTGTTGCCCTTTGTCCTTATGGATAACCCTATTATTGGAGCGTTGCTTGCGGGAAGACACCCCACACCTGTGGTGGTTGATCCTCCCCCTACTGAAATTGTGCCTTATAAAATACCAGCTGGCATTATCGATTATGTTTTGGCTAATCGTTATGCAGGAGACAGACATCCCGGTGAACACTTGCTATATTTGTCACGACTGTGTTCATTATTTAAGCTTGCAGGTGTATCGAGGGAGTTTGTCATGAGGAAATTGTTTGTCGTATCCCTTACAGATAAAGCTTCAGATTGGTATGGGCTTCTCGATAACCCACACTTGCTGGATTGGCAGGAGCTTATGTCTCTCTTTTATACTAAATTTTATCCTCTTCATGAAATTCATCGAGACGGGAATTATATCTATAACTTTAGGTCTCGTGACGGAGAAAGCATTGCTCAAGCTTGGGGGAGATTGAAGTCCCTAATGCTCAAATGCCCTATTCATAAGCTTCCCAAGGAAATAATACTTACAAATTTTTATGCCAGGCTTTCTCGTCAGGATAAGGAGATGCTGGATGCCTCCTCTAGTGGGGTATTTCAGAAGAAGAGTGTTGAAGAAAGGTGGGATCTCCTTGAAAGAATCCAGAGGAATACCGAAGATTGGGAAATTGATAAAGGTATTGAACCCGCTATAAATTATGAACATGATTATATTGAGAGCTATGTAGAAACTGATTACTTCAATACTTTTTGCTCTAAGATTGGTCTTGATTCCCATCTAGTGATTGATTTATGTAAGAATTTTGCCTCTCATGTTGATTCTTTTAAAAAGAATAGAGACCAGCACCATGCACCTTTTAAAGAAAAACCTATTGATATTTATGTTGCTGAGCCTATTTTGCCTGCAGTTATATATGAACAGCCTCCTTTTCCCACGAGGATAAAGGAGCACTCTCTTGTGACAGGCATAATAAATAAAAGTGAGAGAAAAGTTGATGAACCTGAGGACCAGATCAGGGTCAATCCTCGAGTTGCATTGATTAAAGACCTTGTTACTGATGATGTTTTGGATTCCAATATAACTTTTTGTGCTGTTTCCACTAATCTTGTCACAGCCAAGAACAAAGGCCCAATTTTAGGTACTCCGGTGGTATCTGTTAAAATAGGAGATCACAATTATTATGGGCTATGCGATTTGGGATCGAGTGCGAGTGCTATTCCTTATTCGCTTTATGAAGAAATCATCGGTGAGATTTCCGCTTGTGAACTTGAAGAGGTTGATGTTACTATTCATCTTGCAAATAGATCAACTATCTCTCCCATCGGAATTGTGAGGGACGTTGAAGTCCTATGTGGAAAGGTAAAATACCCTACCGACTTTTTGGTACTTGGTTCAGCCAGGGACGATTTTTGTCCCATCATTTTTGGTAGACCTTTTCTTAGAACTTGTGGAGCTATAATAGATTGCAAGAAAGGTAAAGTTTCTGTTGAATTCAATGGTGAGCCATATGAATTTAATTTTTCTAAATTCTCTAAGCAGCCTCGTGGTACTGATTTACCTAGTAATGATAAAATTATTGAAAGTATTGCCTCTATTGCTATTCCTCCTGATGATCCTTTGCAGCAATACATGGAGGACCACGAGAATGATTTGCGTATGCAGGAAAGAAATGAATTAGATGAAATATTCTTGAGGCAGCCTGCTATCCTGAAGCACAACCTTCCGGTTGAACCTTTGGGAATTTTATCAAAACCAAAAGAAGATCCGGTGTTCGATCTTAAACCTCTTCCCGATACGCTCAAGTATGCTTATTTAGATGAAAAGAAAGTATATCCTGTTATTATCAATTCTAACCTTTCAGGATATGAAGAAGAGCGATTATTGGAAGTACTTCGTAAACACCGAGGCGCAATTGGCTATACCCTTGATGACCTTAAGGGGATTAGTCCATCTATCTGTCAACATACTATCAACCTTGAGCCCGATGCTAAACCAGTTGTTGATCATCAACGACGGTTGAACCCAAAGATGATGGATGTCGTGAGAACTGAGATTCTCAAGCTTCTAGCCGCAGGTATTATCTACCCTATAGCTGATAGTAAGTGGGTAAGTCCTGTACATTGTGTTCCTAAGAAAGGAGGTACAATTGTGGTTCCTAATGATAAAAATGAACTAATACCTCAGAGGATTATTATTGGATATAGAATGTGTATTGATTACAGGAAGTTGAACAAAGCAACCAGGAAGGATCACTACCCGTTGCCGTTCATCGACCAAATGCTTGAAAGGTTATCCAAAAACACCCACTTTTGTTATCTCGATGGTTATTCTGGCTTCTCTCAAATTCATGTTAACAATGTCGATCAAGAGAAGACCACTTTTACTTGTCCTTTTGGTACTTATGCTTACAGACGTATGCCTTTTGGTTTATGTAATGCCCCTGCTACTTTTCAAAGGTGTATGTCTGCTATCTTTCATGGTTTCTGCGGGGATATTATGGAAGTCTTCATGGACGACTTCTCCGTCTATGGAACTTCATTTGACCACTGTCTTCACAACCTTAATATAGTTTTGCAGAGATGCGAGGAGACAAATTTGGTACTCAACTGGGAGAAGTGCCACTTTATGGTGAATGAAGGAATTGTTCTTGGTCACAAGATTTCCGAAAGGGGAATTGAAGTGGACAAAGCCAAGATCGAAGCTATTGAGAGAATGCCTTATCCAAAGGATATCAAAGGTATTCGCAGTTTTCTCGGTCATGCAGGTTTTTATAGAAGATTTATTAAAGACTTTTCTAAAACCTCGAGACCCCTCACTAATCTTCTCCAGAAGGATGTTCCTTTTGCGTTTGATGAAAATTGTAAGGAAGCTTTTGAAATCCTTAAGAAAGCTTTAATAACTGCTCCTATAGTACAACCACCTGACTGGAACTTACCTTTTGAAATTATGTGTGATGCAAGTGATTTTGCTGTTGGAGCTGTCTTAGGACAAAGGGTTGATAAGAAATTGAATGTTATACATTATGCTAGTAAGACCCTTGATAGTGCTCAAAGAAATTATGCTACTACTGAGAAAGAATTCTTAGCTGTAGTTTTTGCTTGTGATAAGTTTAAGCAGTATATTGTTGATTCCAAAGTTATTATTCATACTGATCATGCTGCCATTAAGTATCTTATGACAAAGAAGGATGCCAAGCCAAGGCTTATCCGATGGGTGCTCCTTCTCCAAGAATTTGATTTGCAGATTGTTGATAGGAAAGGAGAAGACAATCCGGTAGCGGACAATCTTTCAAGAATGGAAGATATACCGCATGACCCCATTCCAGTTAACGATAGTTTTCCAGACGAGCAACTTGCCGTTGTAAAAGTACAACCTCTCTCCGATCCTTGGTATGCAGATTATGCTAATTTTATTGTTGCAAAGTATTTGCCTCCAGGTCTAACATTTCAGCAAAGGAAGAAGTTCTTTCATGATTTGAGGCACTACTTTTGGGATGACCCACATCTTTTCAAAGAAGGTCCCGACGGGATCGTGAGAAGATGCATTCCGGAACATGAGCAGAAGGACGTTCTCCGACGGTGTCATGATAGTCCCTATGGAGGACATCACGCCGGTGAGAGGACTGCACATAAGGTTCTTCAATCAGGTTTTTATTGGCCTACTCTCTTTAAAGATGCTAGAAATTATGTTTTAGCTTGTGATAAATGTCAGAGAGTTGGTAACATTAGTAGGAGGAATGAGATGCCTATGAATTACTCACTAGTGATTGAACCTTTCGATTGTTGGGGTTTTGATTTTATGGGTCCTTTTCCTTCTTCGCACAAGTATACTCACATTTTAGTAGCTGTTGATTATGTGACCAAGTGGGTTGAAGCAATCCCCACTGAAAGTGCTGATCACAAAACATCCTTGAAAATGCTTAAGGATGTAATATTCCCTAGGTTTGGTGTACCAAGGTACCTCATGACAGATGGAGGATCACACTTCACGCACGGAGCTTTTAGAAAAGCTCTGGCTAAATACGATGTTAATCATAGAATTGCTTCACCTTATCATCCTCAAACTAGTGGGCAAGTTGAGCTCACCAATAGAGAGATTAAGTTGATCTTGCAGAAAACAGTGAATAGAAATAGGAAGGATTGGTCAACTAAATTGGGAGATGCTTTGTGGGCATATAGAACTGCTTACAAAAACCCCATGGGTATGTCCCCATATAAGATGGTGTATGGCAAGGCTTGCCATTTGCCATTAGAGCTAGAACACAAAGCTTTCTGGGCTGTTAGAGAGCTTAACGGTGACCCAAAATTAGCTGGTGAAAAGCGTCTCATGAACTTGACTTCTCTAGATGAATGGAGAAGTGAAGCTTACGAGAGCGCTAAAATGTTCAAAGAAAAGGTAAAAAGGTGGCATGATAGGAAGATTCTGAAACGTGAATTTAATGTTGGTGATAAAGTTTTGTTGTTTAGATCCCGTTTCAGGTTTTCTCTAGGTAAACTACTTTCCAGGTGGGAAGGACCATTTCATATAGAAGAAGTTTATCGGTCTGGTGCAATTAAGATTAATAATTTTGAAGGCACCAAACCTCAAGTTGTGAATGGGCAAAGACTTAAGCATTACATAGCAGGAGACCCTGTCAATGTTGATGTGAATATAATATACACAACAACCCACGAAGAACATGTTGCAGCCCTGTTTCAGACGCCAGCAGAAGCAGAATAAAGAAAAGGTACGTAGTACGGTAAGGGAACACCGCAAAACATCATAAAAGTTCCGTATTACGCGTTTTTGAAAAATTAGTAAAATTCCGAGTCGAAGTGGAGCCGGAGACGACCACCACGGAGTCCAGGCGCCCCCCTGGCGCCCCCCCTGGGCCGCGCCGGCAGGCCGCCTGGACACCCTGGTGCCCGACTCCGACCCCGCTTTGGTCCGTTACCTTCCTTTCTGTGCATAAATTTTTCCTATATATTTGCCCGGGTTGTTCCGGCAACGTATCTTGCGATTTCGCGTGTTTTCTCTTCGATCTGTTTCTGCCAGGAAATCTTTCAGCTAAATTTAGGTGCCATGGCTTCTCCAAGTTCCCCCAAGGACACGTTCGTCGTCAACGTCATCAACCCTTACCCCGCTGAGGTGAAGAAGCACCCTCAGGTGGTTCAGATGAAGGAGGGCGTCCTTCATCAAGAAGATCTGAAGGGACCTATCAAGGAGGGGAGCGTCCAGGCCAGGCTGGAAGAAGTGGAGCAAGAAGTCTTCAAGTACAAGAAGATGACCGAGCGTGGTGTCGAAGCTAACTTTGACATCACCAACGAGCTGAAGAACTACTTTCTGAAGGAGATGTGGGAAAGAATCGCCGCGGCCGAAGACAGAATCACAGAACTCCAGGGGCAAATTAATGATCTATCTAACCAGAACTGTGAGTATGAACTAAGATTTATGCGCATGAGTTTGGGTGCTGAATGCAGGATTCAGGAGATGAGCCTCTCACAAGAGACTTTAGCAAGATATCCATGGAAGCGTTTCGCCAAGGACTACGTGATTAACGCCAACAAATATGGGAGAAATCTCCGTGGGTAATGGCATTCCCTTGGCTTGTTCCAAGCTTGGGGGAGTGCCTGGTATCTTTATCTTTTACCTTTTGTCTTTTAGAAGTCAAGTAGAGTCGTATCATGTCTAGGGAAGTTATTATATGAGATAGGTGTGTGCATTGAGGTCTATCGCCCCCTTGGTGAAGAATTGTATCCGTGTGTGTGGAGTCGTCTACGATGGAATATTAATGAGAAGTTTATCGGTTCCTTTTTGCTGCACTCGGTATTCTCTTCACGCAATCGACCTTATATGATGATTCTTATGGGAAGTATTGACCTTATGTCAGGTATGGCTGTGAAACTTTATTTAATCTTGGCAAATATAGCTTTGGTCATAACAACAAGCATGATTCTCTTAAAGTAGCGACATAGCTAAAACCTTTATGTTATTATACTTGAAGTGTTATGTTGACAAGGAAGACAACTTGATGTGTTATGCTTATTTCAATGTTCATGCTTTATATTACTTTGCATCTTAGTCATCATCAATTGTCTGCTCTTTCAAAACCTTTGCTAGCCTAACTCTGTACTAAGCGGAATTCTGCTTGTGCGTCCATACCCTTAAGCCAATACCTTCCATATGAGTCCACCATACCTACCTACTCGTGGTACCCCACTACCACCTCCTAAGTATATAATTTATGTGTTATCCTTAAATGTTCAAAATCTTTTATTTTGTGCCTCTGCTTTAGCTCATGAGGAAGTAGTAGCTAATTCATGACCTTTTTGAGTTGGACAAGCTTCACCCCGGGATTGCTTGTATAATGTGCAAACCCATAATACGAAAAGGAACTGGCATTGAGTGTGCCCGGCTTAAAAATAATATAACAAACAAACCCTCCTTCATGCTTTGTTCATGAGAAATCAGAAAACTTTGGCAGTGATAAACAAAGGAGAATAAGAGGATGATATCGTCCTCATACGGGAGCCGTTCCTCGAAACTTGTCCAGTTCAAGAAGTAATTGAGTTATCTGTTAGCATTCGTTGACAAATCATGCACCTCTCAAAAATTTGTTTTCATTCTGTTTGATTTGAGGATAGCACATGAGTTTTCCCTACTACCCTAGAGCAGGGCCTATCTTTTTATTTTAAAGTTGAGTCAGTTATTCCTACTTCTTTCTATTTCTCAAAGAGAGCAGACGTTTGATGTTGATAAGGATTCATGCATATAAAGCTGCATTAAGATTTGTCATATCATATCCTTGTTGACGTTATCATTTGATAAGTAAGTTGTTTGTCATGCCCGGCTAAGGCAAATATCTTCCTCTTTGTTAACACTTTCACTTCTTGCTTATTAACTTGTTATTTCAAAAAGCTTCAATTAATCCCATCAAAAGCAAAAGTTGAAATTATTTGTTGTTCCTTGACCAAAGGACATGTTTGCCATGATATAATGAGTTTCTATTGGTCCTACTTTCGAATATAAGCGTTAACACTCTTTCATGAGAGCCTTATGAGTTGAAGATTGTTGCTGCGGATATTTGAGTTGGTGAAGAGACTATGATGCTTCTTGTCCGTATTCTATTTATCGACACTTCACTCTCTAAACTTGTGGACAGGTTTACCGAGTTCATATTCGCTTGAGGACAAGCGAGGTCTAAGCTTGGGGGTGTTGATACGTCCAAAATGCATCACTATTTTCTATTATAATTTATCCTTATTCATTGATATATTTCACGTTATGATGATGTTCTTATGTTGTTTTGGTCTATTTTACACAGTTTGCAACTTTCCGATGCCGAAACAGCACACGCAGGATTCAGCAGGAAAAAGTGGATACTGAGTTGCTGAAGAAGAACACCTCCAAATTACCTGAAAATTGACGGGACGTGTTTTTCAGAAGAATAACGAAGACACGCAAAAGGGGAGTCAGAGGGGGGCCACAGGGTGCCCAGGCGGCCTGGGGGCGCGCCCCCCCTGGCCGCGCCGGGGGGGGCGCCTGGAGCCCCTGGCCCACCTCTGGTCACCCCCTTTTGCATATATGTTCCCCGTCCTCCGAAAACCCTAGGCACGAGACTTTTTTCGGAGTTCCGCCGCCGCTTCGAGGCGGAAACCTACAGAGAAGAAAAGGGCATCTCCGACGGGCAGATTCCGCCGGGGAGATCACCTCCCGGAAGGGGAGATCGTCGCCATCGTCATCACCATCATCACGGGCATCATCGAGATCATCATCAACATCATCCCCAACACCAGCACCATCTCCATCTTCATCCAAATCTCATCTTTCCATCGCAACTCGTGTTGTAACTTGTACTACCTATCCTCTCTACTCCATCGGTGTTGATTACTACTTTGTGGTGAATGCTATTGAGTTTTGTTGGAGAAATATTATTATGTCCAGATTGTTTATCACATATTTATCCCCTCTGATCATGATCTCTTTTATGTCTTGTGAGTAGTTACTTTAGTTCTTGAGGACATGGGGAAAGTCTTGTTGTTAGTAGTCATATGCTGTTGAAGTAATATGTGTTGTTTGATACTTAAGTTGTGTTGTCATTCTACTAGTGGTGTTGTGTGAGTCGAACACCCAACACTTCGCCTTATTAAGGACCTAGGGGAATGCATTGTGTATAAATAATGCTTATGGTGGGTTGCCGGAGTGACAGAAACCTGAACCCCAGTTCGCACGCTTTTGCATAAGGGAATAATGGATCCTTGATCGTATTGCTATGGTTAGGCTTTTGCCTTAAATTCTATCTTGTATTTGCGGATGCTTGCAAGGTGTTTAATCATAAGAGTGCATTCATCTTGGTCTAGAGAGTGCACTAGCATAGATCCACCCACCAACACTTATCAACACATAACATAGTATCGATACGGAATATGGCGAAAGCACATGACTACCTCTCCCGTGTGTCCTCAAGAATGCTTTAGTCTTTATAAGTTCAGTTGCTAGGCCTCTCCTTTGCTAATAAAGGATTGGGCCACTTGTTACTTTCAGTACCTTTTACATTACTTGCCTTTACATTCCTGTTGCTTATATCGAGAAAACCCCTAAAAAGTTATCTTTCAGTGCTTGCAGTAATTTCTTGCTCAGAATCACTTATCAATACCTTCTGCTCCTCGTTGGGTTCGACACTCTAACTTATTGAAAACGCTGCAACAGATCCCTTACGGTTGAGGGTCATCAGTTTCCAATAGGACCCCGCTGCCACGGGAGGGTAGGATAAAAGATGTCATGCAAGTTCTTTTCCATAAGCACGTATGACTATATTCGGAATACATGCCTACATTGCATTGATGAACTGGAGCTAGTTCTGTGTCACCCTAGGTTATAACTTCTACATGATGAATTGCATCTGACATAATTTCCCATCACCGATCCAATGCCTACGAGCTTTACCTATATTGCTAGTCGCTTATTTACTTTCCCGTTGCTATTATCACAAAAACTACAAAAACAATATCTTTACTTTTATTGCTACGACCGCCACTATCATATTACTTTGCTACTAAACTACCTTGCTGCAGATAGTAAGTTTCCAGGTGTGGTTGAATTAACAACACAGCTGCTAATACTTAAGAGTATTCTTTGGCTCCCCTTGTGTCGAATCAACAAATTTGGGTTTAATACTTTACCCTCGAAAACTGTTGCGATCCCCTACACTTGTGGGTTATCAGAAGGTGATGGGTTGGATGGGATCTATCGTGTAATCGAGTTAGTTTTGTTAGGGTTTGATCCCTAGTATCCACTATGTTCTGAGATTGATGTTGCTATGACTTTGCTATGCTTAATGCTTGTCACTAGGGCCTGAGTGCCTTGATTTCATATCTGAACCTATTATGTTTTCATGAATATATGTGTGTTCTTGATCCTATCTTGCAAGTCTATAGTCACTTACTATGTGTTATGATCTGGCAACCCCGAAGTGACAATAATCGGGACCACTCCTAGTGATGACCATAGTTTGAGGAGTTCATGTATTCACTATGTGTTAATGCTTTGGTCCGGTACTCTATTAAAAGGAGGCCTTAATATCCCTTAGTTTCCAATAGGACCCCGCTGCCACGGGAGGGTAGGACAAAAGATGTCATGCAAGTTCTTTTCCATAAGCATGTATGACTATATTCGGAATACATGCCTACATTGTATTGATGAATTGGAGCTAGTTCTGTGTCACCCTAGGTTATAACTTCTACATGATGAATTGCATCCGACATAATTTCCCATCACCGATGCAATGCCTACAAGCTTTACCTATATTGCTTTTCGCTTATTTACTTTTCCGTTGCTACTATCACAAAAACTACAAAAACACTATCGTTACTTTTATTGCTGCTACCGCCACTATCTTATTACTTTGCTACTAAACTATCTTGCTGCAGATACTAAGTTTCCAGGTGTGGCTGGATTGACAACTCAGCTGCTAATACTTAAGAGTATTCTTTGGCTCCCCTTGTGTTGAATCAACAAATTTTGGTTTAATACTGTACCCTCGAAAACTGTTGCGATCCCCTATACTTGTGGGTTATCAATGAATGCAAAGAATGAACCGCTAGGATGCGTGCTAAAAGAGAGAATTATATAAAAGTGTGTTCTTCTAGTTATCATGAAAATTAAGATGAAGATCTAAAAGTTATTGACATGTCTCCTATTAGATCCTTGTTTTCTAGTATAAATCTTGATGAAAGATAGGATTGGAGATGATTCTACTTTAAGGTGTCCCAATGATTCGGAGTTTTTAGATCTTGATGATAAAATTGTTAAAAGTGGGAGTGAAGAGATTAAAACTTTGCATAGTGATGAACCCACTATTTTGGATTTCAAGGAATTCAATTATTATAATTGCTCTTTGGTTGATTGTATTTCCTTGTTGCAATCCGTAGTAAACTCTCTGCATGCTTATAGTCAAAATAAAGCTTTTACCAAACACATCGTTGATGCTTTGATGCAATCTTATGAGGAAAAACTTGAGTTAGAAGTTTCTATCCCTAGAAATCTTTATGATGAGTGGGAACCTACTATCAAAATAAAAATTAAAGATCATGAATGCTATGCTTTGTGTGATTTGGGTGCAAGTGTCTCCACTATCCCAAAAACTTTGTGTGATTTGCTAGGATTCCATGAGCTTGATGATCGTTCTTTGAATTTGCATCTTGCGGATTCCACTATTAAGAAACCTATGGGAAGGATTAATGATGTTCTTATTGTTGCCAATAGGAATTATGTGCCCATAGATTTCATTGTTCTTGATATAGATTGCAATCCTTCATGTCCTATTATTCTTGATAGACCTTTCCTTAGAACGATTGGTGCAATTATTGATATGAAGGAAGGAAATATTAGATTCCAATTTCCGTTAAGGAAAGGCATGGAACACTTTCCTAGAAAGAAAATCAAATTACCATATGAATCTATTATGAGAGCCACTTATGGATTGCCTTCCAAAGATGGCAATACCTAGATCAATCCATGTATCGTTCCTAGCTAGGGGCGTAAAATGATAGCGCTTGTTGGAAGGCAACCCAATTTTACATTTTTTTTGTTTTTGCTTCTGTTTAGGAATAAATATTTCATCTAGCTTCTGTTTAGATGCGGTTTTGTGTTTTAATTAGTGTTTGTGCCAAGTAGAACCTTTGGGAAGACATGTGTGAAGTTTATATGATCTTGCTGTGAAAAAAAATCGTTAGTGCTCGCTAGAATGGTCACCAGATTTTACTGGAACGTGTTATTTAGTTGATTCTTTTTGCAGATGATTAGTAGAAAAATTACTCACGTTTACCAATTTAGTTTGAATTTTTTGGAGCTACAGAAGTATAAGAAAACTGCAAATTACTACAGACTGTTCTATTTTTGACAGATTCTGTTTTTGTGTGTTGTTTGCTTATTTCAATGCATCTATGAGTAGTATTGGGAAGTATGAACCATAGAGAAGTTGGAATACAGTAGGTTTAACACCAATATAAACAAACAATTAATTCATTACAGTACCCTTGAGTAGTGGTTTGCTTTCTTATACTAATGGAGCTCACGAGATTTTTGTCTAAGTTTTGTGTTGTGAAGTGTTCAAGTTTTGAGTATTGCTTTGATGGACTATGGAACAAAGAGTGGCAAGAACCTAAGCTTGGGGATGCCCATGGCACCAAAAGGCAAAATTCAAGGACAACCAAAAGCCTAAGATTGGGGATGCCCCGGAAAGGCATCCCCTCTTTCGTCTTCATCCATTGGTAACTATACTCGGAGCTATATTTTTATTCACCACATGATATGTGTTTTACTTGGAGCGTCTTGTATAATTTGAGTCTTTGCTTGCTAGTTTGCCAAAATTATCCTTGCTGGACACACCTATTTGAGAGAGTTAAATATGGCCTAGGGATTGATAGAACACTCTATGTGCTTCATTTATATCTTTTGAGTTGAATAGTTTTTGCTCTAGTGCTTCACTTATATCCTTTTGAGAGTCTATTAAAACAACATGGTAATGTGCTTAGGCTATAAAACTAGTCTTCACATGATAGACATCCAATATCAATGTAGTAAAAACTTTCACACTAAGTGCATTGAATATGATGAGAAGTTGGATGCTTGATAATTGTTTTGAGTTATTAGGATAGTGATATTAGAGTCATGCTAGTGGAGTTATTATGAAATTGAGAAATGCTTGTGTTAAGGTTAGTGATTCCCGTAGCATGCACGTATGGTGAACCGCTATGTGATGAAGTTAGAGCATGAGGTATTTGTAAAGTGTCAACCTTTGTGTGGAGGTCAGGGGCGTGCGATGGTTAACTCCTACCAACCTCCCCCCTAGGAGCATGCGTTGATTGCTTTGTTTTGATGACTCGTAAATTTTTGCAATAAGTATATGAGTTCTTATGACTAATGTTGAGTCCACGGATTATACACACTCTCACCCTTCCACCATTGCTAGCCTCTCTTGTACCGCGCAACTTTCGCCGGTACCATACACCCACTATATATCCTTCCTCAAAACAGCCACCATATATATTCCTCAAAACATCCACCATACCTACCTATCATGGCATTTCCATAGCCATTCCGAGATATATTGCCATGCAACTTTCCACCGTTCCGTTCATATGACACGCATCATATTGTCATATTGCCATGCATGATCATGTAGTTGACATCGTATTTGTGGCTAGGCCACCATGCATAATTTTTCATACATGTCACTCTTGATTCATTGCATATCCCGGTACACCACCGGAGGCATTCATATAGAGTCATACTTTGTTCTAGTATCAAGTTGTAAATCAATAAAAGTGCGATGATCATCATTATTAGAGCATTGTCCCATGTGAGGAAATGCCAATAAAAAAAGAGATGGCCCAAAGAAATAGAGAGGGGCTAAATAAAAAAAGGGAGAAACCCCCTCCAAAAAAATGAGAGAAAAGATAGAAGGGACAATTGCTACTATCTTTTTCCACACTTGTGCTTCAAAGTAGCACCATGTTCTTCATGATAGAGAGTCTCATGTTTAGTCACTTTCATATGCTAGTGGGAATTTTCATTATAGAACTTGGCTTGTATATTCCAACGATGGGCTTCCTCAAATGCCCTAGGTCTTCATGAGCAAGCAAGTTGGATGCACACCCACTAGTTTCTTTTGTTGAGCTTTCATACATATTTAGCTCTAGTGCATCCGTTGCATGGCAATCCCTACTCACTCACATTGATATCTATTGATGGGCATCTCCATAGCCCGTTGATACGCCTAGTCGATGTGAGACTATCTCCCTCCTTGTTGTCTTCTCCACAACCACCTCTCTATTCCACCCATAGTGCTATGTCCATGGCGCACGCTCATGTATTGTGTGAAAGTTGAAAGGTTTGAAAGAATAGAGTATGAAAATAAGTGCTTGGCTGAAATCGGGGTTGTGCATGATATGAATATTTTGTGCGATGAAGGGTCAGCATAGCCCGACCATATGATTTTGTAGGGATAACTTTCTTTAGCCATAGTATTTTGAGAAGACCTGATTGCTTTGTTAGTATGCTTGAAGTATTATTATTTCTTATGTCAATATAGACTTTTGTCTTGAATCTTTCAGATCTGAACATTCATGCCATAATTAAGAGAATTACATTGAAAAACTATGTTGGTTAGCATTCCACATCAAAATTTCTGTTTTTATCATTTACCTACTCGAGGACGAGCAGGAATTAAGCTTGGGGATGCTTGATACGTCTCCAACGTATCTATAATTTTTTATTGTTCCATGCTATTATTTATAATGTTTTGGATGTTTAATGGGCTTTGTTATACACTTTTATATTATTTTTGGGACTAACCTACTAACCCAAAGGCCCAGTCCAGATTGATGTTTTTTTTGCCTATTTTAGGGTTTTACAGAAAAGGAATATCAAATGGAGTCCAAACGGAATGAAACCTTCGGGAGAGATATTTTTGGAGAAAATCACGCACGGGAGACTTGAGAAGAACGGAGTAGGGCACACGTGGCGCCCATGAGGGTGGGGGGCGCCCCCCCCCCCCCC
>LR738711.1:849733600-849791087 GCA_902687465.1 Secale cereale | reverse complement strand
CCCCCCCCCATAGGGCGCGCCCCCTGCCTCGTGGGCCCCATGTTTGGCCCCCAGTGCCCTCCTTCCTCCTATATATACCTACGTACCACGAAACTATCAGAACAATAGAGAAAACCCTAGTTCCACCGCCGCAACCTTCTGTTCCCGTGAGATCCCGTCTTGGGGCCTATTCCGGAGCTCCGCCGGAGGGGGGATCTTCCACGGAGTGCTTCTACATCATCATCATCGCCTCACCATGAGTTGTGAGTAGTTTACCACAGACCTTCGGGTCCATAGCTAGTATCTAGATGGCTTCTTCTCTCTCTTTGGATCTCAATACAAAGTTCTCCTCGGTCTTCGAGGAGATCTATTCGATGTAATCTATTTTTATGGTGTGTTTGTCGAGATCCGATGAATTGTGGGTTTATGATCAAGATTATCTATGAGAAATATTTGGTTCTTCTCTTAACTCTTTATGTATGATTATAATATCCTTGCAAGTCTCTTCGAATTATTGGTTTGGTTTAGCCTACTAGATCTATAGTTCTTGCAATGGGAGAAGTGCTTGGCTTTGGGTTCAATCTTGCGGTGTCCTTTCCCAGTGACAGTAGGGGCAGCAAGGCACGTATTGTATTGTTGCCATCGAGGATAAAAAGATGGGGTTTATATCACTAAGTTTGAGTTTATCCCTCTACATCATGTCATCTTTCTTAAGGCGTTACTCCGTTCTTATGAGCTTTATACACTAGATGCATGCTGGATAGCGGTCGATGTGTGGAGTAATAGTAGTAGATGCAGAATCGTTTCGGTCTACTTGTCTCGGACGTGATGCCTATATATAATGATCATGCCTAGATATTCTCATAATTATTCGCTTTTCTATCAATTGCTCGACAGTAATTTGTTTACCCGCTGTAGAATATAGCTATCATGAGAGAAGCCACTAGAGAAAACTATGGCCCCCGGGTCTATTCTCAACATATCAATCTACAATCTACTTCACTTTTCTGATTTTACTTTCTATTCTTATAACCAAAATACCAAAAATATCAAACTATCATCTCTATCAGATCTCACTTTCGTAAGTGACCGTAAAGGGATTGACAACCCCTTATCACGTTGGCTGCGAAGTTCTTATTTGTTTGTGCAGGTGCGAGGGACTCGTGCGTGGTCTCCTACTGGATTGATACCTTAGTTCTCAAAAACTGAGGGAAATACTTATGCTATTGTGATGTATCACCCTTTCCTCTTCGAGGGAATACAACGCAAGCTCGATAAGTAGCAATGATTATACAAAACTTTTATGCTGGCTTGAATTTTGCTTCTAGAAATCTTTTAGATTCGGCCGCAGGAGGCACTTTCATGGAAACTACCTTAGGAAAAGTTACCAAACTCCTAGATAATATTATGGTTAACTATTCTCAATGGCACACCGAAAGATCTACTAGTAAAAAAGTGCGTGCTATTGAAGAGATTAGTGTTTTGAGTGGAAAGATGGATGAACTTATGAAATTATTTGCTGCTAAGAGTGCTTCTTCTCATCCTAATGATATGCCTTTATCCACGTTGATTAAAAATAACAATGAATCTTTGGATGTGAATTTTGTTGGTAGGAATAATTTTGGTAAAAATGCTTCTAGAGGAAACTTTAATCCTAGGCCTTTTCCTAGTAATTCCTCTAATAATTATGGTAATTAATACAATAAATCTTATGGAAAGATGCCTTCTGAATTTGAAACTAGTGTTAAAGAGTTTATGAATTCACAAAAGAATTTCAATACTTTGCTTGAAGAAAATTTGCTTAAGATTGATGAATTGGCTAGAAGTGTGGATAGAATTACTCTTGATGTTGATTCTATGAAACTTAGATCTATTCCACCTAAGCATGATATCAATGAGTCTCTCAAAGCCATGAGAATTTCCATTGATGAGTGCAAAGAAAGAACTGCTAGGATGCGTGCTAAGAGAGCTTTATAAAAGCGTGTTCTTCTTGTTATCATGAAAACAAAGATGAAGATCTCAAAGTGATTGATGTGTATCCTATTATATCCTTGTTTTCTACTATGAATCTTGATAAAGATGGGATTGGAGTTGAGTCTACTTTAATTAAAAGGCGTCCCAATGATTCGGAGTTTTTAGATCTTGATGCTAAAGTTCTTAAAAGTGGGATTGAAGAGATTAAAACTTTGCATAGTGATGAACCCACTACTTTGGATTTCAAGGGATTCAATTATGATAATTGCTCTTTGATTGATTGTATTAACTTGTTGCAATCCGTACTAAACTCTCTGCATGCTTATAGTCAAAATAAAGCTTTTACCAAACACATAGTTGATGCTTTGATGCAATCTTATGAAGAAAACTAGAATTGGAAGTTTCTATCCCTAGAAAGCTTTATGATGAGTGGGAACCTACCATTAAAATTAAAATTAAGGATCATGAATGCTTTGCTTTGTGTGATTTGGGTGCAAGTGTTTCCACTATCCCAAAAACTTTGTGTGATTTGTTAGGTTTCCATGAGCTTGATGATTGTTCCTTAAATTTGCATCTTGCGGATTCTACCATTAAGAAACATATGGGAAGGATTAATGATGTTCTTATTGTTGCCAATAGGAATTATGTGTCCGTAGATTTCATTGTTAATATAGATTGCAATCATGCATGTTCTATTATTCTTGGTAGACCTTTCCTTAGAACGATTGGTGCAATTATTGAAATGAAGGAAGGAAATATTAGATTCCAATTTCCGTTAAGGAAAGGCATGAAACAGTTTCCTAGAAAGAAAATTAAATTACCTTATGAATCTATTATGAGAGCCACTTATGGATTGCCTTCCAAAGATGGCAATACCTAGATCTATCCTTGTATCATGCCTAGCTAGGGGCGTTAAATGATAGCGCTTGTTGGGAGGCAACCCAATTTTATTTTCTTTGTGTTTGCTTCTGTTTAGGAATAAATATTGCATCTAGCTTCTGTTTAGATGTGGTTTTGTGTTTTAATTAGTGTTTGTGCCAAGTAGAACCTTTGGGAAGACTAGTGTGAAGTTTATATGATCTTGCTGTAAAAAACAGAAACATTAGCGCTCACTAGAATAGTCACCAGATTTTACTGGAGAGTGCTATCTAGTTGATTATTTTTGCAGATGATTAATAGACATATTCCTCACGTTTACCAATTTATTTCAATTTTTTTAGAGTTACAGAAGTATTCGAAAGTTACAGATTACTACAAATTGTTTTGTTTTTGACAGATTCTGTTTTTCGTGTGTTGTTTGCTTATTTTGATGAATCTATGAGTAGTATTGGAGGATATGAATCATGGAGAAGTTGGAATACAGTAGGTTTAACACCAATATAAACAAATAATGAGTTCATTACAGTACCTTTGAGTGGTGGTTTGTTTTCTTATACTAACGGAGCTCACGAGATTTTTGACTAAGTTTTGTGTTGTGAAGTTTTCATGTTTTGAGTATTGCTTTGATGGACTATGGAACAAATAGTGGCAAGAGCCTAAGCTTGGGGATGCCCAAGGCACTCCAAGGTAAAATTCAAGGACAACCAAAATCCTAAGCTTGGGGATGCCCCGACAAGGCATCCCCTCTTTCGTCTTCATCTATCGGTAACTATACTCGAAACTATATTTTTATTCACCATATGATATGTGTTTTATTTGGAGCGTCGTGTATGATTTGAGTCTTTGCTTGTTAGTTTGCCACAATCATCCTTGCTGTACACACCTTTTTGAGAGAGATAAATATGGCCTAGTTAGAACACTCTATGTGCTTCACTTATATCTTTTGAGCTAAACAGTTTGCTCTAGTGCTTCACTTATATCTTTTAGAGCATGGTGGTGATTTTATTTTGTAGAAATTGTTGATCACTCGTGCTTCACTTATATCCTTTTGAGAGTCTTTTAGAACAGCATGGCAGTGTGCTTTGGTTATAAAACTAGTCCTAATATGATAGGCATCCAAGATAAATGTAGTAAAAAAAAACTTTTATACAAAGTGCATTGAATATGATGAGAAGTTTGATACTTGATGATTGTTTTGAGATATGGAGATAGTGGTATTAGAGTCATGCTAGTGGAGTTATTATGAAATTGAGAAATACTTGTGTTAAAGTTTGTGATTCCCGTAGCATGCACGTATGGTGAACCGCTATGTGACGAAGTTAGAGCATGAGGTATTTGTAGAGCGTCATCCTTGGTGTGGAGGTCGGGGGCGCACGATGGTTAACTCCTACCAACCTCCCCCCTAGGAGCATGCGTTGATTGCTTTGTTTTGATGACTCGTAAATTTTTGCAATAAGTATATGAGTTCTTTATGACTAATGTTGAGTCCATGGATTATACGCACTCTCACCCTTCCACCATTGCTAGCCTCTCTTGTACCGCGCAACTTTCACCGGTACCATACACCCACTATATACCTTTCTCAAAATAGCCACCATATCTACCTATCATGGCATTTCCATAGCCATTCCGAGATATATTGCCATGCAACTTTCTACCGTTCCGTTCATATGGCACGCTTCATATTGTCATATTGCCATGCATGATCATGTAATTGACATCGTATTTGTGGCAAAGCCACCATGCATAATTTTTCGTACATGTCACTCTTGATTCATTGCACATCCCGGTACACCGCTGGAGGCATTCATATAGAGTCATACTTTGTTGTAGTATCGAGTTGTAATATTGAGTTGTAAATCAATATAAGTGTAATGATCATCATTATTAGAGCATTGTCCCAATGAAAAAAAAGAAGGAAAGGCCAAGAAAAAGAAAGGCCCAAAAAAAACGGACAATGCTACTATATTTTTCCACACTTGTGCTTCAAAGTAGCACCATGTTCTTCATGATAGAGAGTCTCATGTTTAGTCACTTTCATATACTAGTGGGAATTTTCATTATAGAACTTGGCTTGTATATTCCAACGATGGGCTTCCTCAAATGCCCTAGGTCTTGAGCAAGCAAGTTGGATGCACACCCACTTAGTTTCTTTTGTTGAGCTTTCATACATTTTTAGTTCTAGTGCATCCGTTGCATGGCAATCCCTATTCACTCACATTGATATCTATTGATGGGCATCTCCATAGCCCATTGATACGCTTAGTCGATGTGAGACTATCTTCCTCCTTTTTGTCTTCTCCGCAACCACCACTCTATTCCACCCATAGTGCCATATCCATGGCTCACGCTCATGTATTGCGTGAAAGTTGAAAGGTTTGAAAAAAATGAGTATGAAAACAAGTGTTTGGCTGAAACCGGGGTTGTGCATGATATGAATATTTTGTGTGATGATGAGGGAGAATAGCCAGACTATATGATTTTGTAGGGATAACTTTCTTTAGCCATGTTATTTTGAGAAGACATGATTGCTTTGTTAGTATGCTTGAAGTATTATTATTTCTTATGTCAATATAGACTTTTGTCTTGAATCTTTCGGATCTGAACATTCATGCCACAATAAAGAGAATTACATTTAAAATTATGTTGGTTAGCATTCCACAACAAAAATTCTGTTTTTATCATTTACCTACTCGAGGACGAGCAGGAATTAAACTTGGGGATGCTTGATACGTCTCCAACGTATCTATAATTTTTTATTGTTCCATGCTATTATATATGATATTTTGGATGTTTAATGGGCTTTATTATACACTTTTATATTATTTTTGGGACTAACCTATTAACCCAAAGGCCCAGTCCAGATTGCTGTTTTTTGCCTATTACAGGGTTTTGTAGAAAAGGAATATCAAACGGAGTCCAAACAGAATGAAACCTTCGGGAGAGATATTTTTGGAACGATATCTTCACTGGAGACTTGAGAACCAAGGCAGAGGCCACACGTGGTGTCCACGAGGGTGGGGGGCGCGCCCCTCCCCCTAGGCGCGCCCCCCTGCCTCGTGGGCCCCATGTTGCTCCCCGATGCCTTCCTTCCTCCTATATATACCCATGTACCCTGAAAACATCGAAGCAACAGAGAAAACCCTAATTACACAACCGCAACCTTCTGTTCATGTGAGATCCCATCTTGGGGCCTGTTTCGGAGCTCTGCCGGAGGGGGGATCTTCCACGGAGTGCTTCTACACCAACATCATCGCCTCACCATGAGTTGTGAGTAGTTTACCACAGACCTTCGGGGTCCATAGTTATTAGCTAGATGGCTTCTTCTCTCTTTTTGGATCTCAATACCAAGTTCTCCTCGGTCTTCGAGGAGATCTATTCGATGTAATCTTTTTGCGGTGTGTTCGTCGAGATCCGATGAATTGTGGGTTTATGATCAAGATTATCTACGAGAAATATTTGGTTCTTCTCTAAACTCTTTATGTATTATTATAATATACTTGCAAGTCTCTTCGAATTATTGGTTTGGTTTGGCCTACTAGATCTATAGTTCTTGCAATGCGAGAAGTGCTTGGCTTTGGGTTCAATCTTGCGGTGTCCTTTCCCAGTGACAGTAGGGGAAGCAAGGCACGTATAGTATTGTTGCCATCGAGGATAAAAAGATGGGGTTTATATCATATTGCTTGAGTTTATCCCTCTACATCATGTCATCTTGCTTAAAGCATTACTCTGTTCTTATGAACTTAATACTCTAGATGCATGTTGGATAGCGGTCGATGTGTGGAGTAATAGTAGTAGATGCATAATCGTTTCGGTCTACTTGTCACGGACGTGATGCCTATACATAATGATCATGCCTAGATATTCTCATAATTATTCGCTTTTCTATCAATTGCTCGACAGTAATTCGTTCACCCACCGTAGAATTCTGTTATCATGAGAGAAGCCACTAGTGAAACCTATGGCCCCCGGGTCTATTCTCAACATATCAATCTACAATCTACTTTACTTTACTGTTTTTACTTTATGTTCTTATATCCAAAAATACCAAAAATATCAAACTATCATATCTATCAGATCTCACTTTCGTAAGTGACCGTAAAGGGATTGACAACCCCTTATCGCGTTGGCTACGAAGTTCTTATTTATTTGTGCAGGTGCGAGGGACTCACGCGTGGTCTCCTACTGGATTGATACCTTGGTTCTCAAAAACTGAGGGAAATACTTACGCTACTGTGCTGCATCACCCTTTCCTCTTCGAGGGAATACAACGCAAGCTCGAGAAGTAGCATACTCTGGTTGACCTACGAGGTTCAGTAGTAACTTGATCTGAAGTTTCATGATCATCATCGTTAGATTCCTCACTAATTGGTGTAGGAATCACTGGAACTAATTTCTGTGATGAACTACTTTCCAATTCGGAAGAAGGTACAATTACCTCATCAAGTTCTACTTTCCTCCCACTCACTTCTTTCGAGAGAAACTCCTTCTCTAGAAAGTATCCATTCTTTGCGGCAAATATCTTGCCTTCGGATCTGTGATAGAAGGTGTACCCAACAGTTTCCTTTGGGTATCCTATGAAGACACATTTCTCCGACTTAGGTTCGAGCTTATCAGGTTGAAGCTTTTTCACATAAGCATCGTAGCCCCAAACTTTAAGAAACGGCAACTTGGGTTTCTTGCCAAACCACAGTTCATAAGGTGTCGTCTCAACGGATTTAGATGGTGCCCTATTTAACGTTAATGCATCAGTCTCTAAAGCATAACCCCAAAACGATAGTGGTAAATCGGTAAGAGACATCATAGATCGCACCATATCTAATAAAGTACGGTTACAACATTCGGACACACCATTACGCTGTGGTGTTCCGGGTGGCGTGAGCTGTGAAACTATTCCACATTGTTTCAAATGAAGACCAAACTTATACCTCAAATATTCGCCTCCGCGATCAGATCGTAGAAACTTTATTTTCTTCTTACGATGATTCTCTACTTCACCCTGAAATTCTTTGAAATTTTCAAATGTTTCAAAGTTGTGCTTCATCAAGTAGATATACCTATATCTGCTAAATCATCTGCGAAGGTCAGAAAATAACGATACCCGTCGCGAGCCTCAACACTCATTGGACCACATACATCAGTATGTATGATTTCCAATAAGTCAGTTGCTCGCTCCATTGTTCCGGAGAACGGAGTTTTAGTCATCTTGCCCATGAGGCATGGTTCACAAGCACCAAGTGATTCATAATCAAGTGATTCCAAAAGTCCACCAGCATGGAGTTTCTTCATGCGCTTTACACCAATATGACCTAAACGGCAGTGCCACAAAGAAGTTGCACTATCATTATCAACTTTGCACCTTTTGGCTTCAATATTATGAATATGTGTATCACTACGATCGTGATTCAACAAAAATAGACCATTCATCAAGGGTGCATGACCATAAAATATATTACTCATATAAATATAACAACCATTATTCTCTGATTTAAATAAATAACTGTCTCGCAACAAACAAGATCCAGATATAATGTTCATGCTCAACGCTGGCACCAAATAACAATTATTTAGGTTTAAAACTAATCCTGATGGTAGATGTAGAGGTAGTGTGCCGACGGCGATCACATCGACTTTGGAACCATTTCCCACGCGCATCGTCACCTTGTCCTTAGCTAATCTTCATTTAATCCGTAGCCCCTGTTTCGAGTTACAAATATTAGCAACTGAACCAGTATGAAATACCCAGGTGCTACTACGAGCATTAGTAAGGTACACATCAATAACATGTATATCAAATATACCTTTGTTCACTTTGCCATCCTTCTTATCCGCCAAATACTTGGGGCAGTTCCGCTTCCAGTGTCTGGTCCCTTTGCAGTAGAAGCACTCAGTTTCAGGCTCGGCTCCAGACTTGGGTTTCTTCGCGGGAGTAGCAACTGGCTTGCTATTCTTCTTGAAGTTCCCCTTCTTTCCCTTGCCCTTTTTCGTGAAACTAGTGGGCTTGTTAACCATCAACACTTGATGCTCCTTTTTGATTTCTACCTCCGCAGTTTTGAGCATAGCGAAGAGCTCGGGAATTGTCTTATGCATCCCTTGCATATTATAGTTCATCACGAAGCCTTTATAGCTTGGTGGCAGTGATTGAAGAACTCTATCAATAACACTATCTTCATCAACTTCGCATCCAAGTTGAGTCATGTGATTGTAGTACCCAAACATTTTGAGTAAGTGTTCATTGATAGAACAGTTCTCCTCCATCTTGCAGCTATAGAACTTATTGGAGACTTCATATCTCTCAATTCAGGCATTTGCTTGAAATATTAACTTCAACTCTTGGAACATCTCACATGCTCCATGACGTTCAAAACATCTTTGAAGTCCCAATTCTAAGCCATAAAGCATGGCACACTGAACTATCAAGTAGTCATTAGAACGAGGTTGCCAGATGTTCATAACGTCAGGAGTTGCTCCTGCAGTAGGCCTGTCACCTAGCGGTGCTTCAAGGACATAATTCTTCTGTGTAGCAATGAGGATAATCCTCAAGTTACGGACCCAGTCCGTGTTGTTGCTACCATCATCTTTCAACTTAGCTTTCTCTAGGAACGCATTAAAATTCAAGGGAACGGTAGCACGGGTCATTGATCTACAACAACATAGATATGCAAAAACTATCAGGACTAAGTTCATGATAAATTAAAGTTCAATTAATCATATTACTAAAGAACTCCCACTTAGATAAACATCCCTCTAGTCATCTAAATGATCACGTGATCCAAATTAACTAAACCATGTCCGATCATCACGTGAGATGGAGTAGTTTTCAATGGTGAACATCTTATGGTGATCATATCTACTATATGATTCACGCTCGACCTTTCGGTCTCCAGTGTTCCGAGGCCATGTCTGTACATGCTAGGCTCGTCAAGTTTAACCCGAGTATTCTGCATGTGCAAAATTGTCTTACACTCGTTGTATTTGAACGTAGAGCTTATCACACCCGATCATCACGTGGTGTCTCGGCACGACGAACTGTCGCAACGGTGCATACTCAGGGAGAACACTTGTACCTTGAAATTTTTGTAAGGGATAATCTTATAATGCTACCGTCGTACTAAGCAAAATAAGAAGCATAATAAGATAAACGTCGCATGCAATCAAAATATGTGACATGATGTGGCCATCATCATCTTGTGCTTTTGATCTCCATCTCCAAAGCATCGTCATGATCTCCATCGTCACCGGCTTGACACCATGATCTTCATCATAGCGTCGTGGTCGTCTCGCCAACTATTGCTACTACTACTATCGCTAAATCATATTGATAAAGTAAATCAATTACATGGCGTTCACAATTCATACAATAAAGAGACAACCATAAGGCTCCTGTCGGTTGCCGATAATTTACAAAACATGATCATCTTATACAATATCATATAACTCATCACGTCTTGACCATATCACATCACAACATGCCCTGCAAAAACAAGTTAGACGTCCTCTACTTTGTTGTTGCAAGTTTTACGTGGCTGCTACGGGCTTAGCAAGAACCGTTCTTACCTACGCATCAAAACCACAATGATTTTTCATCAAGTGTGTTGTTTTAACCTTCAACAAGGACCGGGCGTAGCACACTCGATTCAACTAAAGTTGGAGAAACTGACACTCGCCAGCCACCTATGTGCAAAGCACGTCGGTAGAACCAGTCTCATGAACGCGGTCATGTAATATTTGTCCAGGCCGCTTCATCCAACAATACCGTCGAATCAAAGTATGACATGCTGGTAAGAAGTATGACTATTATCGCCCACAGCTCATTGTGTTCTACTCGTGCATATCATCTACGCATAGACCTGGCTCATGATGCCACTGTTGGGGAACACAATATTTCAAAAAATTCCTACGATCACGCAAGATCTATCTAGGAGAAGCAGCGGGGAGAGTGTGTCCACGTACCCTCGTAGACCGAAAGCGGAAGCGTTTAGTAATGTGGTTGATGTAGTTGAACGTCTTCACGATCCAACCGATCCAAGCACCGAAAACGTACGGCACATCCGTGTTCAGCACACGTTTAGCACGATGACGTCCCTTGAACACTTGATCCAGTTGAGGGCAAGGGAGAGTTTCGTAAGCACGACGACGTGGCGACGGTGTTGATGATGTGATCCGCGCAGGGCTTCGCCTAAGCACTGCAACAATATGACCTGAGGTGGAATCTGTGGAGGGGGGCACCGCACACGACTAAAACAACTATTAACTTGTGTGTCCTAGGGTGCCCCTGCCCCATATATAAAGGGGCAAGGGGAGAGGCCGGTCGGCCCCTATAGGGCGCACCCAAGGGGGCAATCCTACTCCTACTAGGAGTAGGAACCCCCCCCCCCCCCCTTCCCTAGTCTAACTAGGAGAAGAAGGAAGGGAGGGAGAGGAGAAGGAATGAGGGGGTGCCGCCCCTCCGCATAGTCCAATTCGGACTAGGCCCATGGGGGGAGGCGCGCGGCCAGCCCTTGGCTGCCTTCCTCTCTCTCCCCTAAAGCCCAATAAGGTCCATTACTTCCCCGGTGGTTCCGATAACCCTTTCGGCACTTCGATATTTATCCGGTGACCCCCGAAACTCATCCAATGTCCGAATAATATCATCCAATATATCATTCTTTATGTCTCGACCATTTCGAGACTCCTCGTCATGTCTGTGATCTCATCCGGGACTCTGAACAAACTTCGGTCATCAAAAATTCATAACTCATAATACAAATCGTCATCAAACATTAAGCATGCGGACCCTACGGGTTCGAGAACTATGTAGAAATGACCGAGACATATCTCTGGTCAATAACCAATAGCGGAACCTGGATGCTCATATTGATTCCTACATATTCTACGAAGATCTTTATCGGTCAAACCGAATAACAACATATGTTGTTCCCTTTGTCATCGGTATGTTACTTGCCCGAGATTTGATCGTCGGTATCATCATACCTGGTTCAATCTCGTTACCGGCAAGTCTCTTTACTCATTCCGTAATACATCATCTTGTTACTAACTCATTAGTCATTTGCTTGCAAGGCTTATTATGATGTGTATTACCGAGAGGGCCCAGAGATACCTCTCCGACACTCGGAGTGACAAAACCTAATCTTGATCTATGCCAACATGAAAAACACTTTAGAAAACACCTGTAGAGCATGTTTATAATCACCCGGTTACGTTGTGACGTTTGATAGCACATAAGGTGTTCCTCCGGTATTCAGGAGTTGCCTAATCTCATAGTCAGAGGAACATGTATAAGTCATGAAGAAAGCAACAGCAATAAATCTAAACGGTCATTGTGCTAAGCTAACGGATGGGTCTTGTCCATCACATCATTCTCCTAATGACGTGATCCCGTTGATCAAATGACAACACATGTCTATGGTTAGGAAACACAACCATCTTTGATTAACGAGCTAGTCTAGTAGAGGCATACTAGGGACACATTGTTTTGTCTATGTATTCACACATGTATCAAGTTTCCGGTTAATACAATTCTAGCATGAAGAAAAGACATTTATCATGATATATAAAGAAATATAAATAACAACTTTATTATTGCCTCTAGGGCATATTTACTTCAGGTAGTACCACTACAACAGTACTATCGTCATGCTCTGCTCTGCCCTGCCTCCTCTGCCCCGTGTTGTGCTTCTCTAGCGGCAGTACAGCTGAGATGAGCGGTAGTACCGCTCCGGCGGCACTACCGCCCCAAGGTTCTTTGTCGTTGCTCTATTTTTGTTGTTACTATCGCCCGAGCGGTAGTACCACTCGTGTGCGGTCTGAGCACATAACGACTATATTTTTTTCCACCTATAAAAGGGGTTTTCTTCCCCATTGAACCTTATCCTTCTAGCTCGTGTTCTTCCCCCATTGTTGACCTTCTTAGAGCTTGCTATCTCTCAATCTCTCCATGAATTCTTGGTAGTTTTTTTTGGGGGGGGGGAGGAGATCTAGATCTATGTTTCCACCAATCACTTTCTCTTCTAAATGAGGGGAACCTTTTGGATCTAGATCTTGGAGTTCTTCGTGTTCTCTTCTTCATTCTTACTCTCATTTTCCTCCCTAGTATTAGTTGCTTTGGTGGGATTTGGGAGAGAAGGACTTGGGCACTCCGTGTGCCCTTGCCATTGCATTTGGTGCATTGGTTTGAGTTCTCCATGGTGATACGTGGAAGTGAAGTTGAGAAGCTTATTAGTCTTGGGTGCTTGGTACCCTTGAGCTTGTTCCTCTTGGGTGCCTTGGTGTCGTAGATGGTTTGTGGTGTAAAGCTCCGAGCAAGCTTCGGGGTCTCCAATTAGGTTGTGGGGATCGCCCCAATCAATTTGACGGGTTCCGCTGACCGCCCCCAAGGGTTGCCAATGTGTACGAGTTCGGTGACCGCCCCCAAGGGTTTCCATTTGTACGGATTCGGTGACCGCCCTCAAGGGTCCCTTAGTGGAATCATGTCATCTTGCATTGTGTTAGGGCGTGAGGAGATTACGGTGGCCCTGTGGCTTCTTGGGGAGCATTGTGCCTCCACACCGCTCCAAACGGAGATTAGCATCCGTAAGGGTGTGAACTTCGGGATACATCATCGTCTCCGCGTACCTCAGTTATTCTTACCCGAGCCCTTTACTTACGCACTTTACTTTGTGATAGCCATATTATTTTTTGTCATATATCTTGATATCACTGAGTTGTTTATCTTGCTTAGCATAAGTTGTTGGTGCACATAAGTGAGCCTAGTTGTTGTAGGTTTTGTGCTTGACAAATTAACCGCTAGGTTTATTCCGCATTTGTTCAAGTCTAAACCGTAATTATTTTAAAGCACCTATTCACCCCCCCCCCTCTAGGCGACATCCACGATCTTTCAATGGCAAGCCCACTGCCTCAAAAGGAAGGCAAAAGATGAGGCAGTTAAAGAAATAAGGGTTATGGGGGAGGGGGTGGCCCGGATGAGGTGGAGGGGTCGGACGGGGCAGAGGATGCGAGGCACCGGTGCCGGTGCCGTCCATGCACATGTGGCTCTGGGCAGAGAAATATCAGCTGCCCTACTTCTACGCCGTCAAGCAGCTCAGCTGAAAGCATCAGTCCCCGCCCTCCGTAGCTGGGTACGTGTCGTATTCCGTCGACGTTAACACGGTGCTACTCCAATTTTCCCAACTTGGTATCGTCGTGGCTTGTCCGGTCGTGAACGTCAGGCGTGGATCGGTTTAGTGCCCGCTCTATGTTCGCCTGTATGTCTCAACCGGGGAAGACAACATATGACGACGCAAACTAGGAGATGATGGAGATAATCCACGACGCTGGCAGGGGCGAATGCGGCTCCGAGAACGGAGAAGTGAGTAACTCAGAGCTGGAGGTGTACACCCAACAACCGGGCACCAGGCAGCCGGGCACGTACACCCAACAACCGTACTCGTACACCTAACCGTCAGAGTAGGACACGTACAACGACGGCTGCCTTGATCCAAAGGATTGGTCGGCATCCAAAGAAGAGGGTCAGAGGAGAAAGCTCCACCATGCGCGAGGACGAATTGTTGTGCGATGCGTGGTTGGCCACTAGTATCGATCTGGTCCATAACATGGAGTAAATGGAACATAATATTTTGGTCCAACATCCATTATCGGTTCCATGAGCACAAGGATTTTGAGCCCTGCCGCAACGAACTCATGTGCGATCATGGCACAAAGTCATTCAACCATCGATGGTACATCATCCAAGAGGTCGTGATTAAGTAATGCAACAATTTGGAAGAACTAAGCGGTTGATGTCAAGTAGTGCGCTAATCACCGAGCAGGTAAGTAGTTATATGTGTTGGTCATTTGACCGAATATGTAACTTGTTGGTTAGATATTATCTATGTGTTGGTCATTTGGTCGGATATGTAACTTGTTGACAATGTCTTTTTCTAGCCATCCCGTTCATGCAACTTGTTCTTGAAGGCGAAGATGAAGAAATCGTCCCCATACATTGTTGGTTGAAGTTGAATGGGCAACCCAAGTGGAAACTATCCATTGCTAACTCCATGAAGATCGTTGGCATCGACGATGAGGAAGAAGCGGATGATCCAACCAACCAACAAAAGAGTCACCCAAGAAGGTTGGAAGAGTGTTCCTGGGAAAGAAGTGGAATGAGGAGAAGGAGAAGCGGCAAGGGGTGGCGGCCAAAATGACGGAGATGTTTGAGGGCATCTTAGCGAAGAAGGATGGTGCATGTGTCAAGCGCACCGACATGAAGGAGGAAAAGAAGAACGAGAGGATTAACATCTTGATGGCCGCGATCGAGAAGAAGATCAGCCTGGAATAGAAGAAGACCATGCTCGAAGAGAGAAGGGTTGAGCCCGCCGCCGCTTCGAAGGATACCAGATGTTGACCATGAGGATACACGAGTTGGATGACGATGTGACAATAATCGTGCACATCGTCCATTTCAAGATGTTGAAGAGCTTGATGGCCGAGAAAGAGGTGGATGCTTAGGAGCCGACAATAGATTGAGCGACGAAGGCTCGAACGGTCGATCTGGCAGGGGAAAAACTTTTTTATTTATTTCACGGATGGCCAGATTGAAACTTTTGTGATTGAGTGCATGTAAAAACTATGAACATCCGTGTTTTGGTATGATGGGACGCTATGAAATTTTTATTTTTATTTACTCATATTTTTATCCATTTGAAATTAAATCGACAAATTGACCCATCCTGAATGAACGTTTAATATATGTGATTGAATAATCGGCACTCGCATTCGCTTCCGCGTACTAATCTAGATCAGTCCATAAATATATAATGTGTTTATTTTAGGTATTGCGTTGGAGATGCCACTATTATACTAATAAGGTCCTTATTATATACTAATAAAGAGAGGATTGCTTATGCCCCGTCACGCACATTTTGTAGAAACTTCCTGCCTTTTTCAATATTTAACCGGCAATCCATCTTTAAGTCAGAATAAATCTTTTTTTCATTTGACACAAAACCCCCCCTTTAATGCTCATTAATCCGTGATGCATCTTTAAGTCACAACGAATCGTTACATGAGTGCCTCTGATATTTGCGTTAATCACCCTACAACATATTAAGAACAACTATTTTTTCAAATAACCATAACTTTAATTTTAACATGTTATATATGAAATATAATTAGAAAAACATATATAATTTGTATGATGTTATTTTACATGTTAAATATTTAAAAACTGTAATTTAGGGTGCAATGTTAATGGCGTACGATCCGTCGTTGTTTCGTATCGGCGGGGGTCCGTATTGCAAATAAACATGCTACACACAATGTTCTATGCTGGTTGGCAAGGAGCGAGCGAAGGAAATAATTATAATCCTTGGGCATCCTGTACCTGCACCGGATTCTCCTTTTGTACATGTTTCATGATCTAAGACCCTACATACGTACATTTTCTTGACGAAATTCACGCACGTACTTATCAACGTACTACACATTTTTTTTTCTAGTAGACACACAAAGAATTTTTATAGGATGTACATACATTTATAAAATCCATGAACATCATAAATACATGAAGATTTATTTTGAAAATATCCAAACTATTTGTGTGATAGACGTGGCCTCCTCAGTGTCGAATGGCGCCACTCAGATGTTGCGTGAGTGCGGTCGTACATGCACGCCATGAACACGACGAGTCATAATCAGATCAAAACCGAATCGAAATGAACAAAGTAATGCTTCCGCCGCCTACTGCTACCACAGGCTATCAGACCAACGGCTAGTGTTAGCACGGCTAATTGATTTATGAGGCATGATGACGTAACACAAAACGTCAAAAGCGTCAAACATGCACCCGCAAAAAAAAAGGGCGTCAAACATGCGCGTCGCTCTGACGACGGCCAGCGACTCGACGAGTCCAGAGACCCCAGTGACGCAGCGCCGTGACAATTGGCCATCGCCACGAGGAAAGCGCCCGACAGATTTCGTCGACCCGGTCTTCCGCCGCTCGCCCACCCAGACCCAGGCCTGGCATCCCACATGCCACATGGCTCCCGCAGCGGCGCGTTCCCCTGGAGGGACGGCCTCCCGACGTGCGCTTCTCGTGGGCAACACGGAGTAGAAACCAAATGCCGCAGTTAAATCGCGCCCAACTGCTGCCAGTTGCTTGATCGCCGTGGCTCCTCGAGCTGTGCCGTGGCCCGTGATTTTTTTTCGAAATGGACCACCTGCCGAACACAATTGACAGAAAAGACCACCTCTGAGTAACATTGGCAAAACAGACCAGCTGGGTTGTGGCGGCAGGCGCGGCAGCCGACACGTGGCGCCCGCCGCCACACGCGGAGGCGGCAGGGGCTGCCGCCACATGCCCAGGCGGCAGGTAGCCCGCCACAGGATTCAGCGAATGAAAAGGACGCACGACGGAACAGGGTGCTGGGCACGTGGGCCATGCCGCCTGCTGGTGTGGTGGCAGCACTGTATGCGGCTATATTCGCTACGCGCGCAGTGCAGCAACACTGTACTGATGGGCTGATGGCCATGCCGAGCGAGCTAGCAAATCTATTTTTCACAGCGAACATACATTAGCCCTGGCGCCACACTGTAGCTGCGTCTGGCTCTCTTGAAAGCTTAGGACAGCGACCATGCATGACTCTGGAGTACTAGTCGGACACTTGGTTGGACCAGCACGGATGCATCTCGTATGGAGGAGCCGCAATGCAAAGGAGCACAGCCTTGCACAGTGCTGCCGCCACATCAGCAAGCGGCAGGGCGCTCCGTTCCGTTTCCGACCGCTGAATCCTGTGGCAGGCCACCTGTCGCCTGGGTCTGTGGCGGCAAGGGCTGCCGCCTCCGCGCGTGGCGGCAGGCGCCACGTGTCAGCTGCCGAGACTGCCGCCATGACACAGCCGGTCCGTTTTGCCAATGTGACTCAGGGGTGGTCTTTTCTGTCAATTGTGTTCGGCAAGTGGTCTTTTTAGACAAAAATTCGTGGCCCGTGACTCCGTTCGCCCATTTAAACCCCACTGGAATGGCAGTCCGTCCGGCCGGCCGATTGACGGCGCGATGATGAAACAGGAAGACGCATGTTCTAATCCACACCATGCGTCAGGGATCAGGGTCTCTCTCTGACCTCGTTTGGAACAGAACCGCCTTTCATAAAAATTAAAACTAGAGCTTAACACGCGCATGGCCGCCGCCGTCTTTCACTCGTGGGATTGTCTCCCGTTGGTTGTTTTGTTCTGGTTTTGTCTGCGTTGGTCTGAGTTTTAAATTATGTCCGGGTGATGTTTTTCTGGGGTGCTGATTTTTTTCCATAAACGGTAAATTTTATTGATTTAAAATGAAGCACTAAGTGAATACAAATACAATGAACACACATCCGGTTTTCTGCATAGCTACGATGTAGACAGCCAACGACAACGCACACATACAAAAACACGCTGGAAAATAGTAAAGCCATATAACACCAAAGCTATGCTTGAGCGAGAAATAAAAATCCCAAAGCGATTAAATCCACGGTCGACAAACTACAACTATAACCATATCCGCACCAATTATCTCATGACATCACAAGGGCAACGGGATTTTTAAATGGTAACGCCTTCAGGAAGGAAGCGACACTCAAGCACCGTCGTCACTGGTTCCAACCATCAAAGGTTAGGCTCTAGATTTTCATCCTAAAAAATCATTCAAAGCAATGCCTTCAACAAGGTAACGATGCAAAAACATCATCACTACCAAGTATAACCAACTCGGGCCAGACCTAGGTTTTCACCCCCGAAGCTTGTCGAAGTAAAATCACGTGTTGTCTCCATCACTTTTCGTGATCCAGCAACTGGCCTAGAAAACCGACCGTCGTCGCCACGCAACCATACCGTTTGCGTCAAGGCGTCATCTGTAGATTGCCTTCCACCGCCAAAGGCAACCACCGGATCTAGAGAGAAAATCCCTCCCAAGGACCTTTCGATGGTCACCGAAATCCGCAGCGAGGTTGCCACCGTAGGCCAGAGTGGTCGTCCGTTGCCACCATAGCAGCTAAAGATGGAGAAGCTAAATCCGGGAAAAGCCGATCCCAACAGCCATCCACGAGGACGCAACCACTGCAGCACAACCATGGAGCGTCCGAGCTCCACAACACAGTTGTAGTGTCGATGGCAGCCGATGCCTCTAGCCACCAATACCGCCTAGATCCGTGGTCGCGCATATCCGAGAGGCAACACCCAATCACGCCGGTGACAGCTAGACACTGAGGTTGTATTCCACCAAGCCCAGGGAAGAGCCATGGGAAGGAGGCACAACTATGGTGGCGACTGCGCGAGATCCAATCAAGAAGAGGAGAAGGCAGATCGGACGCGCGTGCGGGAGAGCTCCCACCATCTCGGACCACCGTGAAGGGCTTTGCCTTGGCGGCTATGGCCGGCGGCGAGGAGGAGGAGAAGAGGCGAAGTAAGGGTTAGAAAGGGCGGTGGCGGTTCTGCCACCCGTGTCGCCTGCGGGGCGACGCATGGGCATTTCATGATGTGTGTGTCTGGCATACTTGATCTGGAAGGAGAGTCGAGTTGTTTCATGCGTCGTTGTAGTGTTCTTACACATTTCAGCGTTGGTGTAAGTTGATGGTCGTTGTGTCAGCATCTTGGGGGCGGGCAAGTCTATGTCCCGCTTTATACAAGACAAAAGATGACATCCTACAAAGTCGGTAGTGGGCCGAAACAGTTACCACGTGTTTCGTCATGCTCACGTCATAGATGCAATTTTTGTGTGCTAAACTTTTGTTTAAATTTTGGAAAAAACTAAATAGAAATACTAAGAATATTTTTTTATTTTTTCAAATATTTATCACTCATTTTAAAAAGTTTATGCGGAGCAAAAAATGTTCAAAAAATTGTATGATACAATTCAAAATATGTTCACGCATTTCAAAGGAATATTCGTGATTTGTTTTAAATCATACAATGTAATTTTTTCCATGTAATATAAACAAATCGTTTGTATCATTAAAAGAATCTTTCAGTGTGTATTTGAATACTTTTCAATACATATTGGAAAAAATATATTCAGAACATGTATTAAATAAAAGTAATTCTGTATTTTAAAATGCTAAATGTATATTTTTCAAGATTATATGAAAAATGTAAAATGAGTATAAATAAATGTGGACATTAAAAAATACTAAAAATGTTAATCATGTCTTTGAAAATGTTAAACGTACTACAAAAATATTTATGGTGTACACGCAAAAGGTACAATGTTTATGAATAAATTAAAGACCGGTAGAAACAATTAAAAAACAAATATAAAAAACCAGGTGAAAACGAAAGAAAGAAAGAAAATTCAAGAAAGAACAAAAAAATGGAAAATAAAATTATGGAAAGCAAAATACAAGCGAAGAAACCAATGCAAAAAAACACACACAAAAAATACTTGCACGAAACTATATTATTGGGCTGGCCTAAAAGCCGGGGCTACAGGTGAGACGTAATAGATATCAGTATGGTCTGACATATAGCTCTCGCCTTGTGAGCTCCTATTGCACACTGAAATCGTGAAATTGCTACTATAATTTTCACATGTGCAGGCCCACGAAGCTACCGTTCGCTCAGTTCGGCTCCCATTCAACTCGCTCGATTAGCATATTTTCGCTCGCTCCATTGCTATCTTATAAAAAATCCAGCTATCATTATTTGGAAGAAGTTTGTCAAATGAAACGATGTTAACTAGTCAAAAATATTTAAATTTTAAAATACAATTTTTAATATATTTTTACAAATTAAACGAATTCTTTGATTTCAAACTTATTCATAAATATGAAATAACTTTGCAAACTAAAAAAACGTTCACAAGCTTTAAAACAATATTCACATACTTTAGTATCAGGTATTTTTCAAAAATTTCACAGATTTTAATAAATGTTCAGAAATTATGACATGAAAAAAAATGAAATTTAGAATATATAAATAAAAACAAAAAATGAAAATAATAAAAAGGAAAAAATAGGAACCCTCCTCAATCAACGACACAGACGCACCAGGAGCCTCCAAAATTAGGGGGCTTAATATCTTAATATAAATTTTCGGAAGCAGATCCTAAGATGCAAAATAATTAGTTCAGTCAATCTTGAACAATGTTTTCTTATCATTGGAATTTTTATTAAGGTGAGATAAATATGAGAAAAGGACAATTGTCTTGTATAGTTCAAATTCACGACTCAAATCTTCAGCATATATTGTGTGATCTTTTGCGAAAAAATAGAGTGAACCTTTGTGCATTGTACCTTTTGTTTCTAGAAAAGATAGACATATTGTACCTTTTGCATATGTGGAGTACTATTTTCTTTCTACTAGTATAACTTTACGAGAAATTTGATTCCAACAAGTCGTTTATGGATTTCCTTTGGAAATCGAGGAATTGCCAAAAGCATATATAATTGAACTGCCTTTTCTCAATTGAAAGGTTCCAAAATTTAATCTTGTTTCATGTGAAATTCACAAATCAAATAGTTGTATTTTTATCCACCTAATGTATTTCCTGTATAAAGTTGTAGCCAGCGTATGTGGACTTCCTATGAAAACCTTCTTAGGAATTGTATTTGAACATAAATTTTGGTGGATTCAAATTATAGAAAACTGCGAAAACACTCCCATCTGTTGCTGAGAGGCACTGTTCATTGACGCTCACCATGGTATTTTGTTACACACAAATTTGTGCCTCCCTTTTGGTGTCTTATGTTTAAATCAAGAGTAGATCATATTTTTTTTCACCAAGATGTATAGCTAAGCATAAAAGGAAGCGTATCGATGAAGATTATGCAAATCTACATAGCGACCAAACAACTTTTTTTTAATACGCATGAGCGTGCGTATTTTATATTTAAAAAAGTGAAACAACTAAAGTAAACCACGCCTGCGCTAAGAGCAAGTATAATAAGATACAGTTAGCAGGCTATAAGAATTAAACAATTATATTTGTGATGAGTTGGATGAGAGAGAAGGGAAGCGGGCTACAGATTAACAGCCGGCTATAACACAGCTCCAAGAAATATTGTGAGAGTGTACGATGGGCCATGTATTAATAAAGTAGTACTACTTAGCAACTTGTTACTATACATATTGGCTATAAGGTTGACTATACGTGACATGGCAACTTCATATAACCGACGGTTGGCTATACTATTAACCATGCTCTAAGTCCACATCATCGATCCTACCAAAATTTCATACCGCTGTCTAAAATCTAAAGATGACACGCACGCGCCAGTTGAGGAAAACAAAAGCGACATCAAAATCCGAGGCTGCACACGGCGGAGAGGACGTAGAGGTTTTCGCGCAGGTAGCTGGTGTAGACGAAGGAGACGTTGCGGTCATGCATGATGGAGTGGCCGGCATTGAGGAGGCAGACGCCGGGGACAACGACGCGGAGCACCTTGGGGTCGACGGGGATGACGGAGCGAAAGTTGCCGCACTGCAGGCGGATCCTGGAGATGACGCAGGGCCTGCCCGTGCGTTCGTCGCCGGCGCACTGGTTCGCCACGGTCACACTGTACATCGACGAGCCGTCGCTCTGAGGCTCGCCGAGGCTCTGCGTTATGAGGAGGTCCTTCTGGAGGTTGCAGTGGGCGGCGGCGGCGAAGGCCGGCGGTCCGGAGAGGGCCGAGGCCACGAGGACGGCGGCCGTGAGCACCGCCATGGAGCGAGCGGCCGTCATCGTGCTAGCTAGCGCGCCGGCGGATCGAGAGTTCAGGAGGAGAGAGGAAGCACGGATACGAGAACGATCGACCACGGAGTATATACATGCATTGCGGATAGATATATGGAATGAGAAAATAAACATAGAATCACTTGTGAAAACGAGGTTTGTCGACCATGACTCCACGGTGTGGGTATTTGGAATGTGTACATGGATATGGCAGGTTAAGCTCGTCGAAGAGATTCCTTGGATAAAACTTGCCTGCTCCCTCCTCATGCTCCCATCCGTGCACCCACTTCATCCTACGGCTGTCCTTCTTCCTTTTCCCTTTCTAATCTAACCATCTCCCCCCCTGATTTTAAGGGGGTGGGGCCGGGCCTTATTTTGCTCCAATCAAATCAAGCCACGTACGCGGGAGTACGGATGGGCACACGTGAGGGGAGCAGGCAAGTCTCGTCCAGATTCCTTGCCCTCAATCGGAACGAAACGTTGGTTCACTAAGGAATTTTTGTGTACGTGGAAGATGTAGTTTCCTTATCAGAACGATGTATTACTTGTATGGTACAAGTGCATGGACGATACTTGCCTGCTCCCCTCACGTGTGCCCATCCGTGCTCCCGCGTACGTGGCTTGATTTGATTGGAGCAAAATAAGGTCCGGTCCCACCCCCTTAAAATCAGGGGGGGGGGGGGGAGATGGTTAGATTAGAAAGGAAAAAGGAAGAAGGACAGCCGTAGGATGAAGTGGGAGCACGGATGGGAGCATGAGGAGGGAGCAGGCAAGTTTTATCCCAAGTGAATTGCTTTGATGTACGGAGCAACTCCTGATGCCGAGCCGTCTGTTTGGAAATGCATTGGAGCACGCCGGGTGCCACGCGCCCCTAAATAAAAATAGCAGAAAAAAATAACAGAAAATTTCAAAAAAAAAATCTGAAATTATGGGATATGAAGCATCGGTGCTCGTTGTACACCCGTGTTCATTTTCGCGGGAGCACTGCTACATGGACGGCATTTACTAGACGATGCATGCACGACATGCGTATCACGCCATCCATGGCCAAGGCTGAAACATCAGTTAACGGTTGGATTAGCCATCGTTCGTGTGTCGTTCAACGATGTATCGTCTGTGAAGTACTTCCGTTTTCGCGGTGAATGGGTACATATGGTATTCGCAACGCATGAATTACAGTCTGACACACGATACATCCACTTTTTCTATACATACTATTTTTTAAATCTTTTTACCGAAATTACCGCGGGCACCTATTCCCCATGAAACTTAACAAGGGTGTACAACGGGCACCCGGGTTTCATATTCCAAAATTTCTGAATTTTTTGAATTTCCTAATGTTTTTAATGCTACATTCATATAGGGGTGTGTGTGTGGGGGGGGGGGGTGGGGGCTCCCGAGAGCCACAAATCCTCTTCCGACATCTGTTTTGACTTAATATCGCGATCCAAGCAATGCAACCCTTGCAACAGATAACCCTCGCTTGTGATATTTCCCTTTTACGATTCCAACATCATCCCAACATTTTCGTTGCAGTACGACAAAACATGCAAACGAAATCCCATTATTTGAAATGCACACATGCACAATTTATTGTGTTTATGCAACAAATAACTATTTTTCAAAGCAAATCATGGAGAAGAATTCATGTATGCAGCAAGGAAGCCATTTTTTGGGACACTGCAAAAGAACACTTGCAATATGAAAACAACATTTGCAGCAGACAACCCAGATAATCACATCATGTCACCCTTGTGTTTGCATTAGACGCCCGAGAGTCATCACAACACGTCGCCCTAGTGTTTAGAGCAAAACACTCATGAGCTTGCACCATATCAAATTGACATATGCAACATAGAAAAACACAAATGGCCAAGCTTCATATTGGAGTATCGACCTCACCACCCCGTGCTCATTAGCGACAAATACCACCTTGCAAGATCCCTGTCGTAACCCGTTCTCCTATGTTTCCATCTTCCCCTAAGTTCACTAGCGTCGGAGGACTTCCTTTTTTGTTACAGCTTGAGGAGATGGTGAGTGAGCACTTTCAGATGTGAGTAGAGTCAATGATAGGAGCAATAGGGAAGACACATTGGACGAGGAGCAACATATTAGGAGGAGGAGTGACAATGAATGCGACATTGAGAAGAGGGTTCAACTTTATCCATGGCTACCTCCTGGCCAGAGCAGGGAAGAGAGTATCACGTGCTCCCGTAGCACCTAAGATCAGGTACTCCAGGGCGAGCTCGGACGATCCAATGGTCATCTGAGGATCCCCTAGACATACGTGCAATTAAGGGACTCTTGAAGGACTCTTTTATTTGGCAAATTTGCCTTAGCGCCTGAGGTGATAGTTAAATCCGAGATCCAATAGTCCAAAAGATCCTAGAGCATGGGAGCATGCTCCCTTTAGTAGCGCATGATATTAAAGACAATAAGGTATGCGTCAATGGGGCACGCTCGCTGTGTCCACGTCGGACTAGGAGCAGTAAGAACAGAAAAAAATGCGCAATCTGATTGGGCGTCGTTGGTTGTTTTGATTGGCCCACCTTTCACGCCAGAGGAAGTTTCCTGCGGCCTTCCTCGCCGCTCGTCTACCCTAGATAACACCTCCCCTCCTTTCTTTCCTTATCTTCACCACCAAGGCAACACTGCGCACGCACGACCTCCTCTCTCTCGAGTGGGAGGTGGGTGGGAGGAGAGGGCCGCCACGGCGGTTTCGATCTGTGATCTTCCTCGACGCGGATGGCGGCGTATTGATCCGGCTGAAGCGGCGGGCGGATTCCGACGGAGGAGGCTCGTGGTGTTCGAGGAGGTAGCGATGGGGATCGGCTATAGAGCGAGGGTAAGGGCGCCGATCTCCCTCCTCCTGTTCCTAATGACCGGCGCGGCCACCATTGACCGGATCTTCACCCCCTCAGGTGCGCTCACACTTTTCCTCTCTGCAATACTTGGATCCCTATATTTCTCCCCCTTTCTCTACCAATCGGAAGCACAGATTAATGTGTCTCTGCACCTTGTTAGTTAGTAGTATTAAGAAAATGAAGGTTGCTGCTGCCGTGAAAGAACTTAAAAGATTAAACAACATTTGATGAATGAGCTGCAGCCGATGGTCGGTGATATACTGATATGTGTTTCTGCCATAACTTTTGCACTCTCCTTGCATCAATTCTTTATGTAATTGTACTATGTTTGGCATAATAGGATGATGAGGAAAGTCAGTACGTTCAGAAGGTCAACAGTTGAAGCAAATCTCAATGTATTAAACTCTTTCGTGCATTTTTTGTGCCAACATTACATTAATCAATAACTTTGCTTAGTGGAAGCAACTAAGCTGTTGTTGTAAGTACACATAATCAGAACCAAGGGTGAGGCGGACAAGCAGATCAATATGTTGCTATATTATTCCACATATATGGGTTTGTGTGATGTTACTTTGGATTACTAAGATGGTTCATCTATACTGGAAATTAGCGGCTATTAAAAATTAGTCTTGATTTACTATGGCAATAGTTGTTGGTTACAGCCATTAAAAAGATTGATTAGTTCTATCAGGTTATTTAAACAGCAGCAAGGAATGAACATTACAGCTCTCTTCGATTTTCTCTTTTGTCTGATCTGAAATAATATGTCATGTCTATATATTCTACCCCACATCATCATTCCTTCTACATCGCTCATAGGTGAATATTGTAATGGCACTTCATTACTTGGTGGTAATAGACATAACTCCAGTCTTGCCATGTTAGTACAATTAATTTAATTCAATTCCAGACATGTATCACTTGCAGAAGATGTGCCATGAGTTGATGGGCAGCTAGCCATTGCAAGAGCATTCAGAGATATGAGCTGCTACTCATACATATGTATTAGCTCTGCGTTATCTAAATTAATTTAGTTTGAAACTTGGATGAAACGGCCAAACAAACTTGATCTATATTGATTATGTTAATTGAGCTATGTAGGGCACAATAAACATGTTTTTTTCTTATTTCTCTATTCCTCTTTGTCTCTTTAGTTACTCCAGTTTACTTTGTCACGTGATGTTTGTTTCATCATTAGTGCAAAATATAGGTGTTCAATTCAGTTGTATGAAAATGTCTAATCTGAAGTAAGGTATCCCTCTCACTTGGCGTCTCAATTTTTTGTTCTGGTGCTCCTGTTTCTCTCCTTCAGTTTGGTGATCGGTCCGTTGAAAACACCAGCTGCTATGGTTATTTAGAAAGTTAGAAGAAAGCATCCATACTTGCATAGGCTTAAGCTTTCACTTACCAAATAGCAGTCCCAGAGTAGAGAGTGCAAGGAAGATTTGATCATTTGCCTGATGTGGCGATGTGCATCAGCCAAATGAACTGTCCTTCCGGTCACCTCTATTTTATTTTGTTTGTAGCTCATGTGCTGACTCTTTGATGAGTTTCAGTTGACACTATTGGACTTGTCTGTAAGTCTTTTGTTCTATCTGATCTATTTTCTAGAGGAACATGCTGATACTTTGTGCGAAATAAACATGAATGTTCAGAAGCAAAGCACTATTGAAATTTGCCACTATGATTAAGTGCATTTTTGTTCTGCAAAGTGCCTCTTTGATTTGTTGCTGGTAACATATTGCCTCTTATAGATGCTCAAATGGTCGAGTCTGTATGAATTCACTCTCAGGACACTTGAGGAAGAGCTGGTTGATGTCCTTATCAATTCTCAAACTATAGCAGAGCTTGTCATGATATGTAAAGCTCATAACTTTCTGTATTAGCAAAATTTTCAACCTATTATATGCTCTGATAGTTGCGTTTGCTGGAATAGATGCTAGCACGCCTTTCGGTTAATAGCCACCTTATTACTTCAGATTCTAGCCTGTAATGGATCTCAATTCGTAGTCATGGTTGCTATGCTTGCTGGCTGCTCCTCTCTCCACCGCTGGCAGCGTCGACTGGCAGGGTTCAGCGCCCGCCACTAAACTAGCTAGGGTACACATGGAATGTAACCATAAGGATTCACTGTAAGTAGCAAGAAGTAAAATGAAGTAACATACCTCTTCTGCCTGTATATGATAATATCAAGTTGAAACTGTAATCGCTGCATTGCGTACTTTTTTTTATTAAATCCTTTTCAGGTTCATGAACTGATATCATACGTTTCAGAGTTAATATAGGGGGATTTGATGATTTGCCACACCTTACTTTGCCATTCGATGATTTGCCCCGGGTTGTCTCAATGACGGGTGGACCCGGACCCCACCTGTCATTCTCAGGGAGAGGGCAAATTATCAAATGGCAAAGTAAGGTGTGGCAAAATATCAAATTTGCCGTTAATATAACAGTCTGAATTGGAAGAAAGATGTTGCCTCTGCCAAACCATGAAAAGCATGCCGCTGAACCCTAGCCGGTTTGGCGGCGGCCGCTAAACATTGTTTTGATTTTAGAAATGGAACATGTGTAACACTAATTTGATCATCTCCTTTAACCAATGTTAAATGTTGTGAATTTCTGGTTCTAGACGATCCAAGTTGTCTTTCAAAAATATATTATATGTCTTGTCTTTTTCGTACTTGCAAGCATTTTGACGTTCAGGATTACTACACTCTCGGTTCCCTTTTAGATATGTGAAAAGACAACCTATAAAACAAATTTCACTGGGAAAAACAGCAATGTCCCGACAAAGTTACATATGCTTTGTTTAAACTTGATAATCCATAAACAAGATATAGATCTGTAGCTCACTAGAATTCAACCTCTTTTGCGTGCTACTTATCATCCATTGCATATTTATGGCTGCATTTGTGTTCAGAACTGGTTCGACCCTCTCCTGTATGGTTGTATGCCGTATGTGAATGCTTAAGTTCCTAAGTCTATACCAGTTATTTTAGATCTGTAAGATAATGTATAGACAAGAAATGACATACATGATAGTATAACAACAGATCCATTTGAACTAAGACTGGGTCCCGGGGCTGGGTTGACTTGGTTTACCCCCTGGGGCTAGGGTATAAATAAATATGTTTCTCTCATTTCCTTGTCTGAGTTTTCCTTATCATCTTGCTATATTCATCCAGTCATCAGGTTTTTCATGCCCAACGGAACACAAAGCCTTTTTTTAATACTCCCACTGTCCGAAAAAACTTGTCCCTGAAGGAAATATGCCCTAGAGGCAATAATAAAGTTGTTATTTATATTTCCTTATATCATGATAAATGTTTATTATTCATGCTAGAATTGTATTAACCGAAAACTTAGTACATGTGTGAATACATAGACAAAACAGTATGTCCCTAGTATGCCTCTACTAGACTAGCTCATTGATCAAAGATGGTTATGTTTCCTAGCCATAGACATGAGTTGTCATTTGATCAACGGGATCACATCATTAGGAGAATGATGTGATGGACAAGACCCATCCGTTAGCATAGCACTATGATCGTTTAGTTTTACTGCTATTGCTTTCTTCATGACTTATACATGTTCCTATGACTATGAGATTATGCAACTCCCGAATACCGTAGGAACACCTTGTGTGCTATCAAACGTCACAACGTAACTGGGTGATAAAAAAGATGCTCTACAGGTGTCTCCGAAAGTATTCGTGGTGTTGGCATAGATCAAGATTAGGATTTGTCACTCCGAGTGTCGGAGAGGTATCTCTGGGCCCTCTCGGTAACACACATCATAATAAGCCTTGCAAGCAAAAGACTAATGAGTTAGTCACGAGATGATGTGTTACGGAACGAGTAAAGAGACTTGCCGGTAACGAGATTGAACTAGGTATAGAGATACCGACGATCGAATCTCGGGCAAGTAACATACCGATGACAAAAGGAACAACGTATGTTGTTACGCGGTTTGACCTATAAATATCTTCGTAGAATATGTAGGAGCCAATATGAACATCCAGGTTCCGCTATTGGTTATTGATCGGAGATGAGTCTCGGTCATGTCTACATAGTTCTCGAACCCGTAGGGTCCGCACGCTTAACGTTTGATGACGATCGGTATTATGAGTTTATGAGTTTTGATGTACCGAAGGTAGTTCGGAGTCCCGGATGAGATCACGGACATGACGAGGAGTCTCGGAATGTCCGAGACATAAAGATTGATATATTGCACGACTATATTCGGACACCGGAAGTGTTCCGGAAAAGTTTCGGATTTAACTGGATTGCCGGAGGGGGTTACCGGAACCCCCTACGAGGGGGGATGGTCCATAGTGGGCCTTGAGGAAAGGAGAGAGGCAGCCCATAGAGGCTGGCCAGCGCCCCACCTAGGGATCCTAGTTGGACTAGGATTGGGGGGGGGGGGCGCCACCTCTCCCTCTTTTCCTTTCCCTCTCTTCCTTCTTGGTGGACTCCTACTAGGAATAGGATTGCAATCCTATTCCTAGTAGGATTGCCCTAGCCGCACCATAGGAAGCCGGCCGGCCCTCCCCTCTTGCTCCTTTATATACGGGGGCAGGGGGGCACCCAAAGACACACAAGTTGAATTGTTGCAGCCGTGTGCGGTGCCCCCCTCCACAGAAACACACCTCGGTCATACCGTTGCAGTGCTTAGGCGAAGCCCTGCGCCGGTAGATACATCATATCCGTCACCACGCCGTCGTGCTGACGAAACTCTCCCGTGAAGCTCAGCTGGATCAAGAGCTCATGGGACGTCATCAAGCCGAACGTGTGCTGAACGCGGAGGTGCCGTACGTTCGGTACTTGATCGGTTGGATCGCGAAGAAGTTCGACTACATCAACCGCGTCACTTGACGCTTCCGCTTCCGGTCTACGAGGGTACGTAGACACACTCTTCCCTCTCGTTGCTATGCATCTGGTAGATAGATCTTGCGTGATCGTAGGAAAATTTTAAAATACTACGTTCCCCAACAGTGGCATCATGAGCCAGGTCTATGCGTAGATGATATGCACGAGTAGAACACTATGAGTTGTGGGCGATACTAGTCATACTGCTTACCAGCATGTCATACTTTGCTTCGGCGGTATTGTGAGATGAAGCGGCCCGGACCGACATTACGCGTACGCTTACGCGAGACTGGTTTCACCGTTACGAGCACTCGTTGCTTAAAGGTGACTGGCGGGTGTCTGTCTCTCTCACTTTAGCTGAATCAAGTGTGGCTATGCCCGGTCCTTGTGAAGGTTAAAACAGCACATACTTGACGAAACATCGTTGTGGTTTTGTATGCGTAGGTAAGAACGGTTCTTGCTAAGCCCGTAGCAGCCACGTAAAACTTGCAACAACAAAGTAGAGGACGTCTAACTTGTTTTTGCAGGGCATGTTGTGATGTGATATGGTCAAGACATGATGAGTTATACGGTTTTGTATGAGATGATCATGTTTTGTAAAGTTATCGGCAACTGGCAGGAGCCATATGGTTGTCGCTTTATTGTATGAAATGCAATCGCCATGTAATTGCTTTACTTTATCATTAAACGGTAGCGATAGTCGTAGAAGCAATAGTTGGCGAGACGACAACGATGCTACGATGGAGATCAAGGTGTCGCGCCGGTGACGAAGGTGATCATGACGGTGCTTTGGAGATGGAGATCAAAAGCACAAGATGATGATGGCCATATCATGTCACATATTTTGATTGCATGTGATGTTTATCTTATTATGCTTCTTATTTTGCTTAGAACGACGGTAGCATTATAAGATGATCCCTTACTAAATTTCAAGGTATAAGTGTTCTCCCTGAGTATGCACCGTTGCGAAAGTTCGTCGTGCCGAGACACCACGTGATGATCGGGTGTGATAAGCTCTACGTTCAAATACAACGGGTGTAAGCCAGTTTTGCACATGCAGAATACTCGGGTTAAACTTGACGAGCCTAGCATATGCAGATATGGCCTCGGAACACTGGAGACCGAAAGGTCGAGCGTGAATCATATAGTAGATATGATCAACATAAGATGTTCACCATTGAAACTACTCCATCTCACGTGATGATCGGACATGGTTTAGTTGATTTGGATCACGTGATCATTTAGATGACCGGAGGGATGTCTATCTAAGTGGGAGTTCTTAAGTAATATGATTAAATTGAACTTTAATTTATCATGAACTTAGTCCTAGTAGTATTAGCATATCTATGTTGTAGATCAATATCTCGCGATGTTGCTCCCCGTTTATTTTTATATGTTCCTAGAGAAAACTGAGTTGAAAGATGTTAGTAGCAATGATGCGGAATTGTTCCGTGATCTGAGGATTATCCTCATTGCTGCACAGAGAAATATGTCCTTGATGCACCGCTAGGTGACAGACCTATTGCAGGAGCAGATGTAGACGTTATGAACGTTTTGACAAAAGCTCGGTATGATGACTACTTGATAGTTTAGTGCACCATGCTTTACGGCTTATAACCGGGACTTCAAAAACGTTTTGAACGCCACGGAGCATATGAGATGTTCCAAGAGTTGAAATTAGTATTTCATACTCATGCCCGTGTCGAGAGGTATAATACTTCTGACAGTACTTTGCCTACAAGATGGAGGAGAATAGCTCAACCAGTGAGCATGTGCTCAGATTGTCTGGGTACTACAATTACTTGAATCAAGTGGGAGTTAATCTTCCAGATAAGATAGTAATTGACAAAGTTCTCTAGTCACTATCACCAAGTTAGTAGAACTTTGTGATGAACTATAATATGCAAGGGATGACGAAAGGAATTCCTGAGCTCTTCGCGATGCTGAAGTCGGCGAAGGTAGAAATCATGAAAAAGCATCAATTGTTGATGGTTAACAAGACCACTTGTTTCAAGTAAAGGGCAAAGGGATAGAAGGGGAACTTCAAGAAGAATGACAAGCAAGTTGTCACTCCCGTGAAGAAACCCAAAGCTAAAACTCAAGCCTGAAACTAAGTGCTTCTACTGCAAAGGAAATGGTCACTGGAAGTGGAACTGCCCTATATACTTGGCGGATAAGAAGGATGGCAAAGTGAACGAAGGTATATTTGATATACAGATTATTGATGTGTATTTTACTAGTGTTCATAGCAACCCCTCGGTATTTGATACTGGTTTAGTTGCTAAAGAGTAGTAACTCGAAATGGGAGTTGCATAATGAACAGAAACTAGTTAAAGGATGAAGTGACGATGTGTATTGGAAGCAGTTCCAAGATTGATATGATCATCATCGCACACTCCCTATACTTTCGGGATTAGTGTTGAACCTAAATAAGTATTATTTGGTGTTTGTGTTGAGCATGAATATGATTTGATCATGTTTATTGCAATACGGTTATTTATGTAAGTTAGAGAATAATTGTTGTTCTGTTTACATGAATAAAACCTTCTATGGTCATACACCCAATGAAAATGGTTTGTTGGATCTCGATCGTGTGATACACATATTCATAATATTGAAGCCAAAAGATGCAAGGTTAATGATGATAGTGCAACTTATTTGTGGCACTGCCGTTTAGGTCATATTGGTGTAAAGCGCATGAAGAAACTCCATAGTGATGGACTTTTGGAATCACTTGATGCTTGCGAACCATGCCTCATGGGCAAGATGACTAAAACTCCGTTCTCCGGAACAATGGAGCGAGCAACAGATTTGTTGGAGATCATACATACAGATGTATGTGGACCAATGAGTGTTGAAGCTCGCGGCGGGTGTCGTTATTTTTTGACCTTCACTGATGATTTGAGCAGATATGGGTATATCTACTTAATGAAGCACAAGTCTGAAACATTTGAAAAGTTCAAAGAATTTTAGAGTGAAGTGGAGAATCATCGTAACAAGAAAATAAGAGTTTCTACGATATGATCGTAGAGGTAAAATATTTGAGTTAGCGAGTTTGGCCTTCAGTAAAAACAATGTGAAATAGTTTCACTACTCACGCCACCTGGAACACCACAGTGTAATGGTGTGTCCGAACGTCATAACCGTACTTTATTAGATATGGTGCGATCGATGATGTCTCTTACCGATCTACCACTATCGCTTTTGGGGTTATGCATTAGAGACAGCTACATTCACGTTAAATAGGGCACCATCTAAATCCGTGGAGATGGCACCGTATGAACTGTGGTTTGACGAGAAACCTAAGCTGTCATTTCTTTAAATTTGGGACTGCGATGCTTATGTGAAAAAGTTTCAACATGATAAGCTCGAACCCAAATCGGAGAAGTAAATCTTCATAGGATACCCAAAAGAAACTGTTGGGTACACCTTCTATCACAGATCCGAAGGCAAGATATTCATTGCTAAGAATGGATCCTTTCTAGAGAAGGAGTTTCTCTCGAAAGAAGTGAGTGGGAGGAAAGTAGAACTTGATGAGGTAATTGTACCTTCTCCCGAATTGGAAAGTAGTACATCACAAAAAATTGTTCCAGTGATTCCTACACCAATCAGTGAGGAAGTTAATGATGATGATCATGAAACTTCGGATCAAGTTTCTGCTGAACGTCGTAGATCAACCAGAGTACGTTCCGCACCAGAGTGGTACGTCAACCCAGTTCTGGAAATCATGTTACTAGACCATGATGAACCTACGAACTATGAGGAAGCGATGATGAGCCCAGATTCCGCAAAATGGCTTGAGGCCATGAAATCTGAGATGGGATCCATGTATGAGAACAAAGTAGGGACTTTGGTTGACTTGCCCGATGGTCGGCAAGCCATCGAAAATAAATGGATCTTTAAGAGGAAGACTGACGCCGACGGTAATGTTACTGTTTACAAAGCTCGACTCGTTGCGAAAGTTTTTTCAACAAGTTCAAGGAGTTGACTACGATGAGACTATCTCACCCGTAGCGATGCTTAAGTCTGTCTGAATCATGTTAGCAATTGCCGCATTTTATGAAATCTGGCAAATGGATAACAAAACTGCATTCTTTAATGGATTTATTAAAGAAGACTTGTATATGATGCAACCAGAAGGTTTTGTCAATCCTAAAGGTGCTAACAAAATGTGCAAGCTCCAGCGATCCATCCATGGACTGGTGCAAGCATCTCGGAATTGGAATATGCGCTTTGATAAGTTGATCAAAAGCATATAGATTTATACAGACTTGCGGTGAAGCCTGTATTTATAAGAAGTGAGTGGGAGCACTACAACCTTTCTGATAAGTATATGTGAATGACATATTGTCGATCGGAAATGATGTAGAATTTTCTGGAAAGCATAAAGGAGTGTTTGAAAGGAGTTTTTCAAAGAAAGACCTTGGTGAAGCTGCTTACATATTGGGCATCAAGATCTATAGAGATAGATCAAGACGCTTGATAAGACTTTCGATGAGTACATACCTTGATAAGATTTTGAAGTAGTTCAAAATGGATCAGTCAAAGAAGGAGTTCTTGCCTGACTTGTAAGGTATGAAGTTGAGTAAGACTCAATGCCCGACCACTGCAGAAGATAGAGAGAAAATGAAATTCATTCCCTATGCCTCAGCCATAGGATCTATCATGTATGCAATGCTGTGTACCAGACCTGATGTGTGCCTTGCTATAAGTCTAGCAGGGAGGTACCAAAGTAATCCAGGAGTGGATCACTGTACAGCGGTCAAAATTATCCTTAGTAACTGGATGACTAAGGAAATGTTTCTCGATTATGGAGGTGATAAAGAGTTCGTCATAAAGGGTTACGCCGATGCAAGCTTTGACACTAAATCCAGATGACTCTAAGTATCAATCTGGATGCGTATTGAAAGTGGGAGCAATTAGCTAGAGTAGCTCTATGCAGAGCATTGTAGACATAGAAATTTGCAAAATACATACGGATCTGAATATGACAGACCCGTTGACTAAACTTCTCTCACAAGCAAAACATGATCACACCTTATTACTCTTGGGTATTAATCACATAGCGATGTGAACTAGATTATTGACTCTAGTAAACCCTTTGGATGTTGGTCACATGGCGATGTGAACTATGGGTGTTATTCACATAATGATGTGAACTATCGGTATTAAATCACATGGCGATGTGAACTAGATTATTGACTCTAGTGCAAGTGGGAGACTGAAGGAAATATGCCCTAGAGGCAATAATAAAGTTGTTATTTATATTTCCTTATATCATGATAAATGTTTATTATTCATGCTAGAATTGTATTAACCGGAAACTTAGTACATGTGTGAATACATAGACAAAACAGTATGTCCCTAGTATGCCTCTACTAGACTAGCTCATTGATCAAAGATGGTTATGTTTCCTAGCCATAGACATGATTTGTCATTTGATCAACGGGATCACATCATTAGGAGAATGATGTGATGGACAAGACCCATCCGTTAGCATAGCACTATGATCGTTTAGTTTTACTGCTATTGCTTTCTTCATGACTTATACATGTTCCTATGACTATGAGATTATGCAACTCCCGAATACCGTAGGAACACCTTGTGTGCTATCAAACGTCACAACGTAACTGGGTGATCAAAAAGATGCTCTACAGGTGTCTCCGAAAGTATTCGTGGTGTTGGCATAGATCAAGATTAGGATTTGTCACTCCGAGTGTCGGAGAGGTATCTCTGGGCCCTCTCGGTAACACACATCATAATAAGCCTTGCAAGCAAAAGACTAATGAGTTAGTCACGAGATGATGTGTTACGGAACGAGTAAAGAGACTTGTCGGTAACGAGATTGAACTAGGTATAGAGATACCGACGATCGAATCTCGGGCAAGTAACATACCGATGACAAAAGGAACAACGTATGTTGTTACGCGGTTTGACCTATAAATATCTTCGTAGAATATGTAGGAGCCAATATGAACATCCAGGTTCCGCTATTGGTTATTGATCGGAGATGAGTCTCGGTCATGTCTACATAGTTCTCGAACCCGTAGGGTCCGCACGCTTAACGTTTGATGACGATCGGTATTATGAGTTTATGAGTTTTGATGTACCGAAGGTAGTTCGGAGTCCCGGATGAGATCACGGACATGACGAGGAGTCTCGGAATGTCCGAGACATAAAGATTGATATATTGCACGACTATATTCGGACACCGGAAGTGTTCCGGAAAAGTTTCGGATTTAACTGGATTGCCGGAGGGGGTTACCGGAACCCCCTACGAGGGGGGATGGTCCATAGTGGGCCTTGAGGAAAGGAGAGAGGCAGCCCATAGAGGCTGGCCAGCGCCCCACCTAGGGATCCTAGTTGGACTAGGATTGGGGGGGGGGGGCACCTCTCCCTCTTTTCCTTTCCCTCTCTTCCTTCTTGGTGGACTCCTACTAGGAATAGGATTGCAATCCTATTCCTAGTAGGATTGCCCTAGCCGCACCATAGGAAGCCGGCCGGCCCTCCCCTCTTGCTCCTTTATATACGGGGGCAGGGGGGCACCCAAAGACACACAAGTTGAATTGTTGCAGCCGTGTGCGGTGCCCCCCTCCACAGAAACACACCTCGGTCATACCGTTGCAGTGCTTAGGCGAAGCCCTGCGCCGGTAGATACATCATATCCGTCACCACGCCGTCGTGCTGACGAAACTCTCCCGTGAAGCTCAGCTGGATCAAGAGCTCATGGGACGTCATCAAGCCGAACGTGTGCTGAACGCGGAGGTGCCGTACGTTCGGTACTTGATCGGTTGGATCGCGAAGAAGTTCGACTACATCAACCGCGTCACTTGACGCTTCCGCTTCCGGTCTACGAGGGTACGTAGACACACTCTTCCCTCTCGTTGCTATGCATCTGGTAGATAGATCTTGCGTGATCGTAGGAAAATTTTAAAATAATACGTTCCCCAACAGTCCCAAGCTTTTCCCTCAAATGGATGTATGTAGCACTAACTTGGTGCTAGATACGTCCATTTGAATGACAAGCTTTTTCGGACGGAGGGATTAAATGCTATTTTAGGCGCTGCGTTTCAATCGACGCCACTTTATTCATGGGTGGGATTGGTAGTTTTGAGCCACTTAATTTACGGATTGCGATTGCTGTCACCCTTGGTTAACACCAAATATATTATCTGTCTAGCTAGATTTTTATTTGTGTTTGTGTCACAGGTTGAAAAGAATCTTGTAGCTGCTGCGGCGGCAGCACCTTCAGCTGCTTTCATGGCACCTACCACAAATACACCTTCTAGATCAGGTATGTACCATATGGTCGCTTGTCTCTCCAGCACACAGAAGAACTACAACCTTAATCCTGCCCAGTAACCTGTTATGTGATAAGATTCATGTAACCTCCTATGTGATAAGATTCCTCCCATCTGGGCGCCGTCGTCCTCGCACCGTCACGCGCGGTGACGGAGACATGGACGAGGTCGAGCAGTCTTGCCTTCGTCCTCTTCCCTCGGTGTGTGGAGCCGAGGATAGACAAGGAGACCGAGCTGGAAGTGCAGCACACTGTAGTGTTTTGCTTGATGGGGAAATATGCTAGCATATTTTGTAGTGGTTTGTTTGATGGGAAATACCTTTGTATGCCTGCATATTTTGCTTAGGTATATTGACGATTCCATGCTAAATTTGTACTGGTACGAAATGAATAAATTGTCATTGCAACAGTTATCATCAGTTAGTTGCACTTAGTTAAGTTCATGCCATTATGTTATATCTGAAAATGCAAATAGAAATGGATGTGTACATTAGTACAGATAAGAAAGATAAAGGGACGCAACCCACCTGGCACCGCCCAAACTCCCTCTTAGACGGCGCACCACGGGTGCGCCCCAACCACTAGTTCTCTCCAAAGCAGAGCGGCAACGGAGCAGGGGCAAAACCTGGTGGATGGAAAGGTGCTAGAGGGGAGGCTTACACTTAGTGAGAAGAGGAAATGCAGAGCTAGCGGTAGTGTTCTTACGCAGAGAACTAGCACTCGCTTAGCCCAGTGCGTCATGCGCACCTGGACGATCCACTAGATCGGTCGAATACTTGGTTCTATATAGAGTAGTATTTCGTAAAAGAAAACAAATATCTTTTATAGGTATTCATACCTACTACTCCCTCTGTTTCTAAATATTTGTCTTTCTAGACATTTAAATGGACTGCAACATACGGATGTATGTAGACATATTTTAGAGTGTAGATTCACTCATTTTGCTTCGTATGTAGTCACTTGTTGAAATCTCTAGAAAGACAAATATTTAGGAACGGAGGGAGTAGATGTTTGCACACAAAATACTTTTTGGTGAATTATTAGTACATGAATTGCAAAACATGTCGTCGTAGTCTAAGTATTTGGTATTGCATATGTTAATATTTTCTCTATGAACATATTCAAATTCCTAGCCAAAAAAAGGCTTGGTCAGACTTAATAGGTTTGACTTACATTGTAGAAAAGATGTACTTCCTCCGTTCCTAAATATTTGTCTTTCTAGAAATTTCAACAAGTGACTACATACGAAGCAAAATGAATGAATCCACACTCTAAAATATGTCTACATACATCCGTATGTTGTAGTCCATTTCAAATGTCTAGAAAGACAAATATTTAGGAACGGAAGGAGTAATAAGTAAGAAATGATTTACTTATTTTGTGTTGTATACAAAATGGTTCAAGTATTATCTCTGTAGCAGGCACTTGCGTAGTTGGTTACTGATCACATCTCTAGAGTTATTTATCATTTTTTTTGTGTTAAATCCCTAGCGTAATCCAGCGAGATGATAATTTAGTACATGTGGATCAACAGTGGTCAGCTTTTATTTTTTAATTATATAATAATTGATGAAATTGTTAAACTGGTAGCTGCTTGGTTGGCTAGCGAGTATGTGATTAATAGGTCAATCAGCAAGTTAACAAATTAACTGGACGATTACTCAGTTTATTGGTTACTCGATGACCCTATGAGTAGGGATTAGTTTGCAAGTTAATCGGTTAATCGAACAAATTCGTGAACAAAGTATACTAATATATAGTTATATGGAATAACCCTTTCCAGAAGAATTTAAAGGTGATGATATACAACAATTTAAAGGTGTTGATTGACATATATGCACCATCATTTCAAATTTCAACTATTCCGTCATTCAAAACATAGCCTAAGCATTTTTTGGTGCTGTCAAATGTGCACACCGCACATACTTCAAGATGGCAACGGGCCCCGAAACCCGCGTCCCCACGGGTTTTTACCCTATTAGGTGACGGGGATGGACACATTTTCATCCCCGCGGGGCTGTTATCGGGCACATTATACAACCCGACACATTTCGTGGGTTTACACCCGTTTCAATAGTCCCTGAACCCGAAACCCGGCCAAACCCGTCTAAATACTCATTCAGCACAAGTGGTAGAGTTCTAAGTGACCACCGTAGTCGTCTTACCCCCGAAATCTTAGAGGCCTTGATGTGTTCATCTTTGTTGCGGAAATGTGATCATCTTTGTTGCTGAAATGTGATCATCTTTGTTGCTGAAATGTGGTATCATGTTGCTGAGATACACTCTATATAGGTGTTGAACCATCTACTATTGTTTTTTGTTGAAATTTGCTCAAGTTATGCTGCTAAAATGTGCTTGTTTTGATGCTGAAATGTTATTCTTTGTTGTCACTATGTTTGTTTAAATATTTTGATTTTTTCGTGGGTTCCCCGAAACCCGATGGGTTTAGGGGACGGTCGAAAAACTAGCCCCGCGCATGATGATGGGGACGGGGACGGGTTTACGATTTTCTCGTGGGGATGGGTTTGGAAAGGCAAAACCCGATGGGTTTCGTCCCCGTTGCCATCTTTGCACATACTACCACCACGACATGAGCCTGATCTGCCTCATGTGGTACCGGGTGTGCCTCAATTTTTGGCACATAGCCACTTAGCCTACGTATTGTACATCCTTTTTTTAGGATTTACAACTTGGTCGGTTATGGACCTGTCTTTCTATACTTAATAATAAAGGACGGAGACTTTCATAGTTCTTCATCCGTCACCGTTTTATATCCGTTGATTTTGTTTTAAGTATAAAAACCGACGGATGAGATTAAAAGTTTGTCTAGAGTTGATGAAAATTACCCACCAATGCCATCCATAAGTGAGGAAAAAACTATCGTTTTTTCTTCTTGTCCGTCAAAGAGAATAATTTATCAATATTAGGCACTATACGTCAGGGCAGTCGAACTCGCCTCTTAAGCCCAGCTCGAGCCCAACTAAAACTGTGACACTCGGCAGAGGGACGCTCGCAATGTCTCTGGCTGGCCTGGTGGATCAGGTCGTGCATCTGGCGTAGTCGATGCACGTCCGGAACACTACGACTCATGGTGGTAGCACGTGATGCTCTTAGCCAGCCGGGCCAAGGCGCGTGGGCGCTCGGGGTGCGGTTGCTAGCAGGGCATGGTAGCGATGACTAGGAGCGGTGTGGCGGCTCCTGCTGGTAGGCATGAAGCTCGCGATAGTGCACACAGGATGAAGGCCAGTGGACGAGAGTGAGTGACGCGCATCTCCTGGCATAGGGGCTCGGCACACCAGCAGCAGCTGACAACATAGTGGGCGGCCAAGGCACGCTGCAGCACTACGGCCCGCGGTGGCATGATGGCATGATGGTGCGGGTCTGCGACCCGGCGATGGCCAGCGGGCGTGGCTTGTGCGACGCGATGGCGATAGTACGCGATGCTCACGGCGTGCCAAGCCAAGCGCGTGGTTGGCAGCGGCAACGGACCATGGTGGTGACGACTAGGAGTGATGCGGTAACTCCTGCTGATAGGCGTGAAGCTTGCGTCGGTGCACACATGGGGAAGATCGATAGATGAAAGTGGGCGATGCACATCTGCTGGTAGGGGCTCGGCAAACCAGCGGTAGCCGGCAACATAGTGGGCGGCAACATCATACCATGAGGCTAGAACTAGCACTGGCGCGAGCAAGCACGACAATATGAGGAGCCAAATCAGGGCGGCGTGCTTGACCAGCACTGACGTGTGATCCTTTTTATCTCCCGTTGCAACGCACGGGCATTTTTGCTGCACACAAAATACTTTTTGGTGAATTATTAGTACATGAATTGCAAAACATTGCTAAGGTGCTCTCCTTGCGGCTTGCCCCGCATATGGATGCCCTCATCTCCAACGCCCAAAGCGCCTTCATAAAAAAGAGAAGCATCCACGACAACTGCATGTATGTGCGAAACTTTGCTCGACGCCTCCACAAGCGCAAGACCCCTGCCCTTCTGTTCAAGCTTGACATAAGAAAAGCCTTCGACTCTGTCAAATGGGAATTCATCCTCGACCTCCTGCAACGTAGGAGATTTCCTAGCAAATTCCATGACTGGATTGCCGCGCTGCTTTGCTCCTCATCCTCACGTTTCCTGCTCAATGGGCTGCCCGGACCTCCCATCTATCATGGTCGTGGATTTTGTCAAGGGGACCCGATCTCGCCGCTGCTATTCGTCCTCGCAATTGACCCGCCTCACCAAATTCTTGAGTTGGCAACTAGGAAGGGCCTCCTGCATAAGATTCGGGGACGAGGTGCTATGATGAGAACCTCCTTATATGCGGATGACGCAGCTATTTTCATGGCCCCAATCAAAAGCGACGTCGACAACCTCGCCACCATATTGAAGGGTTTCGGTGATGTCACGGGTCTATGCACCAACTTCCACAAGAGCTCGGTTGTGCCAATCTGATGTGCCAATGTTGACTTGGATCATGTCCTCAGTGGTGTTCCCGTGTCTAGAGCCAACTTCCCGATGAAATACCTGGGACTCCCACTCTCGGTCTGGCAGCTCAAGACTGTTGATTTCCAATACCTTGAAGACAAGGCAGCCGGCAAGCTTGCCACGTGGGACGGCCAAAACATCACCACCATTGGGCGCACGACACTTGTCAGATCGGTTATTGCCTCCCAAGCAGTGTATGCCATCACACCTCTCATCGTGCCACCGCGCTCTCTTCACAACATCAACAAATTGGAGAGGGCTTTCATTTGGTCTGGATCGGATAAGACGACTGGTGCCAAATGTAAAGTGAATTGGAAGGTGGTTTGCCGCCCCAAGGAGTATGGAGGCCTTGGGGTTCTAGACACTAACAAGTTTGCTCGAGCCTTACATCTTAGGTGGCCATGGTATGAATGGAAGGAGCGAGACAAGCTTTGGGTGGGGCTTAGGAACCCTTGCACGAAAGAGGACATGGACTTCTTCTATGCCTCAAAGACCATCATTTTGGGCAACGGTGCCAAAACACCTTTTTGGGAGTCCCCATGGCTTCTTGGGCGGAAACCGAAGGACATTGCCCCTTTGATTTATGAGGCCTCCACGCGCAAGAATTGGAAGGTGCGTGAGGCACTCCGTGGTAATGCTTGGATTCTTAAGATCGATCGCAACACCGTCGTCTCCGGTGCCCATGTGCTCCAATTCTTCACGTTATGGATGCTTGTGCATGGCCTACACTTGGATCAACAAGCTGACGATGACATTATTTGGAAACATGACAACGACGGGTCCTACTCCGCGGCCACCGCCTACAAGGCTCTGTTTCTTGGACTGACACTTTCGCCCATGGACTTTATGATCTGAAAGGCTTGGGCCCCTCCTAAGATCAAGTTTTTTGCTTGGTTGGCTATCCAAGACCGGATTTGGACAACCGACAGATTGGAGCGGCGCGGTTGGCAAAACTGTGGACTTTGCCCGCTTTGCAAATGTGTTGGCGAGACGGGTGCACACCTCTTCTACAAATGCCGCTACACCATAAGGCTATGGAACTCGGTCATCCTTGAGTTTGGTCTAGCGCACATGGACACATCCTCTTGGCACTTGGATGGATCCGTTTTGGAATGGTGGGAAAAGCAGACATGCTTGCAAAACCCAAACCGACGAGCCTTGGCCTTGCTTACAATGCTTGTCTCTTGGACAATCTGGAACGAGCGTAATGCTCGGGTCTTCCGACGCAACAACGCGCCGCCTCCGGTCCTTCTCCGTGCTATCATCAAAGACGTCAAGCTTTGGGTTCTCGCGGGAGCTAAAAAACTGGGGTGTATTCTTGTGCGTGAGTAGTTGCCATGCCGGGCATGTGGGTTATTTGTAACACTCTAAAACTCTTCTCTCTTATTTAATGAATGAGGCAAATCTTTTGCCTCCGTTTAATTTTTTTTTTGCAAAACATGTCGTCGTAGTCTAAGTATTTGGTATTGCATATGTTAATATTTTCTCTATGAACATATTCAAATTCCTAGCCAAAAAAAGGCTTGGTCAGACTTAATAGATTTGACTTACATTCTAGAAAAGATGTAATAAGTAAGAAATGATTTACTTATTTTGTGTTGTATACAAAATGGTTCAAGTATTATCTCTGTAGCAGGCACTTGAGTAGTTGGTTACTGATCACATCTCTAGAGTTATTTATCATTTTTGTGTGTTAAATCCCTAGCGTAATCCAGCGAGATGATAATTTAGCACATGTGGATCAACAGTGGTCAGCTTTTATTTTTTTAGTTATATAATAATTGAGAAAATTGTTAAACTGGTAGCTGCTTGGTTGGCTAGCGAGTATGTGATTAATAGGTCAATCAGCAAGTTAACAAATTAACTGGACGACTACTCAATTTATCGGTTACTCGGTGACCCTACGAATAGGGATTAGTTTGCTAGTTAACCGGTTAATCGAACAAATTCGTGAACAAAGTATACTAATATATAGTTATATGGAATAACCCTTTTCAGAAGAATTTAAAGGTGATGATATACAACAATTTAAAGGTGTTGATTGACATATATGCACCATCATTTCAAATTTCAACTATTCCGTCATTCAAAACATAGCCTAAGCATTTTTTTGGTGCTGTCAAATGTGCACACCACACATACTACCGCCACGACATTTGCCTGATCTGCCTCATGTGGTATCGGGTGTGCCTCCATTTTGGGCACATAGCCACTTAGCCTGCGTATTGTACATCCCCTTTTTTAGCATTTACAACTGGCTTGGTTATGGACCTGTCTTTTTCCTTAAAAAAACTGAACCTATCTTTTATTTTTGAACAATCCTGTCTTTTTTTCTTAATATATTCCGAGAATATCATGCAATATTTTACGCAAGATGTTTAAGCCCACGATGTAGCCCAGCCCACGTACATGCAAAACGAGACAAAAGACAGGGTCCATTCTAGCGTGGGCCAAGTTACCCGACCAATTCGGCCATTCCCACTTGCCCTAAGAACAAGGCGAAGAAGTAGCGCACCACCAATGGCGACTCCCGGGGATGGCGAGGACGCGCCGCCGCCGCCGCCGGTGAACGCGGCGGGGGCCGGAGGCAGCTTGATCGCGAAGCTGCGGGACCAATGGAGGAGCACGAAAGAGCACGCGGAGACGTACCCCTACGTGTGGGGCTCCTACATCCTCGTTTACGGCGGGCTCGGCGCGTACATCACCTGGCGATGGTGCAAGCTCCGCCGCACCGAGGACCGCGTCCGCGCCCTCCAGGCCCGCCTCCGCCAGCTCGCCGCCGCCGAGGAGTCGCAGGCCGCTTCCGCTGCTACCCCACCTCCTCCCCTGCAGCAGCCCCCACCGCCGCCGACGACCGGGCCCCCCTCCCCGCCGTGAAGAGTAAGGCCCCTTAGGCAACTTCTTGACTTGAAATGTTACAAGTTACAGAACAATCCCTGCATCGTTCGAGATCGAGGCATTCCTTGCCTCTGTTTACTCTGTGATCCTGGACCTAAAGAAATGGTGGGATCTCGCCCCCCAAAAAAGTTGGAAGGTAGAATTATGTGTTCATACCGGAGATCATTCTGGAGAAGGTTTAAATTGTTGTTATTAATGTATGTTTACCCTTCCCACTAGGGAATTTTGTCACCGTGACCTTTTTCTAGCCATTCTACATCGTATTTGTTGCGTTTCTCACTGCTGGTCTAAATAGATACTACTCCCTCCGTTCGGAATTACTTGTCGCAGAAATGGATGTATCTAGATGTATTTTAGTTCTAGATACATCCACTTTCGAGACAAATAATTCCGAACGGAGGGAGTAGTACAATGTTTCATTGTCATAGTTCATGTACTCGTCCTATAGTTCTTGATAATACTAATATTTCAACTCGATCCTCTGTTGAACTATCACCGTTGGGGTAGTATGGTATGCACTGTTGTGAGAGCTTGATAGAGAAGTCTGAACGAACATGCTGTATTATGCACTGCTGTGGTAGTATAGCTGCTGAATTGGATTTGGAAGAGAACATAGCATGGTCCTCTGAAACAGAAGGCTCAACCAGCATGCTAGCAGTGGCCTTAACATTGTTGTTATCTGCTGATATCTGTAGCTTCATAAAATTGTCTTTTAATCCTAAGTGATGGTGGTAGGAATTTGAATGTGCTCATCAAAGTGTTCACTCCAGTGACATTTTTATGCGGGAAACAGTCCATTATCAAACCTCCCTTACTTTCCTCCCAGAATTCCTGATCTGTTATAGGCTTATAGCGAACTATTTTGACTTATCTATGCAGTTATCTTGTGTTGAATAGCTGAAACCAATCAATTGCTAGTTTCCCCCAAAGTCCCTCTTAGCCACTAAAGAGTGGTATTTTGCTATGCATGTTCTTTCTAAAATCTGAACCTTGGCTGTTGAGATTTTTGTGAATATTTCGACCGAAAACACCAAAATATTATGTGTATATGTCATGATCAACAGTTCCACCATGTTTTAGCTCTGTCAGGTTTTACTTTTACCAATTAGCTTACTCATCTAAGCTTTATTTCGAGACTATTAATGTTGAAAATGCACGTACTAAAGTTTTGACACATGCATTGTTGGTTCTCACAAATTTCACTGATGCTTGAAAGATTTAATTTGTGCGTACAGTAGAAAAATTCATTATTCCTGTAATTTGCTTTGGCATGCTTTATAATCAACTCTGTCAGTATGGATTTAAAGGGCGTATTTTCATTTTTAGTTAGTTACTTAAGACAAACTATGACCAACATTTGCTCCAGTAATATGCGACCTATGTGTTACAAAACTGCAATCATACATTTGTAGTTTTGAATACGAATCTAAAGACATCGATTTTGTGTCGTATATCTTCCTTTCTTAGGTCTATTTTTTCGTGCACTGTGACCAAGAACTGATTTGAGGATAATTTTGGACTGGCGATCCTGGTTACAACATTGATCAGAGGAGTAATTACCAATGGGTAATTTAAAATCTTTCCAATTCAAGGAGGGTAGAACTGGCATCTACTGGGGTAAAAAGGAAATGCGCCTAATAATTTAGAATTTAACTAAAAAAACACACCTAATAAAAATGAACGTAATAGGGATTACTAATGCAGTAACTGTTGACCAAAACCTAGATTTAACAAATCAAAATACGTCATGTGTATCCGAACAGAGGCAGTACTACACTACAAAGGTGTACTCCCTCCGTTCCAAAATACTTGTCGTGGTTTTAGTTCAACTTTGAACCAAAACCACAGCAAGTATTTTGGAACGGAGGGAGTACCTTTTCTTCAGCCGTACAAAGGTGTACCTTGATGTTCCATCTTACAAATGTTTGATGTGATACCTTAGGTGTGTCCATATTAACCTGCAAGCATCCACGAAGGCTTGTGGTCACAACAAACTGATTGCATTGGGGGGCCATTTGGCCTGGATTCTTCTTCAATTCATTTACATCTAATATCTATCGCTTGATTCTAATATTGTTCCTCGTCCCATTCGTCGCTGTTTGATAATGCGAATCAGCGATGGGAGCGCAATAATTCAGACCCCATGGCAGCCTGTGGGGCTGTGTTTCCCAAGGCCGGAGCTGTTTGGAATGAAGATCAATGCATCTTTTTCAAGAACAAGTTGTAAAGATATGCTCTTGCGCCTCCCCAGCCATGTGGTTTTCCATTCCTTTACTTTATCATATCTGGTACTTGATCTTAATTTTGTTCCTCGTCCCATCCGTCGCTGTTCGCCGACGTGTATCTCTTGGTGGGACTGGGAGTGCAATAATTTGGATCCCTTGGGATCTTGTGAGCCTGCGGGGGGCTGTTGACCAATGTTTGACTAGGGATTGAGGATGCAGCTCGATTTTCTTCTTCATCTGAGCACCTCTCAGTTTCAGAAAGCTGTGGTTTCCAACACAGATGGCTGATCAGGATCTGCCAATGTTCAATTTTCTTTTCTGCGTAGTACTACTGATATAAATCACTGTCTCTGCTTCTTTTTCGAAAAATCTTTGTCTGATTAGCAATCAGCAGCAGCTGATAGCTGTAGCTGCCTAGGGTCATTCAGATATCTTTTTCCTATCATTGTCTTGTCTTTGGTAGGATTGACAAGGTGACGTGTTACATCTTGTCATTAGCCCCTTTCGAGCTAGTCTACTAGGGCTAGGCTGCTAGCTGAAGGAGCGAAATCAGCATGTTTAGGAGCTGAGCCACGCTCTCATTCTGGTGCTCAATCTGCAGCAATGGCAACAGAATAGTACAGATTGGGTAGGTGCCCTGCCTGCCCGATGCCTTCTCCGACACGGCCATGTGATCGCCGGTCAGCAGCACCTTGATTCCTTTTATTTACTGAGCGTCAGCCCAGCCCCATCTCATTTCTGTTCATGACCTCATTCCCCGCAGATTTACCCCCTCAAATCGTACTTTTAATCTCTGTAAAAAGGGAAAAGATAATGGTTGGTTGTTTCAACTTCCAAGAGAAGTTGAACCTGCCTTTCTAGTGCACGCGTGTATGGTTTCATGCTGTAACTGATCCCATGTACCGTGCTGTGTGCTTGACATTGTTTTTAGACGAGGAGGTGGTGCTGAACTGCTTTTTAACTGAAAAACAGTTGTGCGCAGGCTGAATCTGCAAGCTCAACCGTAGTTTAATTTTCGAAATTTGAAGCACCGGCGTGGTGTTGATCACACTGGTGGGCACTGCTGCAGCGCGGCTTAACTAGAAGACAGATCGGCCTGAGGCGGATCAGTGGCCTTTCCACTCGGAAACGAAAAGACTATAAGCTTATTAATTGGCAGGGCCACGGGAGAAAATGGGCTCTGTCGGAGGCCTCCCCTCCAGATCGCTGTGCTGTGTCTTGATAAACTATTCGCTGCACAGCTGCAATACTTAATTAACTGGCCAAATCGTAGGAGATTTTACAGTGATGTTCTGCTGCACCGTTAATAAGCTTCTCATGGTCGTACAGTACACTTTACTTTCAAAATCTCATCAGTATACTTATTAGTTACTCCGTTCAACTTGGTAGATTTGGGGAGACAAATGGTCGAGATCCGTTATTGGAGTTCGTTTCGTTTCAGAGATGGGCATTTTCCCGCACTACTTACTAATGTTCGACAGCCTCTGATGCATCCGCTCTGGGCCTCCTCCCCGTCCACCTCCGATTTTTTAAGGGAAGCAGCGTGTGGTGGCGTCCACGGTCCACATATCACTCTCCCTGCTCCTAGATACCAGCCAGCCAGCCTCCTGCTCCTCTCCCTGCCGGGCGCTCGCCGCTGCCACGCCGTGTTCACTGGGCGGGGAGGTGCGTGTGTGCGTGCGTAGCTGGTGGCCGTGGGCGATGCCGCAGGTCGACCTGGAGAGCCTGGTGTGCGGCGGCGCGGGCGCCGGCGCCGGGGACAGGAAGGTGTCCTGCGAGACGGTCATCGCGGACGCCTCACCGCCGCGGCGGGTGCCGCCGCCAGCGCCGGACCACGACTTCCCGCCGGAGTCGATAACCATCCGCATCGGCGACGACGCGGCCTTCTCGGAGCTGAACCCGATATACGAGCGGGACGACTCCACCAAGGGCAGCACCAACCCCAAGTCGTCGGCGGCGGGCGGCGCCTGCAACCCCGTCCCGCTCAAGGCGCGCTCCAACTCCACGCGCGTCGCGGGCGCCCCGGCCGCGGGAACCGCCACCTTCTTCGGCCTCCCGGCCAGGATCCGCCCGGCCTTCACCCGGCGCCAGCCGTCGCAGGGCCGGATCTTGCCCGACAAGCGCTCTGGCACCGGCGAGGAGCCGCGGTCGCCCAAGGTGTCCTGCATTGGGAAGGTGCTGTCCGACCGGGAGAGGTGCGGACGGCGCCGCCAGCGCAGATGGTGGCGCGGGGTGGCGGCCGTCTTCCGGTGCGGCGGCGGCTGCGCCTCCCGAGGATTCGGCGGCGCGGCGGGCAAGAAGATGGCGCTGGAGGAGGACGCGCGCGACGACGAGGAGGAGGAGAAGGAGGCGAGCGTCGCGGCAATGCGGAACTTCAAGTCCGGGAGAAGAGCCGCCACGTGGGGAGAGGAGGCGCTGGCAGCCGCAGCCGCGGAGGCCTTCTCCGGCGAGACGGCGGCGGAGGAGAAGAAGCACGAGAGCCACGAGACCGAGCACTGGGCCCGACTACCGGTAACTTAGCCGTGGCAAGGCAGAGGCGGGAAGAGGCGAGGTGCAAGGTGATACAAGCGGGGGATACTCGCATGGTGGTCCCCGCTGTCAGTGAAGGCGATGGGTGAGCTCGAGCCGTCTCGAGCCGTGCCCCAGGATGGGCGCGGGCTCGGGGTAGGGGGTAGGGGTGGTGGTGACCGGTGACTGGCCTAGAAATGCGAGTCTTGGAATGAATTTCCGTGGTCTTTTGCTGTTTGGCATTGTGCTCTTGGGATCGTGATGCTCAACGAACCCAGCTTGTTGTGTTGTTGTTGCGTGTTGCAGCCGTATCGATGCATAGGCGATGTACATACCACCACCACCCTCAAATAATAACAGGAACGTGCACACAAGGTGTCCCGTTCGTGTTCCTCTCTTTTTCCATCTCCATAATGTCCATGCATGTGATGCGTTATGGAACAGACAAATGACTCGAATCTCGACCCGCATGGGCCATTCACCATATGCTGTGATTTAGGTGCTTCATTCAGACGTGATTCAGGGGATTTCACGACGTAGTACAAAACTCGTCACCGCCGCCGGTCCGCCCCTCGACGCCACACCACGGCGATGTGCACTACCTGCCGCCGCTGCTCCCCCGGCCGTTGACGTCCGCATCCAACATGTACCGTCGCCCAGCAGGATGCCGCCGGGTCGCCGTCGCCGTCGCCGTGGCCTTTGAGGATGGCGGCTTCTCACGCCTACCTGCTACTGCTAGTGCTACGATAGATTTTTCTGAAGAAGACGGCATCAAAGATTGGTATGGACCATTGAACATTTGGCGTGCCTGGAGCCAGCCAAAGCAGTTCAGATATGAAAGAGGCTTCCACCCGCGGGCCGTCAGAGCTAGCGAAGAAAACGAACTCTGCTTCCCACAGCTTTGGAACAGATCGTTCACTGCCGCAGCTGGCTGCATACAAAATTTCACTCCAAACACTGTTGATTTGACCAACGTGACCCTTCCGGGAAACAGCTCGTGCCGCTGGATTCTTTCGTGTAGTCGTACTGGCAAACAAAAGTTTTTCCGGGAATCCTTTTTATGTGTTTTTTAGAAGTCTTTTGAGGGGAACCTATAGAACAGCTTTCTTTTTCAGACAAACCTAAAGAAGAGGTGTTTTTTTTTGGGGTCTAAAGAACAGCTAATGCAACTGCAGATTTTAAACTTAAAGCGGGAACATAAAGTACACGCTATGAGCTTTCTTGTCGCCAGATGGGTTATGCGAGCCCAAAACATATGGGCTTTGGCCCTAGAGTGTTTACACTGGCACTGAACATGGCCATGGGCAGCCCGGCCCGGCCCGGCCCGACGCTGCTCCTGGGCCGGGCTCGGGCCTAGATGTTGAGCCCGATGGCTAGGTAGGCCTGGGCCCGGGCTCGTTGTTTTTGCTCTTTTCTGAAGGGGCCCGGCCCGTGGCCTGATGCCCGCCGGGCTTTTGCATGTTCGGGCCGGGCTTGGGCCCAAAAAACAGGCCTGGTGGCCGGGCCGGGCCGGGCTTGGGCCTAGGTTTTTTGGCTCGGGCTTGGCTAGGCCCGGACTGAAGCCCGGCCCGGCCCGAGGTTTGGCCAGGTATAACTGGCACACACGCATACACAAAAGCAACGAAGCAGGAAGGAGAGAGCAACTAGTTAACGAGCGCTCCTTCGGGAGCCTTGCAATGATCAGCGTCACTTGGCGCGCTCTCAGTCATTCACCACGTATCGCGCTCTGGGCACTCTCTTCGGAATTTGTTATTATTTTATTTTTCCACACGCGTTTTCGGCTTTTTAAACGATTTTTCCAAGGGTTTTTTCAACATTTTGGTTTTTCACCGGCCTTCCTTAGTTTTTTTATCAAAAAAATAATTTGTTTTCTATGCGAAAACCATGATTTTTCTGTGAGAGTCACGATTTTGCTTTGGCGAGAGGCACGGTTGTGCTTTCACGAGAGTCACGACCATGCCTCTCGGAAACGAAAAAAAAAACGTGTTTTTTCTTTTTTTTTTCTTTCGCGAGAGTCATGGTTTTGCTTCCGCGAGAGGCACGGTTTTGCTTCCGTGACAGGCACGACCGTGCCTCTCGGAAACGAAGAAAAAACGCATTTTGTGTTTTTTCCTTTCGCGAGAGTCACGGTTTTGCTTTTGCGAGAGGCATGGTTGTGCTTTCACGAGAGTCATGGCGGTGCCTCTCGGAAACGAAAAAAATGCGTTTTCTGTTTTTTTTTACTTTCACAAGAGTCACTGTTTTGCTTCTGTGAGAGGCACGGTTGTACTTTCGCGAGAGTCACGACCGTGCCTCATCGGAAACATAAAAAAACACGTTTTCTCTTTTTTTCCCACGCGAGTCACGGTTTTGTTTCCACCAAAGGCACGGTTGCGATTTCGCGAGAGGCACGTGCGTGCCTCTTTCGGAAAGGGAAAAAAATCAGTGCGTCCAGTTCGTTTTTTTCGTGAAAAAAGTTCGTCAAAACCTATCAACATGTGATCTAGTTTTGAAGATCTCGACGCGGGGAATTCAACGGTGAAAGCGGTTCGAGATTTCGACGCACGGTTTAAGAGATACAACGTTTTGAATAAATGGATCTACGAAAAAGGGAAAACGCCCAGGTTGCGACAAGTGGCGCACATGCAGTGCACCACTTGTCGCAACCTAGGGGTTTGGGGTGATCTTTCCAACGAGTACTCCTCAATTAGTGATTTCGCAGGAAGGATACCACATCTGTAATGTGGCGAGCTGATCTTCTGCATCAGTATTTTTTGCCAATTGATGTTGAGGCCATCAAGAATATACCGTTGTGCACCATTCCCATATCAGTTTTTTGGGCTTGGCAGTATGAAAATGCTCTTTCTCAGTGAAATCAGCCTATAAACTGCTAGTAGAAACAAAGAGAAGAGGAGATGATTTTCTTGAAGGGAGGATGTCAGTTTTAAATTTGTCACAAGAGGAGAAGGGATGGAGTTCACTCTGGAATATTAAGATCCCTTCAAAAATCAAAACTTTCAAGTGGAGACTTGCAAGGCAATCCCTACCGACAGAGGATGCGAGAAGGCACATGCATATGAATATCGTCGATAATTGCCAATTGGGCGGTAGCATCAATTCCTGGAAACATTCTTTAACAGAGTGCTCGATGGCACATTGTGTGTGGGCTTTGGCTGATGAGGAGATAGTGGAAGTGATGACTGATATTAGTGAACCTAGTGCCAAATATTGGTTATTTCATGCTCAGGAATCACTATGCAAGCACAATTTGTGGAGATGGCAGTCACCTTGTGGTCGATTTGGACAACCAAGCGTAAGGAAATTCACGAGGAGGTCTATTAAAGTCCGATGGCAATGCACAAGTTTGTACAACACTTCATAACAGAGTTGGAATTAATCAACAAGCTGACCCGTAGGACGACGAGGAGGCCATCAGTTCATTTGGCTGCACACCCGGGGACGACTTGGACGCCCCCGCCGAGCGGACACATGAAAAATCAATGTAGATGCGGGCCTATCTGACATAGGTACAACAACATCAGCAACAACAGTTTGTCGGGACAGTATGGGCTTGTACTTGGGCTCGTCGGCTCTGGTGCTTTCAGGAGTTACCGACCCTGTAGTGGTCGAAGGCATAGCTTGCTGCGAAGCATTTGCGCTTGAAGAAGACCTCTCACTTCAGAATTTGGTGGTGGCAAGTGATTGCAAAACAGTAGTTGATGTCATACATGGAGGAGAGGGCGGATCTTATATGATGGTCATCAAAGAGATTTCCATGCGTAGATCCTCTTTTAATTTTTGTAATTTTACTTTCGAACGTAGAGCATCGACTTTTGATGCACACAATCTTGCCAAACTCTCTTTAATACTCGACCAAGGTCGCCACCTGTGGCTCATTCATCCCCATGATCCTTCGTGTATCCCGCTTATGCCCAGTGATATGTCTCCAACGTATTTATAATTTTTGATTGTTTCATGATATTGTATTATCAACTTTGGATGTTTTATATGCATTAATACGCTATTTTATATTATTTTTGGGACTGACTTATTAACATAGAGCCCAGTACCAGTTTCTTTTTTTCCTTGTTTTTGAGTTTCGCAGAAAATGAATATCAAACGGAGTCCAAACGGAATAAAACTTTTGCCATGATTTTTTTTGGATGGAAACACACCTACGTGACTTGGAGTAGGGGCCAGGAAAGCCACGGGGTGGCCACAAGCCCTAGGGGTGTGCCCTAGGGGGGCGCCCCTGGGCTTGTGCCCCTCCCTCCGTGACTCTCCTGCATCGCCTCTTTGCCTTATATATTCTCAAATATTACAGAAACCCTAGAGGGAGCAACGAAAATACTTTTCCATTGCCACAGGTCTCTGACCTCGTGAGATCCCATCTGGAGGCCTTTTCCGGTACTCTACCGGAGAGGGATTCAATCACGAAGTGCTTCTAAATCAACCTTGCTACCTCTCCAATGATGCGTGAGTAGTTTACCACAGATCTATGGGTCCATAGCTAGTAGCTAGATGGCTTCTTCTCTCTCTTTGATCTTCAATACAATGTTCTCCTTGATGTTCTTGGAGATCTATTCGATGTAATTTTCTTTTGCGGTGTGTTTGTCGAGATCCGATGAATTGTGGATTTATGATCAGATTATCTATGAATATTATTTGAGTCTTCTCTGAATTCTTATATGCATGATTTGATATCTTTGTATTTCTCTTTGAATTATTGGTTTGGTTTGGCCAACTAGATTGGCAGTTCTTGCAATGGGAGAGGTGCTTAGTTTTGGGTTCAATCTTACGGTGTCCTCACCCAGTGATAGAAGGGGTAGCGAGGCATGTATTGCATTGTTATTATCAAGGATAAAAAGATGGGGTTTATATCATATTGCATGAGTTTATCCCTCTATATCATGTCATCTTGCTTAAAGCGTTACTCTGTTCTTATGAACTTAATACTCTAGATGCATACCGGATAGCGGTCGATGTGTGCAGTAATAGTAGTAGATGCAGCCTGGAGTCGGTCTACTTGGCACGGATGTGATGCCTATATTCATGATCATTTGCCTTAGATATCGTCATAACTTTGCGCTTTTCTATCAATTGCTCGACAGTAATTTGTTTACCCACCGTATGCTTTATTCAAGAGAGAAGCCTCTAGTGAAACCTATGGTCCCGGGGTTTATTTTCCATCTTATATTTTCATATCTATAAAACCAAAAACCCAAAAATATCTTGCTGCAATTATTTTGTATTTACTTTATTTAGCTTTTTACTTTAGTTTTAGATCTATCTCTATCAGATCTCACTCTTGTTCGTGACGTTGAAGGGATTGACAACCCCTTTTCCGCGTTGTGTGCAAGTGTTTGTTAGTTTGTGCAGGTGCATATATTGGTGTAACACCCCATATGTAATACCTTCCTTATATGGCATTATAAGCTTTTACCATTTGATCCTTGTTCTTCCTTGGGGGGTTCTTTTCATTTATGCCATCGCCTTCATATTGCATTGTCATGTTTTTCATTATTTGCATTATCATGCATATTGCTTCATCATCATCTTTGCATCATGATCATCATGGCATTTCACTTGTCTTTGTGTTTTACTCATTCCTAGTATGTTAAGTGAGTTCCTCATGATCTTGTTGTAGTGGTGGATGCAAGCATGCCCAATCCTTAAACCCCCTTTCAACTTGCACCACTTCTTCTCATTTCTTTTCCATTCTTTAAATTTTGCAAGTGGCTTAACCTCTTCTTTTAATTGTTCATCTCCTTCCTACTTCTTTGGTACCTTGTCCTAAGTCACCTTGCAAAATCTCAACCCATTTGGAAATGATTTGGTCAGGTTCAAAAATGACTAAAGTTTGAACCATATTCAAACTTGTTTTATTTTTCTACCTCTAAAAATGCCCAAGTCATTTTTATAAAATAGGGCATAATTCCAGGAGCTAGGGGATATTTTATTTTCCTCCTAATTCCTTTTCTTTTGACCTGGGCTTTTCTTTTGTTTTCTGTCTGAAGAAAATAGAAAAAGAAAAGGCACCGGCAGCAGCAGTGCAGCCCAGCAGCAGCCACCTAGGCCTTGGGCCTCTCCCTCACCTGCATCTCAGCCCACGCAGCAGCAGCCTGCTAATCCTCCGATTCCTTTTCTCACTCAGGCCGACACAACCCTCTCTTGCACTCGTCCCACGTGGCAGCGCAGGGCCCATCTGTCAGCAGGGTAGGCTGTAGCTCTCACCCTCCCCTTTCTTCCACCTCTCCTCCTCTGCTTTACACGTCCGCCATGGCCACGGTGGCCGGGCCAGCCATGTCCACACCTACTCCTCTAGGGTTTCCCCTTTGCCGCCGCCACCCAGGGTTCTTCCCCTTCTCTCCTTTCTCCTTCCCCGTGAGCACCCAAGCGTGGCTGAGAGCACGCTCGTCGTCGTCGCTGCCCTCCGTTCACCTCCAGCCGCCTTCTCCAAGTCCGTCGGCTTCCCTGTCGTCCCCGTCTTCCTCTGCGTCCACTATGTCGTCGAGGAGATCGCCAAGTCCGCGCCTTGCTTCCTCCTCTACTCCCATCTTCTCCTCGGTCAGAGGTCGTGCCGAGGTTCAGAGGTCGACCGCGTCGCCGTAGGCTCGTCTCCGTCACCGTCTTCTTGTCCTAGGGTAAGGAGGTATACCCGGCTTTCCTCACTCCTCATTCTCAACGCTGGATGATCCTTGTAGGAGATGCTAGGATCGCGCCTTCGCCATGATCTCGATGCTCCGGAGTAGCCCGTTTTTTTATGTAGCTGCCGTTCTTCCGTAGCGTGCCCTAGTGTTCCTCCCTCTGGATCCCCTCGCGCACCACGACCTGCTTGCACCCCCACCTGCCGCAGCGCCCGCAGGCTCACCCGCGCACGCAAGTGCAGGCGCACGGCCTCGCCGTGTCCCGCCTCTATTACTCCCGCTTCTTGCGTGCTGGATGATGAACTCGAGCTCCGGGCTCGCTCCTTCACTCTCACTGCACGCGCGCACCCCCTGCTGTACCCACGTTACCACCGTGCACCTAGGCCCTGCCGCCGCCGTTGCTGCCGCCGGCGTCGTCGTCAGTCGGCTCCGTTCTGGTGCAGAGCAGACCTGGGAGTAGGGCTTGTTCAATACGAGCAGAGCCCGAATCCTATCAGCTTCATGCACCTGGCCCAGTGGCCTGAGCCTTTCCCTCGCATCTCGCAGACCTGGGTTTGAAACCCCACCAGGCTAGTTGAATTTAGGCCCCTTTTGCTTTCTTTGTCCCGCTGACATGCTGGCCCCACATGGCAGCCTCAGCGCACTCACACACACTCCCGCACCCACGCAGGCGCCACATCAGCCCGCTGGACCCACTAGTCAGTGGCCGTGATGTAGGATCGAAGAAGTAGGTCTAGAGGGGGGGGGGGTGATTAGACTACTTGACAAGATAAAATTTCTGTCTTTTATCAAGGACAGATTTTGGCAGTTTTGCAATGAAGATCAAGTCAAGTAACATACTACACATGCAATTCTAGAGTATGGGCAGCGGAAAGTAAATTGCATATATAGTAAAGAGAGGTGGAGAAGATCAAACGCAGTTTGGTGACACGGAGATTTTTGTCGTGGTTCCGATAGGTGGTGCTATCGTACATCCACGTTGATGGAGACTTCAACCCACGGAGGGTAACGGCTGCGCGAGTCCACGGAGGGCTCCACCCACGAAGGGTCCACGAAGAAGCAACCTTGTCTATTCCATCATGGCCTACGCCCACGGAGGACTAGCCTTACTCGGGGTAGATCTTCACGAAGTAGGCGATCTCCTTGCCCTTACAAACATCTTGGTTCAACTCCACATCATCAAGACGGAGGCTCCCAAGCGACACCTAACCAATCTAGGAGGCAC
>LR738711.1:849685114-849732803 GCA_902687465.1 Secale cereale | reverse complement strand
TTGACCAATCTCGGTCAGACCGAAGTGAAAACTCGGTTAGACCGAAAGTTCAAATATAGTGAACGTTGGGATTTTCGGTGGGACCGAAAATACCATCTCGGTGAGACCGAAAGTGCTTCTGATATGAACGTTGGAGATATCGGTGAGACCGAGAAAGAAAACTCGGTTGGACCGATTTGAGAAAGAGCAGGAACATGCCAGAATCGGTGGGACCGAAAATGAATTATCGGTGAGACCGATTTGAGTCAAGACAGAACCTTGCCCATTTCGGTGAGACCGATAATGCAAACTCGGTTATTCCGAAATGATGTGAAATGGTTACAGAAGGTTGGCAGTTCAGTTTCGGTGAGACCGATCTCAAACTCGGTGTGACCGATTTTTCTAGGGTTTGGGATATGGCTGAGGTGGTTCATCTCGGTGGGACTGAGTTGGAGAAATCGGTGTGACCGAGATTACTTATGGGTGTGTGCTAAGTAGTGAATAGTGCTGATAGTTGAGGGAGCTAGATCACCAAGCACTTGAGCAACCAGATCATTAACACAACCTCATCCCCTTTTAATAGTATTGGCTTTCCTATGGACTCAATGTGATCTTTGATCACTAAACCAAAAATGGAGTCTTGAGCTTTTGCCAATGCTTGCCTTAGCATTTGAGGGGTCCACTTCTTCAGTCATCTTGCCATACCAATGTGATTGGGTTTCCTGAAACATACTTGATAAAAGCATTAGTCCAACCACAAAGTATGTTGTCATTAATTACCAAAACCACCCAGGGAGCAAATGTGCTTTCAATCTCCCCCTTTTTGGTAATTGATGGCAACACACTGAAATCATACTAAACAAGACATCAAAGCTTATTGAAAGAAAGACAGAATTATCATGAAAGCTTTGACAAGCATGTAGTACACAGGCTCCCCCTACAAGTGTGCAAGATTTTCATAGATTATGGTTTTGGACTACCACAAGCACACAAGAGAGATAAGCAAGATGTGCTACATGCAGCTTGGCTATATGCATCAGAGCAGAAGAAAAGGAATTGAGTGATAATGCATATGTGCATGGTGATTTCTTGCAAACAAGTATTTACAAGCAAGTCACCATCATGCACATTCTGCAAGATGCATATACTTACCTTGAGGTTCCTTGGCATTGTACCTGAAGAGATAAACTTGGGAAAACAAGGTTAGATAACACAAGAGTATTTCTTCAACCAACTGCAAGAACATCAAGAGTACCAAGCCAGGGAGGACATGTATAAAGAGTGTCTCATATTGAGCACAGGCTTGAATCAGCAAACATGTCTCCGAAGCTAAAAGATTTTCAAGAGAATGATGCCAATTGTAAAACACGACAAAGCTTTGATGTGATTCTCTCCTCCTTAAGATAAGATTGCTTTTCTTCTTCCCCTAAGTCTTCTCTTCTCCCCTACTCCCCCTACTCCCCCTAAGTCCTCTCCCCCTTTGACATCAAGTGCCGAAAAGGACAGCAAACTAGGTAGGGCAGGAAAAATGGAAAGAAAGAAGGAAAGAAGTGGGATCCTTAAGAATCACAACAGGGCAAATAAGAACATTCAGAGAAACAATTTGAGTATTTAAATTTGAGTCTTCTCCTCCTTAAGTTTTAAAATTTTGAGTGGAGCTGCAGAAGTAGATGTCCTGGAAGTTAAATCGGTGACACCGAATTAGATGGATCGGTGGGTCCGAATCCTTTTTCGGTTAAACCGAAAATGTTAAATTGGTGACGCCGGGTTTATTCCAAGGAAATACAGAAATAATTCAGCTCACTTTGCGAGGAAAGTTTCAAAATATTTGCAATGAATGTGTAAAAGATTTTCGGGGAATTGATCAGAGCCATAAAAAGATTTCCAGAAGGATATTCACAAAGAAATATAAGAAAAGAAATAAAAAAAGATTCCCAGATGAAGTTTTTTTTTTTAGAGAAAATAGAAAGACTCCAAAAACATATGTACTTCATCTAGATAAAGGTCGGCGACAAAGTCACCTATGTTTGAGTATATTGACTTAGGAGTCAAATGAGGACATTTGATCATAGGTCATACTCATCGTTTAAGCTCAAAATGGGATTGCCATTTTTCGATTAAGCATTTGATGTGATCACATCTTATGAAGCTGCTTGTACTCATGACTTTGAGCAAAGCTCCTCAAAGATGTGAAGAACATACCTTGGGCTTGTTGTTGCTTTGCTCATGTAGGTAAGCTTGATGTAGGTGCTCATTGAATGTGAAGTTGGAGCGCCATTTCTACTTGTGTAGATCATCTTCCTACATGGGTTAGGCAAGCAAGGAAATACTCGAGGATATCCAAGATGACAAGAGTGAAATACTAGATGTATAAGATGTCAAAAAGGATATGTGGAATTTTGTTCCTTGAACTCAACATCCCAAAGGGCTAGATACTTGGTCAATGGCAAGATTACTCATGATTTGAGTGTGTGGTAATCTTGTGGAATGTAGATCATCCAAGTACCTGCAAGGAGTTAGATGCAATACAAGGAGGCAAATGTGTCCAAGACATATGATCATCATCATAAGAGAAATATCAAGGATTAGTCAAGTAGGCTCATGCCTTGCATGCATCAATGGAGTTATCACTCCAAGTTTGAAGCATCAATGATGTTCAACTCACTCCTTAAGCGACAAAACACCTTCTCATCAAGAGGTTTTGTAAAGATATCAGCAAGTTGTTTGTCAGTACGAACATGCTTAAGATTAATGTCACCCTTGGCAATATGATCACGAATAAAATGGTGACGAACTTCAATATGCTTTGTTCGAGAGTGTTGCACTGGATTGTGTCCAATTTTAATAGCACTCTCATTGTCACAAAGCAAGGGAACACGTCTCACATGTATCCCATAATCCTTAAGCGTTTGTGTCATCCATAGCAATTGAGCACAACACGAACCAGCAGCAATATATTCCGCTTCAGCAGTGGATAATGATACCGAATTTTGTTTCTTGGAGGACCAAGATACAAGGGATCGACCAAGGAATTGACATGTACCCGAAGTTGACTTTCTATCAACCTTGTCACCGGCATAGTCCGAGTCGGAATAGCCAACAAGATCGAAAGAAGCTCTCTTAGGATACCAAATGCCAAAGTTTGGTGTGTGTATCAGGTATCTCACTATCCTTTTAACAGCTTTAAGATGACATTCTTTAGGGGCTGCTTGATATCGCGCACACATGCATACACTCAACATTATGTCAGGACGAGAAGCACAAAGATATAGCAGAGAACCAATCATAGAACGGTAAACCCTTTGATCAACGGGTTCTCCATCTTTTGTCAAGTCATTATGTCCACTAGTAGGCATGGGGGTACTCATACCTTTGCTTTCTTGCATGTTGAACTTCTTGAAGAGATCCTTGGTGTACTTTGTTTGTGAGACAAAAGTACCCTCCTTAGATTGCTTGATTTGCAACCCAAGGAAGAATTTGAGTTCACACATCATGGACATTTCATACTTCTCCGACATGAGCTGTCCAAACTTCTTGCTAAAATGGGGGTTAGTTGAACCAAAGATAATATCATCAACATATATTTGGCACACAAATAGTTCACCATTAACCCTTTTTGTGAACAGCGTTGAGTCTATCTTTCCAATCTCAAAGCCTTTTTCAAGAAGAAAGCTAGTTAAGCATTTGTACCAAGCTCTAGGGGCTTGTTTAAGACCATAAAGAGCTTTATGCAACTTGTAAACATGATTAGGCTTTTTGGGATTCACAAAACTGGGAGGTTATTTAACAAATACTTCCTCCTCAATTTCACCATTTAGGAAAGCACTTTTGATGTCCATTTGATAGAGAGTAATATCATGGTGATTGGCATAGGCAAGAAGAATGCGAATGGACTCAAGTCTAGCAACGGGGGCATAGGTCTCACCATAGTCCATACCTTCGACTTGTGTGTAACCTTGAGCTACGAGACGAGCCTTGTTGCGGATGACTTGTCCATCTTCATCTTGCTTGTTCCGAAACACCCATTTGGTTCCAATGATGTTTTGATCATCGTTGGGCTTCTCTACCAAAGTCCACACCTTGTTCCTCTCGAAGTTGTGTAGTTCTTCGTGCATAGCGTTCACCCAATCCGGGTCTTTAAGTGCTTCTTCTACCTTCATAGGTTCAATACTAGAAATAAATGAGTAATGCTCACAAAAGTTAGCTAAGCGAGTTTTAGAGCGAGTAATTCTCCCGGAGTTGATGTCATTCATCATTTGTTCCACGGGATGATTTTTCTTGACTCTTGCTCGGACTCGGGATAGCTTTTGTTGATGTTGTGGCTCAGCTTCCTCATCATCTTCATCTTCCTCTTCTTCTTCTTCTTCTTCATTGTTGTTGGTGTTGTCTTGAGGTGGTGGAGAAGGAGGTTGTGGTGGATCTTCTTGTTGCATTTCCTCATCTTGGTGAGTTCCACTTGTGGAGGCCTCCATGTTGCCTTGAGGTTCATCTCTCTGTGAGGTAGGTGGCTCCACATATGTAGATGAGGTACTCTCCTTCACTTCCATGGGACGGATCTTTCCAATAGATAAATCTTGGATTGCTTCCGATGGGTCCTTGTCTCCTACATCAATAGGCATTTGCTCTACTTGCGAGCCATTAGATTCATCAAACTTCACATCTACCGTCTCTTCAACCTTTCGGGTGAAATTATTGTAGACACGGTAGGTGTGGGAGTTCGATCCATAACCAAGAAGAAAGCCTTCATGAGATTTAGGAGCAAATTTAGATCGACGATGCTTATCAAGAATATAGCATTTTGAACCAAAGACACGAAAGTATCCCACTTGGGGTTTGTTACCGGTGAGAAGCTCGTATGATGTCTTGCCAAGGAGCTTATGAAGATAAAGCCTGTTGATGGCATGACAAGCTGTCTCAACGGCTTCTCCCCAAAAGTGCTTCGGTGTCTTGTATTCATCGAGCATCGTTCTTGCCATCTCTATGAGCGTTCGGTTCTTCCTCTCAACAACTCCATTTTGTTGAGGCGTGTACGTAGCCGAGAACTCATGTAGAATTCCTTCCTCATCGAGAAAAGACTCTACATTGGCGTTCTTGAACTCCGTTCCGTTGTCACTCCGAACTTTCTTGATCTTCACCTCAAATTGATTTTGGGCCTTTTTGGCAAAGGTCTTGAAGATCCTCTGAACCTGGGATTTATCATCAAGGAAAAATACCCACGTAAATCTGGAATAATCATCAACTATAACTAGACCAAAGGAGTTACCACCAAGGCTTTTGTAAGCATTGGGACCGAAGAGATCCATATGAAGAAGCTCAAGCGGTCTCCTTGTGGTCATGATGTTTTTCACGGGATGACTTCCACCAACTTGTTTTCCTGCTTGACAAGCACTACAAAGTCTGTCTTTGTCAAAGAAAACATCTTTAACACCAAGAATATGATCACCTTTGATCAGCTTATCTAGATTACGCATACCAACATGTCCTAGCCTTCTATGCCATAACCAACCTTTAGAGGATTTAGCAATGAAGCAAGCTCTAGGTTGGGCTTTCTTAGTGAAATCAACAATATATAGATCACCTCTACGAATACCAGTAAAAGCCATGTTTTGATTATCACGACGAAAGACTTGGCAATCTACTTTGGTGAATAGCACATTGAATCCAAAGTCAGCTAATCTAGACACGGAAAGTAAATTGTATCCAAGAGATTCTACAAGCATGACATTTTGAATAGAGCTATCATGAGATATGGCCACCTTACCAAGGCCAAGTACCTTACCCTTGGAGTTGTCTCCAAAAGTCACATACTTGCGTGGACCATCGTTCTTTGCAAGCTCTCGAAACATGTCTTTGTCTCCGGTCATGTGATCGGTGCATCCACTGTCGAGAATCCACTCTTTTCCACCGGACAAGTAGTCTCTCATATTTGCCATGAGATTGAGACTCTTCATGACTTTGTCTAGCTCGGTGTCCGAATCAGAGTAATCATCATCATGCTCATGCTCATCATCATATTGACCCATAGATTGTTCATCATCAACACCTAGGTCAATTTGATAAGTATTTGCATTAGTTTGGTCAATGGAATAATAATCTTCGGAATGTAATGCAAGAGCATTTCTAACTCTAATATTGATAAGACCGGGATCACCCTTCTTTTTCATAAGATCACGAAGCTCAAAAAAACATTTATCAAAGTTGGGATCATTGGGGTGCAACCTATCAAATTCAATAGTCTTGTGTAGAATTTCATCAAGACCTCTCATAGAGTAGTCCGGATAAAGTTCTTCCAAGAATTTCCACATAGCATAGGCACACTCAAAATTTGTAACAAGATTAAGCAAGTCATCAGGTAACCCTCTAATGATAAGATTCACAGTTCTAAGGTTACGAAGCAAATCAAGCTCTTCATCCATGGTAGAGTGCAAGGGATCAACAGGAGGCACATAGGGGATCTTAACATATTTGCACAAATTGTACACCTTAAAGATACTAAGCATTTCAGACCTCCAAGAGTTATAGAACCTTCCATCAAGAACAGGCACTCTATGGCTAACACTCCCATCCGTAGACACGTCCATCTTCCTCCAATGGTGTGTAAACCAAAGCAATGGAGACCAATGCTCTGATACCAATTGTAGGATCGAAGAAGTAGGTCTAGAGGGGGGGGGGGTGATTAGACTACTTGACAAGATAAAATTTCTGTCTTTTATCAAGGACAGATTTTGGCAGTTTTGCAATGAAGATCAAGTCAAGTAACATACTACACATGCAATTCTAGAGTATGGGCAGCGGAAAGTAAATTGCATATATAGTAAAGAGAGGTGGAGAAGATCAAACGCAGTTTGGTGACACGGAGATTTTTGTCGTGGTTCCGATAGGTGGTGCTATCGTACATCCACGTTGATGGAGACTTCAACCCACGGAGGGTAACGGCTGCGCGAGTCCACGGAGGGCTCCACCCACGAAGGGTCCACGAAGAAGCAACCTTGTCTATTCCATCACGGCCTACGCCCACGTAGGACTAGCCTTACTCGGGGTAGATCTTCACGAAGTAGGCGATCTCCTTGCCCTTACAAACATCTTGGTTCAACTCCACATCATCAAGACGGAGGCTCCCAAGCGACACCTAACCAATCTAGGAGGCACCACCCCCCAAAAGGTAATAGACGGTGTTGATGATGATGAACTCCTTGCTCTTGTGCTTCAAGTGATAAACTCCCCAACACTCAACTCTCCTCACTGATATGGCTGTGGTGGAAGAAAGATTTGAGTGGAAAGCAACTTGGGAAGGCTAGAGATCAAGTTTCATATGGTAGGAATGGAATGGCTTGATCTCAACACAAGGGTAGGTGGTTCACTTCTCAGAAAGTGTATGATAGAAGTGGTGGTACTTTCTGATGGCTCTCCTCACGAATGAGGAGGGGGTGGAGGGGTATATATAGCCTCCACACAAAATCCAACCGTTACACACACATTTGACCAATCTCGGTCAGACCGAAGTGAAAACTCGGTTAGACCGAAAGTTCAAATATAGTGAACGTTGGGATTTTCGGTGGGACCGAAAATACCATCTCGGTGAGACCGAAAGTGCTTCTGATATGAACGTTGGAGATATCGGTGAGACCGAGAAAGAAAACTCGGTTGGACCGATTTGAGAAAGAGCAGGAACATGCCAGAATCGGTGGGACCGAAAATGAATTATCGGTGAGACCGATTTGAGTCAAGACAGAACCTTGCCCATTTCGGTGAGACCGATAATGCAAACTCGGTTATTCCGAAATGATGTGAAATGGTTACAGAAGGTTGGCAGTTCAGTTTCGGTGAGACCGATCTCAAACTCGGTGTGACCGATTTTTCTAGGGTTTGGGATATGGCTGAGGTGGTTCATCTCGGTGGGACTGAGTTGGAGAAATCGGTGTGACCGAGATTACTTATGGGTGTGTGCTAAGTAGTGAATAGTGCTGATAGTTGAGGGAGCTAGATCACCAAGCACTTGAGCAACCAGATCATTAACACAACCTCATCCCCTTTTAATAGTATTGGCTTTCCTATGGACTCAATGTGATCTTTGATCACTAAACCAAAAATGGAGTCTTGAGCTTTTGCCAATGCTTGCCTTAGCATTTGAGGGGTCCACTTCTTCAGTCATCTTGCCATACCAATGTGATTGGGTTTCCTGAAACATACTTGATAAAAGCATTAGTCCAACCACAAAGTATGTTGTCATTAATTACCAAAACCACCCAGGGAGCAAATGTGCTTTCACGTGACTAGTCCAGGCTGGGTCTGTGTGGCTCCTTTTCTTTTCTTCTTTTTGTTTAAATTTAGTTTTCTGCATTTTCTTTTGCATATTCATATCTTTTAATATATGCATCTGTTCAAAATACTTTATATATGAAAACTGCCTAGTTTTTAGTGTAGAATGCAGTTTGTTGCCATGTTAAAAACATTTAAATTTCTGTTTGAATTATTTTGAGTTTAAAATATGCTTAAACTTGATAAATTCATAACTAAATAACCATAGCTCCAAATTTGGCAAACTTTATATGCATTTGGGGTGGAAAAATGTGTAGATTAAGTTGGTCCTGTTACTTTGCATGTTTAGCAACTCTAAAACATGGTTGCTATAGATCTATCCTATATGTGTTTTTGATGTACATGGGAGTTTCCAGAAATTGTTGTTTGTTCTTTCCGGCCCATTTTAGATGCTAGCATGATGTTGTTGTTCCTAGTTGCACCCCTTGCCATGTTAAACAACCCGTAAAACTTGTTGGGTGCTTGTTTAATTCAACTACATAACCACTTGTGACTATGCTTGTTCTTGTTATCTTGTGCTTGATGTTTCCCCTACAAGTTTTGTGTTCTTGCATGTTGTCCTGTCACTTGTGCACTCATCTTGCCCCTAGGAGTTGCATCACATCCTGCCCATATTCATATGCATCATATCTTGCATCATGTGTTGAGCATTGCATGATGATTGATTGTTGTTCCGGTTTGTATTGTTGTGTTGGTTAGAGCCCAGTGATGATTTGGAGTTCGAGGTTCCTATCGAGGCATAGTTTGAGGAGCAAGGTTACGATCCCTCCGTGGACTTAACAGGCAAGATGACCATTCCCCGATATCACCTCTATCTTTGCCTATGCTAGTTGTCTCGTTCTTTAGATATGCCTCAATGCCTATTCCCGTTTGTCAGCCTCCTATTGTTGCCATGAAACACTCTAACCGCCTACCTAGCAAACCGTTGATTGGCTAAGTACGCTTTTGCTCAGCCCCTCTTATAGCGTTGTTAGTTGCAGGTGAAGTTTGAAGATTGCTTCATGCTCAGAATTGTTTTATTGGGTTAACACAATATGTATCTATTATAAACTAATGCACCTATATATTGGCAATGGGTGGAAGGCTTGGCCTTCTGCCTGGTGTTTTGTTCCACCCATGCCACCTTAGGACCCGATAAACCAGTGTTATGTTCCTTGATTTTGCATTCCTAACACGGTTGGGGTTTATGGGCCCCCCCTTGATAATTCGCACTGCTTAAAGCTTTTCTAGCACGGCCCAACATTGGTTTTACATTTTCCTAACAACTAAAACTTGCATAGGGTGTTGCAAACCCGAGTTCTTAATTAACAACCCGGGCTAGTGCTCCTCATGAGTGTTGGTCCAAACTGGGCAGACTGCGGGGCCGCCTTGTGGAAACCCGAGGTATCTGGTATATACCTGTAGGATGACCCATCCGGTCATGGCCTGAGACGAGATACGCGCGGCTACTATCAGGGTGTCGGCACGCCAGGAGGTCTTGCTGGATTAGTTTTACCTTTGTCAAAATATCTTGAGCACGGGATTCCGAGGATACTCGGGTCTTCCCACTTTGGAGTTGCGACTCCGCAGATCGTGAGCTTGTGATGGGCTAAGTTGGGACACCCCTGCAGTGTTTGATCTTTCGAAAGTCTTGCCCGCGATTATGTGGCAGATGTGAATTTGTTAATATCCAGTTGTAGATAACTTGACACCATATTCATAAGAATACACAACCTATGTGAGTAACCGTGATGGTCTCTTTCCGAAGGGCTTCGGGAAGTGAACACAGTGGGGTTATGTTTGACCGTGAGTAGCTAGGATCACTTCTTGATCAACTTGGCGACCGTTGGCACTTTTCTCCTCTCGCTCTAAACTCGTAAGCTAGTTGCTTAGTGCTTGCCGCAAACACTTTAATACCTGTTCCACACCTAAGGCTTTGGTAGTTTTGATACCCGGGAACGGGGTTGCTGAGTCCTTGTGGCTCACAGATTACAACACACACCAGATGCAGGTACCGCTGAGAACAATGTAGGAGATGGATCAAAACTTCAGTGGGAGTTCGATGAAAAGTGTGGTCGTTACTATGTTTCGTATCCCGACGATCAGTAGTGGTTCTTACTAGGAGGATCCGGGCTTGTGTTTATGATATCTTTCTCGTTTGGATTTCGTCCGTAGTCTGACCCCGTGCTATTCGGATGATTGTATGTTATTGTATTCATTGTGTGACGTGGCGAGTGTAAGCCAACTATCTTTTACATTTTCATCCCTGAACTTTTACATGAGATGTGCAAAGATACCATACTTGAGATCATTCCAGAATGCGCTTATGTCTCTAAGTCGTGCCTCTACACGTAGGAGACATAGTCGCATCCTGGGCATTACAAGTTGGTATTCGGAGCCTTCTCCGACCTAGGAGCCCCCTGATTGATCGAACCACTGATGGTTGAGTCTAGGCACACACAAAAATGTTTTGAGTCCTATATATATATCGGAGAGTAGGATTTCTTTTTACTCCTCATCCCCTTCATCGCTCTGGTGAGGACTCCTGACGTTGTTCTATCTCCTCTAGTCTAAAAAATTTCACCAATTTTTTTAGGATCACGCAGGTATTGTTTGGATTGTTCCGATATCTTTGTGAAGAGAACATTATTCTTGATGCCTCCTGTCATTTAGGGGTTGTGGCAGTGTCCCGGGGAGTTGAGCTTCGAGGTGTTGTCGTCACAAATGTATCATAGTGGTTCTAGAATACCAGAGGCGGCCGACATCGAAAACTCTTCTATGCATGTCCGGTGGTGAGATAACCCCGACGTCACCCAGTACTGGGGAGATAGTTCGGGAGTATTGCCACAACTAGTATAGCGGATGCATTTCGAAGGTCCGAGGTAAACAGTTTCCGAAGATGACTGTTTATGTGTTGACGGATGGATACAGCTAGATGTAGGTTTAGAGTTGAGTGCGCGGTGCTTCCCCTGCATCCCCAACACCAGATTGCATAACCGGAAAGCTTCGGGAATTAATAGGTGGGTTTCAAGTAGCTCGTAGGTAATCTTCCAACGAGTGCATGATATGAGGTTTGGGGTTCAACGTCTAGTGAAGAGGTTTCATGCGCGTTGTTCCAATTGAGAGTTGCATCTTAAAGGATCCTTGGCTATGCTGATCCAGGGATTGCAAGACCCTTTGTAACACGTACCATGGGGCATTCAGCACGAACATGTGGGACGAAACTTCTATTATGTATTTGTTCCATCTGTACCTTGTTGTTTTATGCTATCATTTTGTTCTCCCAAGTGGCGTCTCGACAAGTTGTTGTACCATTAAGCTATGGAATTCATTTGTTCAATTTTGTTCGGATGTTCATTGTGAAGACTATATGTTGCAATATCTAGCTGTTGATTCAGCTTATCTATTATTGTGCTTCAATGGTTAATAGTTGTCATCATCTTCAGGATGGCACCTAAGAAGGTTCCCAACCCGAACCAAGAGGGTGAAGAAGAGCATCCTCCTGAGCGTCCTCCTTCCCCTCCTCCTCCGTCTGAGGCATGGAGAGCGATTATGCAGGCAACCAACCAGAACACTCAGATGCTCATGCAAATGATGCATAATTTCCATGCCAATCAAGCAAATCAAGGCAATCAAGGGAACCAAGGCCAAGGAAATATGTTCAATCAACCTCACTTTGCGACACTGAACCAATTCTTGGCAAACCAACCAAAGTCTTTCAGTTTCTGCGTTGATCCACTCGATGCGGAAGGTTGGATCATAGATATCAAGAAACACTTTGAATGCAGTAACGGCAGAACTGAAGATTATGTCAAGTTTGCCGCCTTCCAACTCAAAGACCAAGCTGCAGATTGGTGGCAACAGTACAAAGACTCTAGAGGTGGTCGTGAGATCTCGTGGACTGATTTCTGCCACGATTTCCGTTCTCATCACATTCCAACAAGTGTCATTGAAGGCATGCGTGAGCAATTCCGCAACCTGAAGCAAGGCACCATGTCCGTCTACCAATACAATGTCAAGTTCCAGAATCTTGCCCATTATGCGAAGCAAGACATCCCCGATGCCAAGAGCAAAATCTACCAGTTCCGAGGTGGTCTGAAAGATGAACTCCAACTTGCTCTCACCTTGTTCTTGCCGAACGAATTTGATCAATTCTACAATATGGCTCTCAAGCAAGAGGCAGCTCAACTCAAGTGTGAAGCTTCCAAAAAGAGGATCGGAGATGCTGTTCACTCCTCCTCTTCCTCTCAAGTGGTTGCCAAGCAGCAGAAGTTCTGGCTACCGCCTCCTCCAGTGCTCCGTCCTCCAAGCAACAACAAGCACTCAGGTGGTCGTGGATTCTCCCACCCACCCTACCCAAGCAACCAGTCCAAGCCTCAGTTCCAAGCTCCAAGACCAAGCGGTCCTTATCATCAGCCACTTTCAGAAGTTACTTGCAACAAGTGTGGTCAGAAGGGTCACTATGCAAACAAGTGTACTCAAAGGTGTCTTCCGCCTCCTCCTCGTGTCAGCAATGCTATTGTCAAGCACAATCCCAAGCATGCAAGAGTGAACCTGATGAATGCAGCTCAAGCAGAGGATTCTTCTGATGTGATAATTGGTAATCTTCCAGTTAACTCAATTCCTGCAAAAGTCTTGTTTGATTCGGGTGCATCACGTTCTTTCATATCTCACCCATTTGCATCGAAGCACAATTTTGACACCGAAGTATTACCAAGGACTTTACAAATTATTTCTCCGGGCAAACACATGACTGCTAACGTGATGGCTCCAGATATCTCTATTCATATGGGTGACTACAATTTTTTGGTTTCTCCGGTTGTTCTCGGCAACTCGGACATTGATCTTATTCTTTGGATGGATTGGATCTTGAAGCATGATGCTCTTATTGATTGTGCAAACAAAGAGGTCAATCTAACTCATCCTTCTGAAGACGTGATTATCTTCGTAGCTCGAGATAACACAATCAGGCCATTCTCTCTCAATGACAAGGGCGAGATTAATGCCATTTCCCAGATTCCGATGGTTTGTGAATATGAGGATGTATTCCCTGAAGAGCTTCCAGGCATGCCTCCCAACCGTCCAGTTGAATTCGTCATTGAACTTGAACCCGGTACCGAGCCAGCCTATCGGCGTCCGTACAAGCTTTCTCCTAAAGAGTTGAAGGAGCTGAAGAAACAACTCGATGAGCAAGAACGAATGGGTCTAATCAGACCAAGTACTTCTCCTTGGGGCTGTGGTGTTCTTTTTGTCAAGAAAAAGGATGGCACGAAACGCCTTTGCGTTGATTACCGGCCATTGCACAAGAAGACAATATAGAATAAGTACTCGCTCCCCAATATCAATGAATTGTTCGAGCAGCTCAAAGGAGCCAAGGTTTTCTCAAAGCTCGATCTCCGGATGGGTTACCATCAGATTCGTATCCTTGAATAGGATATTCCCAAGACCGCATTCAGAACGAGTTATGGATCCTATGAATACACGGTCATGTCTTTCGGGCTTGCAAATGCTCCACCCACTTTATCTCGGATGATGCACTTCATATTCAACCCCTACACGATTGAATTCGTTCTCGTCTACCTTGATGATATCTTGGTATTCTCCAAGAATAAAGAAGACCATGCCAAGCACCTCCGTTTTGTCCTTGACAGGCTCCGTGAGCACCGGTTCTATGCGAAGTTCTCCAAATGTGAATTCTGGCTTGATAAAGTCCTCTATCTTGGCCATACTATCTCTGCCGAGGGCATTTCTGTTAACCCTGAGAAGGTTGAAGCTGTTGTCAACTGGGAACCTCCTCAGAATGTCAAACAACTCCGAAGTTTCCTCGGTCTCACAAGCTATTGCAGAAGGTTCGTTGAGAACTTCTCCAAGATTGCCAAGCCTCGTTCCAACTTGCTGCAGAAGAATGTCAAGTAGTTGTGGACTCCTGATTGTGATGTGGCATTCAAGACACTCAAAGAGAAGCTCATTTCTGCTCCGGTTCTTACTCCTTCGGATGAGTCCAAGCCTTATGAAGTCTTTTGTGATGCCTCATTGCAAGGTCTTGGTGGTGTTATCATGCAAGACAAGAAGATCGTTGCTTACACTTCACGTCAGCTTAAACCAAATGAGAAGAATTACCCCACACATTATCTTAAGCTAGCAACAGTTGTTCATGCCTTGATCACGTGGAGACACCTTCTGTTGGGCAGAAAAGTGGACATCTTCACCGATCACAAGAGCTTGAAGTACATCTTCACTCAGCCAAACCTTAACCTTCGCCAGACTCATTGGGTTGAGATGATTCAAGAGTACGATCCAAGCATTGAGTATACTCCTGGCAAGGCCAATGTCATTGCAGATGCCTTGAGCAGAAAGGCTTATTGCAACAGTCTCCTTCTCAAACCGTTCCAACCTGAACTTTGTGAATCATTTAGGAAGCTCAACCTCCAAGTTGTTCCGCAAGGATTTCTTGCCAACCTTCAAGTTGCTCCTACCTTGGAAGAACAAATCCGTGAGGCCCAACTCAGTGATGCTATGGTGCAGAAAGTGAAACATGGTATTGCTAAGGGTACTCCTAAGTACAAGTGCTATCACATTGATGACAGAGACACTTTGTTCTTTGAGGACATAATTGTGGTTCCCAAAGGTGATCTCAGGAAGCTCATAATGAACGAAGCACATGACTCACTCCTCTCGATACATCCAAGAAGCTCCAAGATGTACCATGACCTCAAGCAATCATATTGGTGGACTCGCATGAAAAGGGAGATAGCCCAATTCGTGAACGAGTGTGATGTCTGCAGAAGAGTGAAGGCAGAGCATCAACGTCCAGCTGGACTCCTTCAACCTCTACCTATTCCCGAGTGGAAATTTGATCACATTGAGATGGATTTCGTCACCGGTTTTCCCAAGTCCAAGAGAAGAAATGATGCTATCTTTGTGGTGATTGACAAGCTAACTAAAGTGGCTCATTTTCTTCCAGTCAAAGAATCCATCAACGCACCTCAACTGGCAGAGCTGTACACCTCCAGAATTGTCTCTTTGCATGGCATCCCTCAAGTGATCTCCTCAGACCGTGGAAGCTTGTTCACTTCCAAGTTCTGGGATTCCTTTCAGTCAGCCATGGGCACCAAGATTCGCTTCAGCACAGCGTTTCACCCTCAGACTAGTGGTCAAGTCGAAAGAGTGACTCAAATCCTTGAAGATATGCTCAGAGCTTGTGTCATCTCCTTCGGTATGAAATGGGAAGATTGCCTTCCATTTGACGAATTCTCCTACAACAACAGCTTCCAAGCAAGTGCAGGCAAAGCACCGTTTGAAATTCTCTACGGCAGAAAGTGTCGTACCCCTCTCAACTCGTCCGAGACTGGTGAATGTCAACTCCTTGAAAATGATTTGATCTCAGAAGCCGAAGAAATGTGTAAAGTCATACGTAAGAATCTCAAGGCCGCACAATCGCGTCAAAAGAGCTACTATGACGGCAAGCATCGTGACATGGCTTTCGACATTGGTGATCATGTCTATCTCCGTGTTTCTCCCATGAAGGGCACCCAGAGGTTCGATATCAAGGGAAAACTTGCTCCAAGATACGTGGGCCCTTTCAAGATTCTTGGCAGAAGAGGCGATCTAGCCTACCAACTTGAGCTTCCCTCCAACTTTGCAAATGTGCACGATGTGTTTCACGTGTCACAAATCCGCAAGTGCTTCAAGACGCCTGAACACACCATTCCTTTCAAAGAGATTGATCTTCAGCAAGACTTGTCTTATCGTGAGCACCCCGTTGCTATCCTTGAAGAAACTGAGTGCAAGACCCATAACAAGTCCATCAAATTCTTGAAAGTGAAGTAGTCACACCGTACCGACCAAGAAGCTACATGGGAACGAGAAGATCATCTCCGTTTCGAGTATCCCGCCTTCTTTCAGTCCTAGATCTCGGGACGAGATCTTTTTGTAGTGGAGGAGAGTTTGTAACACCCCATATGTAATACCTTCCTTATATGGCATTATAAGCTTTTACCATTTGATCCTTGTCCTTCCTTGGGGGGTTCTTTTCATTTATGCCATTGCCTTCATATTGCATTGTCATGTTTTTCATTATTTGCATTATCATGCATATTGCTTCTTCATCATCTTTGCATCATGATCATCATGGCATTTCACTTGTCTTTGTGTTTTACTCATTCCTAGTATGTTAAGTGAGTTCTCATAATCTTGTTGTAGTGGTGGATGCAAGCATGCCCAATCCTTAAACCCCCTTTCAACTTGCACCACTTCTTCTCCTTTCTTTTCCATTCTTTAAATTTTGCAAGTGGCTTAACCTCTTCTTTTAAATGTTCATCTCCTTCCTACTTCTTTGGTACCTTGTCCTAAGTCACCTTGCAAAACCTCAACCCATTTGGAAATGATTTGGCCAGGTTCAAAAATGACAGAAGTTTGAACCATATTCAAACTTGTTTTATTTTTCTACCTCTAAAAATGCCCAAGTCATTTTTATAAAATAGGGCATAATTCCAGGAGCTAGGGGATATTTTATTTTCCTCCTAATTCCTTTTCTATTGACCTAGGCTTTTCTTTTGTTTTCTGTATGAAGAAAATAGAAAAAGAAAAGGCACCAGCAGCAGGAGTGCAGCCCAGCAGCCAGCAGCAGCCGCCTGGGCCTTGGGCCTCACCCTCACCTGCATCTCAGCCCACGCAGCAGCAGCCCGCTAATCCCCCGGTTCCTTTTCTCACTCAGGCCGACCCAACCCTCTCTTGCACTCATCCCACATGGCAGCGCAAGGCCCATCTGTCCGCAGGGTAGGTTGTAGCTCTCACCCTCCACTTTCTTCCACCTCTCCTCCTCTGCTTTACACGTCCGCCATGGCCACGGTGGCCGGGCCAGCCATGCCCACCTCCCTATAAGATCCCCCTCGGTGTCGACACCCACTCCTCTAGGGTTTCCCCATCGCTGCCGCCACCCAGGGTTCTTCCCCTTCTCTCCTTTCTCCTTCCCCGTGAGCACCCAAGCGTGGCTGAGAGCACGCTCGTCGTCATCACTGCCCTTCGGTCACCTCCAGCCGCCTTCTCCAAGTCCGTCGGCTTCCCTGTCGTCCCCGTCTTCCTCTGCGTCCACTACGTCGTCGAGGAGATCGCCAAGTCCGCACCTGGCTTCCTCCTCTGCTCGCATCTTCTCCTCGGTCAGAGGTCACGCCGAGGTTCAAAGGTCGACCGCGTCGCTGTAGGCTCGTCTCCGCCACCGTCTTCTTGTCCTAGGGTAAGGAGGTATACCCGGCTTTCCTCACTCCTCCTTCTCAACGCTGGATGATCCTGTAGGAGATGCTAGGATCGCGCCTTCACCATGATCTCGATGCTCCGGAGTAGCCCGTTTTTTATGTGGCTGCTGTTCTTCCGTAGCGTGCCCGAGTGTTCCTCCCTCTGGATCCCCTCGCGCACATGACATGCTTGCACCCCCACTTGCCGCAGCGCCCGCACGCTCACCCGCGCACGCAAGTCCAGGCGCACGGCTGCTACTTCTCGAGCTTGCATTGTATTTCCTCGAAGAGGAAAGGGAGATACAACACAGTAGCGTAAGTATTTCCCTCAGTTTTTTAGAACCAAGGTATCAATGCAGTAGGAGACCACGCGTGAGTCCCTCGCACCTGCACAAACAAATAAGAACTTCGCAACCAACGCGATAAAGGGTTGTCAATCCCTTTACAGTCACGTACGAAAGTGAGATCTGATAGAGATGACAGTTGATATTTTTGGTATTTTTTAGTTATAAGAACAGAAAGTTAAAGCGGAAAAAGTAAAGTAGATGTAGATTTATATGTTGAGAATAGACCCGGGAGCCATAGTGTTCTCTAGTGGCTTCTCTCATGATAGCGATATTCTATGGCAGGTAAAGAAATTACTGTCGAGCAATTGATAGAAAAGCAAATAATTATGAGACTATCTAGGCATGATCATTATATATAGGCATCACGTCCGAGATAAGTAGGCCGAAACGACTCTGCATCTACTACTATTACTCCACACATTGACCGCTATCCAGCATGCATCTAGTGTATTGAGTTCATAAGAACAGAGTAACGCCTTAAGCAAGATGACATGATGTAGAGGGATAAACTCAAGCAATATGATATAAACCCCATCTTTTTATCCTCGATGGCAACAATACAATACGTGCCTTGCTGTCCCTACAGTCACTAGGAAAGGACACTACAAGATTGAACCCAAAGCCAAGCTCTTTTCCCATTGCAAGAACTATAGATCTAGTAGGCCAAACCAAACCAATAATTAGAAGAGACTTGTAAGGATATTATAATCATACATAAAGAGTTCAGAGAAGAACCAAATATTTCTCATAGATAATCTTGATCATAAACCCACAATTCATCGGATCTCGACAAACACACCGCAAAAAGAGGTTACATCAAATAGATCTCCTCGAAGACCGATGAGAACTTTGTATTGAGATCCAAAGAGAGAGAAGAAGCCATCTAGATACTAGCTATGGACCCGAAGGTCTGTTGTAAACTACTCACAACTCATGGTGAGGCGATGATGATGATGTAGAAGCACTCCATGGAAGATCCCCCTCCGGCGGAGCTCCGGAACAGGCCCCAAGATGGGATCTCACGGGAACAGAAGGTTATGGCGGTGGAACTAGGTTTTTCTCTGTTCATTTGATAGTTTCGGGGTATGTAGGCATATATAGGAGGAAGGAGGGTCACCGAGGGCCGTACGTGGGACCCACGAGACAGGGGGCGCGCCCTAGGGGGGGGGGGCGTGCCCCCCACCCTCGCGGGCACCACATAAGCCCTACTCCGTGGTTCTCAAGTCTCCCGTGCGTGATTTTCTCCAAAAATATCTCTCCTGAAGGTTTCATTCCGTTTGGACTCCGTTTGATATTCCTTTTCTGCAAAACCCTGAAACAGGCAAAAAACAGCAATCTGGACTGGGCCTTTGGGTTAGTAGGTTAGTACCAAAAATAATATATGTATGACAAAGCCCATTAAACATCCAAAACATCATAAATAATAGCATGGAACAATAAAAAATTATAGATACGTTGGAGACGTATCAAGCATCCCCAAGCTTAGTTCCTGCTCGTCCTCGAGTAGGTAAATGATAAAAACAGAATTTTTGATGTGGAATGCTAACTAACATAGTTTTTTCAATGTAATTCTCTTAATTGTGGCATGAATGTTCAGATCTGAAAGATTCAAGACAAAAGTCCATATTGACATAAGAAATAATAATACTTCAAGCATACTAACAAAGCAATCATGTCTTATCAAAATACTATGGCTAAAGAAAGTTATCCCTACAAAATCATATAGTCTGGCTATGCTCCCACTTCATCACACAAAATATTCATATCATGCACAACCCCAATTTTAGCCAAGCACTTGTTTTCATACTCTATTCTTTCAAACCTTTCAACTTTCACGCAATACATGAGCGTGAGTCATGGACATAGCACTATGAGTGGAATAGAGAGGTGGTTGTGGAGAAGACAAAAAGGAGGGAGATGGTCTCACATCAACTAGGCATATCAACGGGCTATGGAGATGTCCATCAATAGATATCAATGTGAGTGAGTAGGGATTGCCATGCAACGGATGCACTAGAGCTGAAAATGTATGAAAGCTCAACAAAAGAAACTAGTGGGTGTGCATCCAACTTGCTTGCTCACGGAGACCTAGGGCATTTGAGGAAGCCCATCGTTGGAATATACAAGCCAAGTTCTATAACGAAAATTCCCACTAGTATATGAAAGTGACTAAACATGAGACTCTCTATCATGAAGAACATGGTGCTACTTTGAAGCACAAGTGTGGAAAAAGATAGTAGCAATTGTCCCTTTCTATTTTCCTTTTTCTTTTCCCCCCTTTTTTTTGGCCTTTTTTTTCTTTGGCCTTTCTTTTCTCTCTCTTTTTTTGGAGGGGCTTTATTGATTTAGCCTTCCCTCACATGGGACAATGCTCCAATAATGATGATCATCACACTTTCATTGAATTACAACTCGATACTAGAACAAAGTATGACTCTATATGAATGCCTCCGGCGGTGTACCGGGATGTGCAATGAATCAAGAGTGACATGTATGAAAAATTATGCATGGTGGCTTAGCCACAAAGACGATGTCAACTACATGATCATGCATGTCAATATGACAATATGATGCATGTCATACGAACGGAACGATGGAAAGTTGCATGGCAATATATCTCGGAATGGCTATGGAAATGCCATGATAGGTAGGTATGGTGGCTGTTTTGAGGAATATATATGGTGGCTGTTTTGAGGAAGGATATATAGTGGGTGTATGGTACCGGCGAATGTTGCGCGGTACAAGAGAGGCTAGCAATGGTGGAAGGGTGAGAGTGCGTATAATCCATGGACTCAACATTAGTCATAAGAACTCATATACTTATTGCAAAAATCTACGAGTCATCAAAACAAAGCAATCAACGCATGCTCCTAGGGGGGAGGTTGGTAGGAGTTAACCATCGCGCGCCCCCGAGCTCCACACAAAGGTTGACACTTTATAAATACCTCATGCTCTAACTTCGTCACATAGCGGTTCACCATATGAGCATGCTACGGGAATCACTAACCTTAACACAAGCATTTCTCAATTTCATAATAACTCCACTAGCATGACTCTAGTATCACTATCCTCACATCTCGAAACAATTATCAAGCATCCAACTTCTCATCCTATTCAATGCACTTAGTGTGAAAGTTTTTAATAAATTGATATTGGATGTCTATCATGTGAAGACTAGTTTTATAGCCTAAGCACATTACCATGCTGTTTTAATAGACTCTCAAATTAATATAAGTGAAGCATGAGAGTTCAACAATTTCTTCAAAATATTATCACCACCGTGTTCTAAAAGATATAAGTGAAGCACTAGAGCAAAAACTATTCAACTCAAAAGATATAAGTGAGGCACATAGAGTGTTCTAAAAATTCCTAGGCCATATTTAACTCTCTCAAATAGGTGTGTCCAGCAAGGATAATTGTGGCAAACTAACAAGAAAAGACTCAAATTATACAAGACGCTCCAAGTAAAACACATATCATGTGGTGAATAAAAATATAGCTCCGAGTATAGTTATCGATAGATGAAGACGAAAGAGAGGATGCCTTCCCGGGGCATCCCCAAGCTTAGGCTTTTGGTTGTCCTTGAATTTTACTTGGGGTGCCATGGGCATCCCCAAGCTTAGGCCCTTGCTACTCTTTGTTCCATAATCCATCAAAGCAATACTCAAAACTTGAAAACTTCACAACACAAAACTTAGACAAAAATCTCGTGAGCTCCGTTAGTATAAGAAAGCAAACCACTACTCAAAGGTACTGCAATGAATTCATTCTTTGTTTATATTATTGTTAAACCTATTGTATTCCAACTTCTCTATGGTTCATACTTCCCAATATTACTCATAGATGCATTGAAATAAGCAAACAACACACGAAAAACAGAATCTGTCAAAAACAGAACAGTCTGTGGTAATCTGAAGGTTTCACATACTTCTGTAACTCCAAAAAATTCAAACTAAATTGGTAAACGTGAGGAATTTGTCTATTAATCATCTGCAAAAGCGAATCAACTAAATAGCACGTTCCAGTAAAATCTGATGATCATTCTAGCGAGCACTAATGATTCTGTTTTTTACATCAAGATCACATAAACTTCACACAAGTCTTCCCAAAGGTTCTACTTGGCACAAACACTAAACAAAACACAAAACCACATCTAAACAGAAGCTAGATGAAATATTTATTCCTAAACAGAAGCAAAAACAAAAAAAATATAAAATTGGGTTGCCTCCCAACAAGCGCTATCGTTTTACGCCCCTAGCTAGGCATGATACATGATAGATTTAGGCATTGCCGTCTTTGGAAGGCAATCCATAAGTGGCTCTCATAATAGATTCATAAGGTAATTTGATTTTCTTTCTAGGAAAGTGTTCCATGCCTTTCCTTAATGGAAATTGGAATATAATATTTCCTTCCTTCATATCAATAATTGCACCAATCGTTCTAAGGAAAGGTCTACCAAGAATAATAGGACATGAAGGATTGCAATCTATACCAAGAACAATTAAATCTACGGGAACATAATTCCTATTGGCAACAATAAGAACATCATTAATCCTTCCCATAGGTATCTTAATAGTGGAATCCGCAAGATGCAAATTCAAAGAACAATCATCAAGCTCATGGAAACCTAGCAAATCACACAAAGTTTTTGGGATAGTGGAGACACTTGCACCCAAATCACACAAAGCAAAGCATTCACGATCTTTAATTTTTATTTTGATAGTAGGTTCCCACTCATCATAAAGCTTTCTAGGGATAGAAACTTCTAACTATAGTTTTTCTTCATAAGATTGCATCAAAGCATCGACTATGTGTTTAGTAAAAGCTTTATTTTGACTATAAGCATGTGAAGAGTTTAGTACGGATTGCAACAAGGAAATACAATCAATCAGAGAGAAATTATCATAATTGAATCCCTTGAAATCCAAAGTAGTGGGTTCATCACTATGCAAAGTTTTAATCTCTTCACTCCCACTTTTAACAATTTTAGCATCAAGACCTAAAAACTCCGAATCATTGGGACACCTTAAAGTAGAATCATCTCCAATCCTATCTTCATCAATATTTATACTAGAAAACAAGGATCTAATAGGAGACACATCAATAACTTTCAGATCTTCATCTTTATTATCATGATAACTAGAAGAACATGGTTGCTACAGATCTGTCCTATATGTGTTTTTGATGTACATGGGAGTTTTCGGAAACTTTTGTTTGTTCTTTCCGGCCCATTTTAGATGCTAGCATGATGTTGTTGTTCCTAGTTGCACCCCTTGCCATGTTAAACAACTTGTAAAACTTGTTGGGTGCTTGTTTAATTCAACTACATAACCACTTGTGACTATGCTTGTTCTTGTTATCTTGTGTGTCGGAGATATTGACCATGGGTACCCTCGGTGACCACCCTTGGTATTTTAAGACAAATAACAGCCGTCTGGTCCACCGCGGCCGTCTGCTCATCGGGCCGCCTCCTAGGGTAGTCTGCCCTAGGAGCCGGCTGCCAGCAGGCGGCAGGGGCCCAACAGGCGGCGACACCAACACCACCAGCCAGCAGACGGTCCCATATTCCTCCCTCAGGACGCGTGCTGGGGGACCCCCGCGCAGCAGGGGCGTGGCTACATGTGAACATGTCCTTAGTAGATCTACAAGGGCGTAGCTACAGTGAACGTGTACCTTATGAATATCTCCTAAGCGGTGGGTCACTGTAGCCACGTTGCTCATGACCAAGCATCGCTCAGAGGAGGCCACGATCCCACTACTCACGGACGGCAGGGCCAGCCGACAAGACAGGGCGTGGCGGCAGCGTACGGCAGGAGACGGCGGCACTGTAGCCACTTCCCTCTTGACAAGGCTGTTGTCAGCAGAGGCGCATCTACAGTGAAAGACAATCACATAGGGCCCGCAGGCAGCGGGCCCCAGCAGGCAGGCGGCAAGGCCGCCACTAGAAGACACTGACAGCTGGATTAGTTTTACCTTTGTCGAAATATCTTGAGCACGGGATTCCGAGGATACTCGGGTCTTCCCACTTTGGAGTTGCGACTCCGCAGATCATGAGCTTGTGAAGTTGTGATGGGCTAAGTTGGGACACTCCTGCAGGGTTTGATCTTTCGAAAGCCGTGCCCGCGGTTATGTGGCAGATGGGAATTTTTTAATATCCGGTTGTAGATAACTTGACACCATATTCATAAGAATACACTACATGTGTGAGTAACCGTGATGGTCTCTTTCCGAAGGGCTTCGGGAAGTGAACACGGTGGGGTTAAGTTTGACCGTGAGTAGCTAGGATCACTTCTTGATCAACTTGGCGACCGTTGGCACTTTTCTCCTCTCGCTCTAAACTCATAAGCTAGTTGCTTAGTGCTTGCCGCAAACACTTTAATACATGTTCCACACCTAAGGCTTTGGTAGTTTTGATACCCGGGAACAGGGTTGCTGAGTCCTTGTGGCTCACAGATTACAACACACACCAGATGCAGGTACCGCTGAGAACAATGCAGGAGATGGATCAGAACTTCAGTGGGAGTTCGATGAAGAGCATGGTCGTTACTATGTTTCGTATCCCGACGATCAGTAGTGGTTCTTACTAGGAGGATCCGGGCTTGTGTTTATGGTATCTTTCTCGTTTGGATTTCGTCCATAGTCAGACCCTGTGTTATTCGGATGATTGTATGTTATTGTATTCATTGTGTGACGTGGCGAGTGTAAGCCAACTTTACATGAGATGTGCAAAGATACCATACTTGAGATCATTCCAGAATGCGCTTATGTCTCTAAGTCGTGCCTCGACACGTAGGAGACATAGTCGCATCCTGGGCATTACAATTGGAGACTTGCTTGTACCTCCTACTGGATTGATAACTTGATTCTCAACTCAGAAAAATACTCATCTCTACTTTGTTGCATCATCCTTTCCTCTTCAAGGAAAAAATCAATGCAAGATCAAGAAGTAGCACCCAGCTAGATGAATAAAGTGTTGGCAACTCTCTCAAAAAAGGAAGGATACCATGTTTTTTGGCGGAGGGGGAGGGGGATTGCATAAAATAGGAGTTTATTCAACATTAATAGGGCTACATGTACTAATACATGACAATCATTGATAACCCACAAGTATAGAGGATCGCAACAATTATCGAGGGTAGAGTATTCAACCCAAATTTATTGATTCGACACAAGGGGAGCCAAAGAATATTCTAAAGTATTAGCAGTTGAGTTGTCAATTCAACCACACCTGAAAGAATTAATATCTGCAGTAAAGTATTTAGTAGCAAAGTAGTATGGAAGTAACAGTAACGGTGGCAAAAGTAACAATAGTAGTTTTGTAGTAATCGTAACAGTGGTAACGGAAAAATAACTAAGCAAAGATCAATATGTGAAAAGCTCGTAGGCATTGGATCAGTGATGGATAATTATGTCAGATGCGATTCCTCATGTAATAGTTATAACATAGGGTGACACAGAACTAGCTCCAGTTCATCAATGTAATGTAGGCATGTATTCCAAATATAGTCATACGTGCTTATGGAAAAGAACTTGCATGACATCTTTTGTCCTACCCTCCCGTGGCAGCGGGGTCCTATTGGAAACTAAGGGATATTAAGGCCTCCTTTTAATAGAGTACTAGACCAAAGCATTAACACTTAGTGAATACATGAACTCCTCAAACTACGGTCATCACCGGGAGTGGTCCCGATTGTTGTCACTTCGGGGTTGCCGGATCATAACACATAGTAGGTGACTATTGACTTGCAAGATAGGATCAGAACTCACATATATTCATGAAAACATAATAGGTTCAGATCTGAGATCATGGCACTCGGGCCCTAGTGAAAAGCATTAAGCATGGCAAAGTCATAGCAACATTAATCTTAGAACATAATGGATACTAGGGATCAAACCCTAACAAAACTAACTCGATTACATGGTAAATCTCATCCAACCCATCACCGTCCAGCAAGCCTATGATGGAATTACTCATGCACATTACTCATGCACAACAGTGAGCATCATGGAATTGGTGATGGAGGAAGGTTGATGATGACGATGGCGACGATCTCCACTCTCCGGAGCCCCGAACGGACTCCAGATCAGCCCTCCCGAGAGAGATTAGGGCTTGGCGGCGGCTCCATATCGTAAAACGCGATGAATCCTTCTCTCTGATTTTCTCTCCACGAACGTGAATATATGGAGTTGGAGTCGAGGTCGGTGGAGCCTCTGGGGGCCCACGAGACAAAGGGCGCACCCAGGGGGGCAGACGTGCCCCCACCCTCGTGGATAGGGTGTGGGCCCCTTGGTCTTGATTCTTTCGCCAGTATTTTTTATATATTCCAAAAGTATTCTACATGGATTTTCAGGTCATTTTGAGAACTTTTATTTCTGCACAAAAATAACACCATGGCAATTCTGCTGAAAATAGCGTCAGTTCCATTCAAATCATGCATGTTAGAGTCCAAAACAAGGGCAAAAGTGTTTGGAAAAGTAGATACGTTGGAGACGTATCATCTCCCCCAAGCTTAAACCTTTACTTGTCCTCAAGTAATTCAGTTGACAAACTGAAATGATAAAGAAAAACTTTTACAAACTCTGTTTGCTCTTGTTGTTGCAAATATGTAAAGCCAACATTCAAGTTTTCAGCAAAGATTATGAACTAACCACATTCACAATAACTTTTAGGTCTCATGTCTACTCATATCAATAGCGTAATCAACTAGCGAGCAATAATAATAAACCTCGGATGACAACACTTTCTTAAAACAATCATAATATGATATAACAAGATGGTATCTCGCTAGCCCTTTCTGAGACCGCAAAACATAAATGCACAGCACCTCTAAAGATCAATGACTGACTAGACATTGTAATTCATGGTAAAAGAGATCCAGTCTCAGTCATACTCAATGTAAATTAATAGCAATGCATGCAAATGAGAGCGGTGCTCTCCAACTGGTGCTTTTTAATAAGAGGGTGATGACTCAACATAAAAGTAAATATATAGGACCTTCGCAGAGTGAAGCAGGGATTTGTAGAGGTGCCAGAGCTCGAGTTTTGAAATAGAGATAAATAATATTTTGAGTGGTATACTTTCATTGTCAACATAACAACCAAGAGTTCTCGATATCTTCCATGCTACGCACATTATAGGCGGTTCCCAAACAGAATGGTAAAGTGTATACTCCCCCACCACCAACAAGCACACTCCACAGCTGGCCCGAAACAATGGGTACCGTCCATACCAACAACAGCCCTAGGGGAGTTTTGTTTAATTGTTTTGATTTGATTGAGCATGGGACTGGGCATCCCGGTTACTGGCCATTTTCTCGTGAATGATGAGCGGAGTCCACTCATCGTGAGAATAACCCACCTAGCATGGAACATATAGACAACCCTAGTTGATACATGAGTTGTTCGAGCATACAAAACATAATTTCATTTGAAGGTTTAGAGTTTGGCACATACAAATTTACTTGGAACGGTAGGTAAATACCGCATATAGGAAGGTATGGTGGACTCATATGGAATAACTTTGGGATTTATGGAAGTGGATGCAAAAGCAGTATTCTCGCTTAGTTCAAGTGAAGGCTAGAAAGAGACTGGGAAGCGACCAGCTACAGAGCGACAACAGTCATGAACATGCATTAAAATTAATCAACAATGAGTGCAAGCATGAGTAGGATATGAATCACCATGAACATAAATATCGTGGAGGCTATGTTGATTCTGTTTCAACTACATGCGTGAACATGTGCCAAGTCAAACCACTTGAATCGTTCAAAGGAGGATACCACCCTATCATACCACATCACAACCATTTTAATAGCATGTTGGCATGCAAGGTAAACCATTATAAACTCCTAGCTAATTAAGCATGGCATGAGCAACTATAATCTCTAATTGTCATTGCAAGCATGTTTCATTCATAATAGGCTGAATCAGGAATGATGAACTAATCATATTTACAAAAACAAGATAGGTCGAGTTCATACCAGCTTCTCTCATCTCAATCAGTCCATCATATATCGTCATTATTTCCTTTCACTCGCACGACCGAACGGTGTGAATAACAATAATAGTGCACGTGCATTGGACTAAGCTGGAATCTGCAAGCATTTAATACAAGGGAGAAGACAAGGTAATATGGGCTCTTGGTTAAATCAACAATAATGCATATGAGAGCCAGTAAACATTTTCATCATGGTCTTCTCCTCTTGACCCCAAATAAAAGAAAAGAAACTAAACTATTTACATGGGAAAGCTCCCAACAAGCAAAAGAAGAACGAGATTTTTTTGGGTTTTCTGTTAGTTACTACTACTACAGGCATGGAAAGTAAGCTAGATAAAAGTTACAACTATATTTTTTTGTTTTTTCTTAAGGTTCTTCTGACACACAAGAAAACGACTTAGAAAAGAAAATAAACTAGCATGGATAGTACAAAGAAAAAGTATGAGCACCGACAACTGGGATGAGTGTGTGAACATGAATGTAATGTCGGTGAGGAATACGTACTCCCCCAAGCTTAGGCTTTTGGCCTAAGTTGGTCTATGGCCACTGCTGGCCTGACGGATATCCTAATGAGCTGCAGCTTGGAGACGAGCCGCCTTCGTTCTCTCCTCATACTCATTCGCCTCCTCCCTGGTTATAACATATCTCCCTTTTGCCTGAAAGTCAAAGAAAGTAGGAGCAGGGAGAGCAATATGGACAGTGCGATGCCTGTCAAAGATTAGTTGGTACTAGAGAAATTGTTCATTCCTCTCAACAAACTGATGGCGAACCATAGCATAATAATCTAGATAAGCAGGAGGCAACTTCATATCACTTTCATGTATGGGTACACGAAGATAATTAGCCACACGAGTTGCATAAATTCCACCAAACAAACCTCCACTTAAAGCGTTAAGATGTAACCTTCGTGCCACAATAGCCCCCAAGTTATATTTTCTATCACCTAGTACCGCACTTTTGAGGACACTAAGATCTAGAACGCACATGTGGCAGGCCTCGTCTTTACCATTAATGCATCTACCAACGAAGAGAGCAAACTAATGTATGGAAGGGAAATGAATGCTCCCTATGGTAGCTTATGTGATTTCCCTAGATTTCCCCACAATGATACTAGCTAGAAAGTCCTTATATTCAGATTTGCGAGGTTCACTAATATTACCCCACTGCGGGAGCTTACATGCATCATTAAAACCTTCTAAGTCCATGGTATAAGATTTTATCATATAGGTCAAATAAAACAATGTGAGAATTGCGTGAGGATGTAAATTTAAATCTTCTCACAAAGGAATCAGTTAGGTAGTGGTACTGTGGGCACTTATCTGACACGAAGTCCTCAAGATCATCATTATGCACATACGTGTCAAATTCATCCTTGATGCCTGCCTGGACCATAAATTGCTCCGACGACCATTCACAAGACCGCACTTGAGCTTCCCTCGGTGGTTCATCGTCCGGCTCACGTATCGTGAGCCTTGGTACTTTCTTCCTTGAGGAACCACGTTGGTAGATTTTTCCTATGCATTTTTCTCTGAAAAATTTCTGAAATTTTTAGTGACTCAAAATAAAAGTGAACCAAACGCAACAAGATTGATAGCAACTACTCCCACAAGTGCCTAGAGTCTATATCATGCATTAGAGATACTTTTGACCACATAAATTTGGCATGCAAGCTCAAGAACAGGGTCACCTTAGCAGCAAAAATTTGCAATTAATAAAGCACTAGAATAAAAACTACTTGGACCATTGGAGGAGTCACATACCGGAGAACAATCTCCCCAAACAGTTTTGTGCATGGAGCTTTGAGCAAGGAGATCGAAAATGGCAGCAAGATGAGCTAGAACACGGGTTTGAGCTATGGGAGGATTTTTTCTGGAGGAAGATGAAATGTGTGGGTGCTGGAGTAAATGGAGGGGGGCCACGTGGGGCCCACGAGGTAGGGGGCACGCCCAGGGGGTGAGCGCGCCCGGGACCCTCGTGGCCAGGTGGTGTGGCCCCCCTGATGTGTTGTTAGTGCCAAATATTCTTAAATATTCTAGAAAAAAATCATATTTCATTTTCAGGACATTTGGAGAACTTTTATTTTCGGGGTATTTTTATTGCAAGGATGATCCAGAAAATAGATAGAAAATACTATTTTAGCTTTATTTAATCTAAATAACAGTAAGGAAAAGGAGGGTACATAGAGTTGTGCTTTCTAACTTCATCCATCTCATGCTCATCAAAAGGAATCCATTAACAAGGTTGATCAAGTCTTGTTAACAAACTCTTTCCGAATAACATGAAACCGGAGAATTTTCGAATAACACTAGGTTACATCAATGGGGATATGTATGTACCCTATAATAAGAATATCATATTTCTTCTTGACAGTAGGAAGAGGGAATTCAAAACCTCCAATAGTGATCGTTGAAAATTTTCCATTAGAATTTATACTGTGGACTTGAGGTTGTTTCCTCGGAAAGTGTGCCGTGTGCTCATTACCATTGACATGAAAAGTGACATTGCCTTTGTTGCAATCAATAACAGCCCCTGCAGTATTAAAAAAGGGTCTACCAAGGATAATCGACATACTATCGTCCTCGGGAATATCAAGGATAACAAAGTCCGTTAAAATAGTAAAGTTTGCAACAACAACACGCACATCCTCACAAATACCGACGGGTATATCAGTTGATTTATCGGCCATTTGCAAAGATATTTCAGTAGGTGTCAACTTATTCAAATCAAGTCTACGGTATAAAAAGAGAGGCATAACACTAACACTAGCTCCAAGATCACATAAAGCAGTTTTAACATAGTTTCTTTTAATGGAGCTGTCAGGACCCCGATCCTAAGTCACACCGATCTAGCTTGTAACACGTCATATCACTTTGCGGCCTCACGCACGGTATCCCCACGGGTGCCACCTTACCTGGACCGGGACCGTTTGCGCATTTTGGCACACGTATATGACAGTGTCACTAGCATCCATATGACAGAGAACCCGAGCCGACATGGCTAGTTATAAACCAAAAGTGGCACTAAATTACAGAGACATGAATCCATGACCCAGCAACGAACGTGTCGGTCATCAACGTATGAACCCAAGTCGTAGCAAGCTACATGGACTTAAAGGAACAACGCATGACATTTCCCCTAAGGGACAAACACATGAACGAAGAAGGACACATGCCGGCCAGCCTAAGTGTTCCGAGCAGTAGCAAGCTACCAAGGCTCAGTGGAAGCACTAGGAGGCTTTTCACTGTAAGATAGGCTACCAAAGGAAAACAACTAGGTGTCGGATCCCACACATAGCAAGCATTTCAATCATACACACAATATGCTCAATATGTGCAAATACAACATTGCATCACAACAGAACTCTATGACCCAAAGTACTTTATTTAAGAGGCTCCGAAGAGCCATACATAACATATTCATACAGGTAACGGTCACATGACCCCACACTCAAGTCATACAATCATACAAGCACAAGCGGAAGCTAACATGTCTGAGTACAGACAATTTGGAAATAAAACAAGCTTGATGAAGCCCGACTATCTACAAGGCCCTTCACAAGCTCAGGATCTCCGTCTGGGTAGCAAGCTACTCGTCGACGTCAACATCTATGTAAAACCCATCAGAAGGGGCAGGGTTCTCCTCTGCAACAGTTATTAAGCAAACATGAGTACAAAGGTACTCAGCAAGTCTTACAACAAAACCTATCATACATGCATCATTATCAATAAGGGTAGTGGAGTTCATAGCAGCAAGCCAGCTTTGACTCTTGGCTAACCTATACTACGACTCTCAACAGATTGCAAGATAAGACTACGTACACGAGTCCTCTACTCACCACAACAATACACCACCGTGGATCCTCTTCCGTCATCCTACGGAAGGGACATCCACGACACTCACACTTATCTTGAGGCTTTTAGTAGTATCCATCAACTTGTCTATGAATTGTAAGAGCAACCAAGTAGTCCGTACCGCGAACAATGGCTATTCGAATAGATTGGTAACCCTGCAGGGTTGTACTTCTTCACACACGCTTCCACCACTTATCGCCGTTTACTCGACATGTACTCGGCAACCTTCAAGCGGAAGCCCAGCGAGGGTGTCGGCCATGACCTGACTAACTACACAAGTCCCTAGTCCAGGTTTATCGCCTATTTGGGTTCCATCCGTGGGGAGATCCGACCGGGGTGTCGCTCACGGCCCCAAACGATGTGTATAGGGTTACCGAGCCACCAAACGAGCGACCGGTACACCGTGCCACGTACCTGTCGCATCACAGCCCACCCCGAGGGTCAGCGTTGTGCACGACCGCCAGTAAACTACAAACACCACAAACTAGTTGCAACTCCTGGACAGAGGTTCAAGGGCAGTTAATAAGTCGAGAGGGTCAATTAAGGATCCCAACGTGTGGTAGCAGCTGAAACTTGAACCACACATACAGATCTCAGGTCCTATGGACGGTTCCAATGAAACAACCCACCACGTACTCCTACATGGCCTTTCATTGATACCTTTACCAAACATGTTCCACACTTCCCTCTCTTTACCGAGTATGATCATTTCACTCTGATCCATCACCCAGATGAACCAGACCTGACACAACTCTAAGCATAGCAGGCAACATAAACAAATAGCATGGTGGATCACACATCACATGGCCCAATCAACTCCTACACATGCTAGTGGGTTTCAACTATTTACTTTGGCAATGACAGGTCATGCAAGGGAATAGGGTTCAACTACCGTAGCAAGTAGCAGTTCACACGCTGTTGCCTTAATGCAATAAAAGAGAGCAGGAGCGAGAAGATGGGTTTGTATCGGAATGATCAATGGTTGCTTGCCTGACAAAGTGGTTGTTGGGTACTGCTCTTCAGCTGGATACGCAGAAGTATCCTCGGGAGCAGGACCTACCATGGAGAACACCGACGATACAATCAATAAGCAAACAAGTGCAACAATATGATGCATGCTCATGATATGGCAAGATGAATGTGTTTTGGGCTAATGCATCTATAAACAGAAAGGTTTGAGCTCATTTGAATCAAAGGTTCAAATTTAAACCCAAACTATTATTTATTAAAGTGCATTATCATGTTTTAAAGTGAACAGCAAGGTTAACTTGCTCAAACATGCATGAAACCAGTGCCATTGGAAAGTTTGGATTTTTTATGATCAATTTTCATATATAAATCTTTTCCATCTGAGCTACTGTTGAATTTATATGATTTTTTGAAGTTTAAAGCATTTTCTAGAATTTCCTGATTTGTTTTAAATCAATTAATCCCTGAAAAGCATTTACTGCATCAGCATGACATCATGCTGACGTCAGCCAGTCAACAAGGCGTCCAGGTCAAACCTGACCAGTGGGACCCACTGGTCAGTGTCACAGTTAGTTAATTAACTAATTAGGATTAGATTAGACACTAATCTAGGTTTGACTAACAGACAGGGCCCACATGTGAGTGACCCAGGGGGTCAAACCCTTGGTCAAACGGGGCTGACTCGCCGGCGAGGCCAAACGCGGCGGTGGGGTGCGGGATTTGTGCTCCGGCGACCAAATCGACGGCAGAGCACACCTACGTGCTGCTGGTGAGGTGCCGCATCGAGTGGTGGTGGTGGCTGGCCTTGGGGTCGCCGGAAACGACGCCGACGACGAGTCCAGCGGCTGCTGGAGCTCGGGTGAGTTCGGGCTAGTTGCTAGAGAGCACGACATGGCTCGTGGAGTGGTGCGTTATGTTCCTGGGGATGCGGTGAAGTTAACGGACAGGGTGGCGCGGCCGTTGGGTAGCCGGAGCCTCGTCGGCGACGAGCTCCGCGGCGGCGCGTGCGGGTGAGCATCATGCGGTCGGTGCAGGGCTCGAGGGGGAAAACAGAGAGGATGGGGAGGTAGCTGGGCTCACGGCGGTCGCGTTGGAGTTGACGGCGAGGTCGGGGACGAGCTGCTGCGACGGTGAGGTCGCCGGCGATCTCGACGGCCGAACGGGGGAGAAGTGCTCGGGGACGACGCGTTGAAGCTTCCGGTGAGGCGTGGCTCGACGGGGAGGCGTAACAGACGGTGGCGGAGCTCGGGGACACGACGGCGAGGCGAGGGGAGCTTGGTGGCTGCGGCTATGGCGGCAGGACGGCGGCGGCTGCATCGGCCATGGCGCGGGGAAGGCGAGGGAGAGGAGTTGGGGAGGGAGAGGCGTGTCTGCGAGCTCGGGGGAGGAGTGGGTGGTCGATCCAGGCCACCAGAACGGCGAGGGGAGGAAGCAGGGCGACGGGTAGCTGTGTGGCGCGCGCTGCTGCCGCCGTCGAGCACCTGCCTGCCTGCCTGGCCGAGCCAAGCAGCTCGGTGGAGCGGTGGCTGGGCTAGGCCGACAGGTGGGCTTGTTAGTGGGCGCCAGGTAAGTCTTCTCTCTCCTCTCTTTTCTATTTTGTTTCTTTTTCAACTTTGTTGAATTAGTAAAAATGCTAGAGCATTTTTATAAATCACCAAACTAGTCATTCCCACTGTATATAATATGAACAGCATGGAACATTTTAGTTTATGATTATTTGGGCACATAAAATATTTTATAGCATTTAAATGCCCAAATGCAATTACAGTATGAATTAATCCAGAGACCTTTGGATGTCCTAGAAAATTGTGCACCATTTTTGGCAGAGGTTTAAGGCCAAGGCAAAGATGATGAACATTTTTGAAGGGCATTTTGGGTACACTGAAAAATATTTTATTAAACCCTAGTTGTTAGAAGAGGGGTGCTGGGGTTTCTGTCATTCCCATTTCAAGTTTCTATGGAAAGTAAACATGATGCACACTCTAGCTAGTCCTAATGCAAGCACTGACTAGGGATGTGACAACTCACCCCCACTCAAAAGAATCACGTCCCGAGATTCGGGTTCCTCCGGAAAGAGGGTGGGGTACTCAAGTCGAAGATGATCCTCCCTTTCCCAAGTAGCTTCACTCTCGGAATGATGTGACCATTGAACCTTGAGAAACTTGATATTACGACGTCGAGTGGTACGCTCGGTTTGATCAAGAATGCGAATGGGGTATTCTCGATATGTGAGATTGTCCTGGAGATCAAGCGTTTCGTGGTTCACTCCGCGGATAGGATCCGAGAAGCAACGCCTGAGTTGAGAAACGTGGAAGACATCATGAACTCTGGAAAGGTGCGGAGGTAGTTCCAATTGGTAGGCAACTTCTCCTTGTTTGGCAAGAATGCAAAAAGGACCGATGTAACGAGGAGCCAATTTTCCTTTGATACCGAAGCGATGGGTTCCCTTAAGAGGAGTAACCCGAAGGTAAGCCTTATCGCCGACTTCAAAAGTCACAGCCTTATGATGACTATCATATTGGCTCTTTTGACGAGACTGGGTTGTTTTCAATTTCTCACGAACGATGCGAACTTGCTCTTCTGCTTCCTGGATCATATCCGGGCCAAAGAATTGTCTTTCCCTGGTTTCTGACCAGTTAAGAGGCGTTCAACACCTTCGTCCATATAGAACTTTGAAGGGAGCCTTGCCCAAGCTGGCTTGATAACTATTGTTATAGTCGAATTCGGCGAATGGAAGACACTTCTCCCAATCCATACCAAAAGAGATGACATAGGCTCGAAGCATATCTTCCAGAATTTGATTGACTCGTTCCACCTGAACACTTGACTGAGGATGAAAGGCGGTGCTAAAAGAGAGATGAGTCCCCATGGCATTCTGGAAACTTTCCCAAAATCGTGAAGTGAAAAGACTTCCACGGTCTGAGTTAATCTCCAACGGCACACCATGAAGTGATACTATCTGAGAGATATACAAGTCTGCTAGCTGGCTAGCGGTTATGCTCTCTCGGACAGGCAGGAAATGGGCTACTTTGGAGAGGCGGTCGATAACGACGAAGATAGCATTATTCCCTTTCCTGGTCCTGGGAAATCCGGTAATGAAGTCCATACCGATCTTGTCCCATTTCCATTCAAGAATAGCCAAAGGTTGAAGGGTGCCAGCAGGACGTTAATGCTCTGTTTTGACTCGACGACAAACGTCGCAGTTAGCAATGAACTGACAATTTCTCTCTTCATCCTAGTCCACCAGAACCTCTGGCATAGGTCCTGATACATTTTGGTACTACCGGGATGAATCGTGAGAGGAGATTCATGAGCCTCCTTAAGGATCAACTGCCGTAGTTGTTGTTTCTTGGGTACCACCAAGTGGTTCTCGCAGTACACAACACCTCGATCATCCATAGAGAAACTTTTAGCAACACCGCTAGCAATGTTCTCCTTGATCCGAGATATACCTCTATCATACCGCTGGGCAGCTATGATTTGATCCATAAGGGTAGGTTTCGCCACCAAGGTGGAAAGGAATCCTCGAGGAACAATGTGAAGGTTAAGCTTACGAAATTCCTCGTGGAGAAGTGGTTGCCCTTGTTGTAACATCAGGTTGTTACAATAAGACTTACGACTCAGTGCGTCAGCCATGACATTGGCCTTCCCAGGGGTGTAGGTGATTCCTAAGTCGTAATATGTGAGCAACTCAACCCAACGTCTTTGCCTGAGATTCAAATCCGGTTGGGTGAAGATGTATTTCAGGCTTTGGTGATCAGTGAAGATTTCACACCGATTACCAAGAAGGTAATGTCGCCATGTTTTTAGTGCGTGGACTATAGCTGCAAGCTCTAGATCATGTGTAGGATAGTTATCCTCATGTGGACGCAATTGTCGAGATGCGTATGCGATCACTTGACGATCTTGCATGAGTATGCAACCTAGTCCTTGTCGCGAGGCGTCGCAATAGATAATAAAGTCCTTGGAAAAGTCTGGTGGTACCAGTACAGGTGCAGATGTCAGACGTCTTTTCAGTTCCTGAAAGCTGGATTCGCACTGCGGGGTCCACTCGAACTTTTTATCTTTCTTGAGGAGTTCAGTTAGGGGTTTAGCAACCTTGGAGAAATTCTCGACGAAGCGTCGGCAATAGCTCGCTAAGCCAAGGAAACTCCTAACTTGCTTGACCGATTCAGGGGGAGTCCAATCAAGGACGGCTTGAACTCGCTCGGGATTGACGGCAATACCCTTGCCAGAGATTACATGACCCAAATAGGTTACTTCTGGCAACCAGAATTCACACTTGGAGAATTTGGCATATAGGCGGTGCTCTTGAAGTTTCGTCAATACCAGCCTTAGATGCTCGGCATGATCTTCCTTGTTCTTGGAGTAAATGAGTATATCATCAAGGTATACCACGATGAATTTATCCAAATACTCCATGAATATAGAATTCATTAGCCGAGAGAAAGTGGCTGGGGCATTGGTTAACCCGAAGGACATGACGGTGTACTCGTATTGGCCATAACGAGTAACCAAGGCCGTCTTGGGAATGTCCCCGTTCTTGATTGAAGATCCAGCGAGCTGATCATACATGTCCTTGATCCTGGGGAGCGGATACTTGTTCTTTATGGTGACCAGATTGACAGGTCGATAATCTACAACCATCCGTACCGTTCCATCCTTCTTCTTGACGAAGAGGACGGGACAAGCCCAAGGGGAAGAACTAGGACGGATGAAACCCTTTTTCAAGGACTCATCGAGTTGTTTCTTAAGCTCAGCTAATTCTAGGGGTGCCATCTTATAGGGTCTCCTAGAGATTGGGACAGTTCCTGGAATAAGATCTATCACGAACTCGACATCTCTGTCAGGTGGAACACCTGGCAGTTCTTCTGGAAAGACATCCGGAAAGTCACGAACTACCGGGATATTTTCGAGTTCTGGTAGAGGGTTGGCATTAGGAGAGTAGAGCTGACGCTCAGCCATTCGGGTCAAAACATTGACTGTCTTGCCGGATGGGTGTGTAAGTTGAACGGTCCTAGTGTAGCAATCAATCTTGGCGTAATGAGCTGTCATCTAGTCCATACCCAAGATGATGTTTATGTCCGAGGACTTGAGAGGGATTAGTGATGCAAGGAAAACAAGTCTATCGACAAGAATTTCATTTCCATGGATTACCCTAGAGGTTTGCCACTTTGAACCAGGAGTTTGAATAACTATGGAAGTGGGCATGTCACAAAAAGTCATGTTGTGCATTTGAGCATAGCTCTCATATATGAATGAATGAGATGCTCCAGTATCGAAAAGAACAGATGCCGGATGGCAGTTAACAAGAAGCGTACCAAGGACGACATTAGGATCCTCATAAGCTTCCTCAGCAGAGACATAGTTGACATGACCTCGTGCAGTGGGGATTGGCTTGACATAGTTCACCTTGCCTGTTGGCTTACCACGGCCAACGGGCTTTCCTGGCTGGTTCTGAGGACACTCACGCATGTAGTGCCCTGGTTCTCCACACTTGAAACATGTCACAGTGCCAGTGCGTGGAGCAAAGTTGGCAGGGTGTCCTCCATAAGTCTTGGCAGGTGCATACTGTTGAGTTTGGCGAGGCGCCTCATAGGATGGCTTCGGAGTGTACTTAGGTGGCAGAGCAGTGTTAGGAACCCACACACGGCGCTTGTGAGTGCCAGAGCCGGATGAGGAACCAAAATCACGACGATGCTTGCGTGTGGCTTCGAAATCAGTCTGGCCTGTCTCAGCACTGATAGCTTTGTTCACCAACTTCTGGAAGGAGGTGCACTCGTGTAGACGTAGATCTCGGCGAAGTTCGGGGCTGAGTCCCTTGCGGAACCTCGCCTGCTTCTTGGCATCGGTGGATACTTCCTCAGGTGCATAGCGTGCCAAGTTTCCAAACTCGTGAGTATAACCATCCACGGTTAACCTGCCCTGGGTGAAATTGCAGAATTCCTCCCGCTTACAATCCATGAGACCTTCCGGGATGTGATGTTCACGGAATGCCTCGCTGAACTCAGCCCAAGTAGTGATTTGGCCAGCAGGACGCATGGCTTCAAAGTTTTCCCACCAGAGGCTGGCAGGGCCCTCAAGATGGTAGGCAGCGTAGACAACCTTGTCAGCTTCGGCCACACGGGCATAGTGTAGCTTGTGGGTGATACTGCGAAGCCAGTCATCCGCATTCAAAGGTTCAGCGGAATGATGGAACTTCGATGGGCACATCTTGATAAAGTCATTGATTCACACCACGTCATTCCTCTGACGGAACCCAGTGTTCTGCTCTGTGCGTTCCAGCAGACGGTTGGTCTCTCTCTTGTTCCGTTCTGCCTCGAGCATAACTTCAACCAAGGAGGGTGGCTGGGGCAGATTCTCATCTCTAGCCCCACTAGCCTCACCCTGCTCTTGAGCAGCAGGAGTGCTGCGAGTGTTGACCATCCTAGGAAAACAAAACAACGGTTTAGACAAGGATGGCAAAACTTGAAAAAGGAGTGCAGAATGTAATGGAAGACACGGAATGCAGAGATGTTCATCCGTACGACATGGTAATATAGAAACTACCATATATACACGAGTGGTCATACACACCATACATAGTTTAGTACAAGCCAAGGCTAAAGTACAACTGCGGTGAAAGACGATACATCTCATCAGAGGCATTCCAAGCTCCTATACATTATTTAACTACACCTCCGGAATTTGGTACAACTAAGTTATATTTCACAAGACATGCAGGACTGTGGAAATACAACTACTACGATACTACTACTGCCACGGTATAGCTCAGACACTCCCGTAGTAATCTTCGTAAAGATTTCCACCGTAGCCTGGAAGTGGAGTAGGTGGATCATGAAACTCTCGAGCACTCGAAGGCTGTGGACCATAGGGACATGGATGCGGTCTCGGTCCCGATGCTGGTGGTAACCGATGCCCACGTGGAGGTGTAATACCCCCAACGTCACGCCAATCCATACGATCAGGCAGACAAGTCCGCACGGGGTACAAATCCCGCATATCCAGATATCCGGCGTGCACGGCAGGTGCAAGCCGTGTCAAAGTAGTCCAGTGGGCGGCTCGAGTGTTATAAAGCTCCATCCGGAGGGCACGGACCTCATGGTCCCTATCCTCCAGCATCTGAGTAGTAGTCTGAAGTAGTGGCTCCTCGTGAGCGGCATCAGTATACAGACCAGTGTAGTAGCCTTCCTGTCCAGGAAGTGAGGCTGGCATGTAACAGAACTCAGTGTTCAGCAGCAGGGCATGCCTAGCCCGGATGATGGTCATCATCGAGTAAGCGACATCCTGCACTGCCATCTCGATGGTAACCCCGAGTCCATAAGACCAATGGATGGAGTCGTTAGCTCCGGGACATGAGGGGTATATGCGGACGGTGCAGAAATACTAACTCTGGTTGAAATCCTGGTACTGTTCCTCCATAGTGTACTCAGGGTACCAACGATAGCCGGTCTCAGTCAACACACGGACTAGCATGGCCGTGTGACCTGGCACATTAATGCATCGAGTCAAACGGACCACCTGGTGAGGTGTGCGACTAGACATCTGAAACACGAAATAATGCAAAGGCATTAGAATTTCTGGAAGAAATCGGGCAGCATAACAACTGTAAATGCTCAAAAAGGATTTTGAGACTTCATACAAGTGATAGCATAGCCACTCAAGAACATCATATCAAGGTTCCGGGTCCAACTAATCATCATACTAGAAGGGTAGAAACTGAACTGAGGCTTGAAACCAACAATCCTAAGAGTCTACGGATTAGTAACACGTGAACCTAGTAAGGATGAGAGGCCTAGTCCTACACCCCGTAGAAAGAATAGGCTGACTTAGATCAGAAGGGCATAAGGTAAAGAAGTAAAAGAGCCTTACGTTACCTTCCACAATCAATTCCCCTACATATAACTAAGAATTTTTCTAGACTCAACATCGACCAGTTTGGCTTGAGAAACCTACAGGCAGTCCGGCTCTGATGCCAACGCTGTCAGGATCCCGATCCTAAGTCACACCGATCTAGCTTGTAACACCTCATATCACTTTGCGGCCTCACGCACGGTATCCCCACGGGTGCCACCTTACTTGGCCCGGGACCGTTTGCGCATTTTGGCACACGTATATGACAGTGTCGCTAGCATCCATATGACAGAGAACCCGGGCCGACATGGCTAGTTATAAACCAAAGTGGCACTAAATTACAGAGAGAGGCATCCATGACCCAGCAACGAACGTGTCGGTCATCAACGTATGAACCCAAGTCGTAGCAAGCTACATGGACTTAAAGGAACAACACGTGACATTTCCCCTAAGGGACAAACACAGGAACGAAGAAGGACACATGCCGGCCAGCCTAAGTGTTTCGAGCAGTAGCAAGCTACCAAAGCTCAGTGGAAGCACTAGGAGGCATTTCCCTATAAGATAGGCTACCAAAGGAAAACAACTTAATGTCGGATCCCACACATACCAAGCATTTGAATCATACACACAATATGCTCAATATGTGCAAATACAACATTGCATCACAACAGAACTCTATGACCCAAAGTACTTTATTTAAGAGGCTCCAAAGAGCCATACATAACATATTCATACAGGTAAGGGTCACATGACCCAACACTCAAGTCAATCATACAAGCACAAGCGGAAGCTAACATGTCTGAGTACAGACAATTTGGAAATAAAACAAGCTTGATGAAGCCCGACTATCTACAAGGCCCTTCACAAGCTCAGGATCTCCGTCTGGGTAGCAAGCTACTCGTCGATGTCAACGTCTATGTAAAACCCATCAGAAGGGGCAGGGTTCTCCTCTGCAACAGTTATTAAGCAAACATGAGTACAAAGGTACTCAGCAAGTCTTACAACAGAACCTATCATACATGCATCATTATCAATAAGGGTAGTGGAGTTCATAGCAGCAAGCCAGCTTTGACTCTTGGCTAACCTATACTACGACTCTCAACAGATTGCAAGATAAGACTACGTACACGAGTCCTCTACTCACCACAACAATACACCACCGTGGATCCTCTTCCGTCATCCTACGGAAGGGACATCCACGACACTCACACTTATCTTGAGACTTTTAGTAGTATCCATCAACTTGTCTATGAATTGTAAGAGCAACCAAGTAGTCTGTACCGCGAACAATGGCTATTCTAATAGATTGGTAACCCTGCAGGGTTGTACTTCTTCACACACGCTTCCACCACTTATCGCCGTTTACTCGACATGTACTCGACAACCTTCAAGCGGAAGCCCAGCGAGGGTGTCGGCCACGACCTGACTAACTACACAAGTCCCTAGTCCAGGTTTATCGCCTATTTGGGTTCCATCCGTGGGGAGATCCGACCGGGGTGTCGCTCACGGCCCCAAACGATGTGTATAGGGTTACCGAGCCACCAAACGGGCGACCGGTTGATACGTCCAAAATGTATCTATAATTTATGCTTGCTCCATGCCACTTTTGGGTGATATTGCTATGATATTCATACACTTCCATACACTTTTGATCATATTTGGACTAACTTACTAATCCAGTGCACCCTAGTGCCAGTTTTTGTTTTCGGCTGTTTTTGTATTTCAGGTTTTCACGTTACGAGAACTGCCAGGAAAAATCCAGAAAAATTATATAAAAAATCAGCGTTCCGGAAACTACCGTGCGTCCGAAGGACAGCCGGGGGGGGGGGGGGCACCAGGGCTCCATGTGCCCTGGCGGCGCGCCCCCCCTGGGCCGCGCCGGGGGGCGCCTGGGCCCCCCGAAGCTTCCCTGATGCCCCCCTTTGGCATATATTTAAAGCGTCCTCCGAAACCCTCAGAACAGGAACTCTTTTCGCGATCCCATCTCTGTTCCGCCGCCGCCGCCGCTTCCAAGATCGGGAGCACTAGGAGAACCCTTCCCGGCACCCTGCCGGAGGGGAGGATCACCACCGGGAGCTTCTCCACCACCATGGACGCCTCCCGGATGAGTCGTGAGTAGTCTCCCTTGGACCATGAGTCCATGACCAGTAGCTATGTGATGTTCTCCTCCCGTTCTTGTGCTTCACTAATTAGCCCTCGTGAGCTGCCCTACATGATCGAGGCACTTATGTAATCCTTATGCTGTTGCTATGATGAGTTTGCTGGGATCCGATGGATTATGAGATTATGTTCAGATTGATCTTGAGTAATATATTTGATCTACCTCTTTTATATTTATGTTCATAAGTAATTCTTGCATGTTCTCCGTTGTTATTTATTGCTTTGGCCAAGTAATACGTCGTGACTCCAAGAGGGAACGTTATGCTCGATTGTGGGTTCATGCCCCTCGATGACTAGCTTGAGTGACAGAAACATGAGTCTAGGGGATGTGCTGTTGCCACAAGGGGGAAAACAACGGTGCTTGTGCCCGCGGGTGCAAGGATTGTTTACTTTACGCAAAGTTCTTTTAATGCAGTTGTTTGTTGCATTGAGTTTACACTATGGGTGGGACTCACAACTTAATACCAGCGAGATGTTCTGGATAGATATCTCAAGGTGGATGATTAGTAGTAGATATTGATGGATTTCGGTCTACTTACTTTGGCGTACCGCCCATGCTTTGAACCTCAACCTTTCTTGCAATGTAGTCAGCATTGGTTTGCGTTCGTGGTCTTGTCAATTGCCCAGCTGTAATTCGTTTACCTCACATAGCTGTTTTATCGTCTTTTGGGAGAGAGACATCACTAGTGAACATCATGAGACTCCGGTCCATATTACCATCATTGATCACACCCGCTTTTTACTTTTCGTTATTACTTACTATTGCAAACACTATCTATCACTACTATCATTTGCTTTTAATCCTTTGTGAACTACAAGGCCGGAGGGATTGACAACCTCTCTGTACTCGTTGGGAGCAAAGTTATTTGTATCTGTGTGCAGGTCCACGTTGATTGCTAATATCTGGCGCCATTAGCAGTTGACACCTACTTGTTGAACCTAGGAGTCTCTGGGGATTCGATCCTTGGCATCTTTGCTAAGGGAAAAAACTTCCACAACACTGCATCTTACACCTTCCACTTGGGGTAACCAACGAGGGGTTCGAGGCCCATCAAGGAGTATTTTCTGGCGCCGTTGCCGGGGACTCCACTCTTTAGGATAGGGGAGTTGCACGCTATCTTTTACCTTTGCTTTTTAGTCTTGTTAGTTTACCTTTGATTTTTGCTTTAGTATCCTTTATCGAAAATCACAAAAATAGTTATCTTGCTTGCTTGCTATTATGGGTTCTACCAAAAACACTAAATGGGAGGAGTACACCCCTTCTTCCATTACCCCAATTACCACTGTCGGGATCTACAAAAGTAATAAACCTTGTGATTATATTAGTCTTGACGGAGGGTTATGCCCATGGCATGGTCTTCCAGGAAAAGAGTATGAGCCTCAGTTTAAAATTGCTCCTAAGCTTCCCCAAACTTAGGAAGATGTTCAAACTCTTATAATAGAGAGCGATTCAAACAAAGAGGATAACACTACAATTCTGCCCACTAATGATAAAATTGATTTTGATAATTGTAGTATTTCAGAAGTTGTCACCTTTCTACAAGGAATGGCCAAAGATCCCCACACTAGCACGCTTAATCTTGCCTTCACAGAGCATGTCACTAATGCTCTTATCAAAGCTAGGGAGGAGAAACTTAGAGTAGAAGCCTCCATACCTAGAAAGCTAGAAGATGGTTGGGATCCTATGATTAAAATTAAGATAAACAACTTCTCTTGCTATGCTTTATGTGATATTGTAGCCAGTACCTCCACTATGCCCAAAAGACTATATGATATGCTTAAATTGGAACCTTTTGATTCTTGTTCTTTTGGTGATTTTCTCGTTGATTCTTCCATGAAGAAACCTTTGGGGAGGATCGACGATGTTCTTATTGTTGTCAATGATAATTATGTGCCTGTAGATTTTACCCTTATGGATATTGAATGTGATCCTTCATGTCCAATTATTTTGGGACGTCCCTTTTTGCGCACCGTTGGTGCTATCATTGACATGAAAGAGGGTAATATAAAATTTCAGTTTCCTCTCAAGAAAGGGATGGAACACTTCCCTCGAAAGAAGATCAAGTTACCTTATGAGTCCGTTGTACGGGCTAGCTATTCTTTTTCTCTTGACAAAACTTGATCTCTATGCATTATGCCTAGCTTAAAGGCATAAAAGAAAGCGCTTTTGGGAGGCATCCCACATGAATAATTTTTTTGCTTTTGTTGTGTCTTGATGTTGTTTACTGCTGTAGCATCATCATTGTATCTTTGCTTTTCATATTTGTGCCAAGTATAGCCTCTGATTGCTAGAAAGTTCAAAAGTTGTGAGGTGCTGTCCAGGAAACAGATTCTGTCCTTGGATAGAAAAATTCGTATGAAATCACCAGATCATCTTTTTGGTCTGAATTCTTTCGACAGCGTTCTCTATATAATTATCTTTCGTGCATCTGTTCTGTGTTTTTTGATTTGAGTTGCAGAAATATCCCGAACAGATCAATTACTACCTGCTGTTCTGTTTTTCACAGATTCTGTCCTGTTTTGCCTTTCCTTCACTTTGCAAATCAAGAACTTGCTTTTTCTTTGCAAAAACCTTTTGGCAATCTTGAGAAACAGTAGAACTTCAAGAATATATTTATTTCCAGCAAGGTATAATTATTTTATTAAGGGTACTAACCTCGCTAATCAGATTATGATGAGTTATGTATCAAGGGAGTTTTCAAGTGTGCGAGGGAAGATGATAAAAAGATTCAGGAGTGTCAAGCGCTCAAGCTTGGGGATGCCCCCGTGCACCCCCAAGAAATATTCAAGGAGACTCAAGCGTCTAAGCTTGGGGATGCCCCCGTGCATCCCCTTCTCCATCAACATTATCAGTTCGTCTTTCGTTCCACTATATTTTTATCACTTCATGTGTTAAGTGCTATGCTTGGAGCGTCTTGCTTTTAGTTTTCTTTTTAGTTTTTCATAACGAGTCAGAACTCAGCATTCTTTATGTGGGAGAGAAACACGCTCCACTTCTACCTAGAACATAACATAGAATTTTCATGTCTATCTATGCTGTGTGTGTTCTTTGTCTTTTAATAGCTACTATCATGCTCTGCTCTTAGTATTCATGCTTATCTTTTCAAAGAGCTTTTGTTTAGTTGGTTGCTTGAACTCTCTTTAATTATCATGCTCACCTTATTAAGAGAGTTTGCTTCCGTTGCATTGGTTAATATGTCTATGATAAAGATGCTACTTGCATGATGGCGCTTAGTAGTTCGGGTTTTCTTATGGTTAATCTCAAATAGCTGGGGGGTTCCCAATGTGTTATTGGAGTACCAACTTGATTTGTTTGCCTATGATGTGGTATGGTTTAGTAATATCTTCCTTCGAGAATTTATTTTGATTGACTTGGCGTATGCTCACGCATATTTAAGACTGTAAAGAAAGTCTGTCAAGCCTTGATGATCTTTTATTTCTGAGTAGCGATATAACTTCCATGCCTGATTCAATATTGCTTTGTCGCTCTGCATGATTATGACCGTCATTGATCTCTTAGTTGGTCGCTCCCAGTCTTTTTGCTAACCTCCACCTGTACTAAGCGAACTAACTTTGCAATACATAGCTCATGGGAAAGTAGCTTAAAAACTATTGTGGTAAAGAATATGTTGCTTATGTATCTTATTTCTTATAAGTTGCTTGCTGAGCGGTAACCATGTTTCTGGGGACGCCATCAACTGTCACACTTTTGTTGAATATCATGTGAGTTGCTATGTATGTTCGTCTTGTCTGAAGTAAGGGTGATTTGCCATGGGTTGTATGAATATGCATATTGTTAGAGAAGAACATTGGGCCGCCAACCAAAGCCATGTATCATGGTGGAAGTTTTAGCTTGGACATTAATCCTCAATCTCTTATGAGAATATGCTTATGCGTTGAAGAGGAGTCCATCATCTATTTTCTATGTTGTCCCGGTATGGATGTCCTCAAGTTGAGATCTATCAAAAAAGAGAAATCAAATGCGATTTATCTCCTTGGACCTTTGTACAGGTGGCATAGAGGTACCCCTTTGTGACACTTGGTTGAAACATATGTAATGCAATGATAACCCATGGAAATCCGAGCTAATTAGGACAAGGTGCGAGCACTATTGCTATTCGATGCATGAGGCTTGCAACTTATAGGATGTCTTATGCATGACACATATGAAGTACTACTACCGTTGACAAAATTGCTTCTATGTTTTCAAAATAAAAAGCTCTAGCACATAACCATTCTTTTACTTTTTAAGTCTCCACCTTCTGTCTTCAAGCACCAACTACTGAGAGCATGATTGTCATTCTGAGTGTAATGTGCATTGTGCCAAAGTAGCATTGAATTTTGCATGATTGTGATATCGTTTATTTTTGAAATCATTGTATCTAGTCATCACTTAAACCTTGAAGGTGCACCTGCATTTATGTTTTGCTTCACTAAAGGGGGCAAGCTAGATATCACTTTATCATATTTGCACATCATATTCATTGCAAATCTTTTTGATATTTCAGTTTCATGTTGTAAAACTTTCAGTCATTTGTGATTTTCTCATGAGGCAACTTAATTACTATAGATTCATTGTCTCAGTAAGCTTTTTTCATATGAGTATAAAAAGTCCTATATGGTTAATAGCATGTCACCACAGAAATTATTCTTGTTATCATTTACCTACTCGAGGACGAGCAGGAATTAAGCTTGGGGATGTTGATACGTCCAAAACGTATCTATAATTTCTGCTTGCTCCATGCCACTTTTGGGTGATATTGCTATGATATTCATACACTTCCATACACTTTTGATCATATTTGGACTAACTTACTAATCCAGTGCACCCCAGTGCCAGTTTCTGTTTTCGGCTGTTTTTGTATTTCAGGTTTTCACGTTACGAGAACTGCCAGGAAAAATCCAGAAAAATTATATAAAAAATCAGCGTTCCGGAAACTACCGTGCGTCCGAAGGACAGCCGGGGGGGGGGCACCAGGGCTCCAGGCGCCCTGGCGGCGC
>LR738711.1:849646647-849685104 GCA_902687465.1 Secale cereale | reverse complement strand
GCGCTTGGGCCCCCCGATGCCCCCTTTGGCATATATTTAAAGCGTCCTCCGAAACCCTCAGAACAGGAACTCTTTTCGCGATCCCATCTCTGTTCCGCCGCCGCCGCCGCTTCCAAGATCGGGAGCACCAGGAGAACCCTTCCCGGCACCCTGCCGGAGGGGAGGATCACCACCGAGAGCTTCTCCACCACCATGGACGCCTCCCGGATGAGTCGTGAGTAGTCTCCCTTGGACCATGAGTCCATGACCAGTAGCTATGTGATGTTCTCCTCCCGTTCTTGTGCTTCACTAATTAGCCCTCGTGAGCTGCCCTACATGATCGAGGCACTTATGTAATCCTTATGCTGTTGCTAGGATGAGTTTGCTGGGATCCGATGGATTATGAGATTATGTTCAGATTGATCTTGAGTAATATATTTGATCTACCTCTTTTATATTTATGTTCATAAGTAATTCTTGCATGTTCTCCGTTGTTATTTATTGCTTTGGCCAAGTAATACGTAGTGACTCCAAGAGGGAACGTTATGCTCGATTGTGGGTTCATGCCCCTCGATGACTAGCTTGAGTGACAGAAACATGAGTCTAGGGGATGTGCTGTTGCCACAAGGGGGAAAACAACGGTGCTTGTGCCCGCGGGTGCAAGGATTGTTTACTTTACGAAAAGTTCTTTTAATGCAGTTGTCTGTTGCATTGAGTTTACACTATGGGTGGGACTCGCAACTTAATACCAGCGAGATGTTCTGGATAGATATCTCAAGGTGGATGATTAGTAGTAGATATTGATGGATTTCGGTCTACTTACTTTGGCGTACCGCCCATGCTTTGAACCTCAACCTTTCTTGCAATGTAGTCAGCATTGGTTTGCGTTCGTGGTCCTGTCAATTGCCCAGCTGTAATTCGTTTACCTCACATAGCTGTTTTATCGTCTTTTGGGAGAGAGACATCACTAGTGAACATCATGAGACTCCGGTCCATATTACCATCATTGATCACACCCGCTATTTACTTTTCGTTATTACTTACTATTGCAAACACTATCTATCACTACTATCATTTGCTTTTAATCCTTTGTGAACTACAAGGCCGGAGGGATTGACAACCTCTCTGTACTCGTTGGGAGCAAAGTTATTTGTATCTGTGTGCAGGTCCACGTTGATTGCTAATATCTGGCACCGTTAGCAGTTGACACCTACTTGTTGAACCTAGGAGTCTCTGGGGATTCGATCCTTGGCATCTTTGCTAAGGGAAAAAACTTCCACAACACTGCATCTTACACCTTCCACTTGGGGTAACCAACGAGGGGTTCGAGGCCCATCACCGGTACACCGTGCCACGTACCTGTCGCATCACAGCCCACCCCGAGGGTCAGCGCTGTGCACGACCGCCAGTAAACTACAAACACCACAAACTAGTTGCAACTCCTGGACAGAGGTTCAAGGGCAGTTAATAAGTCGAGAGGGTCAATTAAGGATCCCAACGTGTGGTAGCAGCTGAAACTTGAACCACACATACAGATCTCAGGTCCTATGGACGGTTCCAATGAAGCAACCCACCACGTACTCCTACATGGCCTTTCATTGATACCTTTACCAAACATGTTCCACACTTCCCTCTCTTTACCGAGTATGATCATTTCACTCTAATCCATCACCCAGATGAACCAGACCTGACACAACTCTAAGCATAGCAGGCAACATAAACAAATAGCATGGTGGATCACACATCACATGGCCCAATCAACTCCTACACATGCTAGTGGGTTTCAACTATTTACTGTGGCAATGACAGGTCATGCAAGGGAATAGGGTTCAACTACCGCAGCAAGTAGCAGTTCACACGCTGTTGCCTTAATGTAGTAAAAGAGAGCAGGACGAGAAGATGGGTTTGTATCAGAATGATCAATGGTTTCTTGCCTGACAGAGTGGTTGTCGGGTACTGCTCTTCAGCTGGATACGCAGAAGTATCCTCGGGAGCAGGACCTACCACGGAGAACATCGACGATACAATCAATAAGTAAACAAATGCAACAATATGATGCATGCTCATGATATGGCAAGATGAATGTGTTTTGGGCTAATGCATCTATAAATAGAAAGGTTTGAGCTCATTTGAATCAAATATTCAAATTTAAACCCAAACTATTATTTATTAAAGTGCATTATCATGTTTTAAAGTGAACAGCAAGGTTAACTTGCTCAAACATGCATGAAACCGGTGCCATTGGAAAGATTGGATTTTTCTGATCAATTTTCATATATAAATCTTTTCCATCTGAGCTACTGTTGAATTTATATGAATTTTTGAAGTTTAAAGCATTTTCTGGAATTTCCTGATTTGTTTTAAATCAATTAATCCAGAAAAGCATTTATTGCATCAGCATGACATCATGCTGACGTCAGCCAGTCAACAGGGCGTCCAGGTCAAACCTGACCAGTGGGACCCACTGGTCAGTGTCACAATTGGTTAATTAACTAATTAGGATTAGATTAGACACTAATCTAGGTTTCACTAACAGACAGGGCCCACATGTCAGTGACCCAGGGGGTCAAACCCTTGGTCAAACGGGGCTGACTCGCTGGCGTTTAGCCGCCGGCGAGGCCAAACTCGGCGGTGGGGTGCGTGATTTGTGCTCCGGTGACCAAATCGACGACGGAGCACACCTACGTGCTGCTGGTGAGGTGCCGCAGCGAGTGGTGGTGGTGGCTGGCCTTGGGGTCGCTGGAAACGATGCCGACGACGAGTCCAGCAGCTGCCGGAGCTCGGGTGAGCTCGGGCTAGTCGCTAGAGAGCACGGCGAGGCTCGTGGAGTGGTGCGTTAGGTTCCTGGGGATGCAGTGAAGCTAACGGACAGGGTGGCGCGACTGTTGGGTAGCCGGAGCCTCGTGGGCGACGAGCTCCGCGGCGGCGCATGCGGGTGAGCTTCGTGTGGTCGGTGCAGGGCTCGAGGGGGAAAACGGAGAGGATGGGGAGGTAGCTGGGCTCACGGTGGTCGCGTTGGAGTTGACGGCGAGGTCGGGGACGAGCTGCTGCGACGGTGAGGTCGCCGGCGATCTGGACGGCCGAACGGGGTAGAAGTGCTCGGGGATGACGCATTGAAGCTTCCGACGAGGCGTGGCTCGACGGGGAGGCGTAACAGACGGTGGCGGAGCTCGGGGACACGACGGCGAGGCGAGGGGAGCTCGGTGGCTGCGGCTATGGCGGCAGGACGGCGGCGGCCGCATCGGCCATGGCGCGGGGAAGGTGAGGGAGAGGAGCTGGGGAGGGGGAGACGTGTGTGCGAGCTCGGGGGAGGAGTGGGTGGTCGATCCAGGCCACCAGAAAGGCGAGGGGAGGAAGCAGGGCGGCGGGCAGCTGCGTGGCGCGCGCTGCTGCCGCCGTCGAGCACCTGCCTGCCTGCCTGGCCGAGCTAAGCAGCTCGGTGGAGCGGTGGCTGGGCTGGGCCGGCAGGTGGGCCTGTTAGTCGGCGCCAGGTAAGTCTTCTCTCTCCTCTCTTTTCTATTTTAATTCTGTTTTGTTTCTTTTTCAACTTTGTTGAATTAGTAAAAATGCTAGAGCATTTTTATAAATCACAAAACTAGTCATGCCCACTGTATATAATATGAACAGCATGGAACATTTTAGTTTATGATTATTTGGGCACATAAAATATTTTATAGCATTTAAATGCCCAAATGCAATTACAATATGAATTAATCCAGAGACCTTTGGATGTCCTAGAAAATTGTGCACCATTTTATGCAGAGGTTTAAGACCAAGGCAAAGATGATGAACATTTTTGAAGGGCATTTTGGGTACATTGGAAAAGATTTTATTAAACCCTAGTTGTTAGAAGAGGGGTGCTGGGGTTTTTGTCATTCCCATTTCAAGTTTGTGTGGAAAGTAAACATGATGCACACTCTAGCTAGTCCTAATGCAAGCACTGACTAAGGATGTGACAGGAGCATGGTATAGTTGGTACTCCTGGATCTCCTAGTTTATTTGGTATTCCACCTTTAAAAGTATAATTGGCAAGCATGGTGGAAATTTCAACTTCTGGTATCTTTCTTTTATTTGTAATAATATCTTTCATATACTTAGCATAAGGATTTGTTTTTAGCATATCAGTCAAACACATTCGCAAAAAGACAGGTCTAATCATTTCAGCAAAGCGCTCAAAATCCTCATCATCCTTTTTCTTGGATGGTTTAGGAGGAAAAGGCATGGGTTTCTGAACCCGTGGTTCTCTTTCTTTACTGTGCTTTATAGCAATGAAGCCTCTTTTATCATAACGTTGATTCTTTGATTGTGGGTTATCAAGATCAACAACAGGTTCAATCTATACATCATTGTTATTGCTAGGTTGAGCATCAACATGAACATCATCATTATCATTTTCACTAGGCTCATGTTCATTACCAGATTGTGTTTTAGCATCAGAAATAGAAATATCATTGAGATTCTCAGGTGTGTCAACAACAGATTCACTAGAAGCATGCAAAGTCCTATCATTTTTTTCTTCTTCTTAGAAGGACTAGGTGCATCAACATTAGTTCTCTGAGAATCTTGCTCAATTATCTTTGGGTTGCCCTCAGGATACAAAGGTTCATGAGTCATTCTACCCCCTCTAGTCATAACTCTAACACCATTATCATTTTTCTTACTATTTAATTCATTGAGTAAATCATTTTGTGCTTTAAGCACTTGTTCTACCTGAGTAGTAACCATAGAAGCATGTTTACTAATGAGTTTAAGTTCACCTTTAACTCTAGACATATAATCACTCAAGTGTTCATCATAGAAGCATTACGTTTCAATTGTCTACCAACATAGGCATTGAAGTTTTCTTGTTTACAAATAAAATTGTCAAACTCATCTGAGCATTGGCTAGCAGACTTATTATGAGGAATATCACCTTCATCAAAACTATAGAGAGAATTTACCTTTACTACCTTTGTCGAGTTCAAGACCATGTATTTCTTCAATAGGTGGTAAATTCTTAATATCTTCAACTTTAATACCTTTTTCTTTCATAGATTTCTTTGCCTCTTGCATATCTTAAGGACTGAGAAATAGAATACCCCTTTTCTTTGGAGTTGGCTTAGGAGTTGGTTCAGGAAGTGTCCAATTATTTTCATTACTCAACATATTATTCAATAGCAATTCAGCTTGATCGACAGTTATTTCCCTGAAAACACAACCATCACAACTATCCAGGTGGTCTCTGGAAGCATCGGTTAGTCCATTATAAAAGATATCAAGTATTTCATTGTTCTCAAGAGGATGATCCGACAAAGCATTAAGTAATTGGAGAAGCCTCCCCCAAGCTTGTGGGAGACTCTCTTCTTCAATTTGCACAAAATTATATATTTCCCTTAAGGCAGCTTGTTTCTTATGAGCGAGGAAATATTTAGCAGAGAAGTAATAAATCATATCCTGGGGACTACGCACACAGCCAGGATCAAGAGAATTAAGCCATGTTTTAGCATCACCCTTTAAGGAGAACGGAAATAACTTAAGGATATAGTAGTAACAAATTTTTTCCTCATTGGTGAATAGGGTGGCTATGTCATTCAATTTAGTTAGATTTGCCACAACAGCTTTAGATTCATAGCCATGGAAAGGATCAAATTCAACCAAAGTAATTAACTCAGGATCGACAGAGAAATCATAATCCTTATCAGGAATACAGATAGGTGAAGTAGCAAAAGCAGGGTTGTCGTGGAATTGTCACGACAGATGTCCTAGTGTGAGGACTTAGTCGTGAGGCCAACGCATCTATGTGGTAGCTTGAGAGGGGTTGAGCGGAATCGAGAGACGCAACACAAGACAAGGATTTAGACAGCTTCGGGCCCCGGGAAACATCCTCCGGTAATAGCCCAACATGTTGTTTGAGGCTAGATCTCGTTATGACCCTCATGGAGTCGCCGCATAAACCGGCTCTCCTCTAGTTGTGTCTAGCCCTAGAGATTGTTTGTTCTTGCTCGTCCCCTTTTGGGGAGCCCTGCCCCTCCTTATATATGTTGAAGGGGCGGGTTACATGACTAGTCCTAGTAGGATTAGGAGTACTCTATTACAAGTGGAATCCTGGTCTTGCTTCCTTTGTAGGAAAATATTCCTTGTGCTTTCCTCATAAACTGGCCCACCATAACATGAACCGGCCTTCCATAAACCGCCTTATGGGCCACCGGGTCTTGTCGTTCCTCTGGCCCGTTCGCCGGATCACCCATGAGTCATCAAGTCCGGCCGGGTTATACTTCCTGCCGGTTTACGCCGCAGGGTATATCCCCGACATTAGCCCCTAGTTTAATTTGGATTTATCCATGTTAAACTAATCTGCAACATAAACACAAGAACAAATTTGAAGGCTTGTGCTCCGGGTTAAATATTCTTATAAACCGGCACTTGATCATCCTTAAATCCTTGTCCTTTCCTTCCATCCAGGTGAATAGACCAGCTTCATAATCAATTTGCTTGCAGAAGATATTTTGTAAATAAATAATCCATTTGAATTGGCCTTCAGTGCTCGGGTTATAAAAACTAATGATCCCGGGTCATGACTGTTTATAGAGGCCGGGTTATGATTGTTGCCAACGCCGGGTCACACAATTAATCTTCCTGATTTGCCCAAAACTGAGAATTTGAAGATGTTCCTCCTTTACATGCATATTACCCGTAGCCCCCAAGTCTTAAGAGGAGAACATAGTGATAGCTTAAGACTTGTTTCAATATAAATTTTGCAGCCTTGAAGAAATCCAGATTGTTCATCCTAATCACTAGTAAAAACTGAATACTCCATATTATGTAGCCCCCAAGTGCCGGGTTGTCATGCTTGCAGCAACCTGGGACTTGTAATTATCTGATGCTCAAAAACTTCAACCAGTGTAGCCCCCAAGGGCCGGGTCATTATGTAATAATGAGCAGGGATTTTGTAGATATAATCATGTAGACTTGAACAACAACGTGTAGCCCCCAAGGGCCGGCTCAGTAAAATAATATTGAGCCAGGACTTTATATATACTTCTTTGAAAAGAACATCATATGATGTAACCCCCATCATGGGGCTTGAACCCACGTCCACAAGGTTAAGAGCTTCGTGCTTTACCAACTGAGCAGTGGACCCTTGAATATAATGGATTAAAACTTGTGTACCTTGAATTGTTGACATGAGCAATTGGTAGCCCCCAAGGGCCAGCTCATTATAATGTGATTAGTCGGGTCTTCAATAAGGTGAACAAAAAATGACTTTGCATTAGCCCCCAAGTGCCATGGTGCATGATGGCAGTGACATGGGACTTGCATATTTGATATAATCTCAACTTGAATAATGTAGCCCCCAAGTGCCAGGTCATAAGCCTGCAGCGACCTGGGACTATTCCTTCAATTGTAGAATAAATCATTTCCATTGATAATATGCTAGCCATTACGCTAAAACGACTTTGAAAACCTTAATCATAATACTGGTTATTGATAACCATAATAAAAAATCCAGCCATGTTGGCTATTTAAAGATTTGAATAATATAACCCGGTTTGAAAACCTGTTCCAGTGATATTTGATTACACTGTTGGTTTTATCAAGCCAGTGTAGTAAGGGTGATAACCCAAAATTTGAACATTGGTAATTATCATATATTGTTGGTTTACAAACAAAACCAGGCCGGGTTAATAAACACCGGTCATTATCTTATCTCATACTGGCGACTTATAGTCGAAAGCTAGGCCAGGTTAATAAACACCGGTCATTATCTTATCTCATACTGGCGACTTATAGTCAAAAGCCAGGCTGGGTTAATAAACACCGTTCATTATTTACCATCATATACTGGCGACTTATAGTCCAATGTCAGGCCGGGTTAATAAACACCGGTCATTATAACTGATCATGTACTGACAACTTGTAGTTGAAAGCCAAGCTGGGTTAATGAACACCGATTTACTTGATGGTGGTGACTTGTAGTCAACCACTAGGCCGAATCGATAGGTATCGGATGAATACTAAAATCTCATTAAAGGATTAAAAACTTGGCAAACAAAAGCATATGAAAACTTGTAGTCGAGGCTTTTTACGAGCTGCGAGGCTCCAAATTCGAGGCTTTTCATGGGCTGCCAGGCCGTTGAGTTAAACCATTTTACAAAGCCTGTTAAGATGGACCTCAATCTTTAACCAATCGTCGTTTTAACGTTGACAAGTTCAGGGTCTGTTATAAGATTGACTTGTCAATCGTTCGACGGGTCATACCAGGTTTACCTGGATGGAGTGACTTACTTGATGCAGGCAGGTTAACCCGGGGTTTTAGGTGTATACACCAGGCTTCCAAGCCGTGGCTTGATAGCCTATTACAAGGGCCTTAAAAGCTATTTGTTGCTGTGCAACAAGAGCCCCCAAGTAACATTTTGAGCTGTGCTCAGCGGGTGCCTATGTTTGAGTTGTGCTGTGCATCAAACTCTCTTTTGCCCCTTATGATAATGTTGGCTTGATAGCCGGATTACCGAAGTAACCAGAGCTGTGCTCTTATGATAGTATTGGCTTGATAGCCGGATCAATAGAGTAATTAGAACTCCGCTTTATAAACAGAAGCCCCCATGTGATATATTTCTGAGTTGTGCTCGCCGGGTGCCTATGTTTGAGTTGTGCTATGCAACAAACTCTCTTTGGTCCCTTTAATTTTCTCTGAGAACTCGAACTTGTGAGAGATTATTCTTTTGAACCGAAATTCTTCAACCGGACATTGAGAGCTTCAAAGCTTTGTGGGAGACATATTTCCCTTGAACCGGAACTTAAACCGAAATCTTCATTTTCAGCCGAAATTTTTCTAACGGCCTTTAAACTCGAACTTGCGAGAGATTAATTCTTTTTGAACCAGAAATTCTTAAACATGATTTGAGAGCTTCAGAGCTTTGTAGGAGACAGATTTCCCTTAAACCGGAATGTGAACCGGATATTTGAGAGCTTCAGTAAGACTGATGTTCTTTGAGCCGGATTGTAAGCCGAATATTTGAGAGCTTCAGTAAGACTGATGTCCTTTAAATTTTCATCAATATAGTAGTTGCCTCCGGGACCGGGTTATCTTTCCCTCCATCGTCCTGGGGTTCTTAAATTTGCTGAAAACTGGCAAGATTTGCTGAGTCATGTCATCGTAGCCCCCGAGTCTTGAGACTACTCGAGGAGTTGGCTTGAGACTCTCCATATTTGACCATAGCATAAGGTGTATATCATTGGTGTTGATAGCGCGATGTGAATCCATAGAAGGTTGAGGTGACTGCGGGGGTTATAAATGATCCCGTACGAGTCATGTCAGCAACTCGGCCAATGGTTCCTTCCAACTAGTGATTTGAAGTTAACCAAACTGTAGTGGCAGCGACTTGTGCGCCTGCCCATTGAGCCACCCAGTGCAGACGGTGGTTGATAGTATATGATAATTCGCCTCCATTTTGTTGAAAGAAACCGGGCTACCCAAGCTGTGACTTGCTCATACTCAGTAAACAGCTCATGCAGACAGGTGCGGCCCAGTATGTTGATGTAGACCAGGCTGCGAGAGTCGTACATCAAAGACGACCACAACATCAGAGGTGATATAGATAAATGAGTCGGCCACGACGTTGTAAGCCGGTGCAGTCTGATAAACCGGCGCAGACGGGTGAGTTGGCCTTTAAATTTGCACCAATATGTCGGTTTAGGGTCCTGTATTTAGGTAACATTGCAAGCCGGAGTAATTGCTCCTTTAAAGAAAGCAATATATAATATAAAAATATACTGGATGGATTTCACCTGATATGTTAGGCCAGTATTTATCCGCCGCAGAGTTGATGATCAGTTCACCACCATGGTGAAGCGGCGCGGTAAACCATGCTAATGGGCAAGTGAGCCGCATTGTGTTGATATATGCCGAACAGCGGAGGCGGACGGAAAAAACAACTGCAAAATTAGAGGCAATATAGACGCGGGCGAATCGCTACCACTCTTACAGTGACCAAATGTCCTGCGTAAATAATATCATAAACCGGAGTGATTGTTCTCAACAGAAAAAATTGATACGTGCTATTTAAAATAGTCTAGACCGATATCACCTGATGTATTTGGACCTTATGATCCTCATCGGTGTCCGTTAACCAATCCGGCATGTTGAGTAGGCCGGACCGCAGGTCGGATAGTAAAATAACCGCAACATCAGAGGCAGCACATGTAGATGAATCAGCCGCAATGTTCTAAGCCAGTGCAGATGAGCAAGTTGTCCTCCGCGTTGTAAACCGGCGCAGTCGCGAGAGACGGCCACGACGTTGTAAGCCGGTGTGGTCCGTATCCGCAATATAATACCACTTTTGTATTAAATAATTGTCCTGCGTGCATCAAATATAGTAGGGCAGAGTAGTTGTTTGTCGAAGAAAATCAACATGTACTTAAAAAAATATAGGATAAATATCACCTGATTTATTCGGATGACCGATGATTCATGACGCGCATCCGTAGATAATTTTTCAACACGGTCCCTTTTATCCTTGAAAACGAGACATCTAAGAAGCGGCGACCCGTAGCCACGGTGAACCGGCGGAGAAGCATCAATACAGGCTAGCTCAGAAGCTCCTGACCACGATACAGGCGGAGAGCAGCGACGACTCAAGAAAGCCCCCGGCGAGGCAAGGCAAGGGCCTTCCACGGCGGCGGCTCAACACCTGCTCCAGCGAGGGTGGCACGAGGCCAAGATAGAGGCCGGGCCAAGCCTGACGGCGGCGGCTTTAGAACTGCAGCGACATATGGCAGACGAGGTGGGCCGGCATAGGCTGGATGCAGCTACGCGTGCAGTACTACGGAACAGGGGCCGGTCCTTGGCAAGCGGCGACTTGAGGCCGCGGAACGGTCGGGCAACTCACTGATGGAGGAGCAGGTTGGCGACTCATTGCCGAGGTGTGCAAAGAAGTGCCATGACTTGTGATTTGCTTTTCCTTGCGTCGGTTTGCCACGTGAGCATTGAGTTGGACTACTACTAAGCCCAATTGACTTTTCTACCTCAAGGAGAATAGAACCAGCAGCTATGAGTTGATTGGCAGCTCTGGACGGTGTCAGCTCGGAAACGAAAACGAGTGTGGCGGCTCAACAATGCGGTGCAGGGCCATAGCAACAGCAGAGAACAGCGGCGGCTCAACAGAGGCGCCGGCGGGTCACACCCTCGGCGGTCTTCAAGGTAAAGCACTGGCGGCCTGAGGAGGCGAGATGGAGGCGTGGTGCAGGTGACTCAAGGCAGTGCCGGTGAACCGAACGGCGGCAGCAGAAGCGGATGAGGTGAATCCGTGCAACGGCGGCTCAGGCAGGCGAGAGGGCGCACCAACGGCAGCTCGTCGTCCATGTCAGAGGGGCACCGGCGACTCGAGGTGGACGGTGGCTTGGTGCGCTGTGTTTGAGGCCGCGGCGACTCCACTTGCGGCGACTTCTGCGGCTGTTAGCGACTCAGAGCCAAGGGGATGCAGCCGAGGGGTACCAGCGGCTCAAGTGCGAAGGAGACCGCGTCTCAGGGCGGATGTGGCCTGACATGGTAAACCCGGTCGGGGACCTATCCCTTTCCGGGTCGTGGATCCTTTTTTTTCATCTGACACATATATCTATTAAATTCTCAAATCAGTGTCCGATCCATATTCTAACTCGATAGCTCAATTGGGACCTGGCCTGGTGCACGTTGGTGATTTACATCCATCAGATCCGGTGAATCCTTGTTTGAACAAAGTCGGAGACTTCATCACGAGCTCTTAGTGATCTTCTCTGACGATCTTGCAAACCGAACTGATGAACGCCATCAAAGAGAAATTCCTGATTTCGATCTAATGAACCGGTCGTTGTTGTAGATCCCTCTAATAACTCGCTTTTCTTCTTCCGGAAGATTGCGATTTTCTCAAAATCCTAGAAAAGATCCCTCCAAGAACTCAACACCACCGTGCGCGGGCCCCACTATGGGTGCCAACTGTCGTGGAATTGTCACGGCAGATGTCCTAGTGCGAGGACTTAGTCGTGAGACCAACGCATCTATGTGGTAGCTTGAGAGGGGTTGAGCGGAATCAAGAGACGCAACACAAGACAAGGGTTTAGACAGCTTCGGGCCCCGGGAAACATCCTCCGGTAATAGCCCTACATGCTGTTTGAGGCTATATCTCGTTATGACCCTCATGGAGTCGCCGCATATACCGGCTCTCCTCTAGTTGTGTCTAGCTCTAGAAATCGTTTGTTCTTGCTCGTCCCCTTTTGGGGAGCCCTACCCGTCCTTATATATGTTGAAGGAGCGGGTTGCATGACTAGTCCTAGTAGGATTAGGAGTACTCTATTACAAGTGGAGTCCTAGTCTTGCTTCCTTTGTAGGAAAATATTCCTTGTGCTTTCCTCATAAACCGGCCTACCATAACATGAACCGGCCTTCCGTAAACCGCCTTATGGGCCACCGGGTCTTGTCGTTCCTCTGGCCCGCTCGCTGGGTCACCCATGAGTCGTCAAGTCCGGTCGGGTTATACTTCCGGCCGGGTTACGCCGCGGAGTATATCCCCGACACGGGTCATATTTCATTTAGCATTCAAAGACTTTTCTTTCAGCTTAGCAAATAGTTTCTTAAGATCATACCTATCATTGCAAGCTAAAAGGGCTCTAGCAATTTCTTCATCCATAACATAACCCTCAGGCACAACAGGCAATTCATATCTAAGGGGAGAATCTTCATCATTACTTTCATCAAGATTATCAGTTTCAATAATTTCATTCTCTCTAGCCCTAGCAAATTGTTCATCAAGAAATTCACCTAGTGGCACAATATTATCAAGCATAGAAGTAGTTTCATCATATGTATCATGCATAGCAGAAGTGGCATCATCAAGAACATGCGACATATCAGATTCAATAGCAGGTGTAGGTGTCGCAAATTTACTCAAAACAGAAGGTGAATCAAGTGCAGAGCTAGATGGCAGTTCCTTACCTCCCCTCATAGTTGAGGGATAAATCTTGATTTTTTCGTCTTTCAAGTTCTTCATAGTGATCAACAGATATAAATCCCAAGTGACTCAAAGAATATAGCTATGCTCCCCGGCAACGGTGCCAGAAAATAGTCTTGATAACCCACAAGTATAGGGGATCGCAACAGTTTTTGAGGGTAGAGTATTCAACCCAAATTTATTGATTCGACACAAGGGGAGCCAAAGAATATTCTCAAGTATTAGCAGTTGAGTTGTCAATTCAACCACACCTAAAATAATTAATATCTATAGTAAAGTATTTAGTAGCAAAGTAGTATGGAAGTAACGGTAACGGTGGCAAAGGTAACAGTAGCAGTTTTGTAGTAATTGTAACAGTGGTAACGGAAAAGTAACTAAGCAAAGATCAATATGTGAAAGCTCGTAGGCATTGGATCCGTGATGGATAATTATGTCGGATGCGAGTCCTCATGTAATAGTCATAACATAGGGTGAAACAGAACTAGCTCCAGTTCATCAATGTAATGTAGGCATGTATTCCGAATATAGTCATACGTGCTAATGGAAAAGAACTTGCATGACATCTTTTGTCCTACCCTCCCGTGGCAGCAGGGTCCTATTGGAAAATGATAACCCACAAGTGTAGGGGATCGCAACAGTTTTCGAGGGTAATGTATTCAACACAAGGGGAGCCAAAGAATACTCTTAAGTATTAGCAGCTGAGTTGTCAATTCAACCACACCTGGAAACTTAGTATCTGCAGCAAGGTAGTTTAGTAGCAAAGTAATATGATAGTGGCGGTAGCGGCAATAATTGTAACAATAGTGTTTTTGTAGTTTTTGTAATAGTAGCAGCGGAAAATTAAATAAGCAACAAGCAATATATGAAAAGCTCGTAGGCATTGGATCGGTGATGGGTAATTATGTCGGATGCAATTCATCATGTAGAAGTTATAACCTAGGGTGACACAGAACTAGCTCCAGTTCATCAATGCAATGTAGGCATGTATTCCGAATAAAGTCATACGTGCTTATGGAAAAGAACTTACATGACATCTTTTGTCCTACCCTCCTATGGCAGCGGGGTCCTAGTGGAAACTAAGGGATATTAAAGCCTCCTATTAATAGAGTACCGGACCAAAGCATTAACACATAGTGAATACATGAACTCCTCAAACTACGGTCATCACCGGGAGTGGTCCCGATTATTGTCACTTCGGGGTTGCCGGATCATAACACATAGTAGGTGACTATAGACTTGCAAGATAGGATCAAGAACACACATATATTCATGAAAACATAATAGGTTCAGATCTGAAATCATGGCACTCGGGCCCTAGTGACAAGCATTAAGCATAGCAAAGTCATAGCAACATCAATGTCAGATCATAGTGGATACTAGGGATCAAGCCCTAACAAAACTAACTCGATTACATGATAGATCCCATCCAACCCATCACCTCCAGCAAGCTTACGATGGAATTACTCACGCACGGCGGTGAGCATCATGGAATTGGTGATGGAGGAAGGTTGATGATGACGATGGCGATGATCTCCACTCTCCGGAGCCCCGAACAGACTCCAGATCAGCCCTCCCGAGAGAGATTAGGGCTTGGCGGCAGCTCCGTATCGTGAAACATGATAATTCTTTCTCCTTCATTTTTTTCTCCCCGAAAGTGAATATATAGGATATGGGGATACGTCCTTGGAGCACCAGGGGGCCCACGAGGCAGGGGGCGTGCCCTAGGGGGGGGGGCGCCCCCCACCCTCGTGGCCAGGGTGTGGGCCCCCTGGTCTGGATCTTCTTGCAGATATTTTTTATATTTTCCAAAATAAATCTCCGTGGAGTTTCAGGTCATTCCGAGAACTTTTTATTTCTGCACAAAAACAACACCATGGCAATTCTGCTGAAAACAGCGTCAGTCCGGGTTAGTTCCATTCAAATCATGCAAGTTAGAGTCCATAACAAGGGCAAACCTGTTTGGAAAAGTAGATACGTTGGAGACGTATCAACTCCCCCAAGCTTAAACCTTTGCTTGTCCTCAAGCAATTCAGTTGATAAACTGAAAGTGATAAAGAAATACTTTGACAAACTCTGCTTGCTCTTGTTGTTGTAAATATGTAAGCCAACATTTAGGTTTTCAACAAGATCATGAACTAACCACATTCACGGTAACTTTCAGGTCTCAAGACTACTCACATCAATGGCATAATCAACTAGCGAGCAATAATAGGAAACCTCGGATGACACCACTTTCTCAAAACAATCATGATATGATATAACAAGATGGTATCTTGCTAGCCCTTTCCGAGACCGCAAAACATAAATGTAGAGCACCTTTAAAGATCAAGGACTAACTAGATATTGTAATTCATGGTAAAAGAGATCCAGTCACAGTCATACTCAATGTAAATTAATAGCAATGCATGCAATGACAGAGGTGCTCTCTTACTGGTGCTCTTTGATAAGAGGATGATGACTCTGCATAAAAGTAAATAGATAGGCCCTTCGCAGAGGGAAGCAGGGATTTGTAGAGGTGCCAGAGCTCGATTTTTAAATAGTGATGAATAACATTTTGAGCGGTATACTTTCATTGTCAACATAACAACCAAGAATCTCGATATCTCCCATGCTACGCACATCATAGGTGGTTCCCAAACAGAATGGTAAAGTTTATACTCCCCCAACCACCAACAAGCACACTCCACGGCTAGCCCGAAACAACGGGTACCGTCCAAACCAGCAACAGCCCTGGGGGAGTTTTGTTTAATTATTATGATTTTGAGCATGGGACTGGGCCTCCCGGTTACCAGCCATTTTCTCATGAATGATGAGCGGAGTCCACTCATCGTGAGAATAACCCAACTAGCATGGAAGATATAGACAGCCCTGGTTGATACATGAGCTGTTTGAGCATACAAAACATAATTTCATTTGAAGGTTTAGAGTTTGACACATACAAATTTACTTGGAACGACAGGTAAATACCGCATATAGGAAGGTATGGTGGACTCATGTGGAATAACTTTGGGGTTTATGGAAGTGGATGCACAAGCAGTATTCCCGCGTAGTACAAGTGAAGGCTAGAAAGAGACTGGGAAGCGACCAGCTAGAGAGCAACAACGGTCATGAACATGCATTAAAATTAATCAACAATGAATGCAAGCATGAGTAGGATATAAATCACCATGAACATAAATACCGTGGAGGCTATGTTGATTTGTTTCAACTACATGCGTGAACATGTGCCAAGTCAGATCACGTAATTTGTTCAAAGGAGGATACCACCCCATCATACCACATCACAACCATTTTAATATCATGTTGGCATGCAAGATAGACCATTATAAACTCTCAGCTAATTAAGCATGGCATAAGCGGCTATGATCTCTAATTGTCATTGCAAGCATGTTTCATTCATAACAAGCTGAATCAGGAACGATGAGCTATCATATTTACAAAAACAAGAGAGGTCGAGTTCATACCAGCTTTTCTCATCTCAATTAGTTCATCATATATCATCCTTATTGCCTTTCACTCGCACGACCGAACGGTGTGGATAATAATAATAGTGCACGTGCATTGGACTAAGCTAGAATCTGCGAGCATTTAATACAAGAGAGAAGACAAGGTAATGTGGCTCAAGGTTAAATCAACAATAAAGCATATGAGAGCCACTAAGCAATTTCAATCATGGTCTTCTACTCTTAACCCTCAAAGAAAAGAAAAGAAACTATTTACACGGGAAAGCTCCCAACAAGCAAAAGAAGAACGGGAAATATTTTTGGGTTTTCTTTTTAATTACTACTACTACAAGCAAGAAAAGTAAACTAGCTAGAAGCTACAACTAATATTTTTTTTGTGTTTCTAGCACACGAGAAAAAGACTAAAAAAAATAAACTGAAACTAAACATGGATGGTACAATGAAAGAGTGTGAGCATCGACATCTAGAATAAGTGTGAACATGAGTGTAAAGTCGGTGAGAAACACGTACTCCCCCAAGCTTAGGCTTTTGGCCTAAGTTGGTCTATGGCCAGTATTGGCCTGACGGATATCCAAAGTCGTAGTTGGGGTAGTACTGAGATGCAGCACCCACTGCATGTTGAGCTGCAGCTCAAAGGCGGGCTGCCTCCGTCATGTTATAATAAGCATTTGCCTCCTCCATAGTTATAGTGTATCTTCCTTTTGCCTGAAAGTTAAACAAAGTAGGGGCAGGAAGAACAATAGGGATGGCATGCTGCATGTTAAAGATTAGTCGATATTTGAGGGTTTGATCATCCATCTCTATAAACCGGTGACTAGTCATAGCATGGCAATCTAAATGAGCAGGAGGTAAAGGTTCATCATTCTCGTGCGCAGGCACACCAAGAAAGCGGGATATGCGAGTGGCATAAATCCCACCAAATAAATCTCCAATCATACCATTATGGTGTAGCCTACGTGCAGCAATGACTCCCAAGTTATATTGTCTATCACCTAGTACAACACTCCTAAGAACACTGAGATCTGGGACGCACATATGACAAGCCTCATCTTTACCATTTATGCATCTACCAGTAAAGAGAGCAAAGTAATGAATAGCAGGAAAATGGATGCTCCCTATGGTGGCATGCGTGATTTCTCTAGATTCCCCCACTAGCAAGGAATTCTCCAAATTCAGATTTGCGAGGATCACCCATACTGCCCCACTGTGGGAGCTTACAAGCATCATTATAATCCTCTAAGTCCATGGTGTAAGATTTATCATACATGTCAAATAGTACAGTTTGAGAATTACGTGAAAATGAAAATTTAAACCTTCTCACAAAGCTATCAGTTAAGCCACGATATTGAGGGCACTTATCTTGTATGAAGCCCTCGAGGTCAATGTTGCGCACGTATGCGTAAAATTCATCCTTGATGCCAACCTGATCCATAAAGTCATCTGACGGCCATTCACAAGCCCGTACGTCAGCGTCCCTCGGTAGTTCATCGTCCGGCTCACGGAACGCGAGCCTCGATTCTTGCTTCCTTGAAGAACCACCATGGAAGTTTTTCGTATGCATTTTTCTGGAATTTTCTTAAATTTTTAGTAACTCAAAATAAAAGTTAACCAAACTCAACAAGATTGATAGCAACAACTCCTATATGTGCCTAGAGACTATATCATGCATTAGAACTACTTGGGACCAAGAAAATTTGACATGCAAGCTCAAGAACAAGGTCACCATAGCAGCAAAAATTTGCAATAAATAGAGCACTAGAACAAAAACTAATTGGACCAATGGAGGAGTCACATACCAAGGAACAATCTCCCCAAACAGTTTGGTGAATGGTGCTTTGAGCAAGGAGATCGAAAATGGCAGCAAGATGAGCTAGAACTCGGGCTTGAGCTGGTTGGTGATTTTTTTGGGAGGAAGAAGAAGAGTGTGGGTGCAGGAATAAGTGGAGGGGGGCCAAGTGGAGCCCACGAGGCAGGGGGCGCGCCCTGGACCCTCGTGGCGAGGTGCTGTCTCCCCTCGCTGTGTGTTCTGTGCCATATTTCCTCAAATATTCTAGAAAAAAAAATCATATTTTATTTTCATGACATTTGGAGAACTTTTATTTTGGGGTATTTTTTTATTGCACGGATAAGTCTGGAAATAGACAGAAAATACTATTTTTGCTTTATTTATCCTAATTAACAGAAAGTAAAAGGAGGGTACAGAAGGTTGTGCTATCTAGGTTCACCTATCCCATGCCCATCAAAAGAAATCCATCAACAAGGTTCATCAAGTATTGTTAATAAACTCTTTCCGAATAACATGAAACTGGAGAATTTTCGAATAACACTAGGTTACCTCAATGGGGATATGTATGTCCCCAACAATAAGAATGCCATATGTCTTCTTGATAGTAGGACGAGGAAATTCAAAACCTCCAATAGTGATAGTTGAAATTTTTCCAATATAATTGATACTGTGGACCTGAGGTTGTTTCCTCGGAAAGTATACCGTATGCTCATTACCATTGACATGAAAAGTGACATTGCCTTTGTTGCAATCAATAACAACCCCTGCAATATTCAAAAATGGTCTACCAAGGATAATAGACATGCTATCGTCCTCGGGAATATCAAGTATAACAAAGTCCGTTAGAATAGTAACATTTGCAACGACACCAGGCACATCCTCACAAATACCGACATGTATAGCAGTTGATTTATCAGGCATTTGTAAAGATATTTCAGTAGGTGTCAACTTACTCAAGTCAAGTCTACGATATAAAGAGAGAGGCTTAACACTAACACCGGCTCCAAGATCACATAAAGCAGTTCTAACATAGTTTCCTTTAATGGAGCAAGGTATAGTAGGTACTCCTGGATCTCATAGTTTCTTAGGTATTCCACCTTTAAAAGTGTAATTGGCAAGCATGGCCGAAATTTCTACTTCAAGTATCTTTCTTTTGTTGGTAATAATATCCTTCATATACTTAGCATACAGATTTGTTTTGAGCACATCAGTCAAATGCATACGCAAAAAGATAGGTCTAATCATTTCAGCAAAGCGCTCGAAATCGTCATCATCCTTTTTCTTGGATGGTTTCGGAGGAAAAGGCATGGGTTTCTGAACCCATGGTTCTCTTTCCCTACTGTGCTTCCTAGCAACAAAGTCTCTCTTATCATAACGTTGATTCTTTGATTGTGGGTTATCAAGATCAACTGCAGGTTCGATCTCTACATCATTATCATTGCTAGGTTGAGCATCATCATCAACATCATCATTAACATTATCACTAGGTTCATGTTCATTACCAGATTGTGTCTCAGCATCAGAAACAGATATATCATTGGGATTCTCAGGTGTGTCAGCTACAGGTTCACTAGAAGCATGCGAAGTCCTATCATTTTTCTTTTTCTTCTTCTTCGAAGAACTAGGTGTATCTAAATTAGCTCTCTGAGAATCTTGCTCAATTCTCTTAGGGTGGCCTTTAGGATACAGAGGTTCCTGAGTCATTTTACCACCTCTAGTAGCAACTCTAACAGCATAGTCATTATTCTTACTATTTAATTCATTGAGCAAATCATTCTGAGCCTTAAGTACTTGTTCTACTTGAGTGGTGGCCATAGAAGCATGTATACTAATAAGTTTCAGTTCACCTTTAGCTCTAGACAGGTAATCATTCAAGCGTTCAATCATATAAGCATTGTGTTGCAATTGTCTACCAACATAAGCATTGAAGTTTTCTTGTTTCATAGTAAAATTGTCAAACTCATCTAAGCATTGGCTACCAGACTTATAACGAGGAATATCACCTTCATCAAATCTATAAAGAGAATTTACCTTTACTACCTGTGTTCGGTTATCAAGACCATGTATTTCTTCAATAGGTGGTAAATGCTTAACATCTTCAGCTTTAATACCTTTTTCTTTCATAGATTTCTTTGCCTCTTGCATATCTTCAGGACTGAGAAATAGAACACCTCTTTTCTTCGGAGTTGGCTTAGGGGCTAGTTCAGGAAGTGTCCAATTATTTTCATTGGCCAGCATATTATTTAATAGTAATTCAGCTTGATCAACTATTATTTCCCTGAAAACACAAGCAACATAACTATCCAGGTGGTCTCTGGAATCATCGGTTAGTCCATTATAAAATACATCAAGTATATCATGCATCTCAAGAGGATGATCAGGCAAAGCATTAAGTAATTGGAGAATCCTCCCCCAAGCTTGTGGGAGACTCTCTTCTTCAATTTGCACAAAGTTATATATTTCCTGTAAGGCAGCTTGTTTCTTATGAGCGGGAAAATATTTAGCAGAGAAGTAATACATCATATCCTGGGGACTACACACACAACCAGGATCAAGAGAATTAAACCAAGTCTTAGCATCATGCTTTAACGAGAAAGGAAATAACTTAAGGATATAGTAATAACGAATCTTTTCATCGTTGGTAAACAGGGTGGCTATATCATTCAACTTAGTAAGATGTGCCACAACAGTTTCAGACTCATAGCCATGGAAAGGATCAGATTCATCCAAAGTAATTAACTCAGGATCAACAGAGAATTCATAATCCTTATCAGTAACACAAATAGGTGAAGTACCGAAAGCATGGTCATGTTTCATTCTAGCATTCAAAGACTTTTCTTTCAGCTTAGCTAATAATTTCTTAAGATCATATCTATCATTGCAAGCAAGAAAGTCTCTAGAAGTTTCTTCATCCATAACATAACCCTCAGGAACAACAGGCAATTCATATCTATGGGGAGAAGCTTCATCATCACTTTCATAAATATCATCAGTTTCAATATTTGCATTCTCCCAAACCTTAGCAATTTGTTCATCTAGAAATTCACCTAGTGGCACAGTATTATGAGTCATAGAAGTAGTTTCATCATACATAGCAGAAGTGGCATCATGAAGAACGTACGACATATCAGATTCAATAGCATGAGTAGGTGTCGCAAATTTACCCATAACAGAAGGAGAATCAAGTGCAGAGCTAGATGGTTGTTCCTTACCTCCCCTCGTAGTTGATGGTAAGATCTTGGTTTTTGAGTCCTTCAGATTCTTCATAGTGATCAACAGATATAAATCCCAAGTGACTTAAAGAATAGAGCTATGCTCCCCGGCAACGGCGCCAGAAAATAGTCTTGATAACCCACAAGTGTAGGGGATCGCAACAATTTTCGAGGGTAAAGTATTCAACCCAAATTTATTGATTCGACACAAGGGGAGCCAATGAATAATCTTAAGTATAAGCATCTGAGTTGTCAATTCAACCACACCTGGAAACTTACTATCTGCAGGAAGGTAGTTTAGTAGCAAAGTAATATGATAGTGGCGGTAGGGGCAATAAATGTAACGGTAGTGTTATTGTAGTTTTTGTAATAATAGCAGCAGAAAAGTAAATAAGCAACAAGCAATATATGAAAAGCTCGTAGGCGTTGGATCGGTGATGGGGAATTATGTCGGATGCAATTCATCATGTAGAAGTTATAACCTAGGGTGACACAAAACTAGCTCCAGTTCATCAATGCAATGTAGGCATGTATTCCGAATATAGTCATACGTGCATATGGAAAAGAACTTGCATGACATCTTTTGTCCTACCCTCCCGTGGCAGCGGGGTCCTAGTGGAAACTAAGGGATATTAAGGCCTCCTTTTAATAGAGTACCAGACCAAAGCATTAACACGTAGTGAATACATGAACTCCTCAAACTACGGTCATCACCGGGAGTGGTCCCGATTATTGTCACTTCGGGGTTGCCGGATCATAACACATAGCAGGTGACTATAGACTTGCAAGATAGGATCAAGAACACACATATATTCATGAAAACATAATAGGTTCAGATCTGAAATCATGGCACTCGGGCCCTAGTGACAAGCATTAAGCATAGCAAAGTCATAGCAACATCAATCTCAGAACATAGTTGATCCAAGGGATCAAACCCTAACTAAACTAACTCGCTTACATGATAGATCCCATCCAACCCATCACCGTCCAGCAAGCCTACGATGGAATTACTCACGCACGGCGGTGAGCATCATGGAATTGGTGATGGAGGAAGGTTGATGATGATGATGGCGATGATCTCCACTCTCCGGAGCCCCGAACGGACTCCATATCAGCCCCCCCGAGAGAGATTAGGGCTTGGCGGCGGCTCCGTATCATGAAACGTGATAATTCTTTCTCCTTCATTTTTTTCTCCTCGACAGTGAATATATAGGATCTGGGGATACGTCGTGGAGCACCAGGGGGCCCATGAGGTAGGGGCGCGCTGATGGCTTCTCGCCCCTCGTTGGTTACCCCATGTGGAAGGTTTGAGATGTAGCGTAACGACAAGTTTCCCTTGGCAAAGATACCAAGGATCGAATCCCGTGAGACTCCGAGGGTCGACAAGAAGGTGTCAATGGCTAACGGCGCTAAATACTTAGCGGTTGACAGGACCTGCACACAGATACAAATAACTTTGCTCCCAACGAGTATAGTGAGGTTGTCAATCCCTCCAGCCTTGCTGTTTACAAAGGATCAAACACAAGAGATAATAATGATAGTTATGACTGCAACTAGGAAATAGAGACATGAAGTAAATATAAGGTGTGATCAGTGGTGGCAATATGGACCGGGGTCCCATGATGTTCACTAGTGATGTCTCTCTCCCAAAAGACGATAAAACAGCTAAGCGAGGTAAACAAATTACAGCTGGGCAATTGACAGGATTATGTGCGCAAAGCAATGCTAACTATGTTGTAAAGAAAGGTAGAGGCTCAAAAGCATGGGCGGTACGCCAAAGCAAGTAGACCGAAATCCATCTGCATCTACTACTAATCATCCACCTTGAGATATCTATCCAGAACATCTCGCTGGTATTAAGTTGCGAGTCCCACCCAAAGTGTAAACTCAAAGCAACAGACAACTGCATTAAAAGAACTTTGCGTACAGTAAACAATCCTTGCACCTGCAAGTACAAGCACCGTTGTTTCCCCCCTTGTGGCAACAGCACATCCCCTAGACTCATGTTTCTGTCACTCAAACTAGTCATCAGGGGCATGAACCCACAATCAAGCATAACGTTCCCTCTTGGAGTTACTACCTACTACTCGGCCAAAGCAATAAACATCAACGGAGAACATGCAAGAATGACTCAAGAACTAAAATATAAAAGAGGTGAATCAAATATATTACTCACACACAATCTGAACAAAATCTCATAATCCATCAGATCCCAGCAAACTCAGCAGAGCAACAGCATAAAGATTACATATGTGCCTCGATCATGTAGGGCAGCTCACGAGGTCTAATCCATGAAGAACAAGGAGGGGAGGAGAACATCACATAACTACTGGTCATGGACCCATGGTCCAAGGGGGACTACTCACAACTCATCCGAGAAGCGTCCATGGTGGTGGAGAAGCTCCCGGTGGTGGTTCTCCCCTCCGGCAGGGTGCCGGGAAGAGTTCTCCTGATGCTCCCGATCTTGGAAGCGTTGCGGCGGCGGAACAGAGGCGAGATCGCGAAAAAGGGTTCCGTCCTCGAGGGTTTCGGGACGCGAGGAGTATATATGCCAAAGGGGGTCACCAGAAGCGGAGAGGGGGGCCCAGGCGCCCCCCTAGGGCGGCCAGGGGTGGGGCCGCCTGGGCTGCCCCTGGCTCCCCTCTGGCCCCACTTTGGTTTTTCTCGAAGCTTCCTGTACGCTGATTTTTTTCTGTATTTTTTCTGGAATTTTTGGAGCACTTTTAATATGGGGGAAATCTGAAATAGAAAAACAGCAGAAAACAGGAACTGGCACTGTGGTGCACTGAGTTAATAGGTTAGTCCAAATATGATCAAAAGTGTATGGAAGTGCATAAATATCATAGCAATATCACTCAAAAGAAGCATGGAGCAAGCAGAAATGATAGATACGTTTTGGACGTATCAACATCCCCAAGCTTAATTCCTGCTCGTCCTCGAGTAGGTAAATGATAACGAGCATAATTTCTTTGGTGACATGCTACCAACCATATAAGAACTTTTTAAGTAAAGCAATCAATGCATGTAATTCAATTCAAGTCATAACAAGCAAGAGTCTATATTAGCATTGTAACAAGTAACATAAGAACATAAAGGTGCAAGAGCTCTCGCTGTCCGTGACTCGAATGTCTCCAAATGGTGTTTGCGTGCAAGAAAGGGGATAGGGATATATGAGAGAGTAAAACATAGTTTTTGTATTGTTGAGAACTTAATCTACTAAAGTTTCACACTTGGTCTTCTTTGGAATCTTATCTTGACTCATCCCCAGACCAACAGCCAGGTACAAGTCAAAATGATCCACTCCCTTTCGATATTTTGAGCACTCATGCAATGGATGAGCGTAAGCAAGAAAGTCGACACTTAGGATGGCAAAGGGATAAAAATGATGGAGGGGGAAGACAAAAAGGTGTGAAGGGCTCACATCAATGAGGACAATCATCGGCGAGAGAAAGCCAAATGATAGATATGATGTGAGGAGTAGGGATTGCCATGCAACGGATGCACATATGAGCTAAGGTAAGCTCTCCAATGGAACTAGTGGGGGTGCATCCAACTTGCTTGCTCAAGAAGACCTAGAGCTCTTTTGAGGAGGCTCATCATTGGAATATACAAGCCAAGTTCTATAGTGTAAAGGTCCCCACATAGCTATATGCATGAATGATAATCTCTATGGAGTACAAGTTATAAGATGGAGTACGAGTGTGGATCTCTCAAAAGAAATAGTAGTGTGCCCCCTTCTCTCTTTTTATTTCTTTTTCTCTTTTTTTTATTTTTATTTTTTGTGGCCTCCATGGCTCTTTCTATTTATCTCTCATTTGTCCTCTTTGGGATCTTTTGATTTTGTCCTCTTTGGGATCTTTTGATTTTGTCGTCTTTGGGATCTTTTCCTCACTTTAGGGGTAACACTCTATGTATTACAGGAAGTATAGAAGATCGTTCACACTTTACAAAAGTACTCAACATAAAGAAAATGAAACTATCATGATGTATGCAAATGTATGCCTCTGCCAGTGTAGCAGGATATGCAATGATACTAGCGCGTCATGTAGCAATGATTAGGGCAAGGCCCAACTAGCATGCGGCTCATCGATCAAGCAAAAAGCATGTATGACATGAAGATCAAGTCATGAGAAGATGGATGTTGCATGGCAATGTATCTCGGAAAGGCTATGGAAATGCCTTGATAGGTAGGTATGGTGGCTGTTTTGAGGAAAGATATAATGATGCTTATGATGACAGAGCGTATCGTGCCAAGGATTTGGATGCACCGGCGAAGTATGCGCCAACTCTCGAGGTGAGAAAGGGCAATGCACGGCACCGAAGAGGCTAGAAAAATATGGTTAGGTGGAAGTGTCAACTTTCGAATACTCACATTAGTCCGAAGAACTCATGCACTTATTATCGGTAACTCTCAATCTAATTAGGAGGTTCACAAAGAGACAAGTACCCCGAGGAGGTGTGTATGGGTGTTTGGTAACCCTTGCGCATCCTCGACCCATGGTACGTGAGTGTACTCTAATATTCGATCCCTCCAAAGATTAGTGATCCATTTAGTAGCTAAAGTTCTCAACTATTTTGTAGGTTTTCGAAAATAAACACGGATTGCCCAAAATACGACATCTATCACTAATAGGCTAAAGCTCTTGACACCAAAAGTTCAGACATTACTCATGGCAATACCTCAAAACTATTGCAAGTTACTACTAAAATTAAATAGCAACCTCAATTACCTACTTTAAGTTAAGACACACAACTCAGTGCAACAGGCAAACTCTCTTAACAAGATAAACATGAAAACTCAAGAGAGTTCAGCAACCAACTAAACAAAAGCTCTTTAAAAAGAAAAGCATGAAAACTAAGAGCTAAACATGACAGCAGCTATGGAGAGACAAAGAACACACACAACAAAGGTAAGCATGAAAATCCTATGTTGTGTTCTAGGTTGAAGTGGAGCGTGTTTCTCTCCCACACAAAGAAAGCTGGGTTCTAACTTCTTATGAACAGCAAGCAAAGCTAAAGAAAAATAAAAAGGAAACTAAGAGCAAGACGCTCCAAGCATAGCACATAACGCATGAAGTGATTAAAATATAGTGGAACGAAAGACGAACTGATAATTGTTGATGGAGAAGGGGATGCATGGGGGCATCCCCAAGCTTAGACGCTTGAGTCTTCTTGAATATTTCTTGGGGGTGCACGGGGGCATCCCCAAGCTTAGATGCTTGAGTCTTCTTGAATATTTCTTGGGGGTGCACGGGGGCATCCCCAAGCTTGAGCGTTTGACACTCCTGAATCTTCTTTTATCATCTTCCCTCGCACACTTGAAAACTTCCTTCATACATAACTCATCATAATCTGATTAGCGAGGTTAGTACCCACAATAAAATAAGTTTTCCCTACTGGAAATAAGGATAATCTTGAAGAGCTACTGTTTCTCAAGATTGCCAAAAGGTTTTTGCAAAGAAAAAGCAAGCTCAAGGTTTGCAAAACGAAGAAAAGGCAAAACAGGACAGAATCTGTGAAAAACTGACCAGCAGGTAGTAAATAATTTTTTCGGGGCACTTCCGCAACTCAAATAAAAAAACTCAGAACAGACGCTCGAAAGCTAACTGTATAGAGCACGCTGTCAAAAAAATTCAGATCAAAAAGATGACCTGGAGATTTTATACGAATTTTTCTGTCCAAGGACAGAATCTGTTTTCTGGACAGCACGTCACAACTTTTGAACTTTCTTGCAATCAGAGGCTAAACTTGGCACAAAGCTGAAAAGAAAAGATACAATGATGATGCTACTGCAGTAACAAACATCAAGACACAACAAAAGCAAAATAAAACCTAATTCGTTGCGCTTTCTTTTATGCCTTTAAGCTAGGCATAATGCAAAGAGAGAAGATCAAGTTTTATCAAGAGTAAGAGAATAGCTAGCCCGTGTAACGGACTCAAAAGGTAACTTAATCTTCTTTCTAGGGAAGTGTTTCATCCCTTTCTTGAGAGGAAATTGGAATTTTATATTCCCCTCTTTCATGTCAATGATAGCACCAACGGTGCGAAGAAAAGGACGTCCCAAAATAATTGGACAAGAAGGTTCACATTCAATATCCATAATAGTAAAATCAACGGGAACATAATTGTCATTGACAATGATAAGAACATTGTCGATCTTCCCCAAAGGTTTCTTTACGGAAGAATCAACAAGACGAACACCAAAAGAACAAGGATCAAAAGGTTTCAATTTAAGCATATCATATATTCTTTTGGGCATAACGGAGGTACTAGCTCCAACATCACATAAAGCATAGCAAGAGAAGTTATTCAACTTAATTTTAATCATAGGATCCCAACCATCTTCTAGCTTTCTAGGTATGGAGGCTTCTACCCTAAGCTTCTCCTCCCTAGCTTCGATGAGAGCATTAGTGATATGCTCCGTGAAGGCAAGATTAAGTGTGCTAGTGTGGGGATCTCTAGACATCTTGTGAAGAAAACTAATAACTTCAGAAAGGGTGCAATTATCAAAATCAAGGTCACTACTATCAAGTAAAGTGGTAGTGGTGTCCTTTAGGCTCACTTGTTTGTTAGCTTCTATGGTCATAGGAGTTTCTTCTACGGTTGAGGTCATAGCATCACCATTAATAGGTCCAATGGGACTAGGAGTGCATTGGGTGCTAAGAGTTTGGATATCCTCAACAACTTGGATAGTAGCAACAATGTGGTGGGTAGGAAGGCTCTTAATTCTATCTTCTTCCTCCTTTTCTCTAGCCCGTTTCTCTTTAAGTTTAGCCATCATCCTAATGTTTTCATTAATTTGCACTTGAATAGCATTCATAGGAGTGGTCTTCCTCTCCTCAAGAGGGGAAGTTCTAATTTTAAGCAACTCTACCTCATGGGCTAAATTGTCTACCTTCGAAGAGAGATTATCTAGTTTGTCCAGTTTTTCTTCTACACTCTTATTGAAGGCCTTTTGGGTAGTGATGAAGTCTTTAAGCATAATCTCTAGTTCAGAAGTGGAGTTCTTGGTGCTAAGATAAGCATTGTTGTTCCCATAGGAATTAGAGAGGAACGGTCTAGGGTTGCTACCAAAATTACTCCTATTAGCATTGTTATTGAAATTGTTTCTAGAGATAAAGTTCACATCTACTTGATCTTGAGCAATCAAAGAATTTAAAGGAACATCATGAGGATCAATAGAAGATTGCTTGGAAAGTAGAGACATGATCAAGTCAACTTTTTCATTTAGGGAGGAAATCTCCTCGACAGAGTTTACCTTCCTACCTGTTGGAGCGCGTTCGGTGTGCCATTGGGAATAATTGGTCATCATCTCGTCGAGAAGCTTCGTGGCAGCACCAAGTGTAGTTGACATAAAGGTTCCTCCCGCGGCCGAATCTAACAAATTCCGCGAGGTAAAGTTCAAGCCTACATAAAAAGTTTGGATAACCATCCAAGTAGTCAAACCATGAGTAGGGCAGTTCTTGACAAGAGATTTCATGCGTTCCCAAGCTTGGGCAACGTGTTCATTATCCAATTGTTTAAAATTCATTATGTTACTCCTTAGTTGGATAATTTTAGCAGGGGGTAGTACTTCCCAATAAAGGCATCCTTGCACTTGTCCCAAGAATCTATACTATTCCTAGGCAAGGATTGAAACCAGATTTTAGCTCCTCCTCTCAAGGAGAAAGGAAAAAGCTTAAGCTTAACAATATCACTATCTACTTCTTTGTACTTTTGCATATCACAGAGCTCAACAAAATTATTTAAGTGCAAAGCAGCATCATCTCCAGCACCGGAGAATTGATCTTTCATAACTCGGTTCAATAAAGCAGGTTTAATCTCATAAGAAGGTGCTGAAGTGGCAGGTGTAGCAATAGGCGTGCAGATAAAGTCATTGTTGTTATGACTAGTGAAGTCACACAACTTGGTGTTCTCGGTGGAACCCATAGCAGCAGCAAGCAAGATAACTATTTTTGTGATTTTTGATAAAGGACACTAAAGCAAAAACTGAAAGGTAAACTAACAAGACTAAAAAGCAAAGATAAAAGATAGCGTGCAACTCCCCTATCTTGAAGAGTGGAGTCCCCGGCAACGGCACCAGAAAATTTCCTTGATGGCTTCTCGCCCCTCGTTGGTTACCCCAAGTGGAAGGTTTGAGATGTAGCGTAAAGGCAAGTTTCCCTTGGCAAAGATACCAAGGATCGAATCCCGTGAGACTCCGAGGGTCGACAAGAAGGTGTCAACGGCTAACGGCGCCAGATACTTAGCGGTTGACAGGACCTGCACATAGATACAAATAACTTTGCTCCCAACGAGTATAGAGAGGTTGTCAATCCCTCCGGCCTTGCTGTTTACAAAGGATCAAACACAAGAGATAATAATGATAGTTATGACTGCAACTAGGAAATAGAAACAGGAAGTAAATATAAGGTGTGATCAGTGGTCGTAATATGGACCGGGGTCCCATGATGTTCACTAGTGATGTCTCTCTCCCAAAAGACAATAAAACAGCTAAGCGAGGTAAACAAATTACACCTGGGCAATTGACAGGATTATGTGCGCAAACCAATGCTAACTATGCTGTAAAGAAAGGTAGAGGCTCAAAAGCATGGGCGGTACGCCAAGGCAAGTAGACCGAAATCCATCTGCATCTACTACTAATCATCCACCTTGAGATATCTATCCAGAACATCTCGCTGGTATTAAGTTGCGAGTCCCACCCAAAGTGTAAACTCAAAGCAACAGACAACTACATTAAAAGAACTTTGCGTAAAGTAAACAATCCTTGCACCCGCAAGTATAAGCACCGTTGTTTTCCCCCTTGTGGCAACAACACATCCCCTAGACTCATGTTTCTGTCACTCAAACTAGTCATCAGGGGGCATGAACCCACAATCAAGCATAACGTTCCCTCATGGAGTTACTACCTACTACTCGGCTAAAGCAATAAACAGCAACGGAGAACATGCAAGAATTACTCAAGAACTAAAATATAGAAGAGGTGAATCAAATATATCACTCACACACAATCTGAACATAATCTCATAATCCATCAGATCCCAGCAAACTCAGCAAAGCAAAAGCATAAAGATTACATATGTGCCTCGATCATGTAGGGCAGCTCACGAGGTCTAATCCATGAAGAACAAAGAGGGGAGGAGAACATCACATAGCTACTGGTCATGGACCCATGGTCCAAGGGGGACTACTCACAACTCATCCGGGAAGCGTCCATGGTGGTGGAGAAGCTCCCGGTGGTGGTTCTCCCCTCCGGCAGGGTGCCGGGAAGAGTTCTCCTGATGCTCCCGATCTTGGAAGCGTTGCGGCGGCGGAACAGAGGCGAGATCACGAAAAAGGGTTCCGTCCTCGAGGGTTTCGGGACGCGAGGAGTATATATACCAAAGGGGGTCACCAGAAGCGGAGAGGGGGGCCCAGGCGCCCCCCTAGGGCGGCCAGGGGTGGGGCCGCCTGGGCTGGCCGCCTGGGCTGCCCCTGGCTCCCATCTGGCCCCACTTTGGTTTTTCTCGAAGCTTCCTGTACGCTGATTTTTTCTGTATTTTTCCCGGAATTTTTGAAGCACTTTTAATATGGGGGAAATCTGAAATAGAAAAACAGCAGAAAACAGGAACTGGCACTGTGGTGCACTGAGTTAATAGGTTAGTCCAAATATGATCAAAAGTGTATGGAAGTGCATAAATATCATAGCAATATCACTCAAAAGAAGCATGGAGCAAGCAGAAATTATAGATACGTTTTGGACGTATCACGCGCCCTAGGGGGGGGGGGGCGCCCCCCACCCTCGTGGACAGGGTGTGGGCCCCCTGGTCTGGATCTTCTTGCATATATTTATTATATTTTCCAAAATAAATCTCCGTGGAGTTTCAGGTCATTCCGAGAACTTTTTATTTCTGCACAAAAAACAATACCATGGCAATTCTGCTGAAAACAACGTCAGTCCGGGTTAGTTCCTTTCAAATCATGCAAGTTATAGTCCATAACAAGGGCAAAAGTGTTTGGAAAAGTACATACGTTGGAGACGTATCAGAAACTAAGGGATATTAAGGCCTCCTTTTAATAGAGTACCGGACCAAAGCATTAACACTTAGTGAATACATGAACTCCTGAAACTACGGTCATCACCGGGAGTGGTCCTGATTGTTGTCACTTCGGGGTTGCCGGATCATAACACATAGTAGGTGACTATTGACTTGCAAGATAAGGTCAAGAACTCACATATATTCATGAAAACATAATAGGTTCAGATCTGAGATCATGGCACTCGGGCCCTTGTGACAAGCATTAAGCATGGCAAAGTCATAGCAACATCAATCTTAGAACATAATGGATACTAGGGATCAAACCCTAATAAAACTAAATCGATTACATGGTAAATCACATGCAACCCATCACCGTCCAGCAAGCCTACGATGGAATTACTCACGCACGGCGGTGAGCATCATGGAATTGGTGATGGAGGAAGGTTGATGATGACGATGGCGACAATCTCCACTCTCTAGAGCCCCGATCAGACTCCAGATCAGCCCTCCCAAGAGAGATTAGGGCTTGGCGGCGGCTTTGTATCGTAATACGCAATGAATCCTTCTCTCTGATTTTTTTTCTCCACGAACTTGAATATATGGAGTTGGAGTCGAGGTCGGTGGAGCCTCAGGGGGCCCACGAGACAGTGGGGCGCGCCCAGGGGGCAGGCGCGCCCCCACCCTCGTGGATAGGGTGTGGGCCCCCTGGTCTTGATTCTTTTGCCAGTATTTTTTATATATTCTGAAAATATTCTCCGTGGATTTTCAGGTCATTCCGAGAAATTTTATTTCTGCACAAAAATAACACCATGGCAATTCTACTGAAAACAGCGTCAATCCTGGTTAGTTCCATTAAAATCATGCAAGTTAGAGTCCAAAACAAGGGCAAAAGTGTTTGGAAAAGTAGATACATTAGAGACATATCAATCATGCGATCGTTTTCCTCTCGTCCCTGGCGGCTGGAACCCTAGCCGCCGTAGGGAGAGGCCAATCTTTCAGCGTCGTCATCCGCCAGCGACCTCGGTCATCGATAATGAGGGGGGGGGGTCGCTGGATCCACGTGCGTGGATCGTTTTTACTCGCTTGTAGTCTAGGTTTTTATGTTGTTCATCGTCTTGGCTTCGGCGGCGATGATGACGACGCTGAATAAAGATTCTTCATATCCTTCCCTAACGAGGCCATTGGTCCTATAGTTGGAGATGTATTTGGAAACCAGTCTGTTCAAGCAAGGATGGCGTGGTGGCAACATCCTCGTGGTAGACCTATGTCCCCGGGCTCCTCCTTTGCGACGGTGTTTGCTCCAGCGTCGACGCAGAGCTTGGGAGGTAGTCCAGGAGCGGATGCAGATTGTGGTCTGCATCGACGACATCTAGAAGACGGAACGTGTGCTGGGTTCGTGGTTCAATCATGGCGTGTATGGTTACCTCCTTCGGCGTCTTAGTCGCGGCAGGGTGCCAGATCTGGAGTTCGATTGCATGTCTGGGGTGTTGCCCCGGGTTGATTCATTCAACGACAAGGACTTCACTTTTGACGAGCCACCTTGGAGGTCTGCAAAGCTTCATATCAGCGATGGAGTCGCGTAGAGCTCAGGTGAGGAGCTGATCTGTCATTCTTTTCTTCGGTGGCTACTGTGGTGGTGCCGAAGGTAGGTGACGGGCGTTGGCGTCAAGCACAAAGATGTTTTGCTATCTTTTTAGTGTCATGTCGGTCCCTACGTGACTTGTACTTTGATTTTTATGATATGAATGAGACACGAATTACCATGCAGAAAATGTACTAATACAAGACTGTGAATAAAAGAGGCCTTCTTTGCAACCAGCAGGCGATGCTTCGAGCCGTACATGCATAATTAACTAAATAATGTGCAACCCTATTTTGCACACGAGCAACCTTAACTGGAAGTAACTTCCCACCTGCCATAACCGCATTGATGTTCTGAATGATGTTACCATATGGTGATTTAGAGAGCGAAGCATCCTTCAAGGCAGATAAGGTTCCCATTGAGTCCAATTAAACCAACTCGAGAAGGTTGCCATTTGATGATATTTTCACACCAACAAGACAACTTATGTTCAAAAATCAATTTTACAATATAGGCCCTTATGACCTCCCCATTTACGGCTTTGTGTTCCCCACAAAAATAAAGGAAGAAACCATGTTCCAAAGTGATTGTGTTAGTCCCACAACATGAGTCAACTCTACAAAAGTGCCAATTCTCTCTTTTTCACCCTATTTTTTTGGTTTTCGTGCATTTTTTAATTGATATAGATGCAACCTAGAGTGTGTATGTGTTGTAGATATATTGGTTTGCAACCTAGAGGGGAACCTAATGAACACCTAATGCCAGACTTTCAGGGGCGGTGCCAGAATTTGGGCATGGGGGGGCGAGGGAGATAATAATCTTCCAAAAGAACAATCTAAGAATAGTCTCATTAGTAGAATTTGTATCCTAATTAAAAGGGATATTCTCTCATGTATGACTGATATAGGCCCTTGTAGATATAGAATCTACGTGTTTCGTCCTGGTTATCATGATGGAGTTCCCAATATATTGTCGTGTACCATGACCCCTCTCATAATTTGCGCTTCCAGTTCTACCTTGTTATGAATTTTCTAGCGGTGCCATAGTATTTTGATGAACAGTTTGCATTTCAGTAATTTAGCTAGAAGAAATGGGCTTAAAATAAGAATCTATTTTTGTTATATTTTCTCTCTTCATACTTTAACCAGTGAAACATCAAAGGAAGGGGAACTTAGATTTCTAAATTGAAAGATGACCGCCTCTAATTGTTTGATTAAAACCAATGTCCTCAAAGGAACTGAACTAACTCCTTTCTCTGCTCGCAAGGGATATTGGGAAACACATGGGATGGTGGGGCTGGGAAAGAGATGGGCGGCAGGGCCATGCAGAGCCGGAAGCAAGGGGCGGCGTCCAGGGAGGGCGGCATATGATGTGCGGTGACGTGGACATCGAGGATGGAGGTGATGGCAGAGGTGCAACACATCACTGTGGTATTGGTGGGCGCTGCAGGATCTGTTCATTAGTGGGAAGCTCATGGGAGGAGTGGCGGTTCAAGGTTGTTGATGACCCATTCTCCTCGATCGAGAAAGCAGGGAGTTGTGAGCGGGGCCGCGGGGATCGGGTGACGCGAAGTAATACGTCCCAAATGTATATTCTTTTCCAAACACTTTTGCTCTTGTTCTGGACTCTAATTTGCATGATTTGAATGGAACTAACCAGGACTCGCGTTGTTTCAGCCGAATTGCTATGGTGTTATTTTTGTGCAGAAATAAAAGTTCTAGGATTGAGCTCAAAATTTAACGGGGATTATTTTTAGAATATATGAAAAATATTGGCAAAGAGAACTACTGGAGGGGATCACCCAGGAGCCACAAGCTCAGGGGGCGCGCCCAACCCCCCAGGGCGCACCCTGTGAGCTTGTGGCCCCTCGAGCCTCCGTTTGCCCTAATTCCAACGCTATAAGTGCCACCCCACGAAGAAAAATCAGCGAGAAAGTTTCATCACGTTTTACGATCCCGCCACCTCTTGTTCATCAGGAGGGCTGATATATAGTCCGTTTGGGGCTCCGAAGGGTGCAATCTGCCGCCATCATCGTCATTAACCCTTCTCCATCAACAATTCCATGATGCTCACAACCGGGAGTGAGTATTTTCTTCGTAGGCTTGCTCGACGGTGATGGAGTAGGATGAGTTTTATCATGTAATCGAGTCAATTTGTTAGGGATTGATCCCTAGTATCTACTATTTTCAGAGATTGATGTTGCTATGAATTTGCTATGCTTAATGCTTGTCACTAGGGCCCGAGTGCCATGATTCAGATCTGAACCCTCTATTATTTCATGAATATACTTGAGTTCTTGATCCTATCTGCTAGTTATATGCACTTGTTATTGTTCTTATCAGTAGACCCCAAAGTGACAATAATTGGGATACTCTCCAGGGATGACTGTAATTCGAGGAGTTCATGTGTTCACCATGTGTTAATGCTTTGCTCTGGTTCTCTATTAAAACGAGGCCTTAATATCCTGTAGTTTCCATATTCGGCCAATTAGTCGCTTGGCGGCGATGTGGAGACGGACATCTTCACTTCCTGGGTCTCCGGAGGCGGAGCTGGAGAGCGCGGAGGCGGAAGTGGAGACGTTGAAGCTTCAGTTCTCGGGGCTGATGGTCGGACATTAGGAACGGGCACCAGCGACCATTTAGATTAGGTATTAATTATACCTTCAGAGTTGGACTAGCACTTGATGTAAATTTAATGAGATTTGTCATGTTTACATGAAATCCGGACGTGTTTATATGAAATCCATCATGTTTATATGAAATTCGTCTTTGTTTCCATGAATGTCATCCAATTTGTTAAAAAGAGTTTGAAATGTATGCGGCTACGGTTCGATGGTGTCCTCCCGCATCCATGTCCCCTGTCCGCAGACGGATGTGGGGGAAATTTGCGGGTTGCCGTTTGAAGATGCCCTAATTATAAGTTAATTTAGTCGGAGGGTCGTGACTATCCCGTGCACATTGTGTTGTGTGATTTTTACAAGAATTTATGTTTGCTCTTTTTAATAATAATAGAGATAACGCCAGTGGTCGCATAATCAATAATTCCAACCTCCTCCTCTTCCACCTCCTCCTAAAAATACTACTAGGCGCTTCTACCATACTACAAAAGTCAAACGAGTGCAAGTTTGACCAAGTTTTAGAAAAATAAAATCAACATTTGCAATACAAAATTTATATTATTTGATCCGTCATGAGGAGTAGTTTCATACTTTATCTATTAGTTATTGGAGATGTTGTTATTTTATTCTATAATCTTGGTCAAACATTCAAATGGTTGACTTGAATAAAAAATAATACACCTTATATTCCGAGGACAAAGATCAGGTGACATGCGAACAGCATGTCACCGTGTGCCTCGTGGCCTCTCATCCACCGCCCAGCTTGCATCCAACGTGGCCTCTCATCCACCGCCCAGCTTGCATCCAACGGATAGCAGCACTCCAAGGCAAAAACATTCAGACTTCACACTTTTCAGCCCAGACACTCTGAAACTTCATAGTTTTGTACTTTATATGATACAGATACAAATCTTTTAGTCATTCAAGAGTACAAACAAGTGTTTTGAACAAAACACAATACAAACATCAACCTTTTAGTCCAGAAATAGTGCAAGCAATAGTCAAAATACTGTTTGCACTCAGATTCACAAGAAATTCAGTTTTAAACAGTACAAAATATAAACATCAACCTTTTAGTCCGGAAACAGGGCAAACAATAGTCAAATATATTGTTTACATTCGTATTCATAAGAAATTGAGACATGCCATTCATCACTATTTAGATTCAGATAACCCACTTCATCACAAGTAATTCAGAAGTACATGATTTGAAGTTTCAGTACCACTTTCCAGTGAATAGAGTGAGCTCTTAACAGCCATTTAGTGCCATTTGATTTGTACACTTAGGCCCCAAAAGAAGACTACAGTTAGCCCAAAATACTATACTTAACTATGTCCAAAATACATCCAGCGAGCTTGCACGCTAGAACAGATCATCCTCACCACAAGGCGGAGACGTCAAGAGCTGGGTGAAACTCATGATAGCATTGCACTCTTGGGGCTCCATATTTACTCCTTTGGTGTTGCCACACTTCTCCACTAGTACTTGAGGCGGTACATCATCCTTCTTCTTTTGTTGCACACCATCCTTCTTCTTTTTTTGCACACCATCCTTCTTCTTTTTTGGCTGCCAATGAAAAGTATAGTAATTAGTTTACAAATGAAGAATAAAAACATATCATGTACCAATTTGTGAGGCCCCGGATAGTTAAGCTACAGTAACCCTCTACTATTGACGACACGTCACCGCAATTACTGTTGATAATCTCGCGTTAGCTGAAAACCGATCCGAATTCAGATCTGAGTTTTTCAAACATTAAAACTAAAATGTTCTAGATGTGTCAAAATAAATCATGAGTAAATATGATGAAGGTACCACATTTTGATAAAATGCTTAAATGCTCTAAAATAAATAAATCATGGGCCCAAACTATTATTTAAGTGCTATTAAATGATAAACAAGTATTAAACTAGTTTATTTAGTCACCAAACTTTTGTAGAGGTGGCCTATATTGTTATGCTAATTTAGGAGCAAGGATTAACTTTTTGGTAAAACTATTTTTGTAACTAAAATAAAGAAAATAGAAAAGATTTAAAAGAACAAACAAAAAGAAGCAACAAAAACAAAGAGGACCCCCTGGCCAACTGGGCCAACAGGCCCAGCTGGCCACCCTCGCAATCCAGCCGGCCCATCCCGGATGTATAACCCTCCCCCACAGACCCGAAACCCTAGCCCAATCCCTTCCCCACTTCCCCCTCGCGGTCCACTCCCCCCACGACCACCTCTGCCCCGATCTGGATCGGGGGAAAAGGCGCCCCGACCCCATCGCCTCGACACGCACCACCGGCGATGCCCCGCTCGTCGCTCGTCGTCATCTTCGCCCTCCTCCCCGTTCCTGGACCTTGAGGTGCCCCTGAAACTGCCAGTTGCCCCGTCGCCAGAAGCGCATCTCCGGCCCCTCCCCAAGCATACTGTGGCACACCTGCAGGGCCGGTGAGGACCACCCCGACCGACCCCGTCTTCCCTCCCTACGGCCACCGTACCCTACTTCGCCTTAGTGCACACCCGACCGCATCACGGACGCCCCGCGAACCTCCCTGGCCGTGCCCCCGGCCCGTGGCCGCGCCCGTCCTGCGCCCTGAGCTCCTCTGGTCGAGCCTTGCCCCACGCCCAGCACGCGCGCTGGTCGCTCCCTGCGCGCGCACCCGCGCCAGCGCGCCTGTTGCGATGCTGCTGCTGCTTTGAACACCGCTGCTACCTGCTGCAACTGCTCGCCGCCGCTGCCGCCGTCCCACGCCGTCTGGAGCCCGCGCTCCTGCGCGCCCTGCAGCCCGCTCCCGCCTCCCCTTGCCCGGCGACGCCCTCAACCGCCGCTTCTGACCGTGGCCGCCGAAG
>LR738711.1:849576197-849646590 GCA_902687465.1 Secale cereale | reverse complement strand
CCCCGCTGCGGTGCTCCGCGCGCTGGCCGCCGAGCCACGCCGGTTGCCTCGCCTGCCTCGTCGGGACCTTGCATCTGCCGACTCGCACGAGGCCGTAGCCGCCGCTCGCCCCGGCCATCCCCCGGCCCTAGCCGCCGGTGCCGGCGAGCGCCTTGCACGCCCAGCGCCCACGGGCATGCGCCCATTTGGGCTGGCGCCCGATGCCCGCACCGTTAGCGCCCGATCCACCAGGGCCATAGGGGCCTATGACAAGGGGCCCCATCCCCAAGAAGTAAAAAAAAAAGAAATACAAAAAAAGAATTAAAAATAAAATAAAAATATTAATTAATTAATTAACTATATTAATTAACTTAATTAATCATTGTTTAATTAACCTAATCAATTAACTAAACTAATTAAACTTGTTTAGTTAGTCTTAGACAATGACAGCTGGGACCCGCACGTCAGTTTGACAAGGTCAACACCATGTTGACTGCTGACATCATGCTGACGTCAGCATACACTATTCTGGATAATGTTGAATTAAAATAATTAAATTAATTCTAAAAATGATTAAATCATTGAAAAGTCATATAAAATAAACTGTAACTCGGATGAAATTAATTTATATATGAAAGTTGCTCAGAACGACGAGACGAACCTGAATACGCGATCCGGTAGACCATGAGACGATGTCGATGCCACTGTGTTCGATTACGTCGACGACGATCGCTCCTTCTTGCCAAAGCAACCAGGCAAGCCCCCCCCCTTTGATCACCAGATATCGCCTATTCTTCTTTCTACTGCTTGCATTAGAGTAGTGTAGCATGTTACTGTTTGGTTACTCCTATTCTATTGCATAGCCTGTCATTGTTGCTACAAATGTTGATACATGCACCTGCCATCCTAATGCTTAGTATAGGATGCTAGTATTCCATCAGTGGCCCTTCATTCTTGTCCGTCTGCCATGCTATACCATCGGGCCGTGATCACTCGGGTGGTGATCACAGGTATATACTATATACATACTTTACATACACATGATGATGATTCGGAGGTGGGGGCTAAAGGGGCAGGTGGTTCCACCCAGGTAGTGGTGGGCCTGGGTTCTCGACAACCCCCTGATGGTTACTTTGTGGCGGAGTGACAGGGCGGGTTGTGACCACCTAGGAGACAGGTGGGCCTGGCCCTGGTCGTTGTCCGCGGTTATTTCATAATAACACGTTTAACGGGATCTTGGTATTTGATCTGAGTGTGGCCATTTGGTCTATACGCACTAACCAGCTGCGTGGGAATAGTTATGGGCTCTCGACGTCGTGGTATCAGCCGAAGCCTTCTTGACGTCAGCGACTGAGCGGCGCGCGCTGGGTTGGACCGCGTAACGTAACTTCCTTAGTAATGGAGGTTGCTAGGTCTGCTCACCGGCCGCGTACGCAACGTGCAGGTGTGCGTTGGGCGATGGGCCCGGACCCCTGTGCGCCTAGGACTTAGACCGGCGTCCTGACCTCTCTGTTGTGCTTAGGTAGGGCTGCGACGTGTTGATCTTCCGAGGCCGGGCATGACCCTGGAAAGTGTGTCCGGCCAAATGGGATCAAGCGTGCTGGGTTATGTGGTGCACCCCTGCAGGGAAGTTAATCTATTCGAATAGCCGTGTCCCTCGGTAAAAGGACGACCCGGAGTCGTACTCTGACCTCATGACAACTAGAACTGGATACTTCATAAAACACACCCAGACAAGTTCCAGATACAACCCGGTGATCGCTTTCTCACAGGGCGACGAGGGGAGGATCACCGGGTAGGATTATGCTATACGATGTTACTTGGTGAACTTACCATCTACTCCCTCCTACTGCTGCAAGACGGAGGCTGCGAGAAGCAATGATACTTGTTACTTTCCAGCTACCCTCATCTTCTGCTGCAAGATGGAGGTTACGAGAAGCGTAGTCTTCGATTGGATTAGTTATCCCCCTCTTATTCTGGCATTCTACAGTTTAGCCCACAGATATTGCCCCTTTACACATATACCATTACATATGTAGTATAGATCCTTGCTTGCGAGTACTTTGGATGAGTACTCACGGTTGCTTTGCTCCCCCTTTTCCCCCTTCTTTCTTCTTTCTGGTTGATGCAACCAGATCGATGGAGTCCAGGAGCCAGAGGATCCCGATGATGTTTCTACATGGAGTTCGGCTTCGAGGAGTAGTTAGGAGGTCCCAGGCAGGAGGCCTTGACTTTTCGATCGTTGTTACATTTGTGCTAGCCTTCTTAAGGCATACTTGTTTAACTTATGTCTGTACTCAGATATTATTGCTTCTGCTGACTCTTGTGTTTTCGAGCTTATGTATTCGAGCCCTCGTGGCCCCTGGCTTGTAATATAAAGCTTGTATTATTTTAATTTGTGTCTAGAGTTGTGTTGTGATATCTTCCAGTGAGTCCCTGATCTTGGTCGTACACATTTGCGTGCATGATTAGTGTACGGTCAAATCGGGGGCGTCACACAATTGCAGTATATATTTTCTCTCGTTTTGGTTGGCGTGGTAGATTTCAATGGTATACGCTTCCCCTTGAGTAACTTATCAAGCCAATTTTTTTTCTCCTTAATTTTGTTGCCGGAACCTCTTTTTTCTTCAATCTTGTAGCTCTAAGCAATTCATCTATTTGCTGCATATTCGGGTCAACATTCTCTTTGTCTTTATATGATTCATCCATAGTACTAGTGGCATTGAGTATTGTAATGCCCCAGATGTAACACTTTCCCAATATGGCAATATATAAACTTTGGCTTCATCAATTCCTTTCCGGGCTCTTCTTTCATTTTGGGTTCTTCGTTTTGTCGTGTGCGTGTGTGCATTTCATCCATGTCATATTGTCATGTGCATTGCATTGCATTTGTGTTGTCACTTGCATCCAGTCCCACACGTCCCTTCTCGTTGTCCGTTTCGAGTTCTGACGCTCACACACGTGCCCGTGGCATCCCCGAGTCCTTCTTTCGTGTGTGGTCGTGTAACGTTTCCGGAATGGCGTGAGACTTGTCGTGCGTTGTAGTTTTGGTACGTGTAGGCCGCCTGTCAAGTTTCGTCGCGTTTGGAGTTCGTTTGGTACTCCAACGGTTAACCTAGTGGGCTAAAAGAACCTCTTCTTTGAAGCCCAAGACCCCCTCCACAACAGCCCACTAACCCAGCACAACCCTTCCCATCATTTTGGTCCCCATTTGGCCGAAAACCTGTTGTGATCGCGTGGCCGAAAACCGCTCCCCATTTGGACCTTCCTAGCTCCCAGAATCTATAAATTAGCCCCCTCCCCCGAAATTTCGGGCAAAACCCTAGCCTTCTTCCTCTGTCCGCCGCCGCGCCCGGAAGAATCGGAGAGCGCCACGTGTCCTCCGTCGCCGCTCCCACCACGCGGGCCCGAGGCCGGCCCCTGAGGCCTGTTCCTCCGCCGCCGCCTGCGCCTCGCCCCGCCGCATTATTCCTCCGCACCGACCTCGCCGACGGCCGGTGCCTCGCCGTCGCCGTCGCGGAGCACCAATCGCCGCCGGCCCGAGGATCCCCGTCGCCGTCCTCCTCCGCCGTTGAGTTCTGCCACCGGGCCCGATCCCGCCGGTCCCCTCCGCTCCGGTGGCTCCCCGCCGCCCTCGAGCTCCCGCGTCCACCGCCGCGGCAAGCCGCCGGCCGCCGCCGATCCGCCGTCCTCTGCCAGCCGCGGCTCGCCAGATCCGATCGGGCACCGCCGCTGAACCCTAACGGGCCGGATCCGGTCCGACCCGACCCGATCCGCTCCGTTGACCCGATCCGCGAGGTTGCACCCCCTTTTTTTACTAAGTCCTGTGTTTTTACTTATTTTTGTTGCATGTTCATGTAGCTGTATCTTTTTGTGTGTAAGTCCAAATTGTGCATATGATATGTCAAAATGACCGTGGTGATATGCTCTACACTTTGTTCCATTGTGCCATGCTTGTTTGACTTCATCTAGATGTCCTAATCTTCGTGACAAGAGTGCTACTTGTTATAAACTGCCGAAACTTGTTATTTTCATGCCATGTTTGAGATGTGATAACTTGGTGCATGTTTATCCAAATGAAGCAAATGATATGTCAAAATGTTCATGGTGAGATGCTCTACATGATGGTTGCTGTAGTATTCATGTTAGGGTTCTTATTGCCATGTTTAACTCTGTTGCAAAAGTGCATGTGGCTGTTAAGTTATGAAACATGTTATGAGATGCCGATTTGAAGTGCTCGTTGCTATTGATGTGTTTGTCCCCATGTCACATGCCAATATGTTTTAGAATCTCCTTCATGTGGTCTTTGCTGTGGTGCAAACCATTTTCCATGATATGCCTTGAGGTGACTTAAACATGCTTGTAAACATGCCATGCCAACATAACTGTTTTATACTTACTGAAATTTCTACTAAGTCTGGAATCTGTCATATCTTGATGCTATGTTTGCTTGATGCCCTAGTCAAATCCATGTTAGTTTTTGGGTGGCCATTGATCATTCCTTGTTGTACATGTTTTTGTCTATCCATCCATGCCCTCACTTGCTCCTATGGGTTGCTGTAGCTTATTTATTTCTTGCTCCCAAGTTGCTATATTATAACTGTCAGGTTTTTAACAACATGTTCAATTTTGCGTAGCTTGTTGCTATTGATCCATTCCTCCTATGGAGTTGCTCCAATGGAGTTGTTTGCTGTAGGATATGTCTACTTCATGTCCGTGCTTCTTGTCACCATGTTTGAGTGATGTAGAGTATATATTTCTTGCTCCAAAGTTGCTATGTGGCTGTTAATTTCAGCTTTGCATTGAATCTTGTTTCGAGTGTATGTGTTGAACCGTTGCTCCGTTTTGAGCGTGCCCTATATGAACTTGTGTGATTTTGCATGTAGACTCATAATATCATCTTGTTTACATGTTTGGAGTGTGTTTGCTTGATGTTTGGGTGCATCTTGCACCGTTGCCATACTTATCTTGTTTTGCTCATATCTTCTAGACCGTAGCTCCGTTTTAAACAAACTTTATTTGAAACTTGACTAGAATTTCGTGTAGATCATCATGGTGCATGTTAACTTGCTGTTTAATAAATTTAACTTAAGGTTTGTTCAGATCTGGACCAATTTCAACATATGCATATGAGGACTTACTGGATTCGCTATATGTGGATTCCGGCCTCATTTAAACTTGTTGTCTTGTGTTGTTCTTGTGTGATTCATCCCTTGACATTTATTGCAGCATACATGCATCATACGTGCATCACGTTGATTGTGCATTGCACCTTGTTTGATTTCGTGCCTCATTGTGTTCTTGTGTTGAGTAGAGCCGGAAGCCGAGACCGAGAACGAGAACGAGGTTACTACCGAGGTTGAGTACGAGGAGCCGTCTTACGATCCCATCGACGACTCGACATGCAAGATGACCTGACCCAGATATCATTACTATCTTTGCCTATTGCTAGAAGTCTCGCTCTTTAGCTTATTGCCTCGATGCCCATGTTTGTTTGTCAGCCTCCTATTGTAACCATGAATCTGTCTAACCACCCAACCTAGCAAACCTTTGTTTGGCTACGTAAGCTTCGCTCAGCCCCTCTTATAGCATTGCTAGTTGCAGGAGAAGATTTGAAGATTCTTGCTTCATGTTGAAGTTATTGTTGGGATATCACACTATATAAACTCTTAAACTAAATCATCTGTATATTGGTAATGGGTGGAAGGCTAAGCCTCTTGCTTGGTGATTTGTTCCACTCATGCCGCCCTAGGAATCGTATAAACCGGTGTTATGTTCCTTGATTTTGCGTTCCTCATGCGGTTGGGGTTATGGGACCCCCTCGATAAACCGCTTAGCGCTAAGGCTTTTCCAGCAAGTCCCAACATTGGTACTACATTTGCCTAAACAACTAAAAACTTGCATAGGGAGTTATAAACCCTCTTCTTAATCAACAACCCGGGCCAGTGCTCCACATGAGTGTTGATCCAAACTGGAGGTCCTGCAGGGCCACCTTGGGGGAACCCGAGGGCTGGTAAAAACCTGTAGCATCGCCCATCCGATCGTGTCCTGAGACGAGATACGCGCGGCTACTATCAGGGTGTAAGCACGCCGGGAGGATTTGCTGGATTAGTCTTACCTTAGTCAGAGTATCTTGAGCACGGGATTTCCGAGAATACTCGGGCCTTCCCACCTTGGAGTTGCGACTCCGCGGATCGTGAGCTTGTAATGGGCTAAGTTGGGACACCCCTGCAGGGTTTTGAACTTTTGAAAGTCATGCCCGCGGTTATGTGGCAGATGGGAATTTGTTAATATCCGGTTGTAGAAAACTTGACACCATGTTCAAAACACACTACCAGCGTGAGTAACCGTGACGGTCATTTTCCGAAAGGGGTTCGGGAAGTGAACACGGTGGGGTTATGATTGACGTGCTTAGTTAGGATCACTTCGTGATCACTTTGACTCTCGTGGCACTTCTCTTCTCGCTCTTAGCACGTAAGCTAGTGCTAGTGCAGCTGCAACCTTTTATTTTCTTCAGCCTTGTTCCACACCCAAGGCTTAGATAGTTTTGCTACCCGGGAACGGGATTGCTGAGTCCTCCGTGGCTCACAGATTCTACACAACACCAGATGCAGGTACTATGGTGAACTCTCAGGTGACGGCAGGGAGCTGTACTGGGAGTTCGATGAAGAACGTAGTCGATACTATGGGCACTATCCCGATGATCAGTAGTGGTTTCTACTAGGGGCGATTCGGACCTTGTGGTTTATGTATTTGGTATCTTTCATTGGATCTTCGTCCGTAGTCGGACTGTGATGTTATTTGGATGATGATTTGCTTATGTAATGTATTGTGTGACGTGGCAAGTGTAAGCCAACTATCCTTTTGCAATTTCATCCCTATTTTCACATGAGTCGTGCAAAGATACCAAACTTGAGATCATTCTAGTATGGGCTTATACCTTTAAGTCGTGCCTCGACACGTAGGAGGTATAATCCCATACTGGGCACTACAAGTATTTCATGTATGTTAGGTGCAATGGTTGTTTCTCTAAACTGATTGAGCCCAAGAAAAATACCAAATGGCCTATACTCTTTGTTCGTGCCAAATGTAGCGTCAAAAGTGACAACATCACCAAAGTGTGCATAGTCAAGTAGCATTTTAGCATCAACCTAGAATATGTTGGCTATATGCTCCTCACAATCCAACTGCAAATGATATTGGAATGATGGGTTCTCAGCTATCTTGTCACGAAAGAACTTCAACATACTACCGGCCTGTCCATAAGCCATCTCCCGTTGCAGCTTGGTTCACAAATGATTCTTTTGGCTAGTCAGAGTGTAACCAACATTGAACTTCCCACCAGCTTGATGACATGCAAACTCATGTGAAGCTTTTGGCATAATTCCAGAATCATAGGTTGTTTCTATCTCTAAAGCTTGCACATCTGAAATCTTCCTTTGTGATGCCAACAAGTGACAGGTTTGTGGCAATTGAAGGAGGTGATTGTGTTCCGAATCAACTTCGGTGACTTCAAAAAATTTGGCCACTCGATAAAATGATACAATCATCCGAACTTTACAATTGGCTCTTGTTTCAGCTCTAATGAGCTTCGGCTCGTGATCTATTTGACTTTTCCTTCGAATGCCTTCATTGGTACAAACAAACCCACATGAAGTGATTGTTCCATCAGTTCTGCCTTTGATGGTATTTCTTTTCCTCACATCAAAACCTATGTGACCTCCATATTTCACCCAGAACTCCCAAGACTCATCCGCATTTCTGAACCGCGTACCAACTTCGGGTATCATGTTGCCAATCGATCCCATCGCACAACGCACAATTCTTCCAAATTCCACAGTTTATACAAATTAGTGGATCAAGGTAGAATCTAACTGAAATTCAAATAGTATACAAGTTACAGAATTACAGAAGTATACTGTTGTGCTGTAGTGAACAGAGAAAATAGAAGTAGTTCCTATATTGAAACCACAAAGCTTAGCAGATTATAGTCTTATCGAGATGCATAGAAGTACTTAACTCGCTGCAAGTCTCCATATTTATTCAGAGTGCACTGCTGACTGATATTTTCAGAGTGTACTGCTGCAAGTCTCCATATTTATTCAGAGTATAGTTTGTCACTATTAGTATTATACCGGTGACTGGACAATTAATTATATCAAATACCACAGCAGGAGGTACATTATGGTTCTACCAGTATACAAATACCAATACCAATTTTGTTGCCTTCATCTGATCGAGTGCACTAATCAGTGGCGGAGCCACACAACACGAGGAGCCTGGGCAAAGCTTGTGCATAGCGATGTCAGCTAGCTTTGCCCAAAAAAAAATCACTACTAAGCACAGTAATTAGACTAATCTGCAGTGAAGAGTTGCCGGACGAGCCCGAGAGCTGGCTCCGCCTCTGGCACTAATGGAATAAGAGAGAGAGAGAGAGAGAGAGAGAGAGAGAGAGAGGGGACCTGAGAAGAGGTCGCTGACGATGATGAACGGTCCCCAGCTCGCGACAGCGCTCGTCCCCGACCCGTGGCGGCGTTCGGCCCTAGTTGCCGCGGCGGACGTCACTCGTCCCTGCCTCTCCTCAGTGGCGACGGCCAGCGAAGGCCGCGAGACGAGGAGAAGCCGGCGAATCGCCGCGCCAAAGCCTGCCTTTTCCCTGCCTTCCCCACTAGATTTTACCACTGACCCGCGCGTGCCGGATTTAGTCTGTGTGTGGATGTTGTTTTTGCCTTGGAGTGCTACTGTCCGTTGGATGTAGGCTGAGCGGTGGATGAGAGGCCGTGAAACACACGGTGACATGCCGTTTGCATGTCACCTGATCTCTATCCGAATAACTACCGGATGCAGGTGCTACCAGGCTGACTTGCAGGCTGCCGTACTAGTAAGAGGTGGTTCCTACCAGGCTGAGTTGCATGCATGCACCTGCTGGCCCTGGCCAGTTAGTTTTGGAGAAAATGGGATAGAAGTGGAGGGCGTGAATTTAGTCCCAAATCAACTAGTGAAGGTGGTGTGAGCAACATACAGCGGTAAAACGACCATAGCTAGAATAGCAGTACAAAGTGGCGTAGCTGTGCTTTTAGGGCGTGTTTGGTTGCCTGGGTAGCTGCAGCCTACACCGCATGGAGGATCCTAGCTGAGCCTGGCCTGGTTGAGCTGATGGAAAGTTAAATTGAGATGAATGTTTGGTAGACTGTAGGAAATCTATGCACGAGAGATATTGTATAGCGCATATGTTGTTTGGTAGGCTGCGTTAGAACTTCTTAGCCAAAAATCAAGTTTCAATGTTATTTATGAGAAATTCCTCAAACAAGTAAAACAAAGCTGAACCAAAAATCAAGTTGCATTATACCACTAGCTAGCAATTAGTACAACGAATGTACTTCTAGATACTAACACAACCGACGATGAACAGACTACCTGCGATTAACTGAACAGTACTGTCAGTCACAATTCAGAGCTAAAATGAGGTCAAGATTGGGAGATTCGGAATACCAAATACCAGATCTGGAACAAATATGTAAGAAGCACGAAGCACATGCACCATCCATGGGCAAATCACAAGATCTCACGAGTAAAAAACTGCACGAACGTGGGAGGCATCGAACAGTTCCTGCTGATTTTTGGATGGGATGGACCAGCGACTTGGAACCTCATGGGCCTCCTTTTCCCCTCCGCGCTGCTCCGATCTATGGGGCGGCAGATCTGGCAGAGCAAGGGGCGCGGGGAAGGCGAGGTGAGAGCCAGAGAGGGGACGGTGGAGCTAGCACAGAGGACGACGGACGGCGGATTCGGCCATCCCGTCTTGGATTTGGGGACGGCAACGAGCGGCGAGGTGAGAGCCTGAGAGGGTGATGGCTTCTCGCCCCTCGTTGGTTACCCCAAGTGGAAGGTTTGAGATGCAGTGTAGCGGTAGTTTTCCCTTGGCAAATATACCAAGGATCGAATTCCCCTGAAACTCCGAGGTTCAACATGAAGGTGTCAACTGCTAACGGCGCCAGATACTTAGCGATTGACAGGACCTGCACACATATACAAATAACTTTGCTCCCAACGAGTACAGAGAGGTTGTCAATCCCTCCGGCCTTGTCGTTTCAAAGGATCAAACGCAAGAGATAATAGTGATAGGTATAACTGCAACTAGTAAGTAAGAACAGAAAGTGAATAGCGGATGTGATCAATGATGGTAATATGGACCGGGGTCCCATGATGTTCACTAGTGATGTCTCTCTCCCAAAACACGATAAAACAGCTAAGCGAGGTAAAAGAATTACAGCTGGGCAATTGACAGGATTATGTGCGCAAACCAATGCTAACTATGCTACAAGAAAGGTAGAGGCTCAAAAGCATGGGCGGTACGACAAGGCAAGTAGACCGAAATCCATCTGCATCTACTACTAATCATCCACCTTGAGATATCTATCCAGAACATCTCGCTGGTATTAAGTTGCGAGTCCCACCCATAGTGTAAACTCAAAGCAACAGACAATTGCATTAAAAGAACTTTGCGTAAAGTACACAATCTTTGCACCCCGCAAGTACAAGCACCGTTGTTTTCCCCCTTGTGGCAACAGCACATCCCCTAGACTCATGTTTCTGTCACTCAAGCTAGTCATCAAGGGGCATGAACCCATAATCAAGCATAATGTTCCCTCTTGGAGTTACTACCTACTACTTGGCCAAAGCAATAAACAGCAACGGAGAACATGCAAGAATTACTCAAGAACATAAATATAAAAGAGGTAAATCAAATATATTACTCACACACAATCTGAACATAATCTCATAATCCATCGGATCCCAGCAAACTCATCATAGCAACAACATAAGGATTACATATGTGCCTCGATCATGTAGGGCAGCTCACGAGGTCTAATCGGTGAAGAACAAAGAGGGGAGGAGAACATCACATAGCTACTGGTCATGGACCCATGGTCCAAGGGAGACTACTCACAACTCATCCGGGAGGCGTCCATGGTGGTGGAGAAGCTCCCGGTGGTGATCCTCCCCTCCGACAGGGTGCCGGGAAGAGTTCTCCTGGTGCTCCCGATCTTGGAAGCGCGGCGGCGGCGGAACAGAGATGACATCGCGAAAAAGGGTTCCGTCCTCGAGGGTTTCGGGACGCGGTGTAAATATATGCCAAAGGGGGGCATCAGCGGAGGTCAGGGGGGCCCAAGCGCCCCCCCGGCGCGGGCAGGAGGGGGGCCGCGCCCCCAGGGCGCCTGGAGCCCTGGTGGCCCCCCTCCGGCCCTACTTTGGCCGCACGGAAGCTTCTGGAGCGCTGATTTTTTATATATTTTTCCCGGAATTTTTCTGGCAATTTAAGTAATGGGAAAACCTGAAATACAAAAATAGCAGAAAACAGAAACTGGCACTGAGGTGCACTGAGTTAATAGGTTAGTCCAAATATGATCAAAAGTGTATGGAAGTGCATAAATATCATAGCAATATCCACTACAAGGATTCAGGTCTATCGCAACAAAATCATTTGTCGCAATACATGCGGATTTGTGGCAATAGGTACCTATTGCCACGAAACGACTTTCGTTGGCAACCGTTGCAATTGGACACATGGTAATAGGTTATCGCCACGAAAAAGCAATTGTGGCAATAAAACTGCGCTTTTGCAACAGCCATGTGGAAAGTTGCCACATTTTTTCCCGTGGCAGCACTCAGTTGATGCCACAATTTGGTTTGTGGGGATAGTTTTAATGCAACATGTAACGAATCATGGCGACTGATACCTCGTGGCGATAGACATTTGTGGCAACAACCTATGCCAACAACGCTCGTTTCGTGGCGCACACTCTTCCGTGGCAATAGTCAATCGTGGCAAGAAACTATGACAACAATCCTTCTTTCATGGCATTAGCATTTTGCCACGATCTGTTACGATTGTGGCATTAACATATGGCAACAAACATTCCAGTCATCGTAACAAGATGTTGCAACATTTAATTTTTTTCGTGGCGATACTCTATTTCAACGAAACTTAGTTTGGTGGCGCCAAACAGTTATCGCAACCAAAAGTGGGTTGTCGCAATAGCCTATAGTAACCATAAAAAAATAGAAGCATTCAATTACAATACTCAAAACCATACATATAATATGTAGATTCATAAAAATCATAATTCTCACAGTAAATATCCATCAAATGAAACTCAAATATAATTTAGCCATCCTAATTAAGTGCCAAGACTAAACTGCCCGTGATCTAAAGTCAAGTCCATCTAGTTCTTTGGATCATGCAACAAAGTAAAGCGGACAAGCAAATGAAATGACTGGACATTTCTACCCTTGATACATGAATCTGAGTTCTGCTAAACTAGTCCGTCGTCTGCGCCGTGATCCAGCTGATCGGTCGCCACGGCCGTGATCCGACATTGTCTCTGCTCCAGCATCTGGCTCATCCCTCGCACTCTGACGTGTGGTCGCCGATCACCGCATACCATCTGCTCCAGCTCAGAGTATCCAATTGCTTCCGCCCCAGCACCCCATCGTTAAGCACCTTGTTGCCTCTACCACAATAGAATCGACCAACAACAGAGAGTGAGCAGCGAGTAGTGAATCCAACCAAAAATAGAGAGTAAGCAATAAGCAATGATAATGGCGTGCATGATTTCAGGCCATAATTTAGATGAACATTGGCGCTGACTTTGCGATGCCTAATTCAAGGGAAAGAATAGTGCAATACAAATATAAGGAGTTTCTTCAGATAGAGCGAACATCACAAATTCACAATGCATAGTCGTACTCCACACAAATAGTGAAAAACTTAGTTAGCAAGATGAGTGTACCTTCAGTCAAAGAAAAAACAGTAAAAAAAAGTGTAGCTTCAGTGACCGTACCTCATCCTCTAACTTACTGTTTTTCTGAACCAGTCTCGTAGGTGTCCTACAAAATGCAGGTTTTTCAGAAATAAATAAGACTAGATACAGATAACATAACCTCGCTGTTGAATGGATCCACAAATAAAGCATTGCTTGCCAAAATCCATGTACAGGACAAGCTGTTATGAAACTAAGTTCAGAAAAAAAAACGGTTGGTGTGACACATAAAAGGATCAAGGCTGCAATGGTATATCAGCAGTTGCTACTTGTAAGAGTAGATGATCACAAAGACAACCTCCCAATACCTGAGCTAGCCACAGGTATTTAGTTTATAAAAGAGAGTACATGGTAAGCACTTCCATTTAAAAAAAAACATGGTAAGCACTTCAAGGATTTCAAGCTCCAGGAAAAAATTTAACAGCATGTCCATCTCCAGCAGCAGCATCATAATCCGACAATGAGCTACAAATGAATCAAGAAAATTTGATCATCTTCTAAATATGATAATTATCTAACACAGGGATATCTAAACTGCCATCATTAACATAGTAGTAATAGAAACTAATACACATGGTTTGCATATATGTTCACATACAGGAGCTCAGCACACATGAACCAGTCACAGAAACTAATGTTAAAGGAAAATAGAGTACCTATTGATTTCATATTTCGCTCATATGAACCCGCTGCCCGGGGCCTAACATTGACCCAATAACCTGTGATGATCTATAACAGAAAGAAAAGAAAATTTTCTTAGCACAGTTCACTGCAAATGACAATGTGCTAATATAAATTATATAATACAGTGTTCAAAACAAATCTAGATATCATCCACCGAGCTGACTGTGTATGATAGTCATAATAAAAAATGATGACTGGCAAAAAAACAAGAATACTTCAAGTGTTAAGATATATAGATATCATATAAATTAAGATGCTTGGTTGCAGCATATAAATTAAATCACAGACATCTAGTGTACTAGTAGCAGCAGCCAACAAAAAAAGATCCATCATATGAATCGATCTTGCTTGTATGTACCGTCCGGTTAGAAGACACACATGTTTGCATATCAAATATACTAACCAACACTGATCAGCACTTGCAATCATATTGTATGTGGCTGAAAAGAATCCCAATCCGTCTCATGGAATTTTACTAGCAACTTCCGTGATGCATCACATGCGAAGGAATTGCAGCATCCTGGGCAGGCATGCATCAAATGCATAGGCATGGCTCAAGGCCCCGAAGGCACTCGGCCATAGGTCTTTGTCGGCCGGCTGGCCGATCAGGTTACAATACAAAAAATTCGGAATTGAGAATACGTACGAGAATCGATCATCACATCAAATTGAGTTCATCTCATGAATTAACATAAATAATTGGTGGGTAGGTACTCACGCGGACGGACATGGGATGCATCCAGACGAACATAGCAGATCTCATGGAGAAAAAACCAACATGTAGGATAATATTCAGCTTGAATCATCTGGACGGAGCAAACATGCGTAATCACGATCTAGAAACCTCCGGACAAGCAACCAATACACGAAGAGTATCCAGTACGACAATACGACAAAGTTTCGTATAAGATGTTCTTACCTTGCGGCGGTGGCGCCGTTCTCTCTAAGGTAGGTGGCGGCGTTCTCGCGGTGAGGCCGGCGGTTCAGATCCCGTCGGTGAGGAGGGGGACGGCGTTCGCGCGGCCTGGGGCGCGGAGGAGAAGGTCGCGATAGAGGCGGCGAGCAGAATCTCGTAGATGACGACGAGGAGGAGGCGGAGTACGACCTGGCTGGGGCGGGTGGATCGGATGACCGAGGACCTCCGATTCCGATCTGCTGTGGCGAGAAAGGGGGGAAGAGGAGCAGAAGATCATATGGGGGAGGGCCGAACTGCTACGCGCGCGATTAAGGTAGAAAATTTTGGCAAATTTGATAATTTGCCATCCCTTACTTTGCCTTTTGATAGTTTGCCACCCCTGAGAATGACAGGTGGGGCCGGGTCCACCCGTCATTGAGACAACCCAGGGCAAATCATCAAATGGCAAAGTAAGAGGTGGCAAATAATCAAATTCCCCGAAAATTTTAGTGACCGACCGGTAGGGCAGGACGCCAAAAATTGGAGAAGTGGAGGGAATATGTGTTTTGGTGGAGGGAATTTTTTTGCCGTAAACCAAATGTATTTAATAGAATATTTTTCCTGCACGAAAGAACTATTCACTCTATTTTATTTTTTTGAAAACTAGAGTGAATAGTTGTTTCGTGCAGGAAAAATATTATATTAAATACATTTGGTTTACAATATAGGGAATTACTTTCAAAAATTGAAGCTCATTTTTTTACTATTATCAATATGAATTTTTCCATCTCATCAAGACAAAAACAAAAATTCGATCATATTGCTCCGAGCAAGGTTTTTCCAGTCGCGACTCAAGAGCGTGTAGAATACCCAGTGACTCGCTGTATATTCGACCAAAATCGTTGTATAGGTTCGCAAGTCGCCTGGTTACTCGCGAGTCCGAGTCGCCCTGATTTTGAGAAAACGACTTGGTGCTTAGTCAGTGACTAATCAACATCTCAAAAACCATGGTTCCGAGGTCAGATGCAAATTAATGATAAAACTACAAAATAACGTCAATTCGAGTTCATATAGTGAACATTGATAGCGAGATTACTGATTTTTGCTATGCTCTGACCATGGTAAAAAAGAAGCACGGTGATATCAGATTGAAAAGCCAACAACATGAAATGTGTTTGTCTTATCAAGAGAAACACACTTAATCTCTGGATCATATCAATTTAAGGTTTACTTCATAATTGACACTGACACGAGAAGATGGCGGTGGCGTGGGATCTTCTCGCGGTGACGATGGATCCTCGTGTCGATGTAATGTGCTACTTTGGTTCTTCAATCGCGGTCACATGGGCTCGTGTTGGGAGAAAATGCAGTATCGGGAGGAGGGGACGAAATCGTTTACCAAATAGATGGTTGATATGCGTATGATGAACATGCCTTATGGTTATATCAGACAAACGATCTATGGGATCTTAGAGACATATGGACGCATAACTTACAGGTCCCATAGATCCTATTCTCAAGGATTCTTTATAAAAAATAATGATATACGTTGATATTGACAATAACAACGGTGCATGACATAGTTTGTTCAAATGTGCCCATATCGTGCATATTTGATGCTGAACAATGTTGCCGAAGAATTTTTCAGTTTCATTGATTTTTTCATTTTATGATTGTGAAAAATGTTTTTTAACGTACCAAATATTTGTTGTTGCAAATTTGGACCACACAAATTTTAAAATTATTACACCACATTTAATGTATAAATAATTAAATATTGTGTGTCAAAAGGTTTCAATCCACTTTTACTGATTCAGCTGGAAGCCGGTCAAAACTTTAAAGACCGAAATTTTAAAAAGAAATAGTATGTTGAGAACCGCTTATCCAAATTACTAATCGCTTTCACTTTTGAGCTCCTCTCATCGAGAACTTCAAAACTAGATGATCATGGACTCTGTGAAGTAATCGATGTGAAGGTTCGTGGGAATGAGGAATAGGTCATGACACGGTTGTTGAAGATGGCAGGTGTGCAACTTGCTTCTTAAGCGGCCATTGGCGTCGTGGATGTCATGGCTTCGGGGATGGCGCGTCCAACAGCAACAATACGATGCACTTCCATGTCCTAGAAGTATTACTGGTAGAGGGGAGTCTGATGATGGGAGAACATGAAGTTGCGGCCTGAATGGGCATGGGCGATACGGGCTTTACAGGGCATCTCACGGACAAATTTTGAACCAAAGTGGCAGAGGGCATCTCAATAATATATAAAAATTTCATGAGTTTTTTTAGAAACGTTCATCGCTTCAAAATAAATTCATGATAGAAAAATAAAGTTCGTGTCCACAAAAAAATGTCCATGATTTCTTTCAAAATATTCAAAACAACGTTTCGGAATTTTTTAAAAATATTCCAAATCTTAGAAAATGTTCACCAGTATAATATTGAACTCATGAATTTTAAAAATACTCTTCACAAAAAAATGTTTCTAAATTTCGAAAGTTGTTCCTCAATCTCAAGGAATGTTCGCCTATGCAAAACTTAAACTTGTCGACGATTTCCAAAATAATTATTAGTCCATCGTTATTGGGAAATTTTTCAAACAACGCAAACATTTCTTTACATAGTAAAAACATTTGAAAATTTCTCATACATTATTTGTAAACTATGTATTTTTTTACATTGTATAAACATTTTGGAAAATTTCACATACATTATTTGGAAATATGTGAGTTTTCCTTTAAATGTCACGTTTATTTTTAGAATGGGAATAAACATTTTCTGAACTTTGTGGGGAATTTTCTCCAGCAATGCAAACTATGTATAATGTATTCTGCAGTCCGACACGTTAGCCCGGTCTCGCTCGTCCGAATGGGCCTATATGTCAGTGGGATATGTGAGAAATTAAACTCATGAATTTAAAAAATTCTTCAAAAAAAATGTTTCTGAATTTCGAAAGTTGTTCCCCAATTTCAAGGAATGTTCGCCTATGCAAAACTTAAACTTGTCGACGATTTCCAAAATAATTATTAGTCCATCGTTATTGGGAATTTTTTAAAACAACGCAAACATTTCTTTACATAGTAAAAACATTTGAAAAATTCTCATACATTATTTGTAAACTATGTATTTTTTTACATTGTATAAACATTTTGGAAAATTTCACATACATTATTTGGAAATATGTGAGTATTCCTTTAAATGTTAAGTTTATTTTTAGAATGGGAATAAACATTTTCTGAACTTTGTGGGGAATTTTCTCCAACAATGCAAACTATGTATAATTTATTCTGCAGTATGACACGTTAACCCGGTCCCGCTCGTCCGAATGGGCCCATATGTTAGTGGGATATGTGAGAAATTAAACTCATGAATTTAAAAAAAATCTTCAAAACAAAATGTTTCTGAATTTCGAAAGTTGTTCCCCAATTTCAAGGAATGTTCGCCTATGCAAAACTTAAACTTGTCGACGATTTCCAAAATAATTATTAGTCCATCGTCATTGGGAATTTTTTCAAACAACGCAAACATTTCTTTTACATAGTAAAAACATTTGAAAATTTCTCATACATTATTTGTAAACTATGTATTTTTTTACATTGTATAAACATTTTGGAAAATTTTACATACATTATTTGGAAATATGTGAGTATTCCTTTAAATGTCACATTTATTTTTAGAATGGGAATAAACATTTTCTGAACATTGTGGGGGAATTTTCTCCAACAATGCAAACTATGTATAATGTATTCTGCAGTATGACACATTAGCCTGGTCCCGCTCGTCCGAATGGGCCCATATGTCAGTGGGATATGTGAGAAATGAAAGAAAAAAAAAACATTTTCTGAACATTGTGGGGAATTTTCTCCAACAATGCAAACTATGTATAATGTATTCTGTAGTATGACACGTTAGCCCGGTCCCGATCGTCCGAATGGGCCCATAAGTCAGTGGGATATACGAGAAATGAAAGAAAAAAAGGCACACAGGAGGTGTCGAACCTGAATCCTGTGCCCTGGTGAAGCCCGTGCTAACCAACGGACCAATTAAGCATGTATGTGCTATGAACGTGGAGATGCACTTCTTATATATGTAGTCTTTTCTATAAGAAATCTATTTAGTTTTTTTTAGGGTGAAAAGAAATCTACTTAGGTTTTTTGAGAAAAGAAATCCATTTTGTTTTTCTTTAGCAACAGAAATCCATTTAGGTATACATAGTCTTTTCTTTTGGGCTGGACGGGCCTGTATTTTTTGTTTTAAAGCTATGGCCCAGTTGTCTTCCGTGTGCTCTGATTTTTTGTTCGTGTTCATTTTTTTGGCGGTCTCCTATTTGGCGCGAGCGACCTGGTGTGTAACCCCCTCGAGTTTAAAATTTGTTCACCAAATTGAAAAAATGGTCACCATAATTTTGAAGTTGCGAACATTTTCTAAATTCATGATCATTTTTACAAATTCTTGAATCTTTTTCGAATTCATAAACATTTTTGAAATTGCGTACATTTTTTTCATAACTCATCAATGAGTTAAATATGTATTCCTATCAAGAAAGTATGTTCTACCCATTTATAAACTTTTTCCACAGTTTTGGTTAATTAAAATAGGCGTAATTAAAAATATATTTTAATTACTCCTTAGAGCTTGCAAAAATTATAACTTAATATCTGTAAATTCGAATAATATATTTTTCCACTGTTTTACTTGAAACTAATGCAACGTCACACCGATGTTGCAATATCTTTTCGAATATTACCACAAATAGTTGCCCTGTTGAAATATCTTGCGTCTATTGCAACAAAATGATTGCTTCGTGCAATAGAATTTTTTTTGTCGCAATATCCCTACCATATTGCAGCGCCGATTTAGTTTGTCGCAACAGGTAGCCACTTTCTTGCAACAACATTTGTAACTAATGCAACGTCACGCCTGTGTTGCAATATCTTTTCGAATATTGCCACGAATATTTATTCTGTTGAAATACCTAGTCTCTATTACAACAAAATGACTGCCGTCACGCAACGGAATTTGTTTGTCGCAATACCGCTGCCATAATGCAACGCCAATGTAGTTTGTTGCAATATGAGGCCTCTATTGCAACAAAGTTAGTATTTATCGCAACCAAACTAAGTTATGGCAATATGTGCGACCTATTACCACAACCAGAGAATTTGTGGTAATATTGCGTTTTATTGCAATAAAACGTATTTGTGGCAATAAATTTTGTTGCAATAGATCAGAATCCTTGTAGTGATCACACAAAAGAGGCATGGAGCAAGCAGAAATTATAGATACGGTTTGGACGTATCAACATCCCCAAGCTTAATTCCTGCTCGTCCTCGAGTAGGTAAATGATAACAAGCATAATTTCTGTGGTGACATGCTATTAACGATATAAGGACTTTTCATAGTCACATGACAAATGCTTACTGAGATAATGAATCTGTAGTAATTAAGTTGCCTCATGAGAAAATCACAAAGAACTGAAAGTTTTACAATACGATACTGAAACATCAAATAGATTTGTAGTGAACATGGTGTGCAAATATGATAAAGTGGTACCTCGCTTGCCCCCTTTAGTGAAGCAAAACATAAATGCAGGGGCACCTCCAAAGTTTAAGTGACGACTAGATACAATGATTTCAGAATAAACGATATCATAATCATGCAAAACACAATGGTACTTTGGGACAATGCACATTACACTCAGAATGACAATCATGCTCTCAATAATTGGTGCTTTAAAGAAGATGGAGACTCTCGAACCGTGGCTTTTGATGGAAAGGTTGAAAACCCATGGTCGGAAACAAAAACTAAACATGTACCAGAGCTCTTGGTTTTTAAAACAGAGGTAAAATTATTTTTTGGATATGCATATTTCGTCAACGAATGCTAGCAGATAACTCAATTACTTCTCGAGCTGGACAAGTTTCGAGGAACGGCTCCCGCATGAGGACGATCACATCCTCTTAATCTCCTTTGTTTATCACTGCCAAAGTTTTCTGATTTCTCATGAACAAAGCGTGAAGGAGGGTTTGTTTGTTGTATATATTTTTTAATGAGCCGGGCGCACTATATGCCAGTTCCTTCTCGTATTAGGGGTTTGCACATTAGACATGCAATCCCGGGGTGAAGCTTGTCCAACTTAAAAAGATCATGAATGAACTACTACTTCCTCATGAGCTAAAACAGAGGCACAAAAGAGAAATGCTTTTTTTGATTAATTTCGAGATGGTACACGAAAGTCTTCGTTAGGAATGGCAGGTAAATACCATGTATAGGAAGGTATGGTGGACTCATATGGCATAACTGGTTTAAAGGATTTTGGATGCACAAGCAGTCAGTCCGCTTAGTACAGGCGAAGGTTAGCAAAAGACTGGGAGCGACCAACTAAGAGAGCAATGACGGTCATAATCATGCAGAGCGACAAAGCAACATTGAATCGGGCATGGAAGTTATATCGCTACTCAGAAATTAAAGATCAACAAGGCTTGATGGACTTTCTTTACAGTCTTAAATATGCATGAGCATATGCCAAGTCAATCAAAATAAATTCTTGGAGGAAGATATCACTAAACCATACCACATCATAGGCAAACAAATCATGTTGGTACTCCAATAACACATTGAGAACCCCCCAGCTATTTGAGACTAACCATAAGAAAACATGAACTACTAGGCACCATTATGCACATAGCATTTTTATCATGGACATATCAACCAGTGCAACAGAAGCCAACTCTCTTAACAAGATAAGCATGATAACTCAAGAGAGTTCCAGCAACCAACTAAACAAAAGCTCTTTAAAAAGAAAAGCATGAACACTAAGAGCTAAACATGACAGTAGCTATTGAAAGACAAAGAACATACACAGCAAAGATAAACATGAAAATTCTATGTTGTGTTCTAGGTTGAAGTGGACCGTGTTTCTCTCCCACACAAAGAAAGCTGAGTTCCAACTCGTTATGAAAAGCAAGCAAAGCTAAAGAAAACTAGAAAGGAAACTAAAAGCAAGACGCTCCAAGCATAGCACATAACACATGAAGTGATTAAAATATAGTGGAACGAAAGACGAAATGATAATGTTGATGGAGAAGGGGATGCACGGGGGCATCCCCAAGCTTAGACGCTTGAGTCTTCTTGAATATTTCTTGGGGGTGCATGGGGGCATCCCCAAGCTTGAGCGTTTGACACTCCTGAATCTTTTTATCATCTTCCCTCGCACACTTGAAAACTCCCTTCATACATAACTCATCATAATCTGATTAGCGAGGTTAGTACCCATAATAAAATAATTTCTTCCTTGCTGGAAATAAAGATAATCTTGAAGGTCTACTGTTTCTCAAGATTGCCAAAAGGTTTTTGCAAAGAAAAAGCAAGCTCAAGGTTTACAAAACGAAGGAAAGGCAAAACTGGACAGAATCTGTGAAAAACAGACCAGCAGGTAGTAAATAATTTTTTCGGGGCACTTATGCAACTCAAATCAAAAAACTCAGAACAGAATCCCGAAAGCCAATTGTATAGAGCACGCTGTAGAAAAAATTCAGACAAAAAAGATGATCTGGTGATTTTATACGAATTTTTCTATCCAAGGACAGAATCTGTTTCCTGGACAGCACGTCACAACTTTTGATCTTTCTTGCAATCAGAGGCTAAATTTGGCACAAAGCTGAAAAGTAAAGATACAATGATGATGATACTGTAGTAACAAACATCAAGACACAACAAAAACAAAATAAAAATTTATTCATTGTGGGCTGCCTCCCAAAAGCGCTTTCTTTTATGCCTTTAAGCTAGGCATAATGCAAAGAGATCAAGTTTTATCAAGAGTAAAAGAATAGCTAGCCCGTATAACGGACTCAAAAGGTAACTTAATCTTCTTTCTAGGGAAGTGTTCCATCCCTTTCTTTAGAGGAAATTGGAATTTTATATTCCCCTCTTTCATGTCAATGATAGCACCAACGATGCGAAGAAAAGGTCGTCCCAAAATAATTGGACAAGAAGGTTCACATTAAATATCCATAATAGTAAAATCAACGGGAACATAATTGTCATTGACAATGATAAGAACATCGTCGATCCTCCCCAAAGGTTTCTTTATGGAAGAATCAACAAGACGAACACCAAAAGAACAAGAATCAAAAGGTTTCAATTTAAGCATATCATATATTCTTTTGGGCATAACGGAGGTACTAGCTCCAACATCACATAAAGCATAGCAAGAGAAGTTATTCAACTTAATTTTAATCATAGGATCCCAACCATCTTCTAGCTTTCTAGGTATGGAGGCTTCTACCCTAAGTTTCTCCTCCCTAGCTTTGATGAGAGCATTAGTGATATGCTCTGTGAAGGCAAGATTAAGTGTGCTAGTGCGGGGATCTCTAGACATCTTGTGAAGGAAATCAATAACTTTGGTAAGGGTGCAATTATCAAAATCAAGGTCACTACTATCAAGTAAAGTGGTAGTGGTGTCCTTTAGGCTCACTTGTTTGGTAGTTTCTATGGTCATAGCATCACCATTAATAGGTCCAATGGGACCAGGAGTGCATTGGGTGCTAAGAGTTTGGATATCCTCAACAACTTGGATAGTAGCAACAGTGTGGTGGGTAGGAAGGTTCTTAATTCTATCTTCTTCCTCCTTTTCTTTAGCCCATCTCTCTTTAAGTTTAGCCAACATCCTAATGTTTTCATTAATTTTCACTTGAATAGCATTCATAGGAGTGGTCTTCCTCTCCTCAAGAGGGGAAGTTCTAATTTTAAGCAATTCTACCTCATGGGCTAAATTGTCTACTTTCGAAGAGAGATCATCTAGTTTGGCTAGTTTTTATTCTACACTCTTATTGAAGGCTTTTTGGGTAGTGATGAAATCTTTAAGCATAATCTCTAGTTCAGAAGTGGAGTTCTTGGTGCTAGGATAAGCATTGTTGTTCCCATAGGAATTAGAGGGGAACGGTCTAGGATTGCTACCAAAATTACTCCTATAAGCATTGTTATTGAAATTGTTTCTAGAGATAAAGTTCACATCTACTTGATCTTGAGCAATCAAAGAATTTAAAGGAACATCACGAGGATCAATAGAAGATTGCTTGGAAAGTAGAGACATGATCAAGTCAACTTTTTCATTTAGGGAGGAAATCTCATCGACAGAGTTTACCTTCCTACCTGTTGGAGCGCGTTCGGTGTGCCATTGGGAATAATTGGTCATCATCTCATCGAGAAGCTTTGTGGCAGCACCAAGTGTAGTTGACATAAAGGTTCCTCCCGCGGCCGAATCTAACAAGTTCCGCGAGGTAAAGTTCAAGCCTGCATAAAAAGCTTGGATAACCATCCAAGTAGTCAAACCATGAGTAGGGCAGTTCTTGACAAGAGATTTCATGCGTTCCCAAGCTTGGGCAACGTGTTCATTATCCAATTGTTTAAAATTCATTATGTTACTCCTTAGTTGGATAATTTTAGCAGGTGGATAGTACTTTCCAATAAAGGCATCCTTGCACTTGTCCCAAGAATCTATGCTATTTCTAGGGAAAGATTGAAACCAAATTTTAGCTCCTCCTCTCAAGGAGAAAGGAAAAATATTAAGCTTAACAATATTACCATCTATTTCTTGGTACTTTTGCATATCACAGAGTTCAACAAAATTATTTAAGTGCAAAGCAGCATCATCTCCAGCACCGGAGAATTGATCTTTCATAACTAGGTTCAGTAAAGCAGGTTTAATTTCATAAGAAGGTGCTGAAGTGGCAGGTGTAGTAATGGGTGTGCAGATAAAGTCATCGTTGTTATGACTAGTGAAGTCACACAACTTGGTGTTCTCGGTGGAACCCATAGCAGCAAGCAAGCAAGATAACTATTTTTGTGATTTTTGATAAAGGATACTAAAGCAAAACTGAAAGGTAAACTAACAAGACTAAAAAGCAAAGGTAAAAGATAGCGTGCAACTCCCCTATCTTGAAGAGTGGAGTCCCCGGCGACGGCGCCAGAAAACTTTGCTTGATGGCTTCTCGCCCCTCGTTGGTTACCCCAAGTGGAAGGTTTGAGATGCAGTGTAGCGGTAGTTTTCCCTTGGCAAAGATACCAAGGATCGAATTCCCCTGAGACTCCGAGGTTCAACAAGAAGGTGTCAACTGCTAACGGCGCCAGATACTTAGCGATTGATAGGACCTGCACACAGATACAAATAACTTTGCTCCCAACGAGTACAGAGAGGTTGTCAATCCCTCTGGCCTTGTCGTTTACAAAGGATCAAACGCAAGAGATAATAGTGATAGGTATAACTGCAACTAGTAAGTAAGAACAGAAACTAAATAGCGGATGTGATCAATGATGGTAATATGGACCGGGGTCCCATGATGTTCACTAGTGATGTCTCTCTCCGAAAAGACGATAAAACAGCTAAGCGAGGTAAACGAATTACAGCTGGGCAATTGACAGGATTATGTGCGCAAACCAATGCTAACTATGCTACAAGAAAGGTAGAGGCTCAAAAGCATGGGCGGTACGCCAAGGCAAGTAGACCGAAATCCATCTGCATCTAGTACTAATCATCCAACTTGAGATATCTATCCAGAACATCTCGCTGGTATTAAGTTGCGAGTCCCACCCATAGTGTAAACTCAAAGCAACAGACAACTGCATTAAGAGAACTTTGCGTAAAGTAAACAATCCTTGCACCCGCAAGTACAAGCACCGTTGTTTTCCCCCTTGTGGCAACAGCACATCCCCTAGACTCATGTTTCTGTCACTCAAGCTAGTCATCGAGGGGCATGAACCCACAATCAAGCATAACGTTCCCTCTTGGAGTTCCTACATACTACTTGGCCAAAGCAATAAACAGCAACGGAGAACATGCAAGAATTACTCAAGAACATAAAATATAAAAGAGGTAAATCAAATATATTACTCACACACAATCTGAACATAATCTCATAATCCATCGAATCCCAGCACTCATCATAGCAACAGCATAAGGATTACATATGTGCGTCGATCATGTAGGGCAGCTCACGAGGTCTTATCGGTGAAGAACAAAGAGGGGAGGAGAACATCACATAGCTACTGGTCATGGACCCATGGTCCAAGGGAGACTACTCACAACTCATCCGGGTGGCGTCCATGGTGGTGTTGAAGCTCCCGGTGGTGATCCTCCCCTCCGGCAGGGTGCCGGGAAGAGTTCTCCTGGTGCTCCCGATCTTGGAAGCGCGGCGGCGGCGGAACAGAGATGAGATCGCGAAAAAGGGTTCCGTCCTCGAGGGTTTAGGGACGCTGTGTAAATATATGCCAAAGGGGGGCATCAACGGAGGTTAGGGGGGCCCAGGCCCCCCCCGGCGCGGCCAGGAGGGGGGCCGCGCCCCCAGGGCGCCTGGAGCCCTGGTGGCCCCCCTCCGGCCCTACTTTGGCCGCACGGAAGCTTCTGGAGCGCTAATTTTTTATATATTTTTCCCGGAATTTTTCTGGCAATTTAAGTAATGGGAAAACCTGAAATACAAAAACAGCAGAAAACAAAAACTGGCACTGAGGTGCACTGAGTTAATAGGTTAGTCCAAATATGATCAAAAGTGTATGGAAGTGCATAAATATCATAGCAATATCACACAAAAGAGGCATGGAGCAAGCAGAAATTATAGATACGTTTTGGACGTACCAGAGGGGCACCAGAACAAAAGGAAGGAAAGAGGCGAGGGGACGCTCTGACCCCGCGACTGCGAGAGAATCGCTGCCCTTTGCATCGGTTGGGCCTGCACGAGGGAAACACCCGAAACCTGCGTTCCCCTCAGCCTAGCTGAGAGATGTCCTTTTGCATGAGTCGGGCCAGGCTGAGGACACCGCACATGGCACCAAACATCCGCGATTTTGCATGGCGGGTGCGAGCCAGGTGCAACTCAATCAACCAAACACGCCCTAGTCTACCAAAGAGCTACAGCTAACAGTTTGAAACCTTCCATGAATGGCATGTGCTTTCGCAAGCTTAACGAAGCGCTCCTCTCCCTCCTTCCCAAGAAGCAAGAATGCGTCCACCTTCTCCGACTACAGGCCGATCAGCCTTATCCACTTGATCGCCAAGCTCTTCGTCAAGGTCTTATCCCTTCTGCTTGCGCCACGCCTCCAAGACCTTGTCTCCACAAACCAGAGCGCGTTCATCACCGGGAGGAGCGTCCACGACAACTTCTTCCTGGTCCAGCAAACCGCGAGACTGCTCCACAACCTCAAAGCGCCGCGCGTCCTCCTCAAACTGGATATCGCCAAGGCCTTCGACACGGTCTCATGGCCGCCGATCAATGGCAACCCTGGGCCGCCGATCTCCCACGCGCAAGGCCTCCGCCAAGGCGACCCCGTCTCGCCCATACTCTTTACCCTCGTCATCGACAAACTCAACTCGGTGCTCCAACATGCCACGAATTCTGGCATCCTCAAGAGGCTCACTTTGCAGCATGCGGCCTCCGGCATCTCCATGTTTGCGGACGACGTCGTCATCTTTTGCCACCCAGACGCCATCGAGCTCGGCATCGTCAAGGAGCTGCTCCGCCTGTTCGGCAACGCCTCCGGCCTCCGCATGAACTTCCTGAAGTGCTCCGCGGCTCCTATCTGTTGCGGCACCAATGAGCTCACCACCATCGGGTCTTCCCTGGCCTGCCCGATTGTGGGGTTCTCCATAAACCACCTCGGCTTCCCGCTCTCGATCCGGAAGGCCTCGGCCTCTGTGTTGCTCCCGCTCGTGGACAAACTTGTGAAGAAACTTGCTACCTGGAAGGCCTCTCTCCTCTCGTGTGGCCAGCGCCTTGCCCTTGTCTGGCATGTGCTCACTGCCATGCCAGTCCATATTCTGCTTGCGCTGGCTATCAACCCACCAATCCTCAAGAAAATAAACAGGCTGATCCGAGACTTCCTATGGCATGGCAACAAGGATGCGCGCACTGGCTCATGCATCGTCTCCTGGCAAAAACTTTGCCAGCCCCTTGAGCTTGGCGGGCTCGCCATCCATGATCTTCACCGCACCGGAGTCGCGCTGCGCACGCGCTGGTTGTGGCTCCAGGCCACCGACGCGAACCGCGCCTGGAAACACCTCCATCTCCCCTCCAATCGGGAAGCCTATCAGCTTTTCCGCGCCTCTACCTCATGGACACTTGGTAACGGTAACAAGTGCAGATTTTGGCGCGATCACTGGCTCCAAGGGTAGTCAATCTCTGAAATTGCGCCAAACATGCTCGTGCTCATCCCTCGCCAACGCCACAACAAGAGACTTGTCTGCGAGGCCCTCACTGATCGCGGCTGGATCGTGGACATCCATGGCACCCTAAACCCCGCGGCTATCATTGAGTACGTGCAGTTATGGAGACGACTGCAGGAGATCACCCTCTCCAACAACCCGGACCTCCTCTCTTGGAGGTGGACTGCTCATGGTACTTACACTGTGAACTCCGCCTACCGGGCCCAATTCATCGGAGCCACCACCTCATCACATTGGCGCATCATTTGGAAATCTTGGGTCCCTACTAATGCCAAGATCTTCCTTTGGCTAGCCTCCCTTGACCGCTGCTGGACTGCCGAGCGCCGGGCGCGACACAATCTACCTCACGACCCCACTTGCAAGCTTTGTGACCAAGAGCATGAAACCCTTCGCCACCTACTTGTGGGATGCGTCTTCTCTCGCACCATCTGGCACGAGATCCTGGCATGGATCCGCATGACCGTGCAATCCCCCGGACGACACGCTTGACTTCTTCGAGTGGTGGACGATGATAGCAAGTGCCACTCCGACATGTTTGCGCAAAGGCCTACACACCCTCACCATCTTCACGGCCTGGGCCATCTAGAAGCACCGGAACGCGGCGCTCTTCGACGCCGCCACGCCTTCTTCCACCAAGCTCATCGACGACATCAAGCAAGAAGCCGCGCTTTAGGCTAGAGCCGGCGCCAAAGGGCTAGACAAAGTTATCCATGTAATCTAAACCAACCCCTTATAAAGGTTGAGCAACCTTCTCTGCTTGACTCTCGCGCTTTCGAAGCCTCCATCCATGTGTACGGCAACGAAAGACGCCCCCCCCTTGTAAACCCCTCCCCTTAACCAATCAATGGAGTGATACGCTATCTTAGCGTATTCGGGAAAAACAGTTCGAAACCTTCCATTATATTGATTTTTATTAAATGCAAAATATGATTCCAGATTTTTACATATATCTGCGCTGACGTCGCCGCCGTGCCTGCCCCTCCTTGATCAAACTAACCTGGAGAATGCAACCATCCAAAAGTAGCTCACTGAGAGCCATGAGAGCACAATCCTGATGAGCATGTGCCATGTCTATGGTCACATGACCTATACCCTGTGAGGCCCCAGTCTTTTTATAGCGGATCACCTTCGCATCAGAGACTTTACCGTGCTCGCTGAACAAGAGTTGTAGCTGTGCACTCTTCACGGTGAGTGGCAGATTGCGCACGAGCAGCCTGAGGCTAGGCAAGCGTTGTCTATCAATATAAATTGTGCGTATTGGAACCGCCTCCTGTGGTTGCTGCTCCTTCAGTTTTGTATCCTTCGCCGACCTCTCACTGATTTTCTGGCCGAGCAAAATCAACATTATATTAGCTCCTCTTGTAGGGTCAGTAAATAATTTTCTACTACAGAGGAAAAATAATGCAAGACTGCTTATGCAAAGTTAAGGGTTAAACTCTTACGTGATTGTAGCAATGGTGAGATTAATAATAATCAGATACTCTATTGGTCGGAAAAGAAAGTCACCTTAAGAATTATCGAAAAAGGCTTCCACCCCACTTTATAAATAAAGCACCACAACCATACCGATACATGGTGATGAGGAGATCTTCTTACAAAGCATATCAAAGAAAAATACTTGAAAAAGGTGCAATCACACCCTATCACAAATAAATCTAGACTACCAACAAGGAAGGAGACTAGCCGCCAATAGAAACCGTCGGACCTCGTTTCCCCGCTCATGCCAAGTTGCCGCCGAAGAGGACCCCCTGTCCTCCTGCTCCTGGTTATTTTTTTTTTGAAAGACAGCAGGAGAGCTGCTGTTATTCATTGAAGAAGAAGAGGCCGATGGCCAGAACAGAGTTTGGTCAGAGAACAGGAAAAAAAGAAAAAAGACTACTGGTGCTAAGCTTTGCCAAGCAACCACCATACATCATGGTTGGTAAACGAGGACCACGAGAGGAACCAACGGGGACCCGTGTAAAAGAATAGGAGGCAAGTGGCTCCGCCCAAGCTACAACCGAGGGAGCTCCAAGCTAGGATCTGAAAATGGCCGCCAATGGCGGCGTGGCATGCCAGAACAAACATGAGCTCCACGACGACACCCACGGGAGGGGAACAACGCAACACACTGCCATCACGAGACCTAGGAGACGGTCAAGGATTTTCACCCAGGACCCTGGCTCGGCAAGAGGTCCACAAGGACACACATGCATCGCCGCCGGTGGCGTGGGAGCACATGGCTTTTGCTTGACACCTCTCACCCACGCCACACCAAGGAGTCCCGAGCACCTACCCACCCCGAGGGAAGGCATGCCGCAACCAAACAAGACCTCCAGAGCACAATATGGGAACCGCCACCGCCGAGGCACTACCGACACCAGAATCACCCAACGCTGCATCCTCAGCCGCCCACACTACCAAAAGATGCCTCCATCACCGCCGCCAAGACGCCCGCTGAGAAAAGCCACCAAGGCGGACTACCGCCCCGGCAACCCAGATCCCAAACCTCTGCACCATCACCGGTCTTCAAAGTGGTTCAGCCACAAAAGAGAACTGCGACGACACCATAGGAGTATCCGTAATGACATCATCCTTGGTCTCAGTCAGATCTGACCGAGACCTAGGTGCGCCGGCAGCCAGCCCCATCCCCCTAGACCAGCAGCACCGGCGAGGGAGCCCCTCCCTGGAGCAGAGACGAGAGGACCGCCGCCCCTTGGCCGCAGCCTCCCCTCTATGCTCAACGCCTCGACCTCCAGCCGGATCTAAGCAGAGGTGAGCTCGAGGGACCCCGGGCGAGGTGAGGGATGCGCGAGCCCAGCTAGTCATGGAAGAACGAGCAGCCCAACTCTTGCCCCCGCGTCGGCCCCCCCCCCCGGCGGGGCAACACGGGCGGACCGGATCCTCGCCGCCGGCGGCTTCACTCCCCTCACCCCATTCATCAGCGACGTCAGTCGTCTCCGCCGGACGAAACCCGAGCGTGGGATGGCGGCGGCGGGGCCACTCCAATTTTCCTTCCCCTTCCTCCCTCGCCCCTTTTCTCCTCCCAAACCCTATCTCTGACGGGGGTTCCTGCTTTCCTGCATCTTAGAAATTTGGAATGTTTTTTAATAGTGTTGTGTGTAGGACGTACCCTAGTTACCTGAACTGGAGCAATGACGACGGATTGCGGGTTGAACCACGTGCAGAAACCGTCATCCCAATGTGGAGGCAGCCGCTCGATGAGTTCGGCCTCGCCGCCAGCGAGGTTGCACCTGAACATGCCATACAGCTGGTAGTCGTAGGTGTGGTAGATGAAGTAGGCGTATCCGCCGTGATAGTGTTCGCCTAGCCGCGCCGCATCCATAGCGAAGCTGTTGGGTGACGCTAGGAACAAAACACGGTCGGCCAGGCTACGACCATCCTTCCTCACCCATCTCATCTTCTTTTGCGCCGGCGAAGTTGACACCAACTGCTCCTCGAGTGCATGCACTAAGGCTGGTGCCAACGCGGGCGGTAGTGGGGGCGGTACCGCCCGCCCGGAGGCGAGAGCGAGGCGAGAGCGAGGCGAGACGGCAGCGCGGGGCGGTGGATCCACCGCCCGGCGGTAGCGCCCGCTACCGCCCGGCTGCCGCCCGCGTTGGGGGCTAGAGGGGGGCGAGAGGGGGGGCGAGAAGGGGGCGGCGCGCTGGAGAGCGGGGGCGAGAGCGGGGGCGAGAGCGAGAGGGTAACGGCTAGCTGACGTGGCGCGCTGTGATTCGTCCACGTCAGCTAGCCGTTGATGTATCCGTTGGAGCTCCAAAAAATTTAAAAAAAATTCCAAAAAATTCCAAATTTCATCCCCAACCCCTATAAATACCCCCACACCGGGTTCACTCAATCGACACCCCATTTCATCTCATTTCTCTCCTCCACTCTCCATTTCCACTCCTCTAGACGCCATGTCTTCGTCCAGCAGCAGTTCGAGCGAAGGAATGGAGGGTGCTATGATAGATGCATTGCAAGCGGAGTATGAGGGGATGCTCAACCTCGAGGCGGAGTCAACCTCGAGGAGGAGGCGACGCCGTCGACGGTTCTTCAGGCGTGATCGTGAGGGTGCCCACGATCGGCTCTACGAGGACTACTTCGCCATCAACTGTAATTTACCTCCGGACTTCTTTCGGCGAAGGTATCGGATGAGGCGACAACTTTTTCTACGCATTGTGGATAGATTGGGTGAATACTCTCCGTATTTCACGCAAAGAGTTGATGCTCTCAACCGTCTGGGTTTTTCTCCCCTACAAAAGTGTACTGCGGCTTTGCGCTTGTTAGCTTATGGAGCCGCTGCGGATACGGTAGATGACTGGCTAAAGCTAGCTAGACAAACTTCTTTAGATTGTCTAGAGAGATTCTGTGAAGGCATCATTCACTGTTACGGGGATGAGTTTTGCCGTCGACCAACTGTCGCGGATACTCAGCGTCTACTAGCGAAAGCCGAGGCGCGTGGCTTTCCGGGCATGCTAGGGAGCATCGATTGCATGCATTGGCAGTGGAGGAACTGCCCAGTGGCGCATGCCGGTCAATTCACAAGGGGAGACATCAAACACCCTACCATAATCTTAGAAGCCGTTGCATCGTATGATCGTTGGATCTGGCATGCATTTTTTGGAGTGGCCGGGTCCAACAACGACATCAATGTACTCAATCAGTCGCCGTTGTTCATTGATGTGCTTAGGGGAGAAGCACCCGTAGTGAACTTCACGGTGAATGGACACGAGTACAACAGGGGTTACTACCTGGCCGACGGCATCTACCCCTCCTGGCCCGTGTTCATGAAAGGTGTTACCCTTCCACAAAGTGAAAAGCATCGGCTATTCACAAAAGCTCAATCAGCTTGGCGCAAAGATGTCGAGTGTGCCTTTGGAGTGCTCAAGTCTAGGTTCAACATTCTAGCAGTTCCCGGACGCTCCTTCTCGCAGCGTACTCTTGGGTTGATCATGCGTGCATGTGTCATTCTGCACAACATGATCATCGACGATGAGCGTGGTACCAATTTGGACGCCATCTATGAGACAGTTGCGTCCAATGTCGGGCCGCCGATACATACCAATGCACCACCAAGCCTAGCAGCCAGGATTCAGATGGACACCGAAATGAGGGACTCACCGATGTATGCACGGCTCCAGGAGGATTTGATTGAGCATGTGTGGGCAAATAATCATGCCTAGATTATGTAATTTTTTTAATTTTTTATGTAATTTTTTTATTTATTATGTAATTTTTTTATTTATTATGTAATCAGTACAATTTGTAGTTGAATAAAATTATTTTCTTACATTATTTTGAATGTCTAAAGAAATGCGAGTGAAATAACTAAATCTGAGGAGAGAGAAGATGACGTGGCGGTAGTCTGCCACTACAGCCCATGCACTGGCACCGTGATGTGAGAGTGGGGTGAGAGTGGGGTGAGAGTGAGGGTAAAAGCTGACGTGGCGGGGCGATAGTGGGGCGGTGCGTTGGCACCAGCCTAATACAAATATCTTAGGAGTTGGGTGGTCCTGATACGTGTCATGCTCCTGGACTAGCACGGATGCCCACAGAAGCTCACCGCTGGACTCGAGGACGTAGCTGTACTGGCGGTACTGCAGCAGCAGCGCCGGTGTTCCGTGCGTCGGGACAAGCAAGTCGTGAGCGGCATCGCCGTCGGGCATGACCACGCGCCACACACTAGCCTCCACGTTGACCAGGATCTTGCCGTCGTGGTACGCGACACAGAATCCGCGAAGCTCCTGAGGCGAACTGGGGCGCTCAATGGTCCTGTGGACGACGGTCCATGCTGCGTCGCCGGGGCAAAGGAGCGCCGCGCTGAACTCTACAGTGTCATCGGCGTCGTATGAGATGCTGCAGAGAAGGGCTGTGCCGTCGCCGTAGATGACGCCGATGGGCTTGATCTCCTTCTCCCATTGGCGCACGTCGAGCGGGAGGAGAGGTAGGTGTATGGCGGCTCCGGTGAAGGGGTCGTGGAAGACAGGGCGTTGGCGCTCGATGGTTAGGCACCGGACAGCAGAGCCGCCTGAGCTTGTCACCCAGTTCCGCCGGGGCACGGATAACGGCGACCGCGCACGGTAGTTCGACTTGGAGGCAAGGCATCTCAACTCGAGGTGGGTCGAGTTTTCCTTCTCCGCGGCGACGAGCCAGGGCAGGAACTGGGTAGCCGCAGTCATCCTCCCAGACCATGAGGCGCGCCATGGCTTGCAGACGGCATGGAAACGGACGAAGTCGGCGACGTCGTTCAGGCGGCTGGAGACCTCGCCGGCCAGATCCAGCGGGAGGTCAGACCAACGCCTCGCGTGCATTGCGGCGCGCTTGATCGTTGACGTTCTTTGCGGATCGGCCGCTCATATGGACTTCGCTCTGTACCTACCTAAACGTACCCGATCGGTTCAGCGGATTGCCACGTAGTACTTGCATACGTAATAATCTTGGACTTCGCAAAAATAATTCCATATTTGCTACAAATTGTATATGTCTGCTGTATTTCAATTCATTAAATTCGCAAAAACACTGGTCTTGTACACGAAAGCATATGCATATACGGAAACCAAGTGTTTCTTTTTTTTTTGCGGGAGAAAAACTTGTATTACTCATACACAAGGTCCTTACAGTCATCTGCTACAAACACCAAAGTCTCCTCCGGACCAGCCCCCAGCCAGGTCATGGTCCTTACATTATTTCTAGCAAAAACAGCTAAACTATCACTAGCTTTATTCTGTGATCGAAAAACATGAGTAATACGAGTTTCCCTAAGGGATAGCAGGTATTTTATCTCCTTCACAACAGAGGCATAAACTGACCGGTCTTCACCTTCGCATGAAATCATGTTCACTGCCTCCATTGAGTCCATCTCCAATTCAATTGGTAGGTCACTCCGTTGAATCGCCAAAGATAAACCTTCCATACATGCACAAAGCTCGGACTCCAAAGCATCCCTACACGAGAACAAGGCTCTGCAGGCAGAAAAGTTGATGAGTCCCTTGTGGTCACGCAGGATCATTCCAGCCCCTGCAACCTCTGATGAAACAAAGGATCCGTCAGTGTTGAGTTTATTCCAGCCCTGAGCTGGGGCACTCCATTTTTTCACCACTGTGAATGGTGTAGATCTCTCAACATGACCTGGCATCTCATATACTATGCAAGTTTTGCCTTTGGCCGGGTCTGCCTTTGGGTTAATATTGATGCCAATAAGAGAATTAACATAGCTCTGAAGAAATCTTACTGACGCCTCCAAAGGTGGTATAGGTTTTGAATGGATCACTTCGTTCCTAACGAACCATGCCCTCCAAAATATCAACATCACCATCAGCCGCCCCACATCATTCAACGGTTCCAAGACCTGAAAGAGCCACTCCCTGCCAACATTCACCATTGACTCTATCTTCGGAATCGGCCATATTTTCTCCATAGCCTTGTACAGATCTCGACCAAGCTGACAGCGAACAAAAGGGTGAAAGTTATCTTCTTCTTCCACCCCACACACCGGGCAATGGCTCAACGTTTCAAGGCCAATCCTGTGCTTCCGTTCCCATGTCGGAAGAGCGTTTGTGGTCAAACGCCAAGCGAAATTACGCACTGTGGGCGGAGCCCAGCTTTTCCAGACAAAACCCCAGCTCTTCCTCTGTCCGGAAGGGACCATGCTCGATGAGGATTCAGAAGCACGATGTAACTCATCAAAAGCCAGAGTGTACGCCGTCTTTACAGAAAAAACACCATACTTACCCGGCCCCCAGGCTAGCACATCATCCTCCATCCTAGGAGAGGCCCTGATCTTCATAATTTCTATTACATCTGCTTCAACAAAGTACTGTGATAGAATTCCATAGTTCCAAGAGCCATTCTGATTCAGCAGACCCGAGACAAAACGGATACGACATCTACCCTGGGGGGAGATAGGTTTATATGAGAAGGGCCTCGGAATCCAACTGTCGCGCCAAACACGTATGCTCCTGCCGTTGCCCACTCTCCAAACTAAACCCTTTTTCAATAGTTCCAACCCGTAACTGATAGCTTGCCAGGAGGAGGATGCATTCCCTGAAAAAACTGTATCTTCCAACTTCCCCTGCGGGTAGTATCGTGCCTTTAGAACTTGAGCGCACAAGCTCTCTGGGTTCATAAGTAATCTCCAAGCTTGACGCGCGAGCAGCGCTTGATTAAATAGGCGGAAATCCCGAAAGCCAACTCCACCTTTGTCCTTCGGTTGCTGTAGTTTATCCCAGGCTCGCCAATGAACTTTCCTCTTTCCTTCAGAAGAACCCCAGTAGTAATTCCTGACCATCCGCGTGAGATCATCACAAACTGAAAAAGGAACCTTAAACACTCCCATGATGTACGTTGGAAGCGCCTGGCCAACTGATTTGATCAATACTTCCCGCCCTGGTTGTGCTAGGAGACCATCACCCCACTGGATAAGGCGTTTTGTCAGCCTTGCTTGCAAATTTTGAAATCTTCCTTTTGACATTCTCCCCTCTGGGGTTGGCAGCCCCAAGTATCTATCTTCAAACTCTTGGGCGCTTACCTGTAGAGTTTCTCGAACTTCTATCTTACTTGTCTCAGGGCAGGCTTCACCAAAGAGCAACGAGCACTTGTCATAGTTCAAATTCTGTCCGGTTGCCTCACTATAGACATCCAACACCTCTCTCACCTTTTCTGCTTGACCTTTGGACGCTTCAAAGAACAGTATAGTATCATCTGCAAACAGCAAATGTGAAATACCAGGAGCATTCCTACATACTTTTACCGGGGAGATGTCCCCATCTGCCACCTTCTGCTTTAGTAAAACTGATAAGCCATCTGCCACAAAAAGAAATAAGAATGGAGAAAGAGGATCACCCTGCCGTAGCCCGCGCGACGGTGCAAACGAATCCAAGAGGGTTCCGTTGAAGTTAACTGCATATCTCACCGATGTGACACACTTCATTATCCAATCTACCCATCGTTGAGAGAAACCCATCTTTTGCATCACTTGCTTTAGGAAGACCCAATCCACCCTGTCATAAGCCTTGGACATATCTAGTTTGTAGGCACAAAAGCTCCTTGACGGATCCTTCTCTTGCTTAATATAATGAAAGCACTCAAACGCCACAAGTGCATTGTCAGTGATCATTCTTCCAGGGATGAAGGCACTTTGCTCTGGAGAAATAATACCATCCAGTATAGGTCTCAACCTGTTCACCAAACACTTCGAGATCACTTTATAAATGACATTGCATAAACTTATAGGTCTATACTCGGACAGCTTGATGGGGTTTGGCACTTTAGGGATAATAACTATTGAAGTAGAGTTTACCCCTTCAGGCATTACACCCGTGTGAAAAAATTCCTTCACAGCCTCCACCACACCATCTTTCAAAGTGCTCCAATTCCTCTGAAAAAATCTTGCCGGCAGTCCATCTGGTCCTGGCGCTTTGAGGGGGCCGATCTGGAAGAGCGCATCTGCAATTTCCTTATCCGTAAAGGGAGCACAAAGCTTTCGATTATCTTCCGCCGTTACTTTGGCCTCTATAAGATCTATGACAGGCGCCGTGTTCAGAGAGGTTACGGCTGAAAAGATGTTCTTGAAATATTCTGTAGCCATTGCACCCATAACTGCGGCATCTGAGTGTACTACTCCAACACTATCCGTTAGTTCACGGATTTTGTTCTTCCTTGCTCTCCATACCGCCTTGCTCTGAAAGTATTTAGTATTTCTGTCCCCTTCTTTCAGCCAAGATATTCTCGATCTCTGAAGCCATAGCATCTCCTCTTGATAAAGTAATTCATTCATTTTATCGGTCACCCTTCTTATATCCTGTCTATCCGCATTCATATGCATTAGCTCCTCCAATTGGGTACGAGACTTAGCAAGTTCCCTAGTGATATTACCGAACTTCTTGCTCCATTTACACATGGAAACCATCGTTTTTGATAGCGCATCACGTAGTTGCGCCAGGTTCTGTATGTTTCCAAGTGCCTCCCAAGCCTCTCTGATTACTTCTGGGAGCATGGGATCCCTTTCCCAGAACACCTCATACCTTCTCTGCTTACTCTTATTTGGTCCTGGGTCGGCTGTAGCCTTTAGAATCAGCGCTACATGGTCCGAACATGGCGAGGGAACATGGGTGACTGAGGCGAAAGCAAAAAGGTTCCTCCACGAGTTTGTAGCCACCGCTCTATCCAAACGTACTTTAACATTCGCCGACCCTCCTCTTTTGTTATCGTATGTGAAGGGGATGCCAATAAAACCCAGATCCACAAGCCCACAAACCTCCAATGCATCCCTGAAAGCAACCATCTGTGATTCAGCCCGCGGTGATACTGAAAAGTGTTCATAGTTCCACAAGGCTTCGTTGAAATCGCCAATCACAAGCCACGGCAAGTCGTTGTTATTACTCAAAACCTGCAGCTTCTCCCACATGAAATGTCGATTCTCCACTCGGGGTTCACCGTAGACGCACGTAATCCTCCATTGCGCTGCATCTTCATGAACACGCACAAGAGCATCAATGTATCTGTCCTCCTTTTCCAAGATCTCAACCTTGTATGATTCATGCCAAAACAAGGCTAGTCCTCCACTCATGCCATTACTATCCACACCTGCAAAACCCTTCAGTCCCAAACGACCTCGGATCCTCTTTATCTTCTCAGCTTTTTGTCTAGTCTCACATAAAAACACCAAACTGGGGGTGTGCGACTGTGAGATAGTCGCTAACTCGCGAACTGTCCGGGGGTTACCCCCACCCCGGCAGTTCCAACTTAGAACATTCATTGGCTCCGGCGACCCTCCATCACGGAGGTCGCCTCGGACGCCACATCCATATCCGTATCTTCGCCGTTCACACCCTGTTTCCTTCTTTTCACAATCGGTACTTTCCCCGGTGTAGACGAGGGTTCCACAACGGTTGTGTTCGAGGTACTCCCTCCTTCCAACATGAGTACTGTATTGGATACCTTGCCAGCCAAGTTTGGCACCGGCTGCCCCCGTACATTAACTGTTCCATCACCTGCAACCAACCTCTTTCTCGCTGATCGGATCTCCACCATCCCTAAGACTCCCTCCTGGCTACTCCTCTCAGATTCTCCCCCATCCATTTGATCAGCAGCAGCCTCTCGGTCCCCTGCTCGAGCCTCAGGATTGCCTCTCCCACCCAGTCCTCCTCTACCTACTGCGCTTCTCCTTCCAGCACCACCAGATCCACCTCTACCTCTACCTCCTGCAGTTCCCGAACCTCCATGCCCCGATCCCAAACCACCCACAGGCGGCTCATTATTCCAATGAAGCCAATCCCCCCACTCACACTCCTCCGGGTCATGCACTCCGTCACCACATTCCTCCACCACATGCCCCATACAACCACAGAAGTAGCAAAAGTCTGGCAGCTTCTCATAGCTCACAGGGTACCTCTTGTGTTCTTTCAGGGTGATAGGCACAAAACGAACCAAGGGTTTATTCACATCCACAAACACTCTTACCCTTAAGAAGCTCGATGGGTTGATCTTCCCTTCATTCACAACCACTTTAAAGGGTGGCATACCCACCTTCTTTGCAACTTTCTCTGCCAACTCTTTCTTCCTAGTAAGCCCATCCGGAAGACCTTTGATTCTAGCCCATAATGGGTACATATCCAGAGCATAATCAGCAACATTAGTGAAACCATCATACTCCACAATTATGACCGGATCTCTCCGGAACTGCCAGGGACCTCCATCCATCACCCTCTTCCAATCGCCCAAGCAATGGCACTGTGCGAGAAACAGATTTGGCCCTTTAATATTGAACGTGACACCTTGAGCACAGGACCAGGCATTCCTTAACGAATTCAGCAGCGCCGCATGGCTAAAGGGCCTCAGCGTATGAACCCTAAACAGGCATAGCCAACGAACCTCCTTGATCAAATCTTCCACCTCTCCCGACAGATCTAGATCTTCCTCCTCCTCCCCATGTAACCTTAAACCCTCGAAAGCATTCTCCAAGGCCGGATCCCGCCCCATGTTCTCCCAATCCTTTTCTTCCTCGCGGTAGACGCCCGCCACATCTTCATCTCTCTGCACCTCGGCCTCAGCAGCCAAGGACGGATTATTGGCCGCAGAGTTTACCCCTCCTCCCACTACTTCATCTCCCTCCTCACCTAGATGCCCTCGCCCCGCCAAGTCTCCCTTCGTGCCTCCCCTTGCTTCCAGCACTTCTGGTTTCTCCATCCCCTCTGAGATCTCGCAGGATCAGACCCTAGGCCGCCGATCGCCCGGGGGAAACCTGGATTCCGATGGTAGGGTTTTTGCGGTAGACTCCGACGTCGCCGTCGGAGGAAAAGGTGGACTCTAGGAAACCCTAGAGGAAAATAACTCTAGGAAACCAAGTGTTTCAACTTACAAAACCCTAGCTTTTAATGGCCGAGCCAGTATAAACAGCTTCAGGGTTTCGAAGATGACATGGCAAGGTTTTGACTTCAACCATGCGTCAATGGCAATGGTTTCATTCGGCTCGCCACCCGATCTTGGTGTTTGTCCCTGTTAAGATTTAGTTAATATTGTTATTAAGGATATAATCTTCTCTTGTGTAACTGCACGTGCGTTGCCAGGCAACAGTCACGACGGTTCCCTCCCGACCAATCGAGTGGACGTGCCCCTTCACTGGGAAAAAAAAATTCTATGAGACCAGGTCTCACGGATTAGCAGGTGAGACCCATCCTAATGGATGCCACGTGGCATTCAAAAATCACAAAGCATCCACCCCACCCCCACCTGAAATCAGGGGAGAAGAGATTAGATGCTTTGTGATTTGTGTATGCCACGTGTCATCCATCAGAATGGGTCTCACGTGCATTATATGAGACCTGGTCTTATATAATTTTTTCCCTCCACTGGCGTCTCCTCCAGCTGTATATATGGATTGATCATCAGTGAAATTGATAGTGATTTAGTCGCAAAAAAAAAAGAAATTGATAGTGATTTGGATTCATTTGCAATCTGTCTTGTAATACGTTATCAGCACGTATCTCTCCGCTGAGAGAGAAAGGCCGGAGGCGCCCGACGAGGCGCCGGCCTCTCGACGACGGCTTCGGCACACGAAGGCGTCTGGCCTAATGCATCTTGCATGGAATGGCGCCGCCGGAAACCATGGCCTGGTTCTTCCCGAGCAGCGGCGACGATCGGCGTCGTACCGGCGTACGGAGCTACGGCCAACCCACATGCGACGCACGGACGCCAACTTCGGGCGAGCATCATCTAGGTATCGCGTCGGGCTGAGGCGAGGCAGTCAGGCCAGGCGGAGGTTTTGCTCAGCCACGAAGCAACGTAGCAATCGTCCACGGCGAACACAGCATGCATCGGCAGGGATGCACACATACAGAAGAAAAATCGATCAGGATTCAGGACTTCAAGAGATCGTCTATTTGGTTTTATCTTCTTCCGATCAATCACGGATGTAATTACTAATGCTTCTTTATTATGCATATGCAATCGCTTGCGAGCCTGGGAAAAAGGATTGATCGCCGCGGCAAGAGGCAACGGAGCACTACTGTTGCGGCTCCATACGAAGCAGTACTTCCACCGCAGCGCACCGGTCAGCGGCATGGCATGGCCGCATGGGCAATCGTTCAGGAGATTTTCATATCTGGCGTTGTATTCCTTTGATTTGGAACCAATGATCTAACTGTTGATTGTTTTCTCTCCATGCACTCACGCAAAACACTTCCGTCGGACGTGTCAACAAGAAAAGCAGAACTATGGTGGAGTCGTCATTCTGAGCATCGTCGATGGCGGCAAGGCATGACATTGAAGCCGCCATGAGTGGCTGGACGGCTGGATTCGTGAATCTCCTCGTACGCGGCGACCGCCGCGGCCTCCTGGGAGATTGGCTCGACCCGAGGCATCCAACGCCGATGGCACCTGCCTCGCAGTCAGGCGGCAAATGGCTAGGATGCTGTAAGGTTGCAGCACCTGGCGTGCCAGCGGACCGCGTGCACAAGGTTGGACACGGGTGCGCGGCGGGACAGATGTGACGAGGCCGGCACGACGGCAGTCGGATTCGGGGGCGGCTGAAGCAGCAGCTGCAGGTTAACGATAACCGAACTGGCTGACCTCCCATGCCGCTCGGGTGGGTGTAGGATTGGCCGACCCAAGTGGCCTCCCGCTGCTTCCCTTCAGGCAGAAAGGATAAGTTGGACATAGTCCATACTTTGATTACTGCAGGTATTAAAAAAAAGAAGGGAAAACAAATTGGCTATGCCACTGTTTTGGGGAGCTATGCAGTTTTTGCATAAATGTATATTTCAGTAATTCCTTGAGTATTACTGTGTTGTAAAGCACATTGATATATCAACATATTTGATTAGGCAATTTGAAAATTGCTATATGTTGATGATACTTCAAATTAATTTGCTATAGAGTAAATTAATTGTGTATGATGGTTTCATGCAGTATATGTTGGACATAGCCATGAGAGTGATTTCCCGTGTTTGCCATTGATGGCATCAATAATCAAACCTTGGCAATGAATGTCAAGATTAACTTGGCGGCCCGGGATCTCAGTTCCCACATAACCACACCCGCTCAGGGGCTCCGGCTATAGTCGCTATAGCAAAGTATGTTATATTGCACTTCACTACACCATGATCTACAAAAATAAATTATCTGATACTCTAGAGCTCTTTTGAGGAGCAATGTGATCAATATATGGTGATGATGATGCTTGAAGTGCATAGGAAATGGATGCTCGCCCGCTTTCATGACTTTGAGTCAGTGACAACATACAACTCTAATGTGCATCAAATCAACCGAGAGTTGAGATTCTGCAATAGTGCGGTTTCAGATGTCAATCTCATCGATAAAATGTGTTCCACATGCAATCCTTTTATGACGATTTTGACTGAATTGTTTTGTCAATGGTGAATGAAAGTGGAGACATCATGAGAAGCAGATATGAATGGAGCACAAACTGGCAAAAGTCGTTTCTTGGAGAATGACAAGGGCAGTAGCATTGATTGCTACACATGTGATTGTTCACAATGCAAGGAAATTTGATATTTCCATGCTTTTGGTGGATCTGTACATGCATCAATTGGCTAAGGACAACAGGCCCATGGAAACAAGTGTGCAGCTTGCTTCACTTGACATAATAATGATGTTCATATTGCTGAAAGTTCTCAAGGCGTTTCTTAGAATGTGAGAAGCCATGCCCAGACTCAGCAAAACAAAGATCCACTACTTAGTGTACGTGACATGCTGGTGGACTTCGCTACCAGTGATACACAGTGTATGTATTTCTATATGAGTTCAATCATATCTTGTAAATGGTTTCTTTCTCTATATAAGCCTTTTGGAATAATCCAATTGAGAAGAAAATGTGTTAGTAGAAACTGGGTCTACTAACATGATACTAAGGGCGTGTTCGGGAGCTCTCCAGCTCCTCAACTCCTCGACTCCAAGTCAGGAGCGGGGCCGAACGTTTCAAATCATGGTTATAGGAGTGAGAAGGTGGCTATTAGTTACATGCAAATTTGCCGGAGTCATGGAGCTGGGTATTTGCTACTCCCAGAAAACGAAGGAGTCGGAGTTGGCAGTTTTTACGACCGACTCCCACCGCCAAGTGACTTTAATCGAACCGGTACGAGGAAACAGCCACGAGCGAACTGAGTAAACAGCTACGAGCGCCTCTTTCACAACCACCCACCCAACCGGGCCTATAGCCCATGCCTCTTTTACAAGCCACTTGGGCTGTCAGCCCACTCCAAACGGGCCGAATATGCACTTTCTAGCATTTTAGCCTAGCCGATCGCTAGCTCCCAGAAGCTGCCGTACCGAACAGATACATCGCTCCAGGAGTTCACGTGGGAAGCTGGTTGGTGGAGTTGGTACTGGAGTTGAGGATTTTGTAGCCGTGGGCAACTACCGAACACGCCCTAAGGGAGATTATGTATTTCCAGACTCTTGAGAAGAGTAGTGGAAACAACATGACAATTGTTGGTCGTGATGGGGTAATTGTTGGTTCTGGTCAAGCCATAATTGCACTCCCTAGGGGTACTATGTGATAATCATGCATGGATGCATTCATGCATCAAGATTCTACTCTTACCTTGCTGATATTTAAGGATATCCGTATTGGTTTCTATCTTGAAACCCATATAATGGGTGAGGTTGGAAGCCTACTCATGACTTAGCAAAAGGGATTTGAATGAAATCCTAGAGTAAATGTCTTCTCTGTATTTTGGTTTGTACCATAAATACATTAAATCAGTTACGCTTTGGGCGTACAAGATAATTTTCTAGAATCTTAATAAGTTCAAGATATGGCATGGTTGCCTAGGTCTCCCTGGTATTGGGATGAAAAGAAATTTATTGATGGTTCTACTACACACAATCTAACGGTGTGAAATTTCCAAATTCATTGGATTATGTATGCACGATACGGGTAGACTGGAAAATTCATCACAAGGCCATCATATCTAAAGATAAAGTATGAGCCATTAGATTTCCTTTTACAGGAGATGCATGTGATCCAATTCAACCATTATATGGAATATTAAGATATTTCATAATGCTTTTGGATGCATCAGTGAGATGGTCCAATGTATGTCTTTTATAAGGAACCATGCTTTTACAAAGCTCATTGATCAAATCATTAATTTGAGAGCAAATCATCCTGAGCACGGGATAAAATCTGTCAGAATGGATAATGATGCGAAATTTAGTTCATGAGCATTCGGTGATTACTGCCTAGATTGAGGCATAACTATGGAGCATATTGGTACTTGGTGTACATACCCAGATTAGTCTTGCGGAATCACTTGTCGAGAGCATAAGTTGATAGCAAGATTGCTCCTACAAAATTGTAGTCTCCCAACATCTAGTTGGGGACATTGCAGTGGCACAAACTGCATATACAAATTCGACGAACTGCATATTATATGGTCTCCCCATTGCAGTTAGTACGTGGAAATGAGTAAGTATTTCCCATCTACAATAATTCAGTTGTGTTAGATACATACCGATTTCACCACCACAACATACATATATGGGCCCTCATAGAGAAATGGGGATCTATGTGAGGTACAATTCTCCGTCAATCATAAAGTACCTGAAGTCCTTAGAAGGGGACTTGTTTATGGCCCGATACACTGGTTGTATTTTGATGAGGACATTTTTTCGGCATTAGGGGGAGATAATAACCACATTGAATGCCGGGAAATAGAATGAGATGTGAATAGACATCCAGTCCTTATGTCCACGTACGAATGAGTCTGAACTGGAGGTTCAGAAGATTATCAATTTGCAAAGTATCGCAAATAATCTGCCAGTTGCATTTACTAAGTATATAGGTGTCACAAAGTAAAATGTTCCCATAGTGAATGTGTCAGAGAGAGTGGATGTGACCCATAGGTCCACTCAACCACCAATGAGGGGGAGGAATCTGGACACAAGAGGACAAGGCTTCATGGAAGCGTCCAAGGGGAATGAGGAATCCTCAAACAGTAAATGTAGCTCAACTTCATGTTGACGTTTCAACCTAGGGTTGAAGGACACCTAAAGGATATTGGACACATCCGGGACCTAACATGAGTGTGCACACAAATAATTGTGTTGGGACATCGGAAGACCTTAACTCAATTGTTGTAGGAAATCATGAAGAGTCAAAAGGTAATGATGAAATCTCCACTATGTATATGGATTCAGGAGAATCATATAATAAACACTACATTATGTCGACATTTATTTCTCCTCAAGAATTGCAAAAGACCTTGGGATGTAGAACTTGAGTGTCTGGGACGCTCTAGTTGATCCAAAGGAAGGCATCAATTGAGGAGGCGCTCGCTCTCAAGAAGAGGGGATATTGACCTAATCAGTAATATCCACTCCTCTCAATGTGTTCCTTGGAGGAGCACAGTTGGTTTTTTTTCATGAGAAAGGAAAACCAAGAGGTGGTGAGACATGAAGCGAGGCTTGTAGCACAGGGGTTCACGCAGAGACCTGTCAACGTTTATGATGATTCATATTCTCCTGTTATGAGTGGATTAACGTTCGATATTTCATATCACTAGCAGTAAATAATGAATTTGTATATCCAACTGATGGATGTTGTGACTTCATAGTTGTATGAGTCACTTAATTCGGATATCCCTATGATATTTGCCGAAGGAATGAAGATTCAGCGTTTAATCGCAACATGTGTAGTGTAAAGCTTCAGAAGTCATTTATGGCTTGAAGTAGTCGGTAATGATGTGGTAGAACCGACTGAGTGAGTTCCTTTATTAGATGGTTTACTCAAACATTGATGATTATTCATGTATGTTCATCAAGAAATCCAAAGAGGGATTTTGTACAATTTCTGTGTATGTTGATGATCTGAGTATCATTGGAACTACACAAGAGATACATGATACAATCATATCATCTTAAGACGGAGTGTAAGATGTAAGATTTGGTTGAGACCAAATTTTGCTTGAGTTTGGAACTTAAGCGTATTTCTTCTGGAATACTTGTTCATCAGTCCACATTTATCCAAAAGTTGAAGAGTTCAACATGGATAAGTTATATCCATCACAGAACCATGGTCTGTGAGATCTCTTGAGTAATAGAGATAAATACACATTTGTACCTAATGACGGTGATGAAGAGATACTGGAACCGAGTTTCCATATCACGATGCAATTGATGCACTGATGTATCTAGGGAGCTGCACCAGGCCTGGTGATACGTCTCCGTCGTATCTATAATTTTTGATTGTTCCATGCCAATATTCTACAACTTTCATATACTTTGGACAACTTTTTATACCATTCTTTGGGACTAACATATTGATCCAGTGCCTAGTGCCAGTTCTTGTTTGTTGCATGTTTTTTGTTTCGCAGAATATCCATATCAAACGGATTCCAAACGGAATAAAAACGGACGGATATTTTCTTTGGAATATATGTGAATTTTGGGAAGCGGAACCAACATGAGACGATGCCCGAGTGGGCCACGAGTCAGGGGGCGCGCCCACCAGGGGAAGGTGCAACATGTGCCCTCGTGGCCACACCGTAAGGAGGTTGATGCCCTTCTTTCGCCGCAAGAAATCTAATATCCGGGTAAAAATCATGTCAAAAAATCAGCCCAATCGGAGGTACGGATCTCCGGGAATATAAGAAACGGTGAAGGGACATAATCTGGGAACACAAAAACAGAGAGACACAGAGAGGCAGATCCAATCTCGGAGGGGCTCTCGCCCCTCCGCCGCCATGGAGGCCATGTACCAGAGGGGAAACCCTTCTCCCACCAAGGGAGAAGTCCAAGGAAGAAGAAGAAGGAGGGGGGCTCTCTCCCCCTCGCTCCCGGTGGCACCGGAGTGCCACCGGGGCCATCATCGTGTGACGGCGATCTACACCAACACCTACGTCATCTTCACCAACATCTCCATCACCTTCCCCCATCTATCTACAGCGGTCCACTCTCCCGCAACCCGTTGTACCCTCTACTTGAACATGGTGCTTTATGCTTCATATTATTATCCAATGATGTGTTGCCATCCTATGATGTCTGAGTAGATTGTCGTTGTCCTATCGGTGGTCTGTTAATTGCTATGATTGATTTAAATTGCTTGTGGTTATGTTGCTGTCCTTTGGTGCCCATCATATGAGCGCGCACGTGGATCACACCATAGGGTTAGTTGTATGTTGATAGTACTACGTATTGGAGGGCAAGAGTGACAGAAGCTTCAACCTAGCGTAGAAATTGATGCATACGGGATTGAAGGGGGACCAATATATATTAATGCTATGGTTGAGTTTTACCTTAATGAACGTTAGTAGTTGCGGATGCTTGCTAATAGTTCCAATCATAAGTGCATAGAATTCCAAGTAAGGGATGACATGCTAGCAGTGGCCTCTCCCACATAAAACTTGCTATCGGTCTAGTAACGTAGTCAATTGCTTAGGGGCAATTTCGCAACTCCTACCACCACTTTTTCACACTGGCTAAAACTAATTTAGTTGTGTCTTTATCTTAACAGCCCCTAGTTTTATTAACGTGTTCTTTATTATCTTGAAAACCTATCCCACAAAAACTACAAAGTACTTCTAGTTTCATACTTGCTCTAGGTAAAGTAAACGTCAAGCGTGCGTAGAGTTGTATCGATGGTAGATAGAACTTGAGGGAATATTTGTTCTGCCTTTAGCTCCTCGTTGTGTTCGACACTCTTACTTATCGAAAGAGTCTACAACTAATCCCCTATCCTTGTGGGTTATCAAGACATTTTTCTGGTGCCGTTGCCGGGGAGCAATAGCATGGCGTGAATATTCTCGTGTGTGCTTGTTTGCTTTATCACTAAGTAGATTTTATTTGTTGTTCTAAGTTATTCTCTATCTTTAATTATGGATATGGAACACGAAATACCAAAAAACTTAGGTGTACTTCCTACTCATGGAGATGGGGAACCTCCTAAAACCCTCGATGCTCATTATGTGAAAGATATTATGTACTACTTTGATAATCCAGAGAAAACCCCATTCAACTATGTAATGGGAGTAACGTTGGATCAACGTGAATACTTTAGGGATTATCGCTTGACACAAAAAGGGAAACTATTATGGGATCAAATTCATTTGTTGCATTGGTATGCTCGGCAACTGTGCTTGAGATATGATTATACTTGTTGCTCTAGGATGAAGGCTCCACACCTTCACTTTTCATGCAAATTTAATGATAATGAAACCTTAGCTTCTTATGCTAATGGTATATATGATTATTATGATGTGGAACAAACAGAAGAATTCGTTGCTTTTATGGGTGCTTATGAAATTGAATCTCTGTTTAGAAAGAATGATGCTTTTGATGATGATGTTTCTAGGCCTGAAAATCTTGCTATATTGAAATATTGCTATTAGAATTATGAATATAACACCGATATTGATGCATTTATTGAGAAGGTCTCCGCTGTCCAAGAAGAGACTAATATTTTGCTGGAGTCTATGGAAGAAGAAATCAATGACATTGTGAGCTCATTGGATGAAAAAGATGAGGAGGAGAGCGAAGAACAAAAGGAGGAAGAGCGGATTAGCTACCCGTGCCCACCTTCTAATGAGAGTAACTCTTCAACTCATACATTGTTTAATTTCCCTTCGTGCTTACCGAAGGATGATTGCTATGATCCCGCTGATTCTTTTGAAATATCCCTTTTTGATGATGCTTGCTATGCTTGTGGCCAAGATACCAATATTAATTATGCTTATGGAGATGAACTTGCTATAGTTCCTTATGTTAAGCATGAGATTGTTTCTATTACACCCACGCATGATAGTCCTATTATCTTTTTGAGTTCTCCAAACTACACTACATCGGAGAAGTTTGCACTTATTAAGGATTATATTTATGGGTTGCCTTTTTCAGTTACACATGATGATTTTGATGAATATAATATGCATGTGCTTGCTGTTCCTACTTGCAATTATTATGAGAGAGGAACTACATCTCCGCCTCTCTATGTTTCCAACATGATAAAATTGCAAGAAACTGCTTATACTATGCATTGGCCTTTACTTGATGTGCATGAATTGTTCTTGTATGACATGCCTATGCATAGGAAGAGAGTCATACTTCATTGTTTCATGACACATATCACTTTGTACTCACTACTAAATGTCAAATCATTGCTAATTAAAATTGGCTTTGATATACCTTGGGATCTGGGTGGATCCATTACTTGAGCACTATATGCCTAGCTTAATGGCTTTAAAGAAAGCGCTGCCAGGGAGACAACCCGGAAGTTTTAGAGAGTCATTTATTCGTGTTGTGTGCTTTTATAAAGTTTAAAAACAAAAAAATAAAAAGGGGAACCTAAAACTTTTTCAAAAAGAAAAGTGAAAGTAAGAAGGACGAGCACCGTTGAAATGGGGGAGCTCCTTGAACTTTGTTCATGCCCATGGAAACTTTGCAAATCTTGAATTACAGAAACTTTTAAAAAAAATATCCCCTTGTACAAGTCCATTGTATTATAAAAATAATGTGCCAAGAGTTTCCTTTAGGATGATTAAACTGCTTGTTGGTTTGTGTGGTGCAAAAACAAAACTTTGGCTGTAGTGCGCGATTTTACATTTTTTTACTGGAACATCGGAAGGATCTGAAACTATTTGCAAAGTCTTTCTATACAAATTGTTGATTTTTCCTAATTTTTCTAGAATTTTTAGAGTTACATAAGTATGGTTAATAATCAGATTACTACAGACTGTCCTGTTTTCACAGATTGCTGTTATAGCTTCATTATTTGCATATGTTTGAATTCTTGTTGATGCCTCCTTGACTTGGAGCCATAGAATTATGATAGCATACAGTGGGTAATGTTTGTTTATGTAATGCCCAGGATGGGACTATATCTCCTACGTGTCGAGGCACGACTTAAAGATATAAGCCCATTCTGGAATGATCGCAAGTTTGGTACCTTTGCACATCTCATGTAAAAATAGGGATGAAAGCTGAAAAGATAGTTGGCTTACACTCGCCACTTCACACAAATCATTACATGTCCAAACATCATTCAAATAAACATCACAACCCATCTAAGGGTGAAGATCCAAATGAAAGATACCAAACATAACTTAAACCACAGGTCTGAATCGCCCCTAGTAGAAACCTCTACTGATCGACAGGATAGTGCACATAGTAATGGCTACACTCCTCGTCGTACTCCCAGTCTAGCTCGGTGCCATCGCCTGTGTAGCTCACCATAGTACCTGCATCTGGTCTGGTGTAGAGTCTGTGAGCCACAAAGGACTCAGCAATCCCGTTCCCGGGTAACACGACTATCCAAGCCTTGGGTGTGGAACAAGGCTGAGGAAAGAACAAGAGGTTGTAGTAGCACTAGCACTAACTTACGTAAAAGAGAGCGAGAAGAGAAATGCCTCGGACGAAACGATGATCACGAAGTGATCCTAACTAAAGCAAGTCAAACATAACCCCACCGTGTTCACTTCCCGAACCCCTTTCGGAAAATGACCGTCACGGTACTCACGCTGGTAGTGTATTCTGAACATGGTGTCAAGTTTTCTACAACCGGATATTAACAAATTCCCATCTGCCACATAACCGCGGGCACGGCTTTCGAAAGTTCATAACCCTGCAGGGGTGTTACAACTTGGCCCATGACAAGGCCACGATCCGCGGAGTCGCAACTCCAAGGTGGGAAGGCCCGAGTATCCTCGGAATCCCATGCTCAAGATACTGCGACTAAGGTAAGGCTACTCCAGCAAATCCTCCCGGCGTGCCGACACCTTGACAATAGCCGCGCGTATCTAGTCTCAGGCCACGACCGGATGGGACAAGCTACGGGTTTTTACCAGACCTTGAGTTTCCTCGAGGTGGCCCCGCAGGTTGCCCAGTTCGGACCAACATTCATGTGGAGCACTGGCCCGGGGTTGTTGATTAAGAAGAGGGTTAATTACTCCGTATGCAAGTTTTTAGTTATTAGGAAAATAGTACCAATGTTGGGACTTGCTGGAAAAGACTTAGCACTTAGCGGTTTATCGAGGGGGTCCCATAACCCCAATCGTGTGAGGAACGCATAATCAAGGAACATAACACCAGTTTATACGGTTCCTAGGGCGGCATGAGTGGAACAAAACACCAAGCAAAAGGCTTAGACTTCCACCCATTACCAATATATAGATGATTTCATTTAATAATTAATATAGTGTGATATCCGATCAAGATTCAACAAGAAGCAAGAATCTTCAATCTTCACCTGCAACTAGCAATGCTATAAGAGGGGCTGAGCAAAGCTTACTTAGCCAATCAAGGGTTTGCATAGGTAGGGTGGTTAAACAGGATCATGGTTACAATAGGAGGCTGACATGAAAACATGGGCATCGAGGCAAAACTATAGAACGAGACTTCTAGCAATAGGCAAAGATAGTAATGTTATCGGGGTCAGGTCATCTTGCCTGAAGAGTTGTCGATGGGATCGTAAGCGGGCTCCTCGTGCTCAACCTCGGTAGTAACCTCGTTCTCGTACTCGTACTCGGCTTCCGGCTCTACTTAAAGCAAAACACACGGGGCATGAAATCAACAAGATGCAATGCGCAAACAACAGGATGCATGACTGATGCACTATGGAAGCACTGCAGACGCACTTAGGAAGCACAGAAAGTCTACATAGGAAGCACAGTGTTACAGCACAAAGGAGCATGACAATATGCAACAAGCAAAATACTTCAAAACATGATAACATGAGGATATTATGAATCTACATGCAAAATCACACAAGTTTCATATAGGACTTGCTCAAAACAGAGCAACGGGCTAAAAGTTACACCCGAAACAATAAACATGCACAAGCTGAAATTAACAGCCACATAGCAACTTCGGAGCAAGAGATAAATAGACTACAACACTCAAACATCATGGCAATGAGCATGGACATAAAGTATATATATATCCTACAGCAAACTATTCCATTGGAGCATCTCCAAAGGAGCCATGGATTAATAGCAACAAGCTATGACATTTTGAACTTGACAACAAAATCCTGACAGCAGTATTTTATTGCAACTTGGAAGCAAAAGATAACTATGCTACATCCACCCAAATAAGCATGTGAGAGCATGAATGGATAGCCAACAACATATACAACAGAGAAACATCAAGAGTCACCCCAAAACTAGCATGGATTTGACTGGAACAACAAGCAAACATGGCATCTGGAAATTACAGATTCCAGACTTAGTGAAATTTCACTAAGTGTTAAAACAGCAGTAACATCATGGCATGTTTGTGAGCAAGTTTAAGTCACCTCAAAACTAAACAAGACAAGTGGGTTGCACCACAGAAAAATTCACATGATGGGGAGTCCAAAACGTCTAAGCATGCATCAAGGGGACAACCACATCAATAGCAACGAGCTCCTCAACTAGTCATCTCGTAACAAGTTTAACAACATAACAGCCACATGCACTTTTGCAAAGGAGATAAACATGGCAAGATGAAATCTATCATGCAAGCTAAAGAAACCAACATATAGAGCAACTCATGATGAACATGTGGACATATCATTTGCTTCATTTGGATAAACATGCACCAAGTTATCACATTGTAAACATGGCATGAAAACAACTACAAACAACATTTTATAACAAGTAGAACTCTTCTCACGAAGATTAAGACATCTAGATGACCTCAAACATGCATGGCACAATGGAACAAAACATAGTACAAGTCACCACGAACATTTTGACATATCATTTGCTTAAATCGGACATCCACAGCAAAAGTTATCCACAATACAAAACTGTATCAGACATGTAAATTCTAGGGACTTAGTGAAAAAAAAGGAACAACCTCAGGGTCAAACGGGATCAACCAGGCCGGATCTGGCGGCGGTCAAACGGGCCTCGGGCGGTCAACGCGGGCGGCGGATCGGGCCGACGGGCTGCAGATCCGGGCACGGCCCACCAGGCTAACGGGCTTCGGCCCACCCGGGAGGCCGGATCTGGATCGGCGAAGCCCCGAGCGGCGGCTGCCGAAGGGATCGGGCGGCGTCCTCGAGCGACGCGGCGGCGGTGGCTGCTGGCCTTCCGGCCCGACGAGGTGAGTGGCTGGGGCGGCCTCCGGGCGGGCGGCGCTGGGGCCCTTGCGCCGGCGGCGAGGAGGAGGTGGCCCCCGGGCGGCGGCTCGCCTGAGTGCGGGCGACGGAGGGAGCTCCGGCGCGGCGAGGGAACGGCGGGGCGGCGAGGTGAGTGGCCGGCGGTGCTGAGCAAGGTCGCCGGCGGCGGAGGTGGTGAACGGCGGCGGCGACCGGAGGCGGGGAAGATGGGCGGCGCGGCCGGAGGTAGGAGATGACCCGGCGCGGGCCCGCACGTCAGAGTGGAAGCACCGGCGCGACACTTCGGAAGCACGGACGCGGCTATCGGAAGCACGGACGCGGCTATCGGAAGCACGGCGGCAACGGGGTCGGAAGCACGCCGTGTCAACGGTGGAAGCACCACCCTTTAACGGTGGAAGCACTGGCGGCGAACTATGGAAGCATTAGGGTTTCAGACGCGAAAATTGGGGGAGGTGGACGTTTATATAGGCACAAGGAGCTAGGGTTGTCCAAATGAGGGGAGGTTTTCGGCCACGAGATCACAATTGGATGGCCTAGATGAAGGGAGGGGTTTGGGTTGGTTTGGTGGGCTGTTGGAGGGGTGTCTTGGGCCTCAAAGAGGAGGTACTTTCAGCCCACGAGAATAACTGTTGGAGCATCAAACGAACTCCAAACGCGACGAGATTTGACAGGCGGGTTACACACACCAAAACAACCTCGCACGACAAGTCTCGCACCAAAACGAAAACGTTACACGGCAAAACACCAAAGTAGGCCTCGGGGATGCCACGGACACGTGAGAGAGCTCCGGAACTCGAAACGGGAAACGGGAAGGAACGAGTGGGACCGGATGCAAATGACAACACAAATGCAATGCGATGCACATGACAACATGATATGGATGAAAGCCACACACGCACACGACAAAAAGGACGAAAACCCGAAAGACGAAGAACCCGGAATGGAATTGATGAAGCCAGAGATATATATATTGCCCAAAAGGGAAAGTATTACATCTGGGGCATTACAACTCTCCTCTACTACGAAAAGATCTTGTCCCGAGATCTAGGACTAGAAGAAGGAAGGGTACTCGGAATGAAGGTGATCTTCTCGTTCCCACGTAGCTTCTCGGTCGGTATGGTGTGACCACTTGACTTTCAAGAATTTGATTTACTTGTTGCGGGTCTTGCGCTCAGTTTCTTCAAGAATAGCAACGGGATGCTCTCGGTAAGACAAGTCTTGTTGAAGATCAATCTCCTCAAACGGAATGGTGCGTTCAGGCGTTTTGAAGCACTTGCGGAGTTGAGACACATGACACACATCATGAACATTGGCGAAGTTGGAAGGGAGCTCAAGTTGATAGGCTAGATCGCCTCTTTTGCCAAGGATCTTGAAAGGCCCGACGTATCTAGGAGCAAGCTTTCCTTTGATACCGAATCTTTGGGTGCATTTCATAGGAGAAACACAGAGATAGACATGATCCCCAATGTTGAAGGCCAAATCACGATGCTTGCCATCATAGTAGCTCTTCTGACGCGACTGAGCGGCCTTGAGATTCTCACGTATGACTTTGCACATTTCTTCGACTTCTGAGATCAAGTCATTGCCAAGAAGTTGACGTTCACCTGTCTCGGACCAGTTGAGAGGGGTACGGCACTTTTTGCCATAGAGGATTTCAAACGGAGCTTTGCCGGCACTTGCTTGGAAGTTGTTGTTGTAAGAGAACTCGGCAAATGGAAGGCAATCTTCCCATTTCATGCCAAAAGATATGACACAGGCTCTGAGCATGTCTTCTAGAATCTGATTCACTCTCTCGACTTGACCACTAGTCTGAGGGTGAAATGCAGTGCTAAAACGAATCTTAGTGCCCATGGCAGACTGAAAGGAGTCTCAGAACTTGGAAGTGAACAAACTTCCATGGTCTGAGGAGATAACTTGAGGAATGCCATGTAAAGACACAATTCTGGAAGTGTACAACTCTGCCAATTGAGCTGCATTGATGGATTCTTTGACTGGAAGGAAGTGAGCGACTTTGGTAAGCTTGTCAATCACCACAAAGATAGAATCATTCCCTCTCTTGGACTTAGGAAAGCCAGTGACGAAATCCATTTCAATGTGGTCGAATTTCCACTCGGGAATAGGAAGAGGTTGGAGAAGACCGGCTGGACGTTGATGCTCTGCCTTCACCCTTCTGCAGACATCACATTCATTCACGAATTGTCCACCAGTAGGATTGCTTGAGGTCTTGGTACATCTTGGAACTGCCAGGATGAATCGAAAGGAGGGAATCATGTGCTTCGTCCATTATGAGCTTCTGAGATCACCTTTGGGAACGACAGGTCTGTCCTCAAAGAACAAGGTATCTCTCTCATCAACGCGATAGCACTTGTATTTTGGAGTACCCTTTGCTATACCATGTTTCACTTTCTGCACCATAGCATCACTGAGTTGGGCCTCACGGATCTGATCTTCCAAGGTAGGAGCAACTTGAAGATTTGCAAGAAAGCCCTGCGGAACAACTTGGAGGTTGAGCTTCCTGAATGCTTCACAAAGCTCAGGCTGGAACGGCTTGATAAGGAGGCTGTTGCAATATGCCTTTCTGCTCAAAGCATCTGCAATCACATTCGCCTTGCCAGGTGTGTATTCGATGCTTGGATCATACTCTTGGATCATTTCAACCCAACGAGTCTGGCGGAGGTTCAGATTCGGCTGTGTGAAGATGTACTTCAAGCTCTTGTGATCGGTGAAGATGTCGACTTTTCTGCCCAATAGAAGGTGTCTCCACGTAATCAAAACATGTACCACAACTGCTAGTTCAAGATCATGTGTGGGGTAGTTCTTCTCACTTGGCTTCAGCTGACGAGAAGTGTATGCCACAATTTTCTTGTCCTGCATTATCACACCACCAAGTCCTTGAAGAGAAGCATCACAGAATACTTCGTAGGGCTTGGACTCATCTGGAGGGGTAAGAACTGGAGCAGAGATGAGCTTTTCTTTGAGAGTTTTGAATGCCACTTCACAATCCGGAGACCAATTGTACTTGACATTCTTCTGCAGCAAGTTGGAGAGAGGCTTGGCAATCTTGGAGAAGTTCTCAACGAACCTTCTGCAATAACTAGCAAGACCAAGGAAGCTTCGGAGTTGCTTGACGTTCTGAGGAGGTTCCCAGTTGACAATTGCTTCAACTTTCTCGGGGTTCACAGCAATACCATCAGCGGAGATGATATGGCCTAGATATAAGACCTTATCGAGCCAGAATTTGTACTTGGAGAACTTGGCATAGAACTTATGTTCACGGAGTCTCTCGAGAACCAGACGGAGGTGCTTTTTGTGATCTTCTTCATTCTTGGAGAAAACCAAAATGTCATCCAGATACATAAGCACAAACTCGTTGGTGTAGGGGTTGAAAATGTAGTGCATCATTCTCGAGAAGGTAGGTGGAGCATTGGCGAGACCAAAAGACATGACTGTATATTCATAGGAGCCATAGCTCGTTCTGAAGGCAGTCTTGTGGATATCTTCTTCGCGAATGCGAATTTGGTGATAGCCCATTCGGAGATCGAGCTTTGAGAACACTTTAGCTCCTTTGAGGTGCTCGAACAGTTCATTGATGTTGGGGAGCGGATACTTGTTCTTTATTGTCTTCTTGTTCAATGGCCGGTAATCGACGCAAAGGCGCTCCGTGCCATCCTTCTTCTTGACAAATAAGACACCACAGCTCCAAGGAGACGTACTAGGCCTGATCAGACCCATACGCTCCTGTTCATCAAGCTGTTTCTTCAACTCCTTCAACTCTTCAGGGGAGAGCTTGTACGGACGCCGGCATGCTGGCTCAGTACCAGGCTCGAGTTTAATGACGAATTCCACTTGACGGTGTGGAGGCATGCCTGGAAGTTCTTCAGGAAAAATGTCTTGGTATTCGTTAACCACCGGAATTTGAGATATGGCATTAATCTCGCCCTTGTCATTGAGAGAGAAAAGCCTGATTGTGTTATCCCTGGAGGCGAAGATAATCACATCTTCATCGGAATGACTAATCTTGACTTCCTTATTTGCACAATCAATGTGAGCATCATGCTGAGAAAGCCAATCCATCCCGAGGATGAGGTCGATGTCGGAATTGCCGAGAATAACCGAATTAGCCAGAAAGCGATAATCACCCATGCGAATAGATACATTCGGAGCCACCATACTAGAACTCAATCTCTTGCCAGGAGATATAACACTCAAAGTTCTTGGTAAAGCTTCAGAGTGAACATTATTCTTGGATGCAAATGGATATGACATGAAGGAACATGAAGCACCCGAATCAAACAAAACCTTTGCCGGGATAGAGTTAACTGGAAGGTTGCCCAATATCACATCAGAAGAATTCTCCGCTTGCGCTGCATTCATCAGATTCACCCTTGCTGCCTTTGGATTATGCTTGACAATAGCTGTGCTGACGGGTGGAGGAGGCGGAAGGCGCCTTGGGTTTGGGCACTTGTTAGCATAGTGACCTTTCTGAGTGCACTTGTTGCAGACCACTTCTGAGAGAGGACGGAAATGAGTAGCACTTGACTTGGAACCTTGAGACTGATACTTGGACTGGTTGCTTGGGTTGGGTGGGTGGGAGAAACCACGACCACCAGAGTTCTTGTTGTTGTTGTAGGGAGCTCGGATCACTGGAGGAGGTGGAAGCCAAAATTTCTGTTGCTTCACAACCACTTGAGAAGATGAGGAGGAGTGAACAGCATCTCTGATCCTCTTTTTGGAAGCCTCCATCTTGAGCTGGGCTGCCTCTTGCTTAAGCGCCATGTTATAGAATTTGTCAAACTCATCAGGCTCGAACAAGGTGAGAGCAAATTGAAGTTCATCCTTCAGACCTCCGCGGAACTAATAGATCTTGCTCTTGGCATCTGGTATGTCTTGCTTGGCATAGATGGCAAGGTTTTGGAACTTGACATTATACTGGTAGACAGTCATAGAGCCTTGCTTCAGGTTGCGTAATTGCTCACGCATACCCTCGATGACACTTGTTGGAATGTGGTGACAGCGAAAATCCTTGCAGAAGTCATCCCAGGAGATTACACGCCCTTCTCTGGAGTCTTTGTACTGCTGCCACCAATCAGCTGCTTGGTCCTTGAGTTGGAAGGCTGCAAACTTCACATAGTCCTCAGGCCTGACGTTACTGCACTCAAAATGCTTCTTGATATCAGTAATCCAATCTTCAGCATCGAGAGGGTCGACACAGTAACTGAAAGCCTTTGGTTGATTAGCCAAGAACTGGTTGAGCGTAGCATGGTGCTGTTGGTTGAAGAAATTGCCTTTGTTCCCTGGAGCACCCTGATTTGCTTGATTTGCTTGCATTTGCTGCATCATCTACATAAGCAACTGCGTGTTCTGATTTGTAGTCTGCATAATCGCTCTCCAGGCCTCAGACGGAGGAGGAGGGGAAGGAGGACGTTCAGGAACCTCTTCACCCTCTGGGTTAGCGTTGGGAACCCGTTTCGGAGCCATCCTGAAAGAGATGACCACCAATCAGCCATTTGATTGAAAGAAGATATAAGCTGAAACAACGGCTAGAAATGCAACATATTCTTCACAAGAATCATTCAAACAAGAGGAACGAATGAAATTCTCAGTTTAATGATAACAACAATCTTCACGAGAAGCCACTTGGGAGACAAAAGGTAAATAAGAAAAACAATAAGGTGCAGATAGAACAAACACAAGATAGGAGCTTCGTTCGACATCTTTGTGCTGAAAGCTCATGGAACGTGTTACGAAAGGGTTTTGCAATCCCCGGATCAGCATAGCCAAGGACCCTTTAAGATGCAACTCCCGATCGGAACATCGGCCATAAAACCACTTCACTCAATGTAGAACCCCGAACTCTGTAACCTGCATTCGTTGGAAGAATGCCTACGAGCTACTGGATGAACCCACCTATTAATTTCCGAAAGCTTCCAGTTATGCAATCAGGTGTTAGGGATACAGGGGAAGCATCGCGCACTCAACTCTAATCCTACATCCAGCTGTATCCATCCTTCAACACATAACCAGTTGTTCTCGGAAACCGTCTACCTCGGACCTTCGAAACGCATCTACTATACAAGCTATGGCAATACTCCCGAACTACCTCCCCAGTACTGGGTGATGTCGGGGTTATCTTGCCACTAACCGCATAGGAGAGTTTTCGATGTCGGCCGTCTTAAGTATTCTAGAACTGCCACGATATGCTTGTGACGACAATACCCCGAAACTCAACTCCCCGGGACACTGCCACAACCCCTAATGTCAGGAGGCATCGAGAATAATATTCTCGTCACGAAGACATCGAAACAATCCAAATAATACTCGCGAGATTCCTAAAAACAAATTGGTGCAATTTTTGAAAGTAGAAGAGGCAAGAGTAATCGTCAGGAGTCCTCACCAGAATGAAAAGAGATGAGGAGCAAAAGAATTCCTACTCTCTGATATAATATAGGACTCAAAACAGTTTAAGTGTGTGCCTAGACTCAACCGTCAACGATTCGATCAATCAGTGGAGGCTTCTAGGTCGGAGAAGGCTCTGATACCAACTTGTAATGCCCAGGATGGGACTATATCTCCTACATGTCGAGGCACGACTTAAAGATATAAGCCCATTCTGGAATGATCGCAAGTTTGGTACCTTTGCACATCTCATGTAAAAATAGGGATGAAAGCTGAAAAGATAGTTGGCTTACACTCGCCACGTCACACAAGTCATTACATGTCCAAACATCATTCAAATAAAAATCACAACCCATCTAAGGGTGAAGATCCAAATGAAAGATACCAAACATAACTTAAACCACAGGTCTGAATCGCCCTAGTAGAAACCTCTACTGATCGACAGGATAGTGCACATAGTAACGGCTATGCTCCTCGTCGTACTCCCAGTCTAGCTCGGTGCCATCGCCTGTGTAGCTCACCATAGTACCTGCATCTGGTGTGGTGTAGAGTCTATGAGCCACAAAGGACTCAGCAATCCCGTTCCCGCGTAACACGACTATCCAAGCCTTGGATGTGGAACAAGGCTGAGGAATGAACAAGTGGTTGCAGCAGCACTAGCACTAACTTACGTAAAAGAGAGCGAGAAGAGAAATGCCTCGGACGAAACGATGATCACGAAGTGATCCTAACTAAAGCAAGTCAAACATAACCCCACCGTGTTCACTTCCCGAACCCCTTTCGGAAAATGACCGTCACGGTACTCACGCTGGTAGTGTATTCTGAACATGGTGTCAAGTTTTCTACAACCGGATATTAACAAATTCCCATCTGCCACATAACCACGGGCACGGCTTTCGAAAGTTCATAACCCTGCAGGGGTGTTCCAACTTGGCCCATGACAAGCCCACGATCCGCGGAGTCGCAACTCCAAGGTGGGAAGGCCCGAGTATCCTCGGAATCCTGTGCTCAAGATACTCCGACTAAGGTAAGGCTAATCCAGCAAATCCTCCCGGCGTGCCGACACCCTGACAATAGCCGCGCGTATCTAGTCTCACGCCACGACCGGATGGGACAAGCTACGGGTTTTTACCAGACCTTGAGTTTCCTCGAGGTGGCCCCGCAGGTTGCCCAGTTCGGACCAACACTCATGTGGAGCACTGGCCCGGGGTTGTTGATTAAGAAGAGGGTTAATTACTCCCTATGCAAGTTTTTAGTTATTAGGAAAATAGTACCAATGTTGGGACTTGCTGGAAAAGACTTAGCACTTAGCGGTTTATCGAGGGGGTCCCATAACCCCAACCGTGTGAGGAACGCATAATCAAGGAACATAACACCGGTTTATACGGTTCCTAGGGCGGCATGAGTGGAACAAAACACCAAGCAAAAGGCTTAGCCTTCCACCCATTACCAATATATAGATGATTTCATTTAATAATTAATATAGTGTGATATCCCAACAAGCTTCAACAAGAAGCAAGAATCTTCAATCTTCACCTGCAACTAGCAATGTTATAAGAGGGGTTGAGCGAAGCTTACTTAGCCAATCAAGGGTTTGCATAGGTAGGGTGGTTAAACAAGATCATGGTTACAATAGGAGGCTGACAGGAAAACATGGGCGTCGAGGCAAAACTATAGAACGAGACTTCTAGCAATAGGCAAAGATAGTAATGTTATGGGAGTCAGGTCATCTTGCCTGAAGAGTTGTTGAGGGGATCGTAAGCGGGCTCCTCGTGCTCAACCTCGGTAGTAACCTCGTTCTCGTACTCGTACTCGGCTTCCGGCTCTACTCAAAACAAAACACACGGGGCACGAAATCAACAAGATGCAATGCGCAAACAACAGGATGCATGACTGATGCACTATGGAAGCACTGCAGACGCACTTAGGAAGCACAGAAAGTCTACATAGGAAGCACAATGTTATAGCACAAAGGAGCATGACAATATGCAACAAGCAAAATACTTCAAAACATGATAATATGAGGATATTATGAATCTACATGCAAAATCACACAAGTTTCATATAGGACTTGCTCAAAACGGAGCAACGGGCTAAAAGTTACACCCGAAACAATAAACATGCACAAGCTGAAATTAACAGCCACAAAGCAACTTCGGAGCAAGAGATAAATAGACTACAGCACTCAAACATCATGGCAATGAGCATGGACATAAAGTAGACATATCCTACAGCAAACAATTCCATTGGAGCATCTCCAAAGGAGCCATGGATCAATATCAACAAGCTATGACATTTTGAACTTGACAACAAGATCCTGACAGCAGTATTTTATTGCAAATTGGAAGCAAAAGATAACTATGTTAAATCCACCCAAATAAGCATGTGAGAGCATGAATGGATAGCCAACAACATATACAACAGAGAAACATCAAGAGTCACCCAAAAACTAGCATGGATTTGCCTAGAACAACAAGCAAACATGGCATCTGGAAATTACAGATTCCAGACTTAGTGAAATTTCACTAAGTGTTAAAACAGCAGTAACATCATGGCATGTTTGTGAGCAAGTTTAAGTCACCTCAAAACTAAACAAGACAAGTGGTTTGCACCACAACAAAGTTCACATGATGGGGAGTCCAAAACGTCTAAGCATGCATCAAGGGTACAACCACATCAATAGCAACGAGCTCCTCAACTAGGCATCTCGTAACAAGTTTAACAACATAACAGCCACATGCACTTTTGCAAAGGAGATAAACATGGCAAGATGAAATCTATCATGCAAGCTAAAGCAACCAACATATAGAGCAACTCATGATGAACATGTGGACATATCATTTGCTTCATTTGGATAAACATGCACCAAGTTATCACATTGTAAACACGGCATGAAAACAACTACAAACAGCAGTTTCTAACAAGTAGCACTCTTCTCACGAAGACTAAGACATCTATATGACCTCAAACATGCATGGCACAATGTAACAAAACATAGTATAAGTCACCACGAACATTTTGACATATCATTTCCTCAAATCGGACATCCACAGCAAAAGTTATCCACAATACAAAACTGTATCAGACATGTAAATTCTAGGGACTTAGTGAAAAAAAGGAACAACCTCAGGGTCAAACGGGGTCAATCGGGCCGGATCTGGCGGCGGTCAAACGGGCCTCGGGCGGTCAACGCGGGCGGCGGATCGGGCCGACGGGCGGCGGATCCGGGCGCGGCCCACCAAGCTAACGGGCTTCGGCCCACCCGGGAGGCCGGATCTGGATCGGCGAAGCCCCGAGCGGCGGCTGCCGAAGGGATCGGGCGGCGTCCTCGAGCGACGCGGCGGCGGTGGCTGCTGGCCTTCCGGCCCGGCAAGGTGAGTGGCTGGTGCGGCCTCCGGGCGGGCGGCGCTGGGGCCCGGCGGCGGAGCCCTTGCGCCGGTGGCCCGCGGGCGGCGGCTCGCCTTAGTGCGGGCGACGGAGGGAGCTCCGGCGCGGCGAGGGAACGGCGGGGCGGCGAGGTGAGTGGCCGGCGGTGCTGAGCGAGGTCGCAGGCGGCGGATGTGGTGAACGGCGGCGGCGACCGGAGGCGGGGAAGATGGGCGGCGCGGCCGGAGGTAGGAGATGACCCGGCGCGGGCCCGCACGTCAGAGTGGAAGCACCAGCGCGACAATTCGGAAGCACGGACACGGCTGTCGGAAGCACGGCGGCGACGGGGTCGGAAGCACGCCGTGTCAACGGTGGAAGCACCGCGCTTCAACGGTGGAAGCACCGGCGGCGAACTGTGGAAGCATTAGGGTTTCAGACGCGAAAATTGGGGTAGGTGGACGTTTATATAGGCACAAGGAGCTAGGGTTGTCCAAATGAGGGGAGGTTTTCGGCCACGAGATCACAATTGGATGGCCTAGATGAAGGGAGGGGTTTGGGTTGGTTTGGTGGGCTGTTGGAGGGGTGTCTTGGGCCTCAAAGAGGAGGTACTTTCAACCCACGAGAATAACTGTTGGAGCATCAAACGAACTCCAAACGCGACGAGATTTGACAGGCGGGTTACACACACCAAAACAACCTCGCACGACAAGTCTCGCACCAAAACGAAAACGTTACACGGCAAAACACCAAAGTAGGCCTCGGGGATGCCACGGACACGTGAGAGAGCTCCGGAACTCGAAACGGGAAACGGGAAGGAACGAGTGGGACCGGATGCAAATGACAACACAAATGCAATGCGATGCACATGACAACATGATATGGATGAAAGCCACACACGCACACGACAAAAAGGACGAAAACCCGAAAGACGAAGAACCCGGAATGGAATTGATGAAGCCAGAGATATATATATTGCCCAAAAGGGAAAGTATTACACCCGGGGCATTACAGTTTATAATTATACAATAATGTTAGAGCAGTACATGATGAGATTTCATTGATCATATGCACTAACCCCGCTTGTGTGGATGAAGTGTTCGAGGATCGAGGAGGTCTCGATGTGAGAAGAAGGAGGAGAGGCAAGAGCTCAAGCTTGGGTATGCCCAAGGCACCCCAAGTAAATATTCAAGGAGACTCAAGCGTCTAAGCTTGGGGATGCCCCGGATGGCATCCCATCTTTCTTCAACAAGTATCAGTATGTTTTCGGATTCGTTTCATTCACATGATTTGCGTAAACTCTTGGAGCGTCGTGTGCTTTTTATTTTTTATTTTAATAAATGCACCATGCTGGTATGAGATAGTCCTTGGTTGATTTATAGAATTCTCTTTGCACTTCACTTATATCTTTTGAGTATGGCTTTATAGAATGCTTCATGTGCTTCACTTATATCATTTGAAGTTTGGATTGCCTGTTTCTCTTCACATTGAAAACCGCCATTTGTAGAATGCTCTTTTGCTTCACTTATAATTGTTAGAGCATGGGCATAACTTTTGTAGAAAGAATTTAAACTCTCTTGCTTCACTTATATCTATTTAGAGAGTTGACAGGAATTGGTCATTCACATGGTTAGTCATAAAATCCTACATAAACTTTTATATCACTGAATATGATATGTTTGATTCCTTGCAATAGTTTTGCGATATAGAGATGCTAATATGTGGGAGGAACTAGTGAATGATTATGGTTTAGTAAAAATATTGGTGTTAAGCTTTGTGATTCCCGAAGCATGCACGTATGGTCTCCTAACTATGTAACCAAATTGGCGCGCATTGAATTTTGATTGTTTATCTTTGCGTGAAGGTCGGGGGCGCGTGATGGTTAACTCCTACCAACCTCCCCCTAGGAGCATGCGTCGTAGTATTTTTGCTTCGAGGGCTAATAGATTTTTCGCAATAAGTATGTGAGTTATTTATGACTGATGTTGAGTCCATGGATTATACGCACTCTCACCCTTCCACCATTGCTAGCCTCTCTTGTACCGCGCAACTTTCGCTGGTACCATACACCCACCATATACCTTCCTCAAAACAGCCACCATACCTACTTATCATGGCATTTCCATAGTCATTCCGAGATATATTGCCATGTAACTCCACTCTTCCGTTTATTATGACACGCACCATCATTGTCATATTGCCTTGCATGATCGTAAGATAGCTAGCATGATGTTTCCATGGCTTGTCCGTTTTTTGATGTCATTGCTATGCTAGATAATTGCACATCCATGTACACCGCCGGAGGCATTCATATAGAGTCATACTTTGTTGTAGTATCGAGTTGTAAGTAAATAAAAGTGTGATGATCATCATTATTAGAGCATTGTCCTGAAAAAAAGAAAAAAAAAGAAAGGCCAAATAAAAAAAGGCCAAAAAAAGGGAAGGCCCAAAAAAAGAAAAAAAGAAAAAAAAGGGACAATGCTACTATCTTTTTTCCACACTTGTGCTTCAAAGTAGCACCATGATCTTCATGATAGAGTCTCATATGTTGTCACTTCCATATACTAGTGGGAATTTTCATTATAGAACTTGCCTTGTATATTCCAACGATGGGCTTCCTCAAATGCCCTAGGTCTTCATGAGCAAGCAAGTTGATGCACACCCACTAGTTTTCTTTTGAGCTTTCATACACTTATATATCTAGTGCATCCGTTACATGGCAATCCCTACTCACTCACATTGATATCTATTGATGGGCATCTCCATAGCCCATTGATACGCCTAGTCGATGTGAGACTTTCTCCCTCCTTTTGTCTACTACCACCTCCTATTCCACCCATAGTGCTATGTCCATGGCAATCCCTACTCACTCACATTGATATCTATTGCGTGAAGAGTTGAAAAGGTTCGAAAAAGTAAAGTATGAAAACAATTGCTTGGCTGACACCGGGATGGGCATGAGGGGTACCTTGTGTTAAGAAAAGGGATGCATAAAAGACTATATGATTTTGTAGGGATAACGTTCTTTAGCATTGATATTTTGAAAGACTGGATTGTTTGTTGGGATGCCCGAGTATTAAATTCTTCTATGTCAAATGATAGACTATTGGTTTGAATCACTCGTGTCTTAATATTCATGCCATGATTAGATTACATGATCAAGATTATGCTAGGTAGCATTCCACATCAAAAAATATCTTTTTTATCATTTGCCTACTCGAGGACGAGCAGGAATTAAGCTTGGGGATGCTGATACATCTCCATCGTATCTATAAATTTTGATTGTTCCATGCCAATATTCTACAACTTTCATATAATTTTGGCAACTTTTATACTATTTTTTGGGACTACCATATTGATCCAGTGCCCAGTGCCAGTTCCTGTTTGTTGCATGTTTTTTGTTTCGCAGAATATCAATATCAAACGGAGTCTAAACGGAATAAAAACGGACGGAGATTATTTTTTTGGAATATATGTGAATTTTGGGAAGAGGAACCAACATGAGACGATGCCCGAGTGGGCAACGAGGCAGGGGGCGCGCCCACCAGGGGCAGGCGCGCCCTGGGCCCTCGTGGCCACACCGTAAGGCAGTTGATACCCTTATTTCACTGCAAGAAAGCTAATATCCGGGTAAAAATCGTGTCAAAAAATCAGCCCAATCGGAGTTACGGATCTCCGGGAATATAAGAAACGGTGAAGGGACAGAATCTGGGAACGCAGAAACAGAGAGAGACACAGAGACAAATCCAATCTCGGAGGGGCTCTCGCCCCTTCGCCACCACGGAGGCCATGGACCAGAGGGGAAACCCTTTTCCCACCTAGGGAGAAGGCCGAGGAAGAAGAAGAAGGAGGGGCTCTCTCCCCCTCGCTTCCGATGGCACCGGAGTGCCACCGGGGCCATCATCGTGTGACGGCGATCTACACCAACACCTCCCTCATCTTCACAAACATATCCATCACCTTCCCCCATCTATCTACAATGGTCCACTCTCCCGCAACCCGATGTACCCTCTACTTGAACATGGTGCTTTATGCTTCATATTATTATCCAATGACGTGTTGCCATCCTATGATGTCTGAGTAGATTATCGTTGTCCTATCGGTGATTGGTGATTCGTTATGATTGATTTAAATTGCGTGTGGTTATGTTGCTGCCCTTTGGTGCCCATCATATGAACGCTCGTGTGGATCACACCATAGGGTTAGTTGTATGTTGATAGGACTACGTATTGGAGGGCAAGAGTGACAGAAGCTTCAACCTAGCGTAGAAATTGATGCATACGGGATTGAAGGGGGACCAATATATCTTAATGCTATGGTTGGGCTTTACCTTAATGAACGTTAGTAGTTGCAGATGCTTGCTAATAGTTCCAATCATAAGTGCATAGAATTCCAAGTAAGGGATGACATGCTAGCTGTGGCCTCTCCCACATTAAACTTGCTATCGGTCTAGTAACATAGTCAATTGCTTAGGGGCAATTTCGCAACTCCTACCACCACTTTTTCACACTGGCTAAAACTAATTTAGTTGTGTCTTTATCTTAACAGCCCCTAGTTTTATTAACGTGCTCTTTATTATCTTGCAAACCTATCCCACAAAAACTACAAAGTAATTCCGGTTTCATACTTGTTCTAGGTAAAGTAAACGTCAAGCATGCGTAGAGTTGTATCGGTGGTCGATAGAACTTGAGGGAATATTTGTTCTGCCTTTAGCTCCTCGTTGGGTTCGACACTCTTACTTATCGAAAGAGGCTACAACTAATCCCCTACACTTGTGGGTTATCACCTGGTATATCATTTAAAGTAAATTTATCAGCTAGATACAATACATCTCCAATGAAAGGCATTGGGTTGGTGTGAAGAATATATTTGGATATTGTGATGCTAGGCATATATCTTATCCCCATAATCCCAGATCATAGACTGGTTTTGTCTTCTCAAATGGAGGTACGGCCTTCTCTTGGGAGTCGAGAAGAAAAACTTTAGTGGCCGCATCCACTAATCATTCTTAATGTATGAAGCAACATTTGAATCTGTTTGGCTTCACAAAATGATGAACTTTGTTGAAAGTTCAAGTGGGATTGATTGGTAGGAATCACCCACCATTATCTATGAAGATAATGTTGTTTTGTATTACGTAGATTGATGCAGACAGGTTATAAAGAGCGACATTAGAATGTGTATAGCTCTGAAAGTATTTTCTTTCCCATGAGTTGGAGAACAGTGGAAAGATAAATATCTTGCAAATGAAGTCATGCGATAATTTTGGTGATTTATTCACAAAATCTTTACCAAGTTCTTCATTCCACAAATAAGTTAATGGGATTGGTATGAGATGACTTTGTTATTTGCAAGGTCCAGGGGGGTGCACTCCTGAACGATAACCCATTTGAGATCTTCGGATCTTTTATATTGCACTCTTTTCCTTTATGAGTTTTTCCGGAATGGTTTCTCATGAAAGGTTTTTAATGAGGCACTAGTAATACAAGCATTGTGATATGTCATTTTCTCCTTATTCTCCCAATGGGTTTTCGGAAGGAGTTTTTCATGGCATATTACGCATATCTCCTCATATTTTCCCAGCGGGGTATTTGGAGGAGAGTATTTCAAGGATGATCATTCGCAAGGACAAGCGAGGATTAGGGGGGGTGTTAAGATTTACTCCCTCCGTTCCCAAATATTTGTCTTTCTAGACATTTCAAATGGTTATAACATACGGATGTATGTGGACATATTTTAGAGCGCAGATTCACTCATTTTACTTTGTATATAGTCACTTGTTGAAATCACTAGAAATACAAATATTTAGGAACGGAGGGAGTAGTTAATATTGTTATTATGGATATAATCCTCTCTTGTGTAACTGCACGTGCGTTGCCAGGCAACAGTCACAATGATTCCCTCGCGACCCATCGAGTGGACGTGCCCCTCCACTTGCGTCTCCTCTAGGTGTATATAAGGATTGATCATCAATGAAATTGATAGTGATTTGGATTCATTTGCAATCTGTCTTGTAATAGTCCCCACAATCGGTTATGTCATCTCACCGACCTTAAGGGAAGACACCCGTGGGCGCGTAGTGTAGACCCCAACGTTTGCAAAGGAAGAGGGGGATGGGCTGCAGCAGTGTGCCCAAACAACAACGGGTTGTACCTAGGCAGTTCTGCTTGGTTAGATGATCCATCGTCCCTTGAAGCTATAGCGTGTAGAGAAGGACTCGCACTCGCTGAAGTCCTAAACATCCAGAATGTATTTTGGTTGCGGGTAGAAGACTTGTATTAATCTAAATCATGAATGTTACAATCAGTGAGGGCTAGCTCTACGGAAATTGAAGGTCCTGAATCAAACCAAGTCATAATCCTAACTTCAACCCTCGTGAAAGAAGCTAGAATGTCGCTAACCCTATTCTGCGAACGACTAACTAGATTAATACAAGTTCTATGAAGACTCGTTAAATACAGAATCTCTCTAACAATAGCTGAATATAAGGATCTATCCACATCTTGTGCCTGAATCATCTTCATGGCCACCATATAATCCATCTCCACAAAAATAGGAATCTCGGTGCGCCGGATTGAGAGGGAGAGTGTCGATGTCAAAACCGGCAGATCTCGGGTAGGGGGGGGGGGCAAACTGTGAGCCTAAGGATCGATGGTAACAAGAGACGCTAGGACACGATGTTTACCCAGGTTCGAGCCCTCTTAATGGAGGTAATACCCTACTTCCTGCTTGATTGATCATGATGAATATAGGGATTACAAGATTTGATCTACCTCAAGATCATAATGGCTAAACCCTAGTTGTCTAGCTTATGATTGTTCTGTTAGCCTCCACAGACTAAACCCTCTGGTTTATATACACACTGGAGGGGGCCTAGGGTTGTACAAAGTTGACTTGCGGACGAAGGAAACATTACACCCGGACATCTAATTTTCCTTTCTACATACATAGGAGTCCTACCCGGACACGGGGGATGGTCTTATGCTTTGTCTTCACGGCCCATCAGTCCGGCCCACAACAAGTAGTCCGAACACTCGAGGACCCCCAATCCAGGACTCCCTCAGTAGCCCCCGAACTTGCCTTCAATGACGATGTAGTATTCGGCTTCATGTCTTCGACTTTGCAAGGCAGGTTCTTTATACTTTGCAATGATGACAGTCCGTTTCTGACCTTTATACCCCTGTCTTGATGATTCCTTCATGTCGTCGCCTCGATTTCCATGCGTTAGACGAATGCGAACAGTCCACGTACTTTTTACAAATAAACCTTGACCATGCAAGGAGGGTGTCTATTTAAAGAGATCAGATCTCAGATGCCCTTTCACATCGCACAGAGATCCTCTAGAGCAAACCGCAAAAATCATCAAAACATGGCGAGCGCTCCCGGCTCTTCCTCGCGCCCCTACGGCCCTCAAGCAGGAGATTGGAGAAGCTGATCGGTATCCCACCTCCAGTGGAATAGATTTCAGACGGAGGGATATCTACCCCCCCCCCCCCCCGGAC
>LR738711.1:849517306-849576146 GCA_902687465.1 Secale cereale | reverse complement strand
CCCCCCCCCCCCCGCGGATCTAGTCTCCGTACGGGTTGGGTTAGCTTCAATCAACAATGAGGAGTTAGCAGAAAACTTCCCCAACCCCAGCAAGGAAGAAAGGGTGTGCTTCGTTCCGTTTCTGTTGAAGGGCTTAGGCTTTCCAATCCATCCCTTCCTCAGGGGCCTATTGGAATTTTATGGGCTCCAACTGCACAACCTCACGCCAGGCTCTATTCTGCACATTTCTGGCTTCGTTGCTCTTATCCTATGGCAGTTCGGGCTAGTCGAATACTTGCCAATGAGGGAAAATGTAAAAAGGAAAAAAAGAGAAAAAAATAAAAGGTAAAAGACAAGACCTAACTTGAAAGGAGGAAAACATTGCTACCGATCTATCCATAAAATCGCCGGAGCCTGGCAGCATTCCACGGGTTTGGCTCAAGGCGGTTGTCCTGTGCATTCCGAAGGCGATAGGCTCCACTAGTGAGTACTTTGTCGATAATGAAGGGGCCCTCCCATTTTGGTTTGAGCTTGTTCTTTTTCTTCTCCGGGAGGCGTAAAACGAGTTCACCGACGTTGTATGTCTTGGCCCACACTTCTCTGCTCTGGTATTGCCTAGCCTGTTGTTGATAAAATGCGGAACGAGCTTGCGCTGTATCGCGCTCCTGTTCAAGTCCATCTAGGTCGTCTTGCCGATCTAGCTCAGCTTATCTCTCCTCGTACATGTGCACTCGAGGTGAGTCATGAACAATGTCGCAGGGCAAAACAACCTCTGCGACGTACACCATGAAAAAAGGTGGGTATCCGGTCGTGTGATTAGGTGTGGTCCGCAGCCCCCAGAGTATGGAGTCAAGCTCTTCGACCCAGTGTTTATCAAACTCCCGTAGGGAGCGCACTAGTCGGGGTTTGAAGCCGCTCATTATCAGACCATTGGCTCTTTCGACTTGACCCGTTGTTTGAGGATGGTATACAGAAGCATAGTCAATTTAATACCTACTTTGCACACCAATTTTTTACCTCGTCAATTGTGAAGCTAGAGCCATTATCTGTGATAATACTGTGTGGGACACCATAACGGTGTACTACGCCAAATATAAAATCTATCACAGGCCCTACCTCAGCTATTTTTACTGGCTTGGCTTCTATCCATTTAGTGAATTTATCTACCATCACTAGTAAGTATTTCTTTTTATGGCTTCCCCCTTTAAGAGGTCCGACCATATCAAGCCCCCAGACCGCAAAAGGCCAGGTAATGGAGATTGTTCTCAGAGCGGTGGGAGGCATGTGACTTTGATTTGCAAAGAGTTGGCAGCCAACGCAGTGTTGGACTAAGGTCTGGGCATCTGCTCAGGCAGTGGGCCAGTAAAAGCCAGCTCGAAAAGCTTTGCCTACGAGCACCTAGGCTGCAGCATGGTGGCAGCCCATTCCAGCGTGTATTTCGGTGAGAATTTGCCTCCCCTCTTCTTCGGAGATGCACCTTTGTAGAATACCAGTTATGCTTTTCTTATATAGTTCACCTTCGTGAACTTTGTAGGCTTTAGAACGCCGGAGTATGCGGCGGGCCTCGTTTTCGTCATCGGGGAGCTCCTGCCTTTTAAGGTAAGCTAGGAAGGGCTCTGTCCAGGGGGCTATGACAGCCATGATCTCGTGAGCCGAGGGAGTTATCTCCATGTCTTGGTCTCCGATGACGTCATGGTTAAGTTCGGCCGGGGGTGTATTCGGATCCAAATTCGTATCGCCACTTGCGTCCTACCATGTTACTGATGGCTTAAATAGCCTTTCCATGAAGGTATTAGGCGGGACGGGGTCGCGTTTAGCGCCCATACGAGCGAGTACGTCAGCGGCTTGGTTATTATCACGGGTTACGTGATGGAATTCCAAACCCTCAAATCTAGCAGACATTTTCAATATAGCATTGCGATAAGCTGCCATTTTTGAATCCTTCGCATCAAAATCTCCATTAATTTGGGAGATAGTGAGGTTTGAGTCTCCGCGTACCTCGAGGCGTTGTATGCCCATGGATACAGCTAGATGGAGACCATGTAATAGGGCCTCATATTCGGCCGCATTGTTCGAGTCCGTATACATAATTTGCAGTACGTACCGAACTTTATCCCCAGTAGGTGATATCAATATTACGTCGGCCCCCGATCCGGCTAACATTTTGGAACCGTCGAAGTACATTGTCCAGTGGGAGTATGAGCCGTACTCTTTAGGGAGTTTGGCTTCGGTCCATTCTACGACAATGTCAGCCAACACCTGGGATTTAATAGTCCGGCGTGGCTTATAGGATATTTCGAACGGTAAGAGCTCGATGGCCCATTTGGCTGTGCGTCCAGTGGCTTCTTTATTGTTAATAATATCGTTGAGTGGTACTTCAGATGCCACTGTGATCGAACACTCCTGAAAATAGTGTCGAAGTTTTCGACATGACATGAAGACCACATAAGCAGTTTTCTGATAGTGGGGGTACCATGATTTGCATGGTGTTAGAACCTCGGATACACGGTATACGGGTTTTTGGACGGGGAATTTATATCCCTCTTCGGCTTGTTCGAAGAAGAGCATGGCACTCACTACCTAGTGAGTGGCTGATATATAGAGCAGCATTGGTTCGCCAACATCGGGGTGGCTAGGATTGGGTTGCTTGCTAGTAGAGTTTTTATTTCTTCCAATCCAGCTGTGGCCGCGTCCATCCATTCGAAATTGTCAGTGCGTCGTAGCAATCTATAATGTGGCAATGCCGTTTCTCCTAACCTGGAGATGAAGAGGCTTAAGGCCGTTACGCAGCCTGCTAGTTTTTGCACTTGCTTGAGGTTGGTTGGTATTTTGAGCTCTCACAAAGCCCAGATTTTAGCTGAGTTAGCTTTGATTCCTCTATGGGATACGATGAACCCTAATAACTTTCCGGCTGGAATGCAGAAAACACATTTTTTTTTCCGGATTGAGCCTTATGTCATATTCTCGAAGGTTGGCAAACGTAAGGCGGAGATCTTCCACCAAAGTTTCGACATATTTGGTCTTAACGACTACGTCGTCAACATATGCCTCCACTTTTTTGCCAATTTGTTTTTCTAAGCATGTTTGAATCATGTGTTGATATGTGGCGCCAGCGTTTTTAAGTCCAAAGGGCATAGTGTTGAAACAGAAAGGACCATATGGGGTGATAAATATCATTGTGGCCTGATCGGATTCCTTCATCTTTATCTGATGGTTTCCGGAGTAAGCATCAAGGAAGCACAATGAGTCGTGTCCAGCCGTTGCATCGATAATTTGATCAATGCGGGACAAAGGAAAGGGATCCTTGGGACATGCCTAATTTAGGTCTGTGAAGTCGACGCAGAGGCGCCATGATTTATCCTTCTTCGGTACCATGACTAGGTTGGCTAGCCAATCCGGGTGTTTAATTTCTCTGATGAACCCGGCTTCCAATAGCTTGGCTAGCTCTTCTCACATTGCTTGTCTTTTGGGTTCAGAAAACCGTCGCGGTAACTGCTTGACTGGTTTGAACCCTTTAATAATATTGAGGCTGTGTTCGGTCAGCCTGCATGGGATTCCCGACATATCTGAAGGGAGCCAGACGAATATATCCCAATTTTCCAAAAGGAAGGCGCGTAACGCGCTGTCTACCGCCGGATCCAGCTGTGCCCCGATAGATGCTGTCTTATTAGGGTCCGTTGGGTGCACTTGGAATTTGATGATTTCATCTGCTGGCTTGAAGGAGGTAGACTTCGATCTTTTGGCGAGGACCACATCGTCCTTATCCACCTTTGACCGTAAGGTAGTTAATTCTTCGGCCGCGAGGGTTTCGGATAATGCCTCTAAGGCTAAGGATGTGGTCTTGTTCTCTGTGTGGAGTGCTCTATCTGGATTACTTGTTAATGTGATCACTCCATTGGGCCCTGGCATTTTAAGCTTATGTACCCGTAATGGGGTATAGCTTGACAGCGTGAGAAAGCGTCCCGTCCTAGAAGGGCGTGGTATTCGCTATGAAAGGGAACAACGTGGAAGAGCACTTCCTCCGATCTGTAGTTATCGGATGTGTCGAATACTACATCGAGCTTAATACTTCCCGAACATCGGGCTTCGCGGCTGGGTATAATTCCTCTAAAGGTTGTGTTGGTGTGCTCAATGCAGGATTTTTTGACCTGCATTTTTGCAAGAGTATCCTCATATATGAGGTTGAGTCTGCTTCCTCCGTCCATAAGTACTTTAGTGAGGCAAAATCCGTCTACTATTGGATCTAGTACAAGAGCGGCTGTTGCTCGGACCAGCCGAACTCGAGGTGCGTCTTCGGTAAAAAAAACTAATTGTCGTGTCGATCCATGGGCTTGCAGAGCTAATTTGATGGACCTCAGCAAGTTTGCGATTTTATCTCTTGCGGCGGTTGTCTGAGGAGAACGTCTCGAAGACAGTGAAGACACCGACGTCTCTTTCCCCCTGATACTGTGGTGGCTAGGATTGTTGCACCGCTCTTTGCTACCTGCCGGAGTACCCAACATGCCCTAAGGCAGTGATTTGGGATATTATCCGGGGCTGCGTATATTTGACAAGGTTTATCCAGCAGTTCGTCCAGTATGGACCTGCGTCCTGTAAAAGGTTTGTTCTTCTTGCCAATAGGCATGTGATCGAATGACGTGCTGGGGTATGTCCGTTTAGCCTTGATAGTGTGTTGTCAAAATACTGACTGTTCTAGAGGTATAGTCTGGGCTTTCCAAGTGTTTTCCATTGCGTAGTACTTTCGTACTAAATGCGGCAGATCTGTGAAACTTAGAACATGACGTTGGTTGAGGGAATTCAAGACTCCCTCGTACGTACAGTTGTGGTGAAATAGGGGGACCACATCATCGTCGCAGCAGTCCTTAATCTTGTTCTTGACAAGCAGGAATCTGGCCTAGAAGTGGTTGACCGTCTCCTCGGGCTGCTGCTGTCTATTTGCGAGATCATTTATATCTGGAAATCCGGATTTCCTTGGAGAGTTTTTCCAGGGTGGGTGGGTGCTGGTAATTTTAAGTCTCGACCCAATGTGGTATTCGGGGTTTTGACAACCTCCGGTGTGGACGATCTAGGCTCCACAGGATCTGATCGTTCTGCGGGCCTGGCGTCAATCCGAGAGCTCGAAAAACACAGAGTGCCACCCGACAGGGGCGTGTTCGGCTCGATGGGTTTGGAGATCTGAACTGTGACGGTCTCCGTCTCAAGAGGGTGAGTATCTTCGGCTTCGTCCTCGATTGCTGCCACTAGATGGGTGATCGGGATGGGATTGATCTCATCCTGACCGGATTTAGGTCCGATTTGAGCTCCTGGCGATGAAAGCCCCAGGGTGGCGATGCAATCCAGCAGCTCATTTAAGGGCGAGAGATCTGCCGAGGTTGCACATCGGAGTGGCCGGAGTCAACATAGGGGTGGTGCTCGATGACTACATGGAGTGCGGCCGGCCCTGAGGCCATGCGGGCGCATACGGTGAATCTGCCGAGCTGGAGAACCTATCTAATGGCCAAGTTGTTTCCGAGGGTGATCCCATCGTTGATGAAGAGATGAGCCATCGATCGCTCATCGCGAGCGCACAACGGAGCTCTCAATGAAAGCGCCATTGTCAGTGTCAAAACCGGCAGATCTCGGGTAGGGGGTCCCAAGCTATGCGTCTAGAGGATTGATGGTAACAGGAGGCTGGGGACACGATGTTTACCCAGGTTCAGGCCCTCTCAATTGAGGTAATACCAGGGGCGGAGCTAGGCTAATGCAAAGGTATGCAATGCATACCCAATGATTTTTGCAAAAGTTTTTCAGTATATAAGCTCCTATATGACTGTATATCACGTATGGCAGCCTATTTGCACGTGGAGAACATGGGAAACAAAGAAAATAACGATCCAGCGTCACTTGGGCCTATATTGGGCTGCTACGTTGCTAGCACATTGCTACTGGGCCTTATGTTGAGGCTTATCGCTAGCCAGACTGATCTAAGTCGAGGAGACAACTTGACTAGGAGCCTTTTCTTAAAAAAAACCTTGACTAGGAACCACCAGCCCATCTAGAAGACAGATTGCCAACGACAGTGTGCCCAATTAGCCTGTCATCTGATTGACTATTCTTTGTGAGCATTTAATCTTGATTTCTCCGAATTGCTAGTCAAGAATAGAGGATTATCTTTGTTCCCTAATTTTGTACATTCATCTATTGCAGCATCCAGTCAATTTTATGGGCGGTTTGCATTGGCTCTGTACTATAAAACTTGTGAAGAACTGCAAGAAAAACAAGGCGAAGTTTATGCACCTAAATTTCTAAAATATGAACATTCAAATTTGTAAGACTTTCGACCATGCCATCATCACTATCCAACATGTTTTTTATGTGTATATGTGTGAACAATGAAGAACAAATATGGTGATTTGAAGCGTTTGTTGATGAGAGCTTCAAAGGCGCCGAACATAAGTTCGACATTAGCACCAACACCGGTATCTATCGACGTTGAAAACCAAGTTCAAGATCAAAATAAGAGCAACCACCTTCCGATGAGCTACAGTTAGCACAAGTTAATAATTTATAGTTTTGTTGTTATTATTATGAACATTTTAATGTATTACATTGTCATGCAGAAAAAAAGTTCTTTTACTCTGCATACCCATGTCAGAAATCTTGGCTCCGCCACTGGGTAATACCCTACTTCCTGCTATATTAATATGGATGAATATGAATACAAGAGTTGATCTACCTCGAGATCGTAATGGCTAAATCCTAAAGTCTAGCCTATGAGGATATTGTGATGTTGATGATTCCCTCTACAGACTAAACCCCCTGGCTTATATACACGCCGTAGGAGACCTAGGGTTACAATGGTGGCTTGGGGAGGAAGTAATTGATACGTCCGGACTCTACGCTTGCCTTTCTGCGTACATAAGAGTCCTGGCCGAATACGGGGGAGAGTCTTCTACTTCTTCTTTACATGGCCCACCAATACGGCCCAGCTCCATTGACCCGGATGCCTAAGGACCCCTGGATACAGGAATCCCTCACCAACAACTTCGGTTGGTGTGGTTGGCAGGCTTGTTGGGGGTGCCGTGAATCTGGCAGGGTCGGTCGAGTATTCGGTCCAAGCTAGATGAGCTTTCTCTATTTCTTTTGAATGGCCTCTTCCAATGATCGATCTTGGAGCCGCTGAATCCAGCGTTGACCGCTGTGTCTTCAGTATTGTCGTTGTTGTTGCGGCGCTTGTGCTTGTTGCATCTGGTCCGGCCGTTGTTTTTTAGATTCGGAAGTGTCCGGCTCGCTCGTATTATTACTGCTACGGGCTAGCCAGCTGTCTTCGCCCGCGCAAAAGCGGGTCATGAGCGTCGTAAGGGCTGCCATGGATTTTGGCTTTTCTTGGCCGAGGTGTCGGGCGATCCATTCATCACGAATGCTATGTTTGAAGGCCGCTAGGGCTTCGACATCTGGACAATCGACAATCTGATTCTTTTTAATCAAGAAACCTAGTCCAAAATTTTCTGTCGGACTCTCTGGGCTGTTGCACGATGTGACTGAGGTCATCGGCATCTGGAGGCCGAACATAGGTGCCTTGGAAGTTGTCTCTAAAGGCATCCTCCATGTCTTCCTAGCATCCAATAGAATTTTCTGGAAGGCTGTTTAACGATTGTCTAGCTGGCCCCTTAAGCTTTAGGGGAAGGTATTTGATGGCGTGTAGATCATCACCGCGAGCCATGTGAATGTGGAGAAGAAAATCTTCATCCATACTGCGGGATCTGTTGTGCCATTGTATGATTCGATGTTCACGGGTTTAAACCCTTCTGGGAACTCGTGCTCCATTACCTCATCGGTGAAGCATAGGGGGTGTGCGGCGCCTCTATATCGGGCTACGTCATGGCGCAGTTCAGATGAAGTCCGTGTGCGGTTTTTGGCCCGGGCGTGGTTTTGCTTGTCGCGCCAGGATTGGTAGCCGTCCTCTCGTGCCGGTGCACGCCCTCGCGATCCATAAATGGATCTGGTCTGACATGTGAGGGAGTCCTGGATAATGGGGTCCTCGAGCGTCCGAGCTACGTCACCTGGGCCGGACTAATGGGCCATGAAGGTACAAGACGGAAGACTCTCCCCCGTGTCCGGATCGGACTCTCCTTTGCGTGGAAGGCTGATGTCTACTACGCACCCTTCTTCTTGTAGACGTTGTTGGGCCTCCAAGTGCAGAGGTTTGTAGGACAGTAGCAAATTTCCCTCAAGTGGAAGACCTAAGGTTTATCAATCCGTGGGAGGCGTAGGATGAAGATGGTCTCTCTCAAGCAACCCTACAACCAAATAACAAAGAGTCTCTTGTGTCCCCAACACACCCAATACAATGGTAAATTGTATAGGTGCACTAGTTCGGCAAAGAGATGGTGATACAAGTGCAATATGGATGGTAGATATAGGTTTTTGTAATAGGAAAATATAAAAACAGGAAGGTAGCAAGTGGTAAAAGTGAGCATAAACGGTGTTGCAATGATAGTAGAGCAGGCCTAGGGTTCATACTTTCACTAGTGCAAGTTCTCTCAACAAGGATAACATAATTGGATCATATTACTAGCCCTCAACATGCAACAAAGAGTCACTCCAAAGTCACTAATAGCGGAGAACAAACGAAGAGATTATGGTGGGGTACGAAACAACCTCAAAGTTATTCTTTCTGATCAATCTATTCAAGAGTCCATAGGAACGTTCAATCTATCATAGAGTTCGTACTAGAATAACACCTTAAGACACAAATCAACCAAAACCCTAATGTCACCTAGATACTCCATTGTCACCTCAAGTATCTGTGGGCATGATTATACGATATGCATCACACAATCTCAGAAACATCTATTCAACCAACACATAGAACTTCAAAGACTGCCCCAAAGTTTCTACTGGAAAGTCAAGACGAAAACGTGTGCCAACCCCTATGCATAGGTTCCCAAGGTCACGAACCTGCAAGTTGATCACCAAAACATACATCCAGTAGATCACATGATATCCCATTGTCACCACAGATAAACGCGTGCAAGACATACATCAAGTGTTCTCAAATCCTTAAAGACTCAATCTGATAAGATAACTACGAAGGGAAAACTCAATCCATTACAAGAGAGTAGAGGGGGAGAAGCATCATAAGATCCAACTAGAATAGCCAAGCTCGCGATACATCAAGATCGTGCCATCTCAAGAACACGAGAGAGAGAGAGAGAGATCAAACACATAGCTACTGATACATACCATCAGCCCTGAGGGTGGACTACTCCCTCCTCGTCATGGAGAGCGCCGGGATGATGAAGATAGCCATCGGAGAGGGATTCCCCCCTCCGGCAGGGTGCCAGAACGGCTGTAGATTGATTTTTGCTGGCTGCAGAGGCTTTCGGCGGCGGAACTCCTGGTCTAGGTTAATTTCCGAAGGTTTTAGTATTTATAGGTATTTTTGGAGTCGGGGCCAAGTAAAGGGGAGCTATGGGCCGTCCTCGAGATAGGGGGCGCGCCCCTTCCCAAAGCACGCCCTCCACCCTCGAGGGCAGCCCGTGGCTCTCCTGGCCCACCACTTTTGCTTCGGGGGCTTCTTTTCGTCCAGAAAAAATCATAAAATAATTGGCTCGTCAATTGGACTCCGTTTGATATTCCTTTTCTGTGCAACTCAAAAACAAGGAAAAACAGAAACTGGCACTGGGCTCTGGGTTAATAGGTTAGTCCCAAAAATCATATAAAAGTGTATAATAAAGCCCATAAGACATCCTAGAAGGATAATATAATAGCATGGAACAATCAAAAATTATAGATACGTTGGAGACGTATCAAGCATCCCCAAGCTTAATTCCTGCTCGTCCTCGAGTAGGTAAATGATAAAGAAAGAATTGTTGACGTGGAATGCTAACCAATATAGATTTTCAATGTAATTCTCTTAATTGTGGCATGAATGTTCAGATCTGAAAGATTCAAGATAAAGGTATATATTGACATAAGAAATAACAATACTTCAAGCATACTAACAAAGCAATCATGTCTTCTCAAAATACTATGGCCAAAGAAAGTTATCCCTACAAAATCATATAGTGTTGGCTATGCTCCCTCGTTATCGCACTAAATATTCATATCATGCACAACCCCAATTTCAGCCAAGCATTTGTTTTCATACTCTATCTTTTCAAACCTTTCAACTTTCACGCAATACATGAGCGTGAGCCATGGATATAGCACTATGGGTGGAATAGAGGTGGTTGTGGAGAAGACAAAAAGGAGAGAGATAGTCTCACATCAAATAGGCGTATCAACGGGCTATGGAGATGCCCATCAATAGATATCAATGTGAGTGAGTAGGGATTGCCATGCAACGGATGCACTAGAGCTAAATATGAATGAAAGCACAACAAAAGAAACTAGTGGGTGTGCATCCAACTTGCTTGCTCACGAAGACCTAGGCCATTTGAGGAAGCCCATCGTCGGAATATACAAGCCAAGTTCCATAATGAAAATTCCCACTAGTATATGAAAGTGACTAAGCATGAGACTCTCTACAATGAAGAACATGGTGCTACTTTGAAGCACAAGTGTGGAAAAAGATAGTAGCGATTGTCACTTTTTCTTTTCCCTTTATTTATTTATTTTCTTTTTTTGGGCCCTTTCTTTTTTTCTTTGGACTTTCTTTTTTTCCTTTATTTTTCTTTTTTTTTGCGGAGGGGCTTTATAGATTTAGCCTTTCCTCCCATCGGGCAATGCTCTAATAATGATGATCATCACACTTTCATTACAACTCAATATTACAACTCGATACTACAACAAAGTATGACTCTATATGAACGCCTCCGGAGGTGTACCGGTATGTGCAATGAAACAAGAGTGGCATGTATGAAAAATTATGCATGGTGGCTTTGCCACAAATACGATGTCAACTACATGATCATGCAATGGCAATATGACAATAAGATGCGTGTCATACGAACGGAACGGTGGAAAGTTGTATGGCAATGTATCTCGGAATGGCTATGGAAACGCCATGATAGGTAGGTATGGTGGCTATTTTGAGGAATAATATGGTGGTTGTTTTGAGGAAGTATATATAGTGGGTGTATGGTACCGGCGAAAGTTGCGCGGTACAAGAGAGGCTAGCAATGGTGGAAGGGTGAGAGTGCGTATAATCCATGGATTCAACATTAGTCACAAGAACTCATATACTTAGTGCAAAAATCTACGAGTCATCAAAACAAAGCAATCAACGCATGCTCCTAGGGGGGAGGTTGGTATGAGTTAACCATCGCGCGCCCCCGGCCTCCACACAAAGGTTGGCACTCTACAAATACCTCATGCTCTAACTTAGTCACACAACGGTTCACCATACGTGCATGCTATAGGAATCACTAACCTTAACACAAGTATTTCTCAATTTCATAATAACTCCACTAGCATGACTCTAATATCACTATCCTCATGTCTCAAAACAATTATCAAGCATCCAACATCTCATTCTATTCAATGCACTTGGTGTGAATTTTTTTTTAATTACATTGACATTGGATGTCTATCATGTGAAGACTAGTTTCTTTAGCCTAAACACATTACCATGCTGTTTTAATAGACTCTAAAATAGATATAAGTGAAGCATGAGAGTTCATCTATTTCTTCAAAATAAAACCACCGCCGTGCTCTAACAGATATAAGTGAAGCACTAGAGCAAACAACAAACTGCTCCGAAAGATATAAGTGAAGATCAATGATTAGTTGAATAATTATGTAATTATGTGAAGACTCTCTAACATTTAAGAACTTCAGATCTTGGGATATTATTCAAACATCAAGCAAAACAAAATAAACTAAATTGACGCTCCAAGCAAAACACATATCATGTTGCGAATAAAAATATAGCTCCAAGTATAGTTACCGATGGATGAAGACAAAAGAGGGGATGCCTTCCCGGGGAATCCCCAAGCTTAGGCTTTTGATTATCCTTAAATTTTACCTTGGGGTGCCATGGGCATCCCCAAGCTTAGGCCCTTTCCACACTTTGTTCCATAGTCCATCAAAGCAACACTCAAAACTTGAAAACTTCACAACACAAAACTTAGACAAAAATCTCGTGAGCTCCGATAGTATAAGAAAGCAAACCACTAATCAAAGGTACTGCAATGAATTCATTCTTTGTTTATATTGGTGTTAAACCCACTGTAATCCAACTCCTCTATGGTTCATATCCTCCAATAATACTCATAGATGCGTCGGAATAAGCAAACAACACACGAAAAACAGAATATGTCAAAGACAGAACAGTCTGCAGTAATCTGCAGGGTTCGCCTACTTCTGGAACTCCAAAAATTTAGAACTAAATTGGTAAATTTGCGCAATTTTTTTACCAATCACCTGCAAAAGGAATCAACTCAAAATCACACTCCAGTAAAATCCCACGACTACTTTAGCGAGCGCTAATGATTCTGTTTTTCACAGCAAGATCACATAAACTTCACACAAGTCATCCCAAAGGTTCTACTTGGCACAAACACTAAACAAACCTTGAAACCACATCTAATCAGAGGCTAGATGAAATATTTATTCCCTAACAGCAACAAAAACAAAAAAAATATAAAATTGGGTTGCCTCCCAACAAGCGCTATTGTTTTTCGCCCTTAGCTAGGCATAATGATGCTCACATAAAAGATATGAATTGAAACATAAAGAGAGCATCATGAAGAACAAGACTAGCACATTTAAGCCTAACCCACTTCCTATGCATAGGGATTTTGTAAGAAAACAACTTATATGAACGATAATCAACTAGCATAGGAAAGCAAAACAAGCATAGCTTCAAAACTTTAAGCCCATACAGAGGAAACTTGATATTATTGCAATATGTAGAAGCATATGATCCTCTCTCATAATAATTTTCAGTAGCATCATGAATGAATTCAACAATATAACCAGCACCTAAAGCATTCTTTTCATGATCTACTTGCATAGAAATTTTGCTACTCCCAACATAAGCACAATTCTTCTCATTCATAGTAGTGGGAGAAGCAAACTCAACAAAATAACTATCATGTGAAGCATAATCCAATTGAAAACTAAAATCATGATGACAAGTTTCATGGTTATCACTATTCTTAATAGCATACAAGTCATCACAATAATCATCATAGATAGCAACTTTGTTCTCATAATCAATTGGAACCTCTTCAGAAATAGTGGCTTCATAACTAAATAAAGTCACGACCTCTCCAAATCCACTTACATCAATATAATCATCATAAATAGGAGGCATGCTTTCATCATAATAAATATTATCATCAAAACTTGGGGGACTAAAAATATCATCTTCATCAACCATAGCTTCCCCAAGCTTGTGGCTTTGCATATCATTAGCATCATGGGTATTCAAAAAATTCATACTAACAACATTGCAATCATGCTCATCATGCACATATTTTATGCCAAGCATTCTATGTAATTCTTATTTTAGTACTTGAGCACAATTTTCCTTCCTATCATTTTCACGAAAGATATTAAAAAGGTGAAGCATATGAGGTAACCGTAATTCCATTTTTTATAGTTTTCTTTTATAAATGAAACTAGTGATAAAACAAGAAACTAAAAGATTCGATTGCAAGATCTAAAGATATACGTTCAAGCGCTAACCTCCCCGGCAATGGCGCTAGAAAAGAGCTTGACTTCTACTACGCACCCTTCTTATTGTAGACATTGTTGGGCCTCCAAGTGCAGAGGTTTGTAGGACAGTAGCAAATTTCCCTCAAGTGGGTGACCTAAGGTTTATCAATCCGTGGGAGGCGTAGGATGAAGATGGTCTCTCTCAAGCAACCCTGCAACCAAATAGCAAAGAGTCTCTTGTGTCCCAACACACCCAATACAATGGTAAATTGTATAGGTGCACTAGTTTGGCAAAGAGATGGTGATACAAGTGCAATATGGATGGTAGATATAGGTTTTTGTAATAGGAAAATATAAAAACAGCAAGGTAGCAAGTGGTAAAAGTGAGCATAAACGATGTTGCAATGATAGTAGAGAAGGCCTAGGGTTCATACTTTCACTAGTGCAAGTTATCTCAATAAGGATAACATAATTGGATCATATTAATAGCCCTCAACATGCAACAAAGAGTCACTCCAAAGTCACTAATAGCGGAGAACAAACGAAGAGATTATGGTAGGGTACGAAACCACCTCAAAGTTATTCTTTCTGATCAATCTATTCAAGAGTCCGTAGGAACGTTCAATCTATCATAGAGTTTGTACTAAAATAACACCTTAAGACACAAATCAACCAAAACCCTAATGTCACCTAGATACTCCATTGTCACCTCAAGTATCCGTGGGCATGATTATACGATATGCATCACACAATCTCAGAAACATCTATTCAACCAACACATAGAACTTCAAAGAGTACCCCAAAGTTTCTACCGGAAAGTCAAGACGAAAACGTGTGCCAACCCCTATGCATAGGTTCACAAGGTCACGAACCCGCAAGTTGATCACCAAAACATACATCAAGTAGATCACACGATATCCCATTGTCACCACAGATAAACACGTGCAAGACATACATCAAATGTTCTCAAATCCTTAAAGCCTCAATCCGATAAGATAACTTCAAAGGGAAAACTCAATCCATTACAAGAGAGTAGAGGGGGAGAAGCATCATAAGATCCAACTAGAATAGCAAAGCTCGTGATACATCAAGATCGTGCCATCTCAAGAACACGAGAGAGAGAGAGAGAGATCAAACACATAGCTACTGATACATACCCTCAGCCCCGAGGGTGGACTACTCCCTCCTCATCATGGAGAGCGCCGGGATGATGAAGATAGCCACCAAAGAGGGATTACCCCCTCCGGCAGGGTGCCAGAACGGCTGTAGATTGGTTTTCGGTGGCTACAGAGGCTTTCGGTGGCGGAACTCCTGATCTAGGTTAATTTCTGAAGGTTTCAGTATTTATAGGAATTTTTTGGAGTCGGGGCCAAGTAAAGGGGAGCTACGGGCCGTCCTCGAGATAGGGGGGGCGCCCCCCTTCCCAGGGCGCGCCCTCCACCCTCGAGGGCAGCCCGTGGCTCTCCTGGCCCACCTCTTTTGCTTTGGGGGCTTCTTTTGGTCCAGAAAAAATCATAAAAAAATTGGCTCATCAATTGGACTCCGTTTGATATTCCTTTTCTGCGAAACTCAAAAACAAAGGAAAAACAGAAACTGGCACTGGGCTGTGGGTTAATAGGTTAGTCCCAAAAATCATATAAAAGTGTATATTAAAGCCCATTAGATATCCTAGAAGGATAATATAATAGCATGGAACAATAAAAAATTATAGATACGTTGGAGACGTATCAAAGGCAAGCTTAGAATGCGGATACGAAGATTCCTTTCACTGTAAACTGACTCTGTACAACCCTATCCCCCTCCGGTGTCTATATAAATCGGAGGGTTTAGTCTGTAGAGGCATTCATAATCATACATGCTAGACATCTAGGGTTTAGCCATCTCGATCTCGAGGTAGATCAACTCTTGTAACCCCTATACTCATCAAAGTCAATCTAGCAGGAAGTAGGGTATTCCCTCCATCAAGAGGGCCCGAACCTGGGTAAACAAAGTGTCCCCTGCCTCCTATTACCTTTGATCCTTAGACGCACAGTTCAGGACCCCCTACCCGAGATCTGCCAGTTTTGACACTGACATTGGTGCTTTCATTGAGAGTTCCACTGTGCCATCGTCGAAAGGCTCGATGGCTTCATCGATCATCTACAACAACGCCACTGGGGAGAAGATTTTTCTCCCCGGCCAGATCTTCATGTTCAGCGGCTTCGCGCCGCGTGCCAACTCGCTTGGTCGCGTGGAGCAGATCGACAACTACTCCCCCGGTCACCAGATCAGTTTCAGAAATCTAAACTATATCGCTGGCATCCGAGGAGGTTTGATCTTCCAAGGGTTTGCGACTCCAACCGCAGCTTCAGCCGTAGATTCGGAGCGCGTCGCTCAATCCAAAGACGGGAGTCTCGAGCCCGTCGGACAATCTATGGCCATAAAGCCCAACATTGGAGAACCAGAGACGGTAGCAGCGCTGGCAGTTATCACAAAGCCGGACACCCATCCGGACATTAGTTCCAAACTTCCGAAGTCCACGCCTTGTGAGCTCGGCCAAGGAACTCTGGTCCCCATCCAAACCTCGCTCTTAAATGAGGCTTTGGATTTGATGTGATCCCTCGCCATCACAGAGGAATCGCTTCTGAATTACGCCCAGCCCGGACTAGGGGCTGAAAATAGAGAACTTTACTACCCACCCACCACCCACTTTATAGCCACAGTCGAAGATCGAACCGACATGCTCGACCACGCCTCCGAAGACATCGACGATATAAACGACGAAGCCGGAGAGGAGCATGCCCCAAACCCACTATCTACCGGGCACTGGATGGCCACTTCCTCACACGACGTATACATGGTGGACGCATCTAAAGAAGGCCACGACGATGACAAGAAGAATCCAGTCGAGGAAGAACCTCCTGAAATATCGCTGAAGCATCGACGCTCGTGGCGCCGCTCTATATCGCTTCGCCGAAAAGACAGCAACAACGGCATTGGAGAAAATAATACTCCGGAACACGCCGAAGAACAAGAAGACCCCGTTGAACTAACATCCGAACATGATGATCGGGAGGAGGGGCAATCCAGCCCCGACGAGCAATCTGGGAGCGAAGACTCGGAAGACAGTAATTATCTGGCGCTCTCTGAGGATGACGCGAGCCTCGGCGACGAAGACTTTATCATACCAGAGGAACCTCGTGAACAAGAATGAATTAAGCGGCGCTTAATAGCGACGACAAGGAGCCTTAAAAAGAGGCAGCAGCAGCTTCGAGCCGACCAAGAACTGCTCAACAATAGATGGACTGATGTCCTGGCAGCCAAGGAGTACGGCCTCGAACGCCCAATAGGGAGTTACCCGAAGCATAAGCCGCTACCCCGATTCGACGGCAGAGCACCGCAGCCCGTACTGCCCACGCGTAATGCGGTTGATGAACCTGACCGACCGCCACGTGGCCGGGATAGAACGGCAACTCAAGCCGAATACCAGCCTGCACCACCTCACCGTAAAAGCAGAGAAACAATAGCTCGGGGATACACATACGACCTGCGTCGGGACCAGGAACATAGAGCAGGTCAAACCAGATCAATCTATGGATCACGGGGGCGTGCCCCAGCATGAGAGGATGGTTACAAATCCTGGCGCGACAAGCAAAACCACGCCTGGGACGAAAACCGAATACGAACTTCATAACTACGCCATGATATAGCCTGATACGGAGGTGCCGCACACCCCCTATGCTTCACCGATGAGGCAATGGAGCACCAGTTCCCAGAAGGGTTTAAACCCGTGAACATAGAATCATACGATGGCACAATAGATCATGCAGTATGGATTGAGGATTTCTTCTCCACATTCACATGGCTCGCGGTGACGATCTACACGCCATCAAACACCTTCCCCTCAAACTTAAGGGGCCAGCTCGACACTGGTTAAACAGCCTTCCAGAAAATTCTATCGGATGCTGGGAAGACCTGGAGGATGCCTTTAGAGACAACTTCCAAGGAACCTATGTTCGGCCTCCAAACGCCAATGACCTTAGTCAAATAATACAGCAACCCGGGGAATCAGCCCGACAGCTATGGACAAGGTTCTTAAATTAAAAGAACCTGATTGTGGATTGTCCGGATGCCGAAGCCCTTGCAGGTTTCAAGCACATCGTCCGAGACGAGTGGCTCACTCGGCACCTCGGCCAAGAGAAACTGAAGTCCATGGCAGCCCTCACTACACTTATGACCAGTTTTTGCGCAGGAGAGGATAGCTGGCTCGCTCGTAGAAGTAATAGCACCAGCGACCCTGGCACCTCCGAAACCAGGGACGGCAATGGCAAGCCACGACGCGACAAGCACAAGCATCGGAACAACAATGATGGAACCCAAGATACGGCGGTCAACGCCAAATTCAGTGGCTCCAAACCCAGTCAACGGAAGAAGCCATTCAAGGCAAACAAAGACGGCTCGTCCAGTCTAGATAGAATCCTTGATCGGCCTTGCCAGATTCACGGCACCGCTGATAAGCCCACCAATCATACCAACAGAAATTGTTGGGGTTTTAAGCAAGCCAGCAAACTCAACGCCGAACACAAGGGGAAAGGGTCGCCCAACGATGACGATGACCAAAAGCCACATCAACCGAACACAGGGGGACATACACAATTTCCCCCCGAAGTAAAAAACTGTGAATATGACATATGACACACACACACACTAGTAGAAAAAGGGTCAAATGTTCAGCTCATTAGTCCTGGTTTGGATATGAGTCGGCACTAATGTGACCATTAGTGCCGGTTGCAACGGCTAGGCGGGCCGCTCTCATTAGTATCGGTTCGTGCCGAACTTTTAGCACCGGTTCGTGCCACGGACCGGTACTAAAGAGAGTGGTGGCACGATGTTGTCAGACTGGGGCCCCTCCAGCACCTTTAGTACCGGTTCGTGCCACGAACCGGTACTAAAGGTCGTCCTACATAAACCCTTCGTCCTCCCGAGCTCGCTCTGTTTTTCCCCTTTCCCGTCTCCTTCTTTGTTCTTCCCCTCTTCCTCTCGAGCTCACACTCCATTTTTGCCAAAATTTGTGAAGATTTGAAGGCACCCCATCCATCCAAGTGATCACAAAGGTAAGCAACTTTGTCCTTTCATCTCTCATTGCTAGATTAGCTCTTGCAATGCTTTATATAGTCATTAATTTGTGGGTTTTAGTAATTTGGGAGGAATTATATGTGGTAGTTTATTTGATTTATATGCAATTTGAGCTCAAAATAACTCTTAGTTTGCATATGTAGATGTGGTTTACTTAGTGCCTTCCCGTCTCCGTCCTAACCACCGTCGATCATCCGCACCGTCCTGTCGCCGGCACCACCTTGTGGTGAGCCTCTTGTTCTTATCGTTTTTATATAAAAAAATCATGTTTGTGTGATTTAGATATATAGTTACTGGTATAATTATCTTACACGTATGTTGTTTGTTATACATAGTGCCATGGTTTTGATATCCGTCCCCGTTGGCCCTTGTCCTTGTTATGATTCGGATGTGGTATATTATCTTTTAAAACTATTTGTTGCATTTCATGTTCATGACAAATTATGCCCATCAAGTTGACATAGATATTTTTATCTAGGAGGTATGTGAACCGGAAATTCCAACCGACCCTATTGTCGAGAGGTTAAATTTAGTTGACAGAGAAAACGAGTATTTGAAAGAAAAATTGAAAAGAATTGAGGGGGAGAAGATGGAATTGGAGTTGCATTTTGCCGATGTCGTCGATGATCACAAGATCAAGATGGAGAAAATGTGCTTGAAGATTAGAAAGATAAGAAAATATGCCATTGATAAGGAGGCTTGGTATCATTATGTTGTTGGATCAATTGTTACCTTAGTTGCGATCTTGATCGCATTTGTTGTTGCATTTAAATGCTTTAGCTAGAGAGTTATTTGTATGTTGCATTTAAGTGTTATATGAACTTATATTAATTTGGTATTTTCGGTGTTGTGTAATGAAGATGAGCCAGCAATGGATGTACGATGATCGATGCTCTCCCCAGTTCATTAATGGCGTGCATACTTTTCTGAATGCGGCTGAGGCAAACAAGCGGGCGGATGGTTTTATGCCGTGTCCACGTGCTCGCTGTAAGAATGATCACAATTACTCTAACTCAAGAACCATTCACGTCCACCTGTTTGAGTCCGGTTTCATTCCCCACTATAATGTTTGGACCAAGCATGGAGAAAGAGGGGTTATGATGGAAGACAATGAAGAAGAAGAGGACGACGACAGGTATCCTGGCCATGGGTTCCCTGAATACGATGGTACAACAATGGGGAAGAAGCTGAGCTGGCAATGCAGCAAGAAGTTGAAGAAGAGGCATCAGATGAGCCCGCTGATGATCTAGGTCGGGCCATTGCCGATGCAAAGAGAAACTGTGCAAGTGAAAAGGAGAAGAAGAAGTTGCAGCGCATGTTAGAGGATCACAAGAAATTGTTGTACCAGAATTGTGAAGCTAACAAGAAAAAGCTGGGCACCACAATTGAATTGCTGCAATGGAAGGCAGAGAATGGTGTATCTGACTAGGGATTTGGAAAGTTGCTGGTAATGATAAATAATATGCTTCCAAAGGACAAAGAATTGCCCAAGAGTACGTACGAAGCAAAGAAGGTTGTCTGTCCTCTAGGGTTAGAGGTGCAGAAGATACATGCATGCCCTAATGACTTCATCCTCTACCGGGGTGAGTACGAGGATTTGAACGCGTGCCCGGTATGCGGTGCATTGCGCTATAAGATCAGCCGCGAAGACCCTGGTGATGTCGAGGGCGAGCGCCCCAGGAAAAAGATTCCTACCAAGGTGATGTGGTATGCTCCTATAATACCACCGTTGAAACGTTTCTTCCAAAACAAAGAGCATGACAAGGTGATGCGATGGCACACAGAAGACCGTAAGAAAGATGGAAAGTTGAGAGTACCCGCTGACGGGTCGTAGTGGAGAAAAATCGAGAGAAAGTACAGCAGGGAGGAGTTTGGAGGTGACACAAGGGACGTATGGTTTGGTCTAAGCGCAGATGGCATTAATCCTTTTGGGGAGCAGAGCAGCAACCATAGCACCTGGCCTGTGACTCTATGTATGTATAACCTTCCTCCTTGGTTGTGCATGAAGCGGAATTTCATTATGATGCCAGTGCTCATCCATGGCCCTAAGCAACCCGGCAATGACATTGATGTGTACCTAAGGCCATTAGTTGAAGAACTCTTACAGCTGTGGAATGGAAAAGGTGTACGTGTGCTACTTCTCGAGCTTGTGTTGTATTCCCTCGAAGAGGAAAGGGAGATGCAGCATAGTAGCGTAAGTATTTCCCTCAGTTTTTGAGAACCAATGTATCAATCCAGTAGGAGACCACGCGCGAGTCCCTCGCACCTGCACAAACAAATAAGAACTTCGTAGCCAACGCGATAAGGGGTTGTCAATCCCTTTACGGTCACTTACGAAAGTGAGATCTGATAGAGATGATAGTTTATATTTTTGGTATTTTTGTTTATAAGAACAGAAAATAAAAGCGGTAAGAGTAAAGTAGATGTAGATTGATATGTTGAGAATAGACCCGGGGGTCATAGTGTTCTCTAGTGGCTTCTCTCATGATAGCGATATTCTACGGCTCGCAAACAAATTACTGTCTAGCAATTGATAGAAAAGCGAATAATTATGAGACTATCTAGGCATGATCATTGTATATAGGCATCACGTCCGAGACAAGTAGACCGAAACGATTCTGCATCTACTACTATTACTCCACACATCGACCTCTATCCAGCATGCATCTAGTATATTGAGCTCATAAGAACAGAGTAACGCCTTAAGCAAGATGACATGATGTAGAGGGATAAACTCAAGCAATATGATATAAACCCCATCTTTTTATCCTCGATGGCAACAATACAATACGTGCCTTGCTGCCCCTATAGTCACTAGGAAAGGACACTGCAAGATTGAACCCAAAGCCAAGCACTTCTCCCATTGCAAGAACTATAGATCTAGTAGGCCAAGCCAAACCAATAATTCAAAGAGACTTGCAAGGATATTATGAGCGCATATAAAATGTTCAGAGAAGAACCAAATATTTGTCATAGATAATCTTGGTCATAAACTCACAATTCATCGGATCTCGACAAATACACTGCAAAAAGAGATTACATCGAATAGATCTCCTCGAAGACCGAGGAGAACTTTGTATTCAGATCCAGAGAGAGAAGAAGCCATCTAGATACTAGCTATGGACCCGAATGTCTGTGGTAAACTACTCACAACCCATGCTGAGGGCGATGATGATGATGAAGAAGAACTCCGTGATGGATCCCCCTCCGGTGGAGCGCCGGAACAGGCTCCAAGTTGGGATCTCACAGGAACAGAAGGTTACGGCGGTGGAATTAGGGTTTTCTCTCTGTTGCTGATGGTTTCGGGGTACGTAGACTTATATAGGAGGAAGGAGGACACCGGGGGAGTCACGGGGGCCCCGCGAGGCACGGGGCGCGCCCCCCACCCTCGTGGGCCCCTCGTGGCTCTTCTGACGTGGTTCTCAAGTTCTTCGAGCGTGATTTTCTCCAAAAATATCTCTTGCGAAGGTTTCATTCCGTTTGGACTCCGTTTGATATTCTTTTTCTGCAAAACCCTGAAACACGCAAAAAAACAGCAATCTGGGCTGGGCCTTTGGGTTAGTAGGTTAGTCCCAAAAATGATATAAAATTGTAAGATAAAGCCCATTAAACATCCAAGACTTCATAAATAATAGCATGGAACAATCAAAAATTGTAGATACGTTGGAGACGTATCAACGTGCGTGGGATGAGCACAGACAGGAAGAATTTGATCTAAAGGCGTTGTTGTTCGTTACCATGAATGATTGGCGTGCTCTCAGGAACCTTTCAGGACAGACAAACAAGGGATACCATGCATGCACGCATTGTTTGGATGATACCAATAGTATATATTTGGATAATTGTAGGAAGAATGTGTACCTGGGACATCGTTGATTTCTTCCGAGAAGGCATCCCGTAAGAAAGAAAGGCAAGCATTACAAAGGTGAGGCGGATCACCGGACGAAGCCTCGCCACCGAACTGGTGTTGATGTACATGATATGGTTGAGGATTTGAAGGTAATCTTTGGAAAGGGTCCTGGCGGACAACCTGTTCTGAATGACGCTGACGGACGCACACCCATGTGGAAGAAGAAATCTATATTTTGGGATCTGCCCTATTGGAAAGACCTAGTGGTCCGCTCCGCAATCAATGTGATGCACGTGACAAAGAATCTTTGCGTGACCCTTCTTGGCTTCTAGGCGTGTATGGGAAGACAAAAGATACATCAGAGGCACGAGAGGACCAGCAACGTATGCACGGAAAAGACGGCATACATCAAGGTCATGCCAGCTACACTCTTACCAAAGAAGAGAAGGAAATCTTCTTTGAATGCCTGCTCAGTATTAAGGTACCGTCTGGCTTCTCGTCGAATATAAAGAGAATAATAAATATGGCAGAGAAAAAGTCCCAGAACCTAAAATCTCATGAAAGCCACGTGATTATGAGGCAACTGCTTCCGATTGCATTGAGGGGGCTTCTATCGGAAAACATTCGATTAGCCATTGTGAAGCTATGTGCATTCCTCAATGCAATCTCTCAGAAGGTAATCGATCCATAAATCATACCAACGTTACAGAATGATTTGGTGCAATGTCTTGTCAGTTTCAAGTTGGTGTTCCCACCATCCTTCTTCAACATCATGACGCACGTCCTAGTTCACCTACGCGAAGAGATTAACATTTTGGGTCCTGTATTTCTACACAATATGTTCCCCTTTGAGAGGTTCATGGGAGTCTTAAAGAAATATGTTCATAACTGTGCTAGGCCAGAAGGAAGCATCTCCAAGGGCCATGAAATGAGGAGGTCATTGAGTTTTGTATTGACTTTATTCCTGACCTTAAGCCGATTGGTGTTCCTGAATCGCGGCATAAGGGCAGACTTGATGGAAAAGACACGCTAGGAGGGGATCAAATAATATGTATGGACGGGCATTCTCTCACTCAAGCACACTACACAGTTCTACAGAATTTCGCCTTGGTGGCTCTGTATATGGACGAACAAAATAATTTTCTACGCTCTAAACACCCGGAGCAGTCTGATGACTGGATTACATGTGAACAAACGACGACTTTCGCCGGCTGGTTGCAGACACGTGCGATGCTTGACGCTGCTATTGAAGATGACATGTACTTATTGTCCCAGTTACCATCTTCGAATATAATGACTTTCAAAGGGTACGAGATAAATGGGAATACATTTCACACGATCGCCCAAGATAAGAAGAGCACCAACCAAAACAGTGGTGTCCACTTCCATGCAGCGACCAAGACGGGAAAGGAAACATATTATGGTTACATAGAGGACATATGGGAACTTGACTATGGACGTGGTTTGAAGGTCCATTTGTTTAGGTGTAAATGGGTCAATATGAAACGAGGCAGGGAAACTGAAGACCCGCAGTACAGAATGACAATAGTGGATATCAACAATCTTGCATATGCAGATGAACCATTCGTCCTAGCCAATGATGTGGCACAGGTTTTCTATGTGAAGGACATGTCTACCAAGCCGAGAAAAAGAAAAGATAAGGAAGCGAATGCATCATATGATGAGCCAAAGCACCACATAGTTCTTTCTGGGAAAAGAAACATCGTGGGAGTGGATGACAAGACAGACATGTCAGAAGATTATGAAAAGTTTGATGAAATTGCTCCATTCACAGCGAATATTGACCCGAGCATCAAGTTAAATGACGAAGATTGACCATGGTTACGGTGCAAAGGGACACACGTGAAGAAAAAGTTTCACACCCAAAGATCCCACTCTGGGATGTGATCGGCTTCACTATCATCACTTTCTTCTCTAGTGAGTTTCCGGACTTATATATCTAGAAAGTCCCGCTTCGAACAAACTGGAGGGAATCTTTGTAATAGTTAGGGTACTTATGTGTTTTGGCATTTGAAACGCGAAGAAATTTTATGTGCAAACAAATTCTTTCATGCATTTACTGAATTTTTCAGCTAAATGACCTTGAAATTGAAAAACACTTCAAATGAACTCTGAAAAGGTTGAAAGTTGGCATGGTATCCTAATTTCACCCACATAGCATGTGCAAAAAAGTAGAGAGGGTTACAACAAAAACTGGATGAACTTTGTGTACAAAATGGACAATCTCTTTCGAAATATCAGGGTTTCGGACGAAAAGTCATCTGTTACAAAGGTATTTCATTTTTCAAATAACCTAAGTATTACCAAGTTGAATATAATGATAAAACACACTAATATTAAACATAAGAAAAAAGAATCACTAAAAAATCTATTTTTAAAGTTAAGTTATTCACAAAGTAGTGATTCACACAAATTTGAAATAATTCAAATTTAAACTATTCAAATTTGAAAACTACCGGCACTAACAGAAAGTTTGTTATTTTGGTACCAAAAGAAAAAATATTCATAAAAAACTCTAAATACAGCAAAAAACAACTCAAAAATAAATAAAAGAAAATAAATAAAGCAAAAAAGAAAAAGAAAAGGAAGAAAACAAAATGAAAAAATCCCGCCTACTGGGCCACAGCGGCCAGCATACGACTAGAAACCCAACCTCTAGTTGGGCCAGGATGCAGGCCCGCTAGCCCAGTAGGCCCAACAGGGCATCGCAACAGAGGTAGGCCCAGAAGGCCTGCTTTAGAGAGGAGCTCGAGATAGCAGCAGCGGCGGGGCTTATAAGCATGTGCGAGCGCCCCTCGGCAAGCAAGGTGGGACTAAACTGCTGCAGCCCTCGCCTGGTAGCGCACCACCTTTAGTACCGGGTTGTGGCTGGAACCGGTACTAAAGGGGGGGTCTTTAGTACCGGTTGGAGCCACCACCCGGTACTAAAGGCCTGCCCTTCCCGCCACTTGGCCTGGCCAAAACAGGCCTTTAGTACCGGTTGGTGGCTCCAACTGGTACTAAAGGTCCATCCTATATATACGACACTTGAAAAAAATTCAGTTTACCTCTGTTTCTCCTCTTCCTGTCCATCGACGTTGTCGCCGCCCCCTTGCCATCGCCGCCCTTGTCGCGCCGTCCCCGTCGACTCCGCGCAGCCCCCGTCCTCGTCGCGTCGTCCCCGTCGACGCCGCCCCCGTCGCCGGCCCGTCCCCGTCGCCGCACACAGGCCCATCGTCGTTCCCTCGCGTCGCTGTCGCCTTGGACCTCGCCTCGCTGTCGCCGTCGCCTGGACCTAGCCGTCGTCGTCGCCTTGACCTCGATCGTGCGGTGAGCCCCTCTCCCCCGGCCCCTCGCACACACACGTGCGCGCGCGCACACACTCACACACACACACACACACACTACACGCGCACGCGCGCGCGCGCACACACACACACACACACGCACACACACACACACTTTTATGTTTTTAGCTTTTAGTTTTTTTTTCTGTTTTTTATACAAAGTTTTAGATGAATTAATTAATTAGATTAGATTAATGTCAAATAGTATATAGAAATGTTAGTTATAATGTAATGTCAGATAGTATATAGAAATGTTAGAAATTTTAAAATGTTAGTTTTAGCTAGATGAATTAGATTAATTTCAAATTGTTAGACGATGATCGATGTTTTTTTAGTTTCTTATAATTTTAGTTATAGAAATTTAGAATGTTACGTTTGCATATAGTATTTGTTCTCGACGATGCACGGCCCGCATCCTCACCGTCGACCCGTTCGCGACGACGTCCTGCTTCAGACGACCCACGTCCGGGACTGGGCTCCGCCGGGCTGGCACTGGGAGGTGCTACCTTCAGGGGCTCGCCGCTTGGTGAGGAACGCGGCCCCGGGTTCCGTCGTCGACCCTGAGCTCCTTTGGTGGCGTTAGCGTGGGCCACTTTCGGTGCGGAGGGAGCCGGCACCGCCGGAGGTGGTGCGTCGCCATGTTAGGGAGGAGGATGAGCACGTCCGTCGTTACATGGCTGCTATGGACGTCAGGTTCTCCAATACCTGGCAGGTTCTTTGGGGAGATGACCGGAGCTATGATCCTATGATGGTTCCTTCTCTTTGGGTGTCCACCGCCCGCGCCCCAGGAACCGCGAGTGAACTAGATTATTCTGTATTATTCGATCTTTATTAGCTAGCTAGCTAGTGATGTATTCGATATATAATATTCGAGACGATCAATGTATCCGAGATTATATATATTATTCGAGACAATGTATTCGAGATTATATATTATTCGAGACGATGTATTCGAGATTATATATTATTCGATACGATGCATATTATGTACTATGATTCAGTTTTTCCTTAATGGTTGCATGCATGCATTGTAATTTGAATACTAAATTTTTTTTATATTTCTTCTCGATTAGTTAAATAAAAGCTATGGCGGACAATACCGGCAGAGAGGGAGAAGCTGCCATGTTCAATATCATACGCTCCCCTTACGGGCCAGATGATCATAATGAAGAAGATGACGTCTCCCAGTATCTGAACAATACAGGGAGGGTGATATGATATTCGGTCGCAATGACCAAATTGATGAAGTCGTGAACTATGATATCGATGATGATGCCGAAAATGTTGATCTTGAAATAACATAGACGGGCGAGGTATATTTATATAAGCGGGCATCTGGTGATCATCACATGTTTTTAATGATTGGAAGATATATAAACGAATCAATATCTTTCTTCTTTCAGCCCTCCGGATCGAGCAAATCTACAAGCAGCAGGACAGTGCGAGCCCCGGCCAAAAAGTTGAAGGAGGGCGTAAAGTACAACATCGATGCCATCAAAGTTGATGGCAAACCAGTAGCGCCTAAGACAGTTGCGAACAAGTTCGTTCATCAGTGCGGAGATATTGTGAAGGACCAACCCCCAATCTCCATTCAAGAATGGAAAGAGCCAGCAAAGAAACGTCCAGATCTATCTTTTGTCGACGACAGAGCAAAATCTCTGCTTTGGGAAAAACTCATGGAACATTTCACCCTACCAGATCATTTCACAGAGGATGACAAGAAGAAAGTCAAGGACGCTGCTCTTAGGAAGATGGCAATTGCATTCAACAACCACAAGAAAACTGTATGGGCCAACTACGTCAAAGGAGGAAAGAATACTCCATAATTCAAGGGAACACTGGAGAAGCAAAGAGAACACTGGCCCGCTTTTGTGAAATTCAAGGAATCAGAATTATCTAAGGAATGGTCGAGAAAAGACGAGGCCAATGCCGCAAGAAAGGAGCAGTTCCATAGGCTGGGGCCAGGTCGCTACGCGGTGGCAATGATTAAGTAGGATCTCTCTGAGCAAGAGATGATAAATGCAGGGGCCACTCCAGTTACATTGAGCTCGCCCCCCAGGTGTAGGACTTGGTTCTATGCGCATGGGGGAGTTGGACCAGAAGACAGGCCAGGTTTCGACGAAGGCGTGTCTTAAAGGAGCCGAAAATAAGACACTTGATGCAATAGAAGAAGCTCGAAATGAGGTGTTCACACCCAACAAAGAGAACGACGAGCTTACGCGCGCCCTGGGAAATCTTGAACACCCAGGAAGAACACGAGGCAAGGGTGTTGTTCCGTGGTATGAGGGCTTTTTGAACTGGAGAGTCGACTACAGAAGCCGTGTGAGAAGGAAGAACCTGGAGGAGGAGCAGAGGAAGAAGGAAGCAGAACGCCTTCAAGGCCTAGAATCAGCACGCGGACTTGGCACACAAATTCCAGCAGTAGCAGATCGACTCACTTAGCCAGGAAAGGGGGTCTCAACAGCGACAGCAGCTAGCGGATGATCCAGCTTTCGATAGCACCGTCCCATCCATGCCGAGAAGCAGCGTGGGTTCATCCCGGGTGACGCACTGCTGGATAGATACCCTATGGATGACATCATGCAGAACACTAACTATGAGCTACACTTCAAAATGAAGAACATATCCATGAAGGTGGCGGACGGTATTGCTTATACAAATCCCCCTGAAGCAACCTTCTATTGCAACCCGATTCCAGCCGACTATGCTCATGTCCAGGTTGATGAGGTGGTGGACCAATATTTGGGGCTAGAGCTTGACATCCCTAGAGGTGACGAGTGCTACTTCTCGAGCTTGCGTTGTATTCCCTCGAAGAGGAAAGGGTGATGCAGCACAGTAGCGTAAGTATTTCCCTCAGTTTTTGAGAACCAAGGTATCAATCCAGTAGGAGACCACGCGCGAGTCCCTCGCACCTGCACAAACAAATAAGAACTTCGCAGCCAACGCGATAAGGGGTTGTCAATCCCTTTATGGTCACTTACGAAAGTGAGATCTGATAGAGATGATAGTTTGATATTCTTGGTATTTTTGATTATAAGAACAGAAAGTAAAAGCAGAAAAGTAAAGTAGATTGTAGATTGATATGTTGCGAATAGACCCGGGGGCCATAGTTTTCTCTAGTGGCTTCTCTCATCATAGCGATATTCTACGGTGGGTAAACAAATTACTGTCAAGCAATTGATAGAAAAGCGAATAATTATGAGACTATTTAGCCATGATCATTGTATATAGGCATCACGTCCGAGACAAGTAAACCGAAATGATTCTACATCTACTACTATTACTCCACACATCGGCCTCTATCCAGCATGCATCTAGTGTATTGAGTTCATAAGAACAGAGTAACGCCTTAAGCAAGATGACATGATGTAGAGGGATAAACTTAGGCAATATGATATAAACCCCATATTTTTATCCTCGATGGCAACAATACAATACGTGCCTTGCTACCCCTACATTCACTGGGAAAGGCACCGCAAGATTGAACCCAAAGCCAAGCACTTCTCCCATTGCAAGAACTATAGGTCTAGTAGGCCAAACCAAACCAATAATTTGAAGAGACTTGCAAGGATATTATAATCATACATAAAGAGTTCAGAGAAGAACCAAATATTTCTCATAGATAATCTTGATCATAAACCCACAATTCATCGGATCTCGACAAACACACCGCAAAAAGAGATTACATCGAATAGATCTCCTCGAAGACCGAGGAGAACTTTGTATTGATATCCAAAGAGAGAGAAGAAGCCATCTATATACTAGCTATGGACCCGAAGGTCTGTGGTAAACTACTCACAACTCATGGTGAGGCGATCATGATGATGTAGAAGCACTCCGTCGTAGATCCCCCCTCCGGCGGAGCTCTAGAACAGGCCCCAAGATGGGATCTCACGGGAACAGAAGGTTACGGCGGTGGAACTAGGGTTTTCTCTGTTCATCTGGTGGTTTCGGGGTACGTAGGCATATATAGGAGGAAGGAGGGCACCAGGGGAAAAACATGGGGCCCATGAGGCAGGGGGCGCGCCCTATAGGGCGGCCCACCCCCCACCCTCGTTGGCACCACGTATGCCCTACTCCGTGGTTCTCAAGTCTCCCGTGCGTGATTTTCTCCAAAAATATATCTCCCGAAGGTTTCATTCTGTTTGGACTCCGTTTGATATCCCTTTTCTGTAAAACCCTGAAACAGGCAAAAAACAGCAATCTGGACTGGGCCTTTGGGTTAGTAGGTTAGTCCCAAAAATAATATAAAAGTGTATGACAAAGCCCATTAAACATCCAAAACATCATAAATAATAGCATGGAACAATCTAAAATTATAGATACGTTGGAGACGTATCAAGCATCCCCAAGCTTAATTCTTGCTCGTCCTCGAGTAGGTAAATGATAAAAATAGAATTTTTGATGTGGAATGCTAACCAACATAGTTTTTCAATGTAATCCTCTTAATTGTGGCATGAACGTTCAGATCTAAAAGATTCAAGACAAAACTCTATATTGACATAAGAACTAGTAATACTTCAAGCATACTAACAAAGCAATCATGTCTTCTCAAAATAACATGGCCAAAGAAAGTTATCCCTACAAAATCATATAGTCTGGCTATGCTCCCTCTTCATCACCCAAAATATTCTTATCATGCACAACCCCGATTTCAGCCAAGCACTTGTTTTCATACTCTATTCTTTCAAACCTTTCAACTTTCACGCAATACATGAGCGTGAGCCATGGTCATAGCACTATGGGTGGAATAGAGGTGGTTGTGGAGAAGGCAAAAAGGAGGGAGATACTCTCACATCGACTAGGCGTATCAACGGGCTATGGAGATGCCCATCAATAGATATCAATGTGAGTGAGTAGGGATTGCCATGCAACGGATGCACTGGAGCTAAAAATGTACGAAAGATCAACAAAAGAAACTAGTGGGTGTGCATCCAACTTGCTTGCTCATGAAGACCTAGGGCATTTGAGGAAGCCCATCGTTGGAATATACAAGCCAAGTTCTATAATGAAAATTCCCACTAGTATATGAAAGTGAGTAAACATGAGACTCTCTATCATGAAGAACATGGTGCTACTTTGAAGCACAAGTGTGGAAAAAGATAGTAGCAATTGTCCCTTTTTCTTTTCATTTTTTTCTTTTATTTTGGGCCTTTCTTTTTTTCTTTGGCCTTTCTTTTCTTTCTTTTTTCTTTTTTTTGGAGGTGATTTATTGATTTAGCCTTTCCTCACATGGGACAATGCTCTAATAATGATGATCATCACACTTTCATTACAACTCGATATTACAACTCGATACTAGAACAAAGTATGACTCTATATGAATGCCTCCAGCGGTGTATCGGGATGTGCAATGAATCAAGAGTGACATGTATGAAAAATTATGCATGGTGGCTCTGCCACAAATACGATGTCAACTACATGATCATGCATCGCAATATTACAACATGATGCGTGTCATATGAACGGAATGGTGGAAAGTTGCATGGCAATATATCTTTGAATGGCTATGGATGTGCCATGATAGGTAGGTATGGTGGCTATTTTGAGGAATATATATGGTGGCTGTTTTGAGGAAGGATATATAGTGGGTGTATGGTACCGGCGAAAGTTGCACGATACAAGAGAGGCTAGCAACGGTGGAAGGGTGAGAGTGCGTATAATCCATGGACTCAACATTAGTCATAAAGAAATCATATACTTATTGCAAAAATCTACGAGTCATCAAAACAAAGCAATCAACGCATGCTCCTAGGGGGGAGGTTGGTAGGAGTTAACCAACGCGCGCCCCTGACCTCCACACAAAGGTTGACACTTTACAAATACCTCATGCTCTAACTTCGTCACATAGCGGTTCACCATACGTGCATGCTACGGGAATCACTAACCTTAACACAAGTATTTCTCAATTTCATAACAACTCCACTAGCACGACTCTAATATCACTATCCTCATATCTCAAAACAATTATCAAGCATCCAACTTCTCATCATATTCAATGCACTAAGTGTGAAAGTTTTTACTACATCGATATTGGATGTCTATCATGTGAAGACTAGTTTTATAGCCTAAGCACATTACCATGATGTTTTAATAGACTCTCAAAAGGATATAAGTGAAGCATGAGAGTTCAACAATTTCTACAAAATATTATCACCACCGTGCTCTAAAAGATAAAAGTGAAGCACTAGAGCAAAAACTATTCAACTCAAAAGATACAAGTGAAGCTCATAGAGTGTTCTAACAATTCCTAGGCCATATTTAACTCTCTCAAATAGGTGTGTCCAGCAAGGATAATTGTGGAAAACTAACAAGCAAAGACTCAAATTATACAAGACGCTCCAAGTAAAACACATATCATGTGGTGAATAAAAATATAGCTCGGAGTATAGTTACTGATGGATGAAGACGAAAGATGGGATGCCTTCCCGGGGCAACCCCAAGCTTAGGATTTTTGTTGTCCTTGAAATTTACTTGGGGTGCCTTGGGCATCCCCAAGCTTAGGCCCCTGCTACTCTTTGTTCCATACTCCATCAAAGCAATACTCAAAACTTGAAAACTTCACAACACAAAACGTGAGCTCCGTTAGTATAAGAAAGCAAACCACTACTCAAAGGTACTGCTATGAATTCATTCTTTTGTTTATATTGGTGTTAAAACTACTCTATTCCAACTTCTCTATGGTTCATACTTCCCAACACTACTCATAGATGCATTGAAATAAGCAAACAAAACACGAAAAACAGAATCTGTCAAAAACAGAACAGTCTGTAGTAATCTGCAGTTTTCGCATACTTCTGTAACTCCAAAAAATTAAAAATAAATTGGTAAACATGAGGAATTTTTCTATTAATCATCTACAAAAAGAATGAACTAAAGAGCACGGTCCAGTAAAATCTGGTGACCATTCTAGCGAGCGCTAATGATTCTGTTTTTCACAGCAAGATCACATAAACTTCACACAAGTCTTCCCAAAGGTTCTACTTGGCACAAACACTAAACAAAACACAAAACCACATCTAAACATAAGCTAGATGCAATATTTATTCCTAAACAGAAGCCAAAACAGAAAATATAAAATTGGGTTGCCTCTCAACAAGCTCTTTCTTTATAGCCATTAAGATAGGCTTGAGAATTCAATGATGCTCACAAGAAAGACAAGAATTGAAGCACAAAGAGTGCATCATACAACATGTGACAAACACATCTAAGTCTAACATACTTCCTATGCATAGGCATCTTATAAGGAAACAAATTAACAAGGCAAGCAAAAACTATCATATGCAAGGAAGTAGAAAGGAACGATAGCAATCTCAACATAACGAGAGGTAATTTAGTAACATGAAAATTCCTACAACCATATTTTCCTCTCTCATAATAATTGCGTGTAGGATCATAAGAAAATTCAACAATATAGCTATCACATAACATATTCTCAACATGATCCACATGCATACGAAGTTGACATTCTTCCAAAATAGTGGGAGTAACATTAACTAAAGTCATGACCTCTCCAATCCCACTCTTATCAAAAATTTCATAAGATTGATCATACTCCAAATATGTAGGATCTAAAGTTGACACTCTTCCAAACCCACTTTCAATATTATTGCAAACATTATTATCAATCTCATGTTCATCATGGGGTTGAAATAAATTTTCAAGATCGTAAGAAGCATCACCCCAATCATGATCATTGCAACAAGTTGTGGACATAGCAATAATAGCATCCCCAAGCTTAGGGTTTTGCGTATCATTAGCACAATTGACATTAATAGAATTTATAATAACATCATTGCAATCGTGCTTTTTACTCAAGGAGCTATCGTGAATCAATTTATGTTTTTCTTTCAATACTTCGTCACAATTTTCAGATTCACAAATTTCAAGCAAAACCCCATAAAGATAATCTAGTGCAGTCAACTCACTAGCAATAGGTTAAACATAATTGGATCTCTTAAAGAGATTAGCAAGTGGATGAGGATCCATACTTTAGCAAGCGAAGATGCAAGCTAATTGAGGGCACATAGCACACAAGCAAACGAGAGGCAAGCGAAAGGTAAACACACGGCAGTAGAAGGGCAAATAAAACGACAAGGGTGAAGTGGGGGAGAGGAAAACGAGAGGAAAAATATGTAATGCGAGGGATAAGGGTTTGTGATAGGTACTTGGTATATGACTTTTGCGTAAGCCTCCCCGGCAATGGCGCCAGAAATTCTTCTTGCCACTTCTCGAGCTTGCGTTGTATTCCCTCGACGAGGAACGGGTGATGCAGCACAGTAGCGTAAGTATTTCCCTCAATTTTTGAGAACCAAAGTATCAATCCAGTAGGAGACCACGCGCGAGTCCCTCGCACCTGCACAAACAAATAAGAACTTCACAGCCAAAGCGATAAGGGGTTGTCTATCCCTTTACGGTCACTTACGAAAGTGAGATCTGATAGAGATGATAGTTTGATATTTTTGGTATTTTTTAATATAAGAATAGAAAGTAAAAGCGGAAAAGTAAAGTAGATTGTAGATTGATATGTTGAGAATAGACCCGCGGACCATAGTTTTCTCTAGTGGCTTCTCTCATCATAGCGACATTCTATGGCGGGTAAACAAATTACTGTCAAGCAATTGATAGAAAAGCGAATAATTATGAGACTATCTAGGCATTATCATTGTATATAGGCATCACATTCGAGACAAGTAGACCGAAACGATTCTGCATCTACTACTATTACTCCACACATCGACCGCTATCCAGCATGCATCTAGTGTATTGAGTTCATAAGAACAGAGTAACGCCTTAAGAAGGATGACATGATGTAGAGGGATAAACTCAAACTTAGTGATATAAACCCCATCTTTTTATCCTCGATGGCAACAATACAATATGTGCCTTGCTGCCCCTACTATCACTGGGAAAGGACACCACAAGATTGAACCCAAAGTCAAGCACTTCTCCCATTGCAAGAACTATAGATCTAGTAGGCCAAACCAAACCAATAATTCGAAGAGACTTGCAAGGATATTATAATCGTACATAAAGAGTTCAGAGAAGAAGCAAATATTTCTCATAGATAATCTTGATCATAAACCCACAATTCATCAGATCTTGACAAACACACCGCAAAAAGAGATTACATCGAATAGATCTCCTCGAAGACCGAGGAGAACTTTGTATTGAGATCCAAAGAGATTGAAGAAGCCATCTAGATACTAGCTATGGACCCGAAGGTCCGTGGTAAACTACTCACAACTCATGGTGAGGCGATGATGATGTAGAAGCACTCTGTGGTAGATCCCCCCTCTGGCGGAGCTCCGAAACAGGCCCCAAGATGGGATCTCACGGGAACAGAAGGTTACGGCGGTGGAACTAGGGTTTTCTCTGTTCATCTGTTGGTTTCGGGGTACGTAGGCATATATAGGAGGAAAGAGGGCACCGGGGACCAAACGTGGGTCCCACGAGGCAGGGGCGCGTCCTATAGGGGGGCGCCCCCACCCTCGTGGTCACCACGTATGCCCTACTCCGTGGTTCTCAAGTCTCCCGTGTATGATTTTCTCCAAAAATATCTCTCTCGAAGGTTTCATTCTGTTTGGACTGCATTTTATATCCCTTTTTTGTAAAATCCTGAAAGAGGCAAAAAACAGCAATCTGGATTGGGCCCTTGGGTTAGTAGGTTAGTCCCAAAAATAATATAGAAGTGTATGGCAAAGCCCATTAAACATCCAAAACATCATAAATAATAGCATGGAACAATCAAAAATTATGGATACGTTGGAGACGTATCAACGAGGAGCACACACTGGGAGAGGCCATACATCGTATCGTACTATGGAGAAAGGATTGCATCATCTTTTGAAGGCCACCGACACCAGTCAGTCGACTCCTCCTCGAAGTTCGCCACTGCGTTAGCAGCCTCCCGCTCCTCCAAGTCCGCCACCACGTTAGCCGACTCCTCCTCCAAGTCCGGCACAACGTCAGCCGACTCCTCCTCGAAGTCCGCCATCGCGTCAGCATACTCCCGCTCCTTCAAGTCCGGCACAGCGTCAGGCCACTCCTCCTGCTCCGACTCAGCCACGTCAGCCGTCTCCGCCACCTCAGCAATCGCGGAAGAGAGCCGCCGCAGCTATGGTGCGTAGCGGTACAACAAGTAGAGGTAGTACATGAGGTACAGGCGGAGGCAAGCGATGTCAATATGGTCCAAGCCTCACTCATCTTCCTCAGAGGCCTTATGACATGACCAAGGAGCAAAACACATCCATAGTGGAGGCCCAAGTGGATGCCCATTTTGGACCGAAACCACCACCGCCGCCAAAGGAGAAAGTGCCTACGAAAGTCATTGACCACTTTATTCATATGGTAAGAAAACCAGCTCCCAAGCCTGTTGACTCAGACTATGAGTGCCAAATTAGGAAGGCACATCGAGCACGACTACAGAAGGAGTCGAGCTCGAGCTCGAGCCAAGCAGCTGGTAAAAAATGCAGGAAAATCGCTCCCCAGCTGGGAGAACATGCGGCGCAATCAACCCCCCCGCTAGTTGTACCAACACATGAGAGTACCGGCCACGGTCAGCTGGTAATAACCGACGAGCATAGAAGGCAGGCTGAAATGCTCGGTATCACTGTTGGACAACTCCTCGAGATCAAGCCCATGTCTCCACTTAGAGAGGAGGACATAATACATAAATATGCACGCGACAAACCTTTGGTCGAGCCTGAGGAGGTCAAGAACCTCCCAACGAGAATGTATGAATTGCATCATTGGTACATGGAAATTACCAAGAGTTCTAATCAAGAGTCCCTCATGGTGAACGTCAAGGAAAAGCATTACTTCCATAAGCTAGCTCTGACTGTTGAGTATTCAGAACTATTTCAGTTATTCAATCAAGACGCACTCGACAAAGCTCTTATCGGTTGCTATTGTCTGTAAGTGATTTCTTTCTGTAATTGAAGTCTCAAGCTAGTTGTAGTGCTCATTGATCGATCATTACCTGTAATTATCCTCACTATATTCTTTTTTGTGGTATTATGCAGGATGAAGATGTGTGAAATGAAAAAAAAAACTGGACGATATGGCATTGGGTTCATTGACCCAAATACCATTAATGAGTACACATGGACTTTCGAATATTATAAAACAGATGTAGAGAATAACATGCTAGAGTTCTTGAAGTGCCTCAATACCAATGAAGATATACTACTTCCTTACAACTTCCTGTGAGTAACACTGTCTTGTACTACAAATTCTATTTTTGCTTACTAGCTAGCTAGCTAGATGTTAATAATTAAGTGGATATGGTTTAGGGTAGTTGATGAGTGTTATTCACATGCCCACTTAATTAAGACATGTAAACGTGTGCGCATGCAGTTACCACTGGATCTTGTTAATCATTGAAGTTGAAGAAGGAACAGTTGAAGTACTGGACTCACTATGGAGAAAACAAAGTGACTACACCATCATGAAGGGGATAGTCAATAGGTAATTTCAATCATTATTAACTATATCTCGGCCTATTTAGTTCATCATTTCCTGATATCAACTATTTAATAACCCCTTTATTCATTTTCTTTGCCGGCGGGCAGGGCTTGGGAAAAGTTCATCAAAGTGACTCCAGGCAAATGGCGAAAAAAGCTGTATTGGTTTCAACCTAAAGTAAGTAATTAAGTAGTAGTAGTTGGCTATCTCTTTAATTATTGTTTCAATACAATTAATTATCATGCATGATTATTTATTATCTGACTAAATTCCATTCTCGTAAAGGCCCTAAAGCATGCGCCGGGGACTGAACTATGTGCATACTACGTTTGCGAGAACATTCGCATGATGGCGTCCGAAAGGAGCAAATCTGATAGACAGCTATGGGTACGTTTGCCAGAACACTACTCACAATTTTTACATCATTATCGATATCTATCACACAACTAACACATGCATATTCATCTCCTTCTTTTGAAGTACAATGAGATGCGGGATCAGCTCCTACCGGAGGATCGGATACGAGCAATTCAAGAGGAAATAGCGGGTTTTTGCTCGACCAGGTCATAAATCCTGATGGAGAATACCATTACACGCTACCGCCCCCATGAACCACTCCCAATTGTCATCGTACTCCAAAGGCACCAAGGCAAATGTCACTGGCTCCGAAGGAAACATGTAGGAGAAATTGTATATATACCTAATTGTATATATATACATGTGTATGTGTGAATAATGGTGTGGTTGTGAGACATTCGATGATATATATATATATATATATATATATATATATATATATATATATATATATATATATATATATATATATATATATATATATATATATATATATATATATATATATATATATATATATATATATAGGTTCTACGAGAAATTTTATTTATATATATGCATAACGTGTACAATATGTAGCATCGTAGAATACTAGCAAACGAAAAAGAATTAAATGGAAAACACAAAATTAAAGGAAAAAAGAAATCATGAACCCAAAACCACCTAAATCATTTTGTACCGGTTGGTGTTACCAACCGGTACTAAAGGCATCCCCACCCCCGTCGCTGGCTCGTGTCACCTAGTGGCCCTTTAGTGGCGGTTCGTGTTGAACCGGTACTAAAGGGGGGATCTTTAGTCCCCACTCTTTAGTGCCGGTTACTGAACCGGCATTAAAGGGCCTTCCGAACCGGTGCTATATCCCGGTTCTGCACCATTGACATATCCCTAAAAGGGAACGCCAGTGCGTACTACGAGACGCCTACGCCATAGAGCCGGTCACCCCAAAACTCAACCCATGAACGGCTTGTCCGATTACCTTCGATCGAAAGGACCACCCAACCAGTATCTATCACGGAGGTTCGTCAGCACTGGTCCTCGATCCAATCATTAATGGATTCCACCTCACGCGAGTCCTTATGGACGGTGGTAGCAGTCTCAATATACTTTATCAAGACACTGCTCACAAAATGGGCATGGATTCATCAAGAGTCAAGCCCACTAAAACTACCTTCAAGGGAATAATACCTAGTGTGGAGATCCGCTGCACGGGCTCAATCACACTAGAAGTCGTCTTCGGTTCGCCGAACAACTTCCGAAGGGAGTACTTGGTTTTCGACGTCATCCCTTTCCACAGCGGCTATCACGCACTGCTCGGACGCGCCGCTTTGTTGGGGAACGTAGTATTTCAAAAAAATCCCGCGATCACGCAAGATCTATCTACTCGATGCATAGAAACGAGAGGAGAGAGTGTGTCTACGTACCCTCGTAGACTGGGAGCAGAAGCATCTAGTGACGCGGTTGATGTAATTGAACTTCTTCGCTTTCCAACCGATCAAGCACCGAACGTACGGAGCCTCCGCATTCAGCACACGTTCAGCTTGATGACGTCCCACGAGCTCTTGATCCAGCAGAACTTCGCGGGAGAGTTTCGTCAACACGACGGCGTGGTGACGGAGATGATGAAGCTACCGGAGCAGGGCTTCGCCTAAGCACTGCAATGATATGACCGAGGTGTGTTTCTGTGGAGAGGGGCACCGCACACGGTTGGGAGAGATCAACTGATCAACTTGTGTGTCTATGGGGTGCCCCTCACCCCCGTATATAAATGAGTGGAGGAGGGGGAGAGGCCGGCCCTCTATGGCACGCCTAGGAGGAGTCCTACTCCCATCGGGAGTAGGATCCCCCCCCTTCCCTAGTTGGAGTAGGAGAGGAAGGGAGGGAGGAGTAGGAGAGAAGGAAAGGGGGGCGCCACCCCCCAAACATTTTCCAATTCGGCCTCCTTCCCAAAGGGGGCGCACCAGCCCCTTGTAGGCTGGTGTGCTTCCTTCTTATGGCCCATAAGGCCCATAACTTCTCCCGGGGGGTTCCGGTAACCTCCCGATACTCCGGAAAAATGCCCGAACCACTCGGAACCTTTCCGATGTCCGAATATAGCCTTCCAATATATCAATATTTATGTCTCGGACATTCCGAGACTCCTCGTCATGTCCGTGATCTCATCCTGGACTCCGAACTACCTTCGGTACATCAAAACTCATAAACTCATAATACCGATCATCATCAAACGTTAAGTGTGCCGACCCTACGGGTTCGAGAACTATCTAAACATGACCGGGACTCATCTCCGGTCAATAACCAATAGCGGAACCTGCATGCTCATATTGGCTCCTACATATTCTACAAAGATCTTTATCGGTCAAACCGCATAACAACATACGTTGTGCCCTTTGTCATCGGTATGTTACTTGCCCGAGATTCGATCGTCGGTATCACCATACCTAGTTAATATCGTTACCGGCAAGTCTCTTTACTCGTTCCGTAATACATCATCTCGTGACTAACTCATTAGTCATTTGCTTGGAAGGCTTATTATGATGTGCATTACCGAGAGGGCCCAGAGATACCTCTCCGACACTCGGAGTGACAAATCCTATTCTTGATCTATGCCAAAACCACGAACACCTTCGGAGACACCTGTAGAGCATCTTTATAATCATTCAGTTACATTGTGACGTTTAATAGCACACAAGGTGTTCCTCCGGTATTCGAGAGTTGCATAATCTCATAGTCATAGGAACATGTATAAGTCATGAAGAAAGAAATAGCAGTGAAACTAAATGATCATAGTGCTAAGCTAACGGCTGGGTCTAGTCTATCACATCATTCTCCTAATGATGTGATCCCGTTGATCAAATGACAACTCATGTCTATGGCTAGTAAACATAACCATCTTTGATCAATGAGCTAGTCTAGTAGAGGCATACTAGGGACACTCGGTTTTGTCTATGTATTCACACATGTATTAAGTTTCTTGTTAATACAATTCTAGCATGAGTAATAAACATTTATCATGATATAAGGATATAAATAATAACTTTATTATTGCCTCTAGGGCATATTTCCTTCAGTCTCCCACTTGCACTAGAGTCAATAATCTAGCTCACATTGCCATGTGATTTAATACCGATAGTTCACATCGTTATGTGAATAACACCCATAGTTCACATCGCCATGTGACCAACACCCAAAGGGTTTACTAGAGTAAATAATCTAGTTCACATCGCTATGTGATTAACACCCAAGAGTAATAAGGTGTGATCATGTTTTGCTTGTGAGAGAAGTTAAGTCAATGGGTCTGACACATTCAGATCCGTATGTATTTCGCAAATTTCTATGTCTACAATGCTCTGCATGGAGCTACTCTACCAAATTGCTCCTACTTTAAATATGCATCCAGATTGATACTTAGAGTCATCTGGATTAGTGTAAACCTTGCATCGGTGTAACTCTTTACGACGAACTCTTTATCACCTCCATAATCGAGAAACATTTCCTTAGTCATTCAGTAACTAAGGATAATTTTGACCGCTTTCCAGTGATCTACTCCTGGATCACTTTTGTACCTCCTTGCCAAACTCATGGCAAGGTACACAACACGTTTGGTACACAGAATTGACATACTTTATAGAACCTATGACTGAGGCATAGGGAATGACTTTATTCTTTCTCTATGTTCTGCCATGGTCAGGTTTTGAGTCTTACTCAACTTTATACCTTACAATTCAGGCAAGAACTCCTTCTTTGACTGATCCATTTTGAACTTCTTCAAAATCTTATTAAGGTATGTACTCGTTGAAAATCTTATCAAGCGTCATGATCTATCTATATAGATCTAGGTGCCTAACATGTAAGCAGCTTCACTGAGGTCTTTTATTGAAAAACTCCTTTTAAACAATCCTTTATGCTTTCCAGAAAATTCCACATCATTTCCGATCAACAATATGGCATTCACATATACTTATCAAAAATGCTATAGTGCTCCCACTCACTTTCTTGTAAATACAGGCTTCACCGCAAGTCTGTATAAAACTATATTGTTTGATCAACTTATCAAAGCGTATATTCTAACTCTGAGATGCTTGCACTAGCCCATCGATCGATCGCTGGAGCTTGAACATTTTGTTAGCACCTTCCGGATTGACAAAACCTTCTGGTTGCATCATATACAACTCTTCTTTAATAAATCCATTAAAGAACGCAATTTTGTTATCCATTTGCCAGATTTCATAAAATGCGGTAATTGCTAACATGATTCGGACAGACTTAAACATCGCTACAAGTGAGAAAATCTCATCGTAGTCAACACCGTAACTTGTCGAAAACCTTTCTCAACAAGTCGAGCTTTGTAGACAGTAATATTACCATCGGTGTCAGTCTTCCTCTTAAAAATCCATTCATTTTCAATGGTTTGACGATCGTCGGGCAAGTCAACCAAAGTCCATACTTTGTTCTCATACATGGATCCCATCTCAGATTTCATGGCCTCAAGCCATTTTGTGGAATCTGGGCTCATCATCGCTTCCTCATAGTTTGTAGGTTCATCATGGTCTAGTAACATGACTTCCAGAACTGGGTTGCCGTACCACTCTAGCGCGGAACGTACTCTGGTTGATCTACGAAGTTCAGCAGTAACTTGATCCGAAGTTTCATGATCATCATCATTAGCTTCCTCACTAATTGGTGTAGGAATCACTGGAACCAGTTTCTGTGATGTACTACTTTCCAATTCGGGAGAAGGTACAATTACCTCATCAAGTTCCACTTTCCTCCCACTCACTTCTTTCGAGAGAAACTCCTTCTCTCGAAACCACCCATTCTTAACAACGAATATCTTGCCTTCGGATCTGTGATAGAAGGTGTACCCAACAGTCTCCTTTGGGTATCCTATGAAGACACATTTCTCCGACTTGGGTTCGAGCTTATCAGGTTGAAACTTTTTCACATAAGCATCGCAGCCCCAAACTTTAAGAAACGACAACTTTGGTTGCTTGCCAAACCACAGTTCATAAGGCGTCGTCTCAACGGATTTAGATGGTGCCCTATTTCACATGAATGCAGCTGTCTCCAATGCATAACCCAAAACTATAGTGTTAAGTCGGTAAGAGACAACATAAATCGCACCATATCTAATAAAGTGCGGTTACGACGTTCGGACACACCATTACGCTGTGGTGTTCCAGGTGGCGTGAGCTGTGAAACTATTTCACATTGTTTAAAATGAAGACCAAACTCGTAACTCAAATATTCACCTACACGATCAGATCGTAGAAACTTTATTTTCTTGTTACGATGATTCTCTACTTCACTCTGAAATTCATTGAACTTTTCAAATGTTTCAGACTTGTGCTTCATCAAGCAGATATACACATATCTGCTCAAATCATCAGTGAAGGTCAGAAAATAACGATACTCGTTGCGAGCCTCAACACTCATTGGTCCACATACATCAGTATGTATGGTTTCCAATAAATCAGTTGCTCGCTCCATTGTTCCAGAGAATGAAGTTTTAGTCATCTTACCTATGAGGCATGGTTCGCAAGCACCAAGTGATTCATAATCAAGTGATTCCAAAAGTCCATCACTATGGAGTTTCTTCATGCGCTTTACACCAATATGACCTAAACGGCAGTGCCACAAATAAGTTGCACTATCATCATTAACCTTGCATCTTTTGGCTTCAATATCATGAATATGTGTATCACTACGATCAGATCCAACAAGCTATTTTCATTGGGTGTATGACCATCGAAGGCTTTATTCATGTAAACGGAATAACAATTATTCTATGACTTTAAATGAATAACCGTATTGCAACAAACATGATCAAATCATATTCATGCTTAACGCAAATGCCAAATAACATTTATTTAGGTTCGACACTAATCCCGAAAGTATAGGGAGTGTGCGATGATGATCATATCAATCTTGGAACCACTTCCAACACACATCGTCACTTCACCTTTAACTAGTCTCTGTTCATTCTGCAACTCTCGTTTTGAGTTACTAATTTTAGCAACTGAACCGGTATCAAATACCCAGGGGTTGCTATGAACACTAGTAAAGTATACATCAATAATCTATATATCAAATATACCTTTGTTCACTTTGCCATCCTTCTTATCCGCCAAGTATCTAGGGTAGTTCCACTTCGAGTGACAATTTCCTTTGCAGTTGAAGCACTTAGTTTCAGGCTTGAGTTTAGCTTTGGGTTTCTTCACGGGAGTGACAACTTTCTTGTCATTCTTCTTGAAGTTCCCTTTCTATCCCTTTCACCCTTTACCTGAAAACACTGGATGCTCTTTCTTGATTTCTACCTTCGCCGATTTAGCATCGCGGAGAGCTCGGAAATTACTTTTGTCATCCCTTGCATATTATAGTTCATCAAGAAGTTCTACTAACTTTGTGATACTGACTAGAGAACTTTGTCAATTACTATCTTATCTGGAAGATTAACTCCCACTTGATTCAAGCAATTTTAGTACCCAGACAATCTGAGCACATGCTCACTGGTTGAGCTATTCTCCTCCATCTTGTAGGCAAAGTACTGTTAGAGGTCTTATACCTCTCGACACAGGCATGAGTATGAAATACTAATTTCAACTCTTGGAACATCTCATATGCTCCGTGGCGTTCAAAACGTTTTTTAAGTCCCCGTTATAAGCCGTAAAGCATGGTGCACTAAACTATCAAGTAGTCATCATACCGAGCTTGTCAAACGTTCATAACGTCTGCATCTGCTCCTGCAATAGGTTTGTCACCTAGTGGTGCATCAAGGACATAATACTTCTATGCATCAATGAGGATAATCCTCATATCATATACCTAGTCCGCATCATTGTTACTAACATCTTTCAACTTAGTTTTCTCTAGGAACATATCAAAAACATACGGGGAGCTACATCGCGAGCTATTGATCTATAACATAGATATGGTAATACTACCAGGACTAAGTTCATGATAAATTAAAGTTTAATTAATCATATTTCTTAAAAACTCCCACTTAGATAGACATCCCTCTAGTCATCTAAATGATCACGTGATCCAAATCAACTAAACCATGTCCGATCATCACGTGAGATGGAGTAGTTTTCAATGGTGAACATCTTATGTTGATCGTATCTACTATATGATTCACGCTCGACCTTTCGGTCCAGTATTCCGAGGCCATGTCTGTACATGCTAGGCTCGTCAAGTTTAACCCGAGTATTCTGCGTGTGCAAAACTGGCTTACACCCGTTGTATGTGAACGTAGAGCTTATCACACCCGATCATCAGGTGGTGTCTCGGCATGACGAACTTTCGCAATGGTGCATACTCAGAGAGAACAGTTGTACCTTGAAATTTTTGCAAGGGATCATCTTACAATGCTACCGCCGTACTAAGCAAAATAAGAAGCATAATAAGATAAACATCACATGCAATCAAAATATGTGACATGATATGGCCATCAGCATCTTGTGCTTTTGATCTCCATCTCCAAGGCATCGTCATGATCACCATCGTCACCGGTGCGACACCTTGATCTCCATTGTAGCATCGTTGTCGTGTCGCCAACTATTGCTTCCACGACTATCGCTACCACTTAGTGATAAAGTAAAGCAATTACATGGCGATTGTATTTCATACAATAAAGCGACAACCATATGGCTCCTGCCAGTTGTGGATAACTTTACAAAACATGATCATCTCATACAATAATGTATCACTCATCATGTCTTGACCATATCACATCACAACATGCCCTGCAAAAACAAGTTAGACGTCCTCTACTTTGTTGTTGCAAGTTTTACGTGGCTGCTACGGGCTTAGCCAGAACCGTTCTTACCTACGCATGGAAAACCACAACGATATTTCATCAAGTATGTGCTGTTTTAACCTTCACAAGGGCCGGGCGTAGCCACACTTAATTCAACTAAAGTTGGAGAACCTGACACCCGCCAGCCACCTGTGTGCGAAGCACGTCGGTAGAACCAGTCTCGCGTAAGCGTATGCGTAATGTCGGTCCGGGCCGCTTCATCCAACAATATCGCTGAATCAAAGTATGACATGCTGGTAAGCAGTATGACTAGTATCATCCACAACTCACTTGTGTTCTACTCGTGCATATAATCTACGCATAGACCTGGCTCATGATGCCACTGTTGGGGAACGTGGTATTTCAAAAATAATCCTACGATCACGCAAGTTCTATCTACTATATGCATAGCAATGAGAGGGGAGAGTGTGTCTACATACCCTCGTAGACCAGGAGCGGAAGCGTCTAGTGACGCGGTTGATGTAGTCGAACTTCTTCGCGATCCAATCGATCAAGCACCGAACGTGCGGTGCCTCCACGCTCAGCACACGTTCAGCTTGATATCGTCCCACGAGCTCTTGATCCAGCAGAACTTCGCAGGAGAGTTTCATCGGCACGACGACATGGTGACTGAAATGATGAAGCTACCGGCAGGGCTTCGCCTAAGCAGTGCAACGATATGACCGAGGTGTGTTTCTGTGGAGAGGGGCACCGCACACGGTTGGGAGAGATCAACTGATCAACTTGTGTGTATATGGGGTGCCCCCACCCCCGTATATAAAGGAGTGAAGGAGGGGGAGAGGCCGACCCTCTATGGCGCGCCTAGGAGGAGTCCTACTCCCACCGGGAGTAGGATTCCCCCCCTTCCCTAGTTGGAGTAGGAGAGGAAGGGAAGGAGGGGTAGGAGAGAAGGAAAGGGGGGCGCCACCCCCCCAACCTTTTCCAATTTGGCCTCCTGCCCAAAGGGGGCGCACCAGCCCCTTGTAGGCTGGTTTGCTTCCTTCTTATGGCCCATAGGGCCCATAACTTCTTCCAGGGGGTTCCGGTAACCTCCCTGTACTCCGAAAAAATGCCCGAACCACTCGGAACCTTTCCGATGTCCGAATATAGCCTTCCAATATATCGATCTTTATGTCTCGGACATTCCGAGACTCCTCGTCATGTCCGTGATCTCATCCGGGACTCCGAACTACCTTCGTAATCAAAAATCATAAACTCATAATGTCGATCGTCATCAAACATTAAGCGTGCGGACCCTACGGGTTCGAAAACTATGTAGACATGATCGAGACACGTCTCCGATCAATAACCAATAGCGGAACCTGGATGCTCGTATTGGCTCCTACATATTCTACGAAGATCTTTATCGGTCATACCGCATAACACATACGTTGTTCCCTTTCTCATTGGTATGTTACTTGCCCGAGATTCGATCGTCGGTATCACCATACCTAGTTAATCTCATTACCGGCAAGTCTCTTTACTCGTTCTGTAATACATCATCTCGTGACTAACTCATTAGTCATTTGCTTGCAAGGCTTATTATTATGTGCATTATCGAGAGGGCCCAGAGATACCTCTCCGACACTCGGAGTGACAAATCCTATTCTTGATCTATGCCAACACCACGAACACCTTCGGAGACACCTGTAGAGCATCTTTATAATCATCCAGTTACGTTGTGACGTTTGATAGCACACAAGGTGTTCCTTCGGTATTCAGGAGTTGCATAATCTCATAGTCATAGGAACATGTATAAGTCATGAAGAAAGCAATAACAGTAAAACTAAGCGATCATAGTGCTAAGCTAACGGATGAGTCTAGTACATCACATCATTCTCCTAATGATGTGATCATGTTGATCAAATGACAACTCATGTCTATGGCTAGGAAACATAACCATCTTTGATCAATGAGCTAGTCTAGTAGAGGCATACTAGGGACACTCTGTTTTGTCTATGTATTCACACATGTATTAAGTTTCCTGTTAATACAATTCTAGCATGAATAATAAAAATTTATCATGATATAAGGAAATAAATAATAACTTTATTATTGCCTCTAGGGCATATTTCCTTCACGCTTTCGCCCGCTTCAACGTGGTTCCGCACTACGCCTACCTAAAGCTCAAGATGCCCGGTCCAGGTGGCACCATCGCAATCAACGGAAGCATAGAGCGCCCCCTCCGTACTAAGGAAAATACAGCGGCCATCACGGCCGACGTACAAAGTGGCTCTATCAAACCGCACATCGACAGCCCAACAAACCCAGGGCTGGATAAGCAGTTCGCCCTCCGTCGATCGCCATGTACAGCAGCGAAATTCGCGCCACGCGTACATAACTATGCACTCAAAATACCCTGGATATCAGCGGAGGCGATACACGGGATGGGCCTATAGCACGACTTGACCTTATATTCCGTCCCCTCTTATCTAGTCATCCTTTTGCTTTTTATCACAGGTACAATTAAAACCTACCTATCTTACGGACTCACAAAGGCCTCTCTCCGAGCTCGGTTCCGTATAGATAGCCGAAGACCATTCCCTTCAAGGAATCTTTATTACTGAGGCAAAAGTGGCACAGACGTGCGACAGGAAGGTGCAAGGGATTTCGTAGACCGCAAAATCCCCTCAAGGAACCTATATAGAGCTTTTTTTTCTCAGCCCTAGACCCCCGGCATGTAAAATGACCTTGGTGATTGTGGTACCCTCTGAAAGGCTACGCTTTGACGTGCCAATCAGATTACAGTGAGTCAAATTTTTATTCGGCATCATCTTTACTCAAGTGTTGTCTCTTTAGTTGTCTCACGAATACAACTCGGCAAAAATTGCCACGGGCTCCATAAGGTAACATATGTGTTGCGAAATAAAAAGCCCGAACAACTTAACAACAGAATTCGGCGTCCTGAGCTCGGTAGTATATGCGTCGGCTCCGAATCATGTCTTTGGTCAATAGTTGGGTTGCCCGGCTCCTGTGTTTGCTACCTTACGTTCTGTCTGATCGGCTAAGGTAGTAAAGGGAAAACTACTGCGATTGTGTTTCTAGTTCGCCCGGTCAAGCACCTCAGTAGAGAAAGCCTAAAACTGACTATCATGATGAGGCGAGAGTCGGTCGGCCGTTCGGCGACTTATTATAATCTTTAGTGATTCTTTACCGTGTTTCACGAAGGATAGTTTCCCGGTCACATATGTAATGCACCCACATTGGGAGCTGCGTACATACTAGGGGCTACTTCGTAGACCCATTGATAAAACTCCTATGGCTAAGTGAGAGGAATAAAACCGAATAGTCTAATTGCGTGGTTCGCCGCACTGATACCTCCTTCACGGACCAAGACGTTGGGTTAAGTGTATTGATGTGCAACTCCGAACACCCCGGTAGTGTCTACATGGGGATTGAAGCCGACGACTGGGAACTCTCAGGTATAAAAACGGCCACACAGGAGGATAAAATTATTCATAAGTAAAATAATATATTACAAAAGATTTAGTTCATGATACAAACTCCCGAAACAGTTCGGACTCATTCATCCGAACACTACATTCTTGGAGCATTAGCCTTCTATAAGGCGGGCACCCGCTAGTACGTCCTCAAAATAGCGCTCTGGTGTGCGGTGGTCCTTGCTTTTGGGCGGACCCTCAACTACCACCTTTTCGGCCTTCATCTTCGCCCAATGCATATTGACACGGGCAAAGGCCATTCGCGCCCCTTCTATGCTAGACCACCTCTTCACATTGTAGATTCAGGGCAGCGCATCGACGAGGCGTCGCACGAGGCCAAAATAGCTGGCCGAAATAACCTCGGCCGGCCACAGCCGGACTATGACATCCTTCATGGCCGCACTGGACATCTTATGCAGCTTCGCCCATTGTGGCATCTGGTCATTTAGCAGTCCGGGATGCTTCGGCCCCGCAAACTGCGACCAGAAGAGCTTCTCCGTCGTGTACCCCTCCTGGGCCTGGAAGAATTGGGCAGCGTTCATAGCGCTCTTCGACAGATCCGCATATGCGTCTGGAGAACTCCATAGTCGATTAAGTAAGGCATACTTAGGGTCCCCAAATTTAGCTTGTAAAAGAAAGGGCTTACCAGCCACTATCAGTCCGGCTTGATGGATTTCTTCACGCGTTGCGCGAGATTCGGACCGCGCCTCCGAAGCGTCTTTAAGGGCCTTGGTGAGTTCAGTCCCCTTCTCCTTATTTTCTTCCTCCAAGGATCCGCACTTAGCGATGGTATCCTTGAGACTTTGCTCTAGCTCGGTCACCTGTTCCTCAAAACGGTGCCGAGCGGCCTGTTCGGCCATCAAATCCGCAGCCGCTTTATCAGCGGCTGCCTGGCTTACCATTGCCCGCTCTTTGGCTTGGGGCAAGCTCACCCCTGAGGGCCTCCACCGCGGCGGCACCATCTGTACATACATGCACATGGCAGCTCTTGAAAATCCACAAGACACGGACATAAAACAGGCACACAACAAGATGTATTTTATACCTTGCGCTTGGTCGAGTTGTGTGTTAACAAGGACTAGGTCCTCATCGGCTCGCTTCAGTTTCCATTGGAGCTCAGAAACCTCCGCCGATTGAGCAATCGCCGCTAACAGCGAAGCTTGTTTTAATATAAACAGAAAGCATGTTACCACCTGACAACTAATTATCAATCCTCTGCTCGCTTTTCTTTCAAAAACTGAACAGAGTCTCAGGGGCTACTATCTATATATAGGATGTTTCTCGACCAAAAAACATTACATTGTGTACCTCGAAGCCCGCCAGTAGGCTAGAGAAGGCTTCGTCAAGCCCGCTCTTGGTGGACTAGATCTTATCAGACACCGTACCCATCAGGATACGGTGCTCGTCTAGGACAGGGGCACTTTGGAGTGCGTCCGCCGTGGCATGTCGCGCCTCCGGATTGACAGAGGTTGTCGCTCCCTCCTCTCCGGCAGGGGGTCGCTCATTAGACTTCGGAGCCTTACGGATCTCTGGAGTAGTATGCGGCTGGGGGCTGAATTGATCGGTGCTCCCGTCGCCGGTCTCCATGGGGGCTGCACCCCGTGGCCCCCCGGCTGCCGAGGCATTACCCTCTTGCGCTGTTGAAATGCCCCTTCGCGCCTCTTCAAGGTTTGGGGAGGGCCTATGAGATACTACCTCAGCATCATCCGCCCTAGTTGCCGGGGAAGCTAATGGAGGCGACTCACTCTCCATCATCTCCGGCGCTAGATCCCCCGAGGATGAGGATAGCTGGGGAAGATCACGGACCGGACTAAAAGACTGAACTTAGAGCTATCATCATGGGTCATAGAGATCGGACGAAGTGAAGGATCCCGGGCTACTAACGAGTCGTCTTGGGGCTTGGTCCAGCGGTGAGGCTTCGGGATGACCTCGGCATCTGACTCTGAGTCATCAGGGATGATGATATCGTCCCTCTTGGAGGCCTCGGCCTCCAAGTCTTCGGAAGTAGCCCTCTTATTACCTTTGCGGGGAGGATCTTCTTCTTCATCCTCCTCCTCCTCCTCCTCGTCGCCCTCATGGGAGGATGGGGCATCAGCCTCTTCGGATATTGCATCCGAAGTACCCTCCCCTTTCTTCTTCTGCTTGTCCTTCTTAACTGGCACCTGGTATGGCGCCGGGTCCAGCATCCTCATTAATTGAGGATTGGCTGGGTCTTCAGGGAGCGAAGCCGGACACCGCATCTTTTCCGCCTTCTTGAGCCAAACCTAATTTGGCAATGGACTACTCAGTATTTCTCCTTTGGAGCAACGAACCTATTGATGTTCGAAGTTGTAAGAAATTACATCGGTGGCGGATGGTTGCAATTGAGGCCGGTGTCCTCTGATGACTTCGGCCACCTTTTCTGCTTCTTGAAAAGTAGCTTCCAAATCCCCTTGTGCGTCGTGTCGTAGAATCACTGCAAGGAATTTGGTGCCAGGTCGTGAAAATCCAGCCCATAGTACAACATGAGACCCCTTACAAAGGAGTGAAGGGCGAATCTGAGTCCACGGAGGAAGTGGGGGACGAACACCACCCTCTCGTCGGGCTTCGGGGTAGGGATGACCTGCCCCAGATTGGGAAGCATGTGTTTGATCTCCGTCGTAAGATGCCGCGCTTCCCGCAGCTCCTTGATGTTCTCCTCCGTAACGGAGGAAGCCATCCATTTGCCTTGAGAACCGGCCATGGTTGGGGGAGTTGCAGAGGGAAGAAGAGCTTGGAACTTGGGCGCTGGAGCTCGAGGATGGAGAGGCAGAGAAAGAATGAGGCGTGGGGCGAAGAAGTTAGATTCCATCTGCTTATATGGATGGCGAATATCAAGCGTCCCCCTCCCTCGAGCCTTAAAACTCACCTGCTCCCAAGGGGTCGTGCGGGGGGCACGGTTAATTTACCAAAGCTCGTATTGATGACAATCCCGCAATAAGGGGACACGATCTCTGTCTCGACAAGACGTGTTAATGGGAGTTGCGAGGCGGGAGGCCCAAAAAACGGTTCGAGATGACAACGGAGCTAAAACGTGACGTTTCGCTGAATAAAGTTGTCGCTGGATATATTTTTTGTGCTTTTATGGTCGGGAGGTTAACCTGTTATATACAGAGCCGGATACAGATCTCTTGCCTGGAGGACTACTTTGGAGTATTCGGAGGAGGAACCCGCCTTGCAATGCCGAAGACAATCTACGCGTCGCACACATCATCATTGAAGCCTGGTTCAAGGGCTATTGAGGGAGTCCGGGATAACGGGGTCATCGGGCGTCCGAGCTACGTCACATGGGCCGGACTAATGGGCCATGAAGGTACAAGATGGAAGATTCTCCCCCGTGTCCTGATGGGACTCTCCTTTGCGTGGAAGGCAAGCTTAGCATGCGGATATGAAGATTCCTTTCTCTGTAAACCGACTCTGTACAACCCTAGCCCCCTCCGGTGTCTATATAAACCGTAGGGTTTAGTCCGTAGAGGCATTCATAATCATACAGGCTAGACATCTAGGGTTTAGCCATCTCGATCTCGAGGTAGATCAACTCTTTTAACCCATATACTCATTGTCGTGGAAATAACACGGCAGATGTCCGGTTTATCGGACTTGATGATGGAACCATCGCACGGGTTAGCTTGAAAGGATTCATGGCACACAAAGGACACAAAGGATTTATACTAGTTCGGCCCCTTCGGAGAAGGTAAAAGCCTACGTCTAGTTGGTTTGGTATTGCTTGGGCGTCGGTTTACAGTGAGCGGATTCGCTTGCCTGCGTCTCGACGGATTGATTCTTGCTTGTCCTTGAACCGTCGCCGGGTCGTCCCTTTATATAGAGGTGACGCCTGGTCCGGTTTACAGAGTCCCGAGGCCGGCTCATAATCGTGTCCGCCTCGGTCTCTGTCTTTTCTTTCCTATCTCTCAAGTTACATCTCTTGGCGGTTTACAAACCGTACTTCTATACATGGGCCTTGAAATCTCATGGGCCGTAGTCTCTACTAAAATATTAAAACCAAGTACAATATAACTAAGCCGGTTTACAATATCCGGTTTATACCTATTAACCATATCCCTGACATTAGGCCCCAGAATGATTTGAACTTGTTCATATCAGTCTTCTTCGTCTCATATAATTTTCTTCCGTCTTCATCTTTTTGTAAACCGGCTCTGACGTCATCCTCCGAAGTCATTAAAGTCTGACAATGACATCATCTCCGCATTTAACGCCGTGAGCTGTACTGTAGCGTATTTTAAGGGTTATCCCGAAGATCGAGGCGTCACGGGATCTTTATCCGATTTCTGTCTCCTCGATTCTCGCACATGTCGTTTCAGATCTGACTCCTGGCTATAAATACTGCCACCCCCCATTCATTATCTCCTTCTCACTTCATCCTCTTCCTACGTCTTCTTCCTCCATTGCTGCCCGAGCTCAAACCGCCGCCGACGACCGCCGGATCTCCAGTCTTCGCCCGGCCGCTGCATCAACCTGAGCCTCGACCAGATCAATCTCCGTCGCCGATTCTCACCGTCCCAGGTATGTTCATCCTTCTTACTGTTGATCTACATCCGCCATCGCTTCTCCTTGTTCTTCCGCCATTAGGGCTTCCAATGAAGCTTCGCCTCTTCGTAGATACGTTCCCCATAGAAAATTTGTGACCTTTAGATCCTAGTCAACAGATCTTCTGCTTAGTATTAGCTTAGATCTCACCGTCATAATGTTGTAAATATATCCGTTCCGCCATTAGAGCTCTCAGCAAAGCTTCATCTTGTTCGTTCTTTGAACCTGTGACTCGTAGTAGTGTTACTTTTCGATCTTCTCCATTTTTACTCCGCTGTAGATGCGTCAAATTTTTATTGCTCCTGTCTGACATGTAAACCCATCTTTTTAGAAATAAGTCTGTGTAGCTTTTCTTTGAGTCTCTTAGATTAATTTCTTTTCCTCAGCATACTCAGATCTTTCCCCCTTAGCAATCATTTGGAAACCTGTTTTTCTCCTCGGTAGATTCGCTAAGTATGTTCCGGTTTAAATTGCTATGCCATAAACCGGAAATGATATAACTGATGCAATGATTTGAACTGTTCCTCTTCAACTGCCATTTAAACCGGAAATGATATAACTTGTTTTATGATTGCCAGTTTAACCTTGCCAACTAGTTCTCAGTTTCAACCATTGTATAATATAAATAGATCCCGGATCATTGTACGTTCATAATCCGTTTCTGTACTTTATCTTCTTCAGCACTTTGTTCAATGGCTAAGCAATATGTTTCCTGCGATTGGGTCCGTTCCGTCGTGACTGAGGATGACTTAATCAAGCTGTCGAAAATCGGCACATTAGGTCCTCAGGCTGAGTTAAAATGGCGTGCTCCGGGTAATGAATGTCCTCCTACTCCTAGATCCGGGGAAGTCATCGTATTTCTGGACCATATCTCTAGAGGCTTCTCTCCCCCCGGTTCAAGATTTTTCCGGGATGTTCTTGCCACCTTCCAACTGCACCCACAGGATATCGGACCAAATTCTGTTTCCAACATTTGCGATTTCCAAGTATTTTCTGAAGTGTATCTGCAAGAAGAACCTTCAGTTGATTTATTCCGGGATTTCTTTCATGCAAACCGGCGTACGGAATTTACTAGCGGACCTCAACAAGAGCTCGGTGGGATCAGTATTCAGAAGAGGAGGGATGCAGTCTTTCCTCACGCCGCTTTACATACTCATCCTAAGGATTGGAACAAATCCTGGTTTTATTGTGTGGACACTTCTCCTGAAGGTGAAAATCCTTTGCCGGGTTATCGCGAAACTCGTATCCCGGCGAATCACCCTTTGCCACAACGGCTTAGCGCTGCTGAACGGACCCGGTTCTCACCACAGCTCTCCAAGCTGAGAGCTTTTATGGCAAATGGTCTGATCGGCACTGATTTCCTTCGCTGCTGGCTATCCTGGAGCATCCTTCCCTTAAGCCGGCGCCCTAAGCTAATGTGCAAATACTCTGGTAAACCGGATGATCCTCAGAGGTTTACTAAGGATAAGCTTTCTGAGTCGGAGGTAGTGGAGTCAGCCAAGAAGATTGTCAATCCTGCCTTAACAGATTGCTCTAAAGTTGGCTTGGCCCCGTACTTTAAGAAGAATAAGCTGCCTGAAGTAAGTTTTACTTTGGCTTGTACTTTATAAACCGTCCTCTTTGAACCGTTTTCAATTACCCTTTGTGTTTTCAATTAGGCTGATGACCCCTTCTGGAGAAGAAAACCTCAGGAAAAAACTGTAAAGCAGGCTCGCCGGAAGACCCCTGCGAACAAGAAGAGGAAAGCAGCCGTCGATGCCGGTTCTCCTTCTGAGGATGATGATCCGGATTCCGAGGTACGCTTTACTCCGGTTTAAATTCTCACTTTCATATACTTGTAATCATATCTAATGATACCTTTTCACAGGAACTGCCTGAAGGTGATAACCCGACTGAGATTGAGGTAACTCTTATTTCTTCCGATTCAGAACCTCTTCCTCAAAAAACCCGTCGGACCGTCAGGAAATATCAATTTTCTCATCCCTATGCTATGTTAGATCCTAACTTTACTTTGAAGAAGCAACAACATGAAGCCTTTCGCCGGACCACTCGCCACAGTGGCTTGGCGGTGGAATCATCTGGGATCTCCTTGACTCCGGTTCGAAAGCGCCGTGCTGAGGTGATACTCTCTCCGACTCCTCTTCATCCCAAGGCCGGACTTATCCGAAAACCCCTTAAACCGTCTGATCCTGACTATCAGGAAACTCCGCTGTCTTCTTCCGGCGAATCGACCGCTACACAGCTTCCTCCTTTGAAGACCGTTCCGGGGTAACTCTCTTCACCTCTTTTGGTTTATGATACCCCCCTTTCTCTTTATAATGCTAACTTATTTTGCCTGTTTTCCAGCAAACCGAAACCTAGCAAAAAGGCCAAGGCGAATAAGCCTGTTGCTGACCTTTCTGCTGATGAACCAGTGATTGATCCGTCCACAGCTGTTCCTCCAGAAGGTACCCCTGCGGCTCCGGTTGAAGAACCTGCTCTTGAAACTCCTGTCGCAGAAAATGTCCAAGACCCACCAAGTCCGGCCCGAGTTAATTCTCCTCAAGTTAACCCGGCATCTCCTGATCCGGCTCAAGTTGAAGTTATTCCTCCCAATGTACCCACTTCCCCTGATGTTGTGGTTACTGGCACTGCTTATGTCGCTCCAGCTGAACCCACCGTTTTAGCAAAACATACAGCTAAAGCGGAAAAGATAACTCGGGAAAAAGGGAAGTGGAGTACTGATATATCCAGTCTTTCTAGTATGAGTGCTCAAGATATCTATTCCGGATATTTAAACCGGCTCCACAGCAGCCGAGATTATGAAGCCAGCCTGGTGAACCTGATGAGAGAAAAATATGAAGTAAGTTTCCTCTTCTGAATTTGCTTTTTTGACGCATCTTTATCTCATAGCAGCCCCCAAGTTCCGGTTTATCTGCTTTACTGAAGGTAATCCGGAACTTTGTAGTTTGAACTGCTGATCCATACATTAGCCCCCAAGTATCAAGTAGATAACTTGGTTATGTAGTTGATACTTGTAATTTCAAATTGTCTGTGGTGCATTGCTTCAACTGCCATTAGCCCCCAAGTGTCAAGTAGACAACTCGGTTGTGTGCTTGAGACTTGTACTTTCAAATTGTCTTTGCTGTATTACTTCAACTGCCATTAGCCCCCAAGTGTCAAGTAGACAACTTGATTGTGTGCTTGAGACTTGTAATTTCTAATCTTGCTTTTGAACTTTTGTCTGCAGGCTGAGCTGAACCGGAACGCTGTGGAGATCAGTGAACTTCGAAGCCGGCTTACGGAGACTGAGTCCGCCGCTTCAAAGGCTAAGACAGAACTTCAAGTGAGTTTAAAGACTGCTGAAGATTTGAAAAGGTTCTTTGACGAGGTGCGGACTACTTTTGAAGTCCAGAAAAAAGATCTTGAGAAACGTGTTCAGGATGCCGAAGGAGCACTTAACCCGGTTACTGAAGAATTGACCGGGTTAAAGCACCAAATTGACTTGATGACTTCTGCTATTTTTGGTAAGCATAATCTGAATTCTTGTCTTTATCTTTGTAACCTGTGACCTGTACCGGTTTAACTTTCATTGTTTGTATGTAGGACGCCATGTCTCCCATCTTGGGGATGACTTACGGAAGAAGCTCAAGGCCTGCTACACCTTGGTCGAACAGTTGTACTCCGGAACGCAAAGGATTATCAGTGCCACTTCATTTGGTAAACCGGCTCCTTCAACTATCAAAGATACTTTGAATAGCTTGTCCATTCTACCGGCTCGTCTTGAAGAGGTTAAGAAATCGGCTGCTCGAGGAGGTGCTCTTCTGGCCCTTACGAGGGCTAAAGCTTGGGTCCCGGACATTGATCCGGAGGAGGTGTTAACCGGATTTCCTGATACCAAGGAGGACGGTTCAACATTTGATGAAAAAGACCTTTATGCTCTGACAAAGGAGATGCGTCCCCTCGCCAGCAAGCTTGCGGTGGAGTCTGATTTGTCGCGATATCATCCATCATATAACCTGCAGAATGAGCGGGTGGAGCGACCGGTTTACGATATTGTAAACTTAATTCTGCTGGTTCGTCCTCACACCTTTGCTCCTGATATTGATCCTGCTGAGCTTATCATCGATGAAGTATATTTCCGTGCCTTGGCAAAGATTGATTGGCGTGCACCGGATTTCTAACCGCTTCACGAGGATGAAGACGTTCCGGAGCAAGACGGTGGCCAACCATCTCAGCAAGGAGAAGCACAATCTTGAATGCTATTGTTGTAATCATGATTGTTATTCCATCAAACAATGCTTCCAACTATTTGGCTTTTTATGCCTTGTAATAGGTTTAGCTGAAACTTAATGCGCTGTGGTCCGACATTTGGTCTTCATGAAGTATTCGTTCGTTGACTTGTTGATTGATGCGGATGCCTTGTTCTGTTCATAAAAATATCAAAAAAAACATGTCCTAGTGGCTTACCACTGGACGGATTAACTTGTTCTCTTGACACATCTAATAAGCATATTTTTTTAAAAATAACTGTGATACCTGAGATGTATGTAGCCAATATACCTTAAACCGGTCAGGATGTTAAAGTCACCTTAATCGGTCTTCATCAATTCTAATAAACACCTGAAACTCTTCGGTTCATCTTGTCGATAAATCTTTCTCATCTTGGTTCAGAAAATTGTAACTTGCGCCTGATACTCCATCCGGGTTTGAATTAACACCAGGCTTGGTCACAACTGGGTCGGGTTTATAAACTCCGGGCATTATTTTGTCTCATACTGGTGACTTATAGTCAAAACCAGGCCGGCTTAAAAACACCGGTCATTATAACTGATCGTGTACCGCCAACCTGTTGGCTCATCATGAAGGTCAATCCGGGTTATGATGAACGCCGGTTTAATTCTCGCTGGTGTTCATGACCCAGACTTATAACATTATAGATAGGTGGTCAACTTCTGGAGCTGTTCCACTCGGTTTAAAAAGTTATGGAACACAAAAAACATCAAGAAACACACAATTCTTGTAAATCAGACCATGTAGTCGAGGCTTTTTCAAAGAGCTGCCAGGCTCAAAACAAGGTTCAGCCAATCAATGGGACGTGGGCAAACCTACTGTCCCAAGGAGCCTAGCCAATCACTGAACGTGAGCGTATCGACTGTTCAGAGGACCGATAGAACCGCAAATAAAAACCGAGCCAATCATTGGGACGTGGGCAAACCTGACTGTCCCAAGGGGCCTAGCCAATCACTGAACGTGAGCATATCAACTGTTCAGAGGGCCGATATAATCGTAAACATAGCCAATCAATGGGACGTGGGCAAACCGGACTGTCCCAAGGGGCCAAGCCATCCCTGAACGT
>LR738711.1:849496790-849517099 GCA_902687465.1 Secale cereale | reverse complement strand
CCTGAACGTGAGCGTATCAACTGTTCAGAGGGCCCAAGAAATCATAAACATAGCCAATCAATGGGACGTGGGCAAACCGGACTGTCCCAAGGGGCCAAGCCAACCCTGAACGTGAGCATATCAACTGTTCAGAGGGCCCAAGAAATCATAAACATAGCCAATCAATGGGACATGGGCAAACCGGACTGTCCCAAGGGGCCTCTAAAGTTCCTCCTGACTCTGTGGGTTTTTCTTTTTTTTATGGGGTTTTTCTCTTCTTGAACCGCATATAATCTCTTGTTCCCAAGAGTTCTACCGCTCCTTCACATATCCTGCAAAGATTAGCCAACATTGAAATATGATATTTGATAACAAACTGATACGGTTACTTGTCGCAAAATTTGTGCATATGGAGAAAGAGCTGAGCCCCCGGTTTACCGAGGGTGCCGGTTTATTCATTATTCATAATATATACATAGGATACATTGGAGCACATAGCTCAAGTGTAGTATGGCCGTAAATGGGCGATGTTCCACGGCCTCTTCGTCTCCTCTTCTGATGTCCGTGAATCCTTGTGTTCTCGAATGTCCACCAAGTAATATGAACCGTTGTGTAAATTTTTGCTGACCACAAAGGGCCCTTCCCATGGCGGGGATAGCTTGTGCATATCTGTTTGATCTTGGATAAGCCGAAGTACCAAGTCACCCTCCTGGAATGTCCTGGTTCTAATCCGGCGGCTGTGATATCTGCGCAGATCTTGCTGATAAATCGCCGACCGTGCTGCAGCTATATCACGCTCTTCATCCAACCGATCCAAACCGTCTTGTCTTGACTCCTCATTAACAGCTTCCACATAGGCCACTACCCTCGGTGAATCATGGCGTATGTCACTTGGAAGAACTGCCTCTGCGCCGTAAACCATGAAGAAAGGTGTATAACCTGTAGACCGGTTTGGTGTAGTGTTAATACTCCAAAGGACAGATGGTAATTCTTCAACCCAACACCCTGGGGTTCTCTGCAAAGGTGTCATAAGCCGGGGCTTGATTCCTCGCAAAATCTCCTGATTTGCCCTTTCTGCCTGACCATTGGATTGGGGGTGAGCCACAGAAGACACGTCCAAACGAATATGCTCTCGTTGACAGAATTCTTCCATCTCACCCTGAGATAAGTTGGTGCCATTACCTGTGATGATGCTGTGTGGGAAACCAAACCGGAATATTACTTTTTTGATGAATTTGACCGCTGTTGCCGCATCACACTTGCTTATAGGTTCCGCTTCAACCCACTTCGTAAACTTGTCTACTGCTACTAGTAGATGAGTTTTCTGATCTTGGGATCTCTTGAAAGGACCAACCATGTGAAGCCCCCAAGTTGCAAAAGGCCAAGTTATTGGTATCATCCGGAGTTCCTGTGCCGGAACAAGGGCACGTCTTGAGAACTTCTGACAAGTGTCACACTTGCGGACCAGGTCCGCCGCATCTGCATGCGCGGTTAACCAATAAAAGCCATGTCGGAAAGCTTTAGCCACCAAAGATTTTGATCCGGCATGATGACCACAATCCCCTTCATGAATCTCTCTTAGAATCTCACAACCTTCCTCAGCTGAAACACACCGTTGAAATACTCCAGAAGTGCTACGATGGTGCAGCTCTCCGTTGGCAATTGTCATAGATTTGGAACGCCGGATTATCTGTCGTGCTTCGTCTTTGTCCTCTGGTAACTCTCCTCGGCTTAAGTATGCCAAATAGGGTAACGTCCAATCCGGAATAACGTGGATTGCTGCAACCAACTGTGCCTCTGGATCCGGAACAGCTAGGTCGTTCTCTGAAGGTACTTGAACCGAAGGACTGTGCAATTCGTCCAAAAAGGTGTTTGGTGGTACCGGTTTACATTGCGATCCTAGCCGGCTTAAAGCGTCGGCTGCTTCGTTCTTCCGCCGGTCTATATGCTCCACCTGATATCCCTTGAAATATCCTGCAACCGCTTCAACCTCTCGTCGATAAGCCGCCATGAGGGGATCCCTTGAATCCCACTTGCCCAAAACTTGCTGTGCCACTAGGTCTGAATCGCCTAGGCACTTAACCCGGCTCAAATTCATCTCTTTTGACAATCGCAAACCATGAAGTAGCGCTTCATATTCTGCTGCATTATTAGTACAAGGAAATAATAACCGGAGGACATAACAAAATTTATCACCTCTGGGGGAAGTTAAGACAACTCCAGCCCCCGAGCCCTCCAATTGCTTTGAACCGTCGAAGTGAATCCGGCTTCTCCTCCGGAGTCTGCAACTCCGTCCAGTCATTGATGAAATCGACCAATGCCTGAGATTTTATAGCAGTTCGCGGTACATACTTCAACTCATGCGGACTGAGCTCAATGGCCCACTTGGCTACCCTGCCTGTAGCTTCCCTATTCTGGATTATGTCCCCCAACGGAGCTGAACTAACTACAGTTATTGGATGCCCTTGGAAATAATGCTTCAGTTTCCGGTTTGCCATGAACACCCCATATACCAACTTCTGCCAATGCGGGTACCTTTGCTTAGACTCGATGAGTACTTCACTCACATAATAAACCGGGCGCTGAACCGGATGTTCCTTCCCTGCTTCCTTGCGCTCAACCACAATCGCAACGCTGACTGCCCGTGTATTCGCCGCAACATATAACAGCAAAGGCTCCTTATCAATGGGAGCAGCTAAAACCGGTGGTTTTGCTAGTTGCTGTTTCAGATTCTCAAACGTTGTATTTGCCTCATCACTCCAGATGAACCGGTCCGTTTTCTTCAACATTTGATAAAGCGGGATTGCTTTTTCTCCTAAGCGACTGATAAACCGGCTCAGCGCCGTGATCCGGCCAGCTATGCGCTGAACATCATTGATGCAGACCGGTTTTGTCAAAGATGTGATGGCCTTGATCTTCTCCGGGTTGGCTTCTATTCCCCTGTTCGAGACCAGGAATCCCAGAAGCTTACCAGCCGGTACACCAAAAGCACATTTCTCCGGATTAAGCATCATCTTGTAAGCCCGAAGATTATCAAAGGTTTCTCTGAGGTCTTCTATCATTGTTCTTTCCTCCTTTGATTTGACCACGATGTCATCCACATAAGCATGCACGTTCCTTCCTATCTGCCCTTTCAAACAATTCTGAACGCAACGCTGATAAGTTGCCTGTGCACACTTGAGCCCAAAGGGCATAGACACGTAGCAAAAAGCACCAAAAGGGGTTATGAAAGCCGTCTTCTCTTGATCTTCAACTGCCATCTTGATCTGGTGATAACCTGAATACGCATCCAGAAAACTCAGCCGCTCACACCCTGCTGTGGCATCAATAATCTGATCAATGCGAGGTAGAGCAAAAGGATCAGTCGGGCAAGCTTTATTGAGGTCTGTGTAGTCCACACACATCCTCCACTTCCCATTCTTCTTTAGAACCAGCACCGGATTAGCCAACCATTCCGGATGAAAAACTTCCACTATGAACCCTGCCGCCAAAAGTCTGGCCACTTCTTCTCCTATAGCCTTGCGCCTCTCTTCATTAAAGCGGCGCAGATACTGTTTTACCGGTTTAAACTTCGGATCAATATTCAACTTGTGCTCAGCGAGTTCCCTCGGTATACCTGGCATGTCAGAAGGTTTCCATGCAAAGATATCCCGGTTCTCACGGATGAACTCGATGAGCGCGCTTTCCTATTTAGGATCCAGGTTAGCACTGATGGTGAATTGCTTAGACGAGTCTCCAGGCACAAAATCAACCTGCTTAGTCTCTTCCGCTGACTTGAACTTCAAATCCGGATCATGCTCGGTAGTTGGTTTCTTCAGCGGAGTCATATCTGCCGGATCAACATTATCTTTATAAAATTTTAACTCTTCCGTGGCACACACCGCTTCTGCATAAGCTGCATCACCTTCCTCACACTCCACTGCTATCTTACGACTGCCATGCACCGTAATCGTGCCTTTATGACCCGGCATCTTAAGCTGCAAATAAACATAACATGGCCTAGCCATAAATTTAGCATAAACCGTCCTTCCAAACAAAGCATGATACGGACTTTTAATTTTGACAACTTCAAAAGTGATCATCTCCGATCTGGAATCATGCTCATCTCCAAAGGTAACTTCTAAGTCAATCTTACCAACCGGATAAGCTGACTTACCTGGGACCACCCCGTGAAACACTGTGTTTGATGTCCTTAACTTTTTATCTGTCAGACCCATACGACGAAAGGTCTCGTAATATAATATATTGATACTGCTACCTCCATCCATGAGGACTTTGGTAAACTTGTATCCTCCCACCTGAGGTGCAACCACCAAGGCTAAATGTCCCGGATTATCTACCCGTAACGGGTGGTCCTCTCTGCTCCATACAATGGGCTGCTCTGACCATCGGAGAAATTGTGGCGTCGCCGGTTCTACTGCATTAACAGTCCGCCTTAAAACCTTCTGGTCTCTCTTACATAAGCTCGTGGTGAAAACATGATATTGACCGCTGCTCAACTCCTTCGGATTACTCTGGTATCCGGATTGCTGCTGTTGCTGCGGACGCTGTTGCTGCTGGTTTCCTTGGTTACTGTAACTCCCTTGGCCTTGCTGCTGATTATTCTGACCGTTGTAACCACCTTGATGATGCGATTGATTTCCCTGACCATGATAACCACCTTGATGATGTGATTGACTTCCCTGACCATTGTAACCACCTTGATGATGCGATTGATTTCCCTGACCATTGTAGTTCCCTTGACTATTTTGGCCGCCTGGCCGGGATTGATAACCGCCGTTGTTCCCTTGATAACCGACGTTGCCCCTATATCCTGATCCGGGGTTGTTCCCTTGATAACCCGGACCATAAAACCCGGGCCCTGAACCGCCGTTCGGGGGTCGGTTAGGAGGATTAAAACGGCCATTCCCTGCTTTCAAAGGGTATGCATTCTCTTATAGTATGCCTTGCAATCCTCCCTCTTCCGCTATGCTTCAGACAGGGTTGATCCAAATCCTGCTCCCAACCCGGGTTTCCTCCGCCGGTTTGGAGAGTGGAACCCTGCTGATTAACCTGAAGACCGCCTTGAGCCTGTGTATTAGCAACAAAATCGGAACTATTTTCTGCCTTCCGTTTACCCAAAAAGCTTGAAGAAACCGGATTAACCGGCGCCGGTTTACCAGACTTGCTGGCCTTCCCCGTTTTATCTCCTTCCGCTTCCGGATACTTGGTATTATCCGAGTCTCCGTATTTCACCAGGGCACTCATTAAAGTCCCCATGTCATTACAGTCCCGTTTAAGCCGTCCGAGCTTTAACTTTAAAGATTCAAACCGGCAATTGTTTTCCAACGTTACAATTGCTGTGCTAGGGTTGATGCCATTTGAGGAGTGCAAGATCTCTGCCACTCTGCGTACCCAAGCTGCTGTAGACTCCTGCTCTCCTTGCACACATGCTGCTAAATCTATCACCGACATCGGTTGCTTGCATGTATCCTTGAAGTTTTTGATGAACTGACTGCGCAGCTCCCCCCATGACCCGATAGAATTCGGAGGTAGCGCCTTCAGCCAAGTCCGGGCCGTGCCCTCAAGCATCATAGTGAAATATTTGGCACAAGCCGATTCATCCACATCCAGCATCTCCATGGCCATCTCGTAACTCTCCACCCAAGCTTCGGGTGGTAAATCGGCTGTGTAATTAGGCACCTTGCGAGGTCCTTTGAAATCCTTGGGCAACTTAACGCTCCGTAGGGCGGGGACGAGACATTGTATTCCAAAACCGCTCGCTGTAGCTCCTGTCCCTGTAGTGGCTGTGTGAACCGGCATCGACTGACGAATTTCCTCCCTGGCCTCCGATCTAGGCCGGTTTAGGTCCGGGGCTGGCATCTCCGCCCTTGCCGGATTATCCTGCCTGTGCTGATGTCTCCTGCGCTCACTGCTAGACACTTCTGGCTCCTCCCAGTGTCTAGAGTAACTTCGGTTGGGACGTGGTGTTGAATGTAACCTTTCCCTGCTATGAGAGTACGCTTGCTGCTGTATTAATGCCGTATTAAGTAGCTTCTGGGCCCTGCGCGCCTCTATCGCCACCGGGGACGTTTCTTCCACGGGTAAAGCGGCCAACCTCGCCGCCGCTGCAGCAATATTATCCAAAGGGTTTGAATAGTGTCCTGGAGGGACAGGAACATAAGGCGCCGATGTAATTCGACGCTCCCGTTCTGCGGCGGGCTGCTGAACCGGCTCATCCCGAGCCGGTGGGCTTCTCCGGTTTAAGGCCGGATTATTACTGGCCCCGGCCCCAGGTGTTTTGAACAAATTCGCAGATTCGTAACCCGGCGGTAGGCGGGATCGATACTTTCGCCCCCTTACTCCTTCCACAGAAGCCTGCTCCATCCTCAAATGAAAGGCTTGATCATCCAACTCTGCTTGTCTTATGGCTAACATCTCTCTTTCTGCCTTTAAATCCTCCTTTAACTGATCGATCCGGGCTTTCAACTGAAGAAGCGCTGCATCATGTTGCGCCTTGTCTGCTGGAGCTACAACCTCCACTGCTTTAGCTGTGAACTCCTCGATCAAGGTGGATAGAACTTCAGTAAGGGAGGGATTTGAACCGCTTCCCCCTGCACCAGCCTCTGCTGTTGTTCCGTTCGTCGGGGTTGTGAACCGGCCATGAAGACCGCCACCCGGTTTGGCGGGCAAAAGGGGTCCGGAATACTGTTTCCATCGGACTCGCCCTCAGACCGGCCGTCCCGCAACTGATACAGAGATTTAGTTTCCCCGGATGAAGATTCGTCATCTGAGTAGACGACGGTTGCACCATCAGATTCCGATCCGTCCTCGGCTTGGCCTCCGTGAATTGCTCCAACGAACACATGCTTCATGGCAGGCCGAATCCGGGCCGATCTTGTACGCTGAGCCGGCTCGACGATGTTGGGGAGGGTGTCCGGCTGAGGTCCCGGTTCACTAATTTTGCCAATGAAGACTTGGATGCTGCCGAAGGGGACCCGGTACCCGTATTCGATCGAATCGGCCTCCGGTCCCCAACCCGCGTCGTCGATGTAGATCCGGCCACGACGACTCTTGTTCATCCGGCCGACTGCATAACCCTTTAACCCTTCGAAGCCGCCTTTCAAGAACTCGAAACCATCGTGCGCAGGCCCCACGGTGGGCGCCAACTGTCGTGGAAATAACACGGCATATGTCCGGTTTATCGGACTTGATGATGGAACCATCGCACGGGTTAGCTTGAAAGGATTCATGGCACACAAAGGACACAAAGGATTTATACTAGTTCGGCCCCTTCGGAGAAGGTAAAAGCCTACGTCTAGTTGGTTTGGTATTGCTTGGGCGTCGGTTTACAGTGAGCGGATTCGCTTGCCTGCGTCTCGACGGATTGATTCTTGCTTGTCCTTGAACCGTTGCCGGGTCGTCCCTTTATATAGAGGTGACGCCTGGTCCGGTTTACAGAGTCCCGAGGCCGGCTCATAATCGTGTCCGCCTCGCTCTCTGTCTTTTCTTTCCTATCTCTCAAGTTACATCTCTTGGCGGTTTACAAACCGTACTTCTATACATGGGCCTTGAAATCTCATGGGCCGTAGTCTCTACTAAAATATTAAAACCAAGTACAATATAACTAAGCCGGTTTACAATATCTGGTTTATACCTATTAACCATATCCCTGACACTCATCGAAGTCAATCTAGCAGGAAGTAGGGCATTACCTCCATCAAGAGGGCCCAAACCTGGGGTAAACAAAGTGCCCCTGCCTCATGTTACCTTTGATCCTTAGACGCACAGTTCGGGACCCCCTACCCGAGATCTGTCGGTTTTGACACCGACATTGGTGCTTTCATTGAGACGGGGTCTTCTTGTTCTTCGGCGTGTTCTGGAGTATCGTTTTCTCCCGTGCCGGTATTGTTGTCTTTTCTGCGGTGCGATTTAGGGCGGTGCCGCCGACGTCGGCCCTTCGGCGGTATCGCAGGAGGACTTACCGGATTCGCTATATGTGGATTCTGGCCTCATTTAAACTTGTTGTCTTGTGTTGTTCTTGTGTGATTCATCCCTTGACATTTATTGCAGCATACATGCATCATACGTGCATCATGTTGATTGTGCATTGCACCTTGTTTGATTTCGTGCCTCATTGTGTTCTTGTGTTGAGTAGAGCCGGAAGCCGAGACCGAGAACGAGAACGAGGTTACTACCGAGGTTGAGTACGAGGAGCCGTCTTACGATCCCATCGACGACTCGACATGCAAGATGACCTGACCCAGATATCATTACTATCTTTGCCTATTGCTAGAAGTCTCGCTCTTTAGCTTATTGCCTCGATGCCCATGTTTGTTTTTCAGCCTCCTATTGTAACCATGAATCTGTCTAACCACCCAACCTAGCAAACCTTTGTTTGGCTACGTAAGCTTCGCTCAGCCCCTCTTATAGCATTGCTAGTTGCAGGAGAAGATTTGAAGATTCTTGCTTCATGTTGAAGTTATTGTTGGGATATCACACTATATAAACTCTTAAACTAAATCATCTGTATATTGGTAATGGGTGGAAGGCTAAGCCTCTTGCTTGGTGATTTGTTCCACTCATGCCGCCCTAGGAATCGTATAAACCGGTGTTATGTTCCTTGATTTTGCGTTCCTCATGCGGTTGGGGTTATGGGACCCCCTCGATAAACCGCTTAGCGCTAAGGCTTTTCCAGCAAGTCCCAACATTGGTACTACATTTGCCTAAACAACTAAAAACTTGCATAGGGAGTTATAAACCCTCTTCTTAATCAACAACCCGGGCCAGTGCTCCACATGAGTGTTGATCCAAACTGGAGGTCCTGCAGGGCCACCTTGGGGGAACCCGAGGGCTGGTAAAAACCTGTAGCATCGCCCATCCGGTCGTGGCCTGAGACGAGATACGCGCGGCTACTATCAGGGTGTAAGCACGCCGGGAGGATTTGCTGGATTAGTCTTACCTTAGTCAGAGTATCTTGAGCACGGGATTTCCGAGAATACTCGGGCCTTCCCACCTTGGAGTTGCGACTCCGCGGATCGTGAGCTTGTAATGGGCTAAGTTGGGACACCCCTGCAGGGTTTTGAACTTTTGAAAGTCGTGCCCGCGGTTATGTGGCAGATGGGAATTTGTAAATATCCGGTTGTAGAAAACTTGACACCATGTTCAAAACACACTACCAGCGTGAGTAACCGTGACGGTCATTTTCCGAAAGGGGTTCGGGAAGTGAACACGGTGGGGTTATGATTGACGTGCTTAGTAAGGATCACTTCGTGATCACTTTGACTCTCGTGGCACTTCTCTTCTCGCTCTTAGCACGTAAGCTAGTGCTAGTGCAGCTGCAACCTTTTATTTTCTTCAGCCTTGTTCCACACCCAAGGCTTAGATAGTTTTGCTACCCGGGAACGGGATTGCTGAGTCCTCCGTGGCTCACAGATTCTACACAACACCAGATGCAGGTACTATGGTGAACTCTCAGGTGACGGCAGGGAGCTGTACTGGGAGTTCGATGAAGAACGTAGTCGATACTATGGGCACTATCCCGATGATCAGTAGTGGTTTCTACTAGGGGCGATTCGGACCTTGTGGTTTATGTATTTGGTATCTTTCATTGGATCTTCGTCCGTAGTCGGACTGTGATGTTATTTGGATGATGATTTGCTTATGTAATGTATTGTGTGACGTGGCAAGTGTAAGCCAACTATCCTTTTGCAATTTCATCCCTATTTTCACATGAGTCGTGCAAAGATACCAAACTTGAGATCATTCTAGTATGGGCTTATACCTTTAAGTCGTGCCTCGACACGTAGGAGGTATAATCCCATACTGGGCACTACAAGTATTTCATGTATGTTAGGTGCAATGGTTGTTTCTCTAAACTGATTGAGCCCAAGAAAAATACCAAATGGCCTATACTCTTTGTTCGTGCCAAATGTAGCGTCAAAAGTGACAACATCACCAAAGTGTGCATAGTCAAGTAGCATTTTAGCATCAACCTAGAATATGTTGGCTATATGCTCCTCACAATCCAACTGCAAATGATATTGGAATGATGGGTTCTCAGCTATCTTGTCACGAAAGAACTTCAACATACTACCGGCCTGTCCATAAGCCATCTCCCGTTGCAGCTTGGTTCACAAATGATTCTTTTGGCTAGTCAGAGTGTAACCAACATTGAACTTCCCACCAGCTTGATGACATGCAAACTCATGTGAAGCTTTTGGCATAATTCCAGAATCATAGGTTGTTTCTATCTCTAAAGCTTGCACATCTGAAATCTTCCTTTGTGATGCCAACAAGTGACAGGTTTGTGGCAATTGAAGGAGGTGATTGTGTTTCGAATCAACTTCGGTGACTTCAAAAAATTTGGCCACTCGATAAAATGAAACAATCATCCGAACTTTACAATTGGCTCTTGTTTCAGCTCTAATGAGCTTCGGCTCATGATCTATTTGACTTTTCCTTCGAATGCCTTCATTGGTACAAACAAACCCACATGAAGTGATTGTTCCATCAGTTCTGCCTTTGATGGTATTTCTTTTCCTCACATCAAAACCTATGTGACCTCCATATTTCACCCAGAACTCCCAAGACTCATCCGCATTTCTGAACCGCATACCAACTTCGGGTATCATGTTGCCAATCGATCCCATCGCACAACGCACAATTCTTCCAAATTCCACAGTTTATACAAATTAGTGGAACAAGGTAGAATCTAACTGAAATTCAAATAGTATACAAGTTACAGAATTACAGAAGTATACTGTTGTGCTGTAGTGAACAGAGAAAATAGAAGTAGTTCCTATATTGAAACCACAAAGCTTAGCAGATTATAGTCTTATCGAGATGCATAGAAGTACTTAACTCGCTGCAAGTCTCCATATTTATTCAGAGTGCACTACTGACTGATATTTTCAGAGTGTACTGCTGCAAGTCTCCATATTTATTCAGAGTATAGTTTGTCACTATTAGTATTATACCGGTGACTGGACAATTAATTATATCAAATACCACAGCAGGAGGTACATTATGGTTCTACCAGTATACAAATACCAATACCAATTTTGTTGCCTTCATCTGATCGAGTGCACTAATCAGTGGCGGAGCCACACAACACGAGGAGCCTGGGCAAAGCTTGTGCATAGCGATGTCAGCTAGCTTTGCCCAAACAAAAATCACTACTAAGCATAGTAATTAGACTAATCTGCAGTGAAGAGTTGCCAGACGAGCCCGAGAGCTGGCTCCGCCTCTGGCACTAATGGAATAAGAGAGAGAGAGAGAGAGAGAGAGAGAGAGGACCTGAGAAGAGGTCGCTGACGATGATGAACGGTCCCCAGCTCGCGACAGCGCTCGTCCCGGACCCGTGGCGGCGTTCGGCCCTAGTTGCCGCGCCGGACGTCACTCGTCCCTGCCTCTCCTCAGTGGCGACGGCCAGCGAAGGCCGCGAGACGAGGAGAAGCCGGCGAATCGCCGCGCCAAAGCCCGCCTTTTCCCTGCCTTCCCCACTAGATTTTACCGCTGACCCGCGCGTGCCGGATTTAGTCTGTGTGTGGATGTTGTTTTTGCCTTGGAGTGCTACTGTCCGTTGGATGTAGGCTGAGCGGTGGATGAGAGGCCGTGAAACACACGGTGACATGCCGTTTGCATGTCACCTGATCTCTATCCGAATAACTACCGGATGCAGGTGCTACCAGGCTGACTTGCAGGCTGCCGTACTAGTAAGAGGTGGTTCCTACCAGGCTGAGTTGCATGCATGCACCTGCTGGCCCTGGCCAGTTAGTTTTGGAGAAAATGGGATAGAAGTGGAGGGCGCGAATTTAGTCCCAAATCAACTAGTGAAGGTGGTGTGAGCAACATACAGCGGTAAAACGACCATAGCTAGAATAGCAGTACAAAGTGGCGTAGCTGTGCTTTTAGGGCGTGTTTGGTTGCCTGGGAAGCTGCAGCCTGCACCGCATGGAGGATCCTAGCTGAGCCTGGCCTGGTTGAGCTGATGGAAAGTTAAATTGAGATGAATGTTTGGTAGACTGTAGGAAATCTATGCACGAGAGATATTGTATAGCACATATGTTGTTTGGTAGGCTGCGTTAGAACTTCTTAGCCAAAAATCAAGTTTCAATGTTATTTATCAGAAATTCCTCAAACAAGTAAAACAAAGCTGAACCAAAAATCAAGTTGCATTATACCACTAGCTAGCAATTAGTACAACGAATGTACTTCTAGATACTAACACAACCGACGATGAACAGACTACCTGCGATTAACTGAACAGTACTGTCAGTCACAATTCAGAGCTAAAATGAGGTCAAGATTGGGAGATTCGGAATACCAAATACCAGATCTGGAACAAATATGTAAGAAGCACGAAGCACATGCACCATCCATGGGCAAATCACAAGATCTCACGAGTAAAAAACTGCACGAACGTGGGAGGCATCGGACAGTTCCTGCTGATTTTTGGATGGGATGGACCAGCGACTTGGAACCTCATGGGCCTCCTTTTCCCCTCCGCGCTGCTCCGATCTATGGGGCGGCAGATCTGGCAGAGCAAGGGGCGCGGGGAAGGCGAGGTGAGAGCCAGAGAGGGGACGGTGGAGCTAGCACAGAGGACGACGGACGGCGGATTCGGCCATCCCGTCTTGGATTTGGGGACGGCAACGAGCGGCGAGGTGAGAGCCTGAGAGGGTGATGGCTTCTCGCCCCTCGTTGGTTACCCCAAGTGGAAGGTTTGAGATGCAGTGTAGCGGTAGTTTTCCCTTGGCAAAGATACCAAGGATCGAATTCCCCTGAAACTCCGAGGTTCAACATGAAGGTGTCAACTGCTAACGACGCCAGATACTTAGCGATTGACAGGACCTGCACACAGATACAAATAACTTTGCTCCCAACGAGTACAGAGAGGTTGTCAATCCCTCCGGCCTTGTCGTTTCAAAGGATCAAACGCAAGAGATAATAGTGATAGGTATAACTGCAACTAGTAAGTAAGAACAGAAAGTGAATAGCGGATGTGATCAATGATGGTAATATGGACCGGGGTCCCATGATGTTCACTAGTGATGTCTCTCTCCCAAAACACGATAAAACAGCTAAGCGAGGTAAACGAATTACAGCTGGGCAATTGACAGGATTATGTGCGCAAACCAATGCTAACTATGCTACAAGAAAGGTAGAGGCTCAAAAGCATGGGCGGTACGACAAGGCAAGTAGACCGAAATCCATCTGCATCTACTACTAATCATCCACCTTGAGATATCTATCCAGAACATCTCACTGGTATTAAGTTGCGAGTCCCACCCATAGTGTAAACTCAAAGCAACAGACAATTGCATTAAAAGAACTTTGCGTAAAGTACACAATCTTTGCACCCCGCAAGTACAAGCACCGTTGTTTTCCCCCTTGTGGCAACAGCAGATCCCCTAGACTCATGTTTCTGTCACTCAAGCTAGTCATCGAGGGGCATGAACCCATAATCAAGCATAATGTTCCCTCTTAGAGTTACTACCTACTACTTGGCCAAAGCAATAAACAGCAACGGAGAACATGCAAGAATTACTCAAGAACATAAATATAAAAGAGGTAAATCAAATATATTACTCACACACAATCTGAACATAATCTCATAATCCATCGGATCCCAGCAAACTCATCATAGCAACAACATAAGGATTACATATGTGCCTCGATCATGTAGGGCAGCTCACGAGGTCTAATCGGTGAAGAACAAAGAGGGGAGGAGAACATCACATAGCTACTGGTCATGGACCCATGGTCCAAGGGAGACTACTCGCAACTCATCCGGGAGGCGTCCATGGTGGTGGAGAAGCTCCCGATGGTGATCCTCCCCTCCGGCAGGGTGCCGGGAAGAGTTCTCCTGGTGCTCCCGATCTTGGAAGCACGGCGGCGGCGGAACAGAGATGACATCACGAAAAAGGGTTCCGTCCTCGAGGGTTTCGGGACGCGGTGTAAATATATGCCAAAGGGGGGCATCAGCGGAGGTCAGGGGGGCCCAAGCGCCCCCCCGGCGCGGGCAGGAGGGGGGCCGCGCCCCCAGGGCGCCTGGAGCCCTGGTGGCCCCCCTCCGGCCCTACTTTGGCCGCACGGAAGCTTCTGGAGCGCTGATTTTTTATATATTTTTCCCGGAATTTTTCTGGCAATTTAAGTAATGGGAAAACCTGAAATACAAAAATAGTAGAAAAAAGAAACTGGCACTGAGGTGCACTGAGTTAATAGGTTAGTCCAAATATGATCAAAAGTGTATGGAAGTGCATAAATATCATAGCAATATCACACAAAAGAGGCATGGAGCAAGCAGAAATTATAGATACGGTTTGGACGTATCAACATCCCCATGCTTAATTCCTGCTCGTCCTCGAGTAGGTAAATGATAACAAGCATAATTTCTGTGGTGACATGCTATTAACCATATAAGGACTTTTCATAGTCACATGACAAATGCTTACTGAGATAATGAATCTGTAGTAATTAAGTTGCCTCATGAGAAAATCACAAAGAACTGAAAGTTTTACAATACGATACTGAAACATCAAATAGATTTGTAGTGAACATGGTGTGCAAATATGATAAAGTGGTACCTCGCTTGCCCCCTTTAGTGAAGCAAAACATAAATGCAGGGGCACCTCCAAAGTTTAAGTGACGACTAGATACAATGATTTCAGAATAAACGATATCATAATCATGCAAAACACAATGGTACTTTGGGACAATGCACATTACACTCAGAATGACAATCATGCTCTCAATAGTTGGTGCTTTAAAGAAGATGGAGACTCTCGAACCGTGGCTTTTGATGGCAAGGTTGAAAACCCATGGTCGGAAACAAAAACTAAACATGTACCAGAGCTCTTGGTTTTTTAAAACAGAGGTAAAATTATTTTTTGGATATGCATATTTCGTCAACGAATGCTAGCAGATAACTCAATTACTTCTCGAGCTGGACAAGTTTCGAGGAACGGCTCCCGCATGAGGACGATCACATCCCCTTAATCTCCTTTGTTTATCACTGCCAAAGTTTTCTGATTTCTCATGAACAAAGCGTGAAGGAGGGTTTGTTTGTTGTATATATTTTTTAATGAGCCAGGCGCACTCTATGCCAGTTCCTTCTCGTATTAGGGGTTTGCACATTAGACATGCAATCCCGGGGTGAAGCTTGTCCAACTTAAAAAGATCATGAATGAACTACTACTTCCTCATGAGCTAAAACAGAGGCACAAAAGAGAAATGCTTTTTTTGATTAATTTCGAGATGGTACACGAAAGTCTTCGTTAGGAATGGCAGGTAAATACCATGTATAGGAAGGTATGGTGGACTCATATGGCATAACTGGTTTAAAGGATTTTGGATGCACAAGCAGTCAGTCCGCTTAGTACAGGCGAAGGTTAGCAAAAGACTGGGAGCGACCAACTAAGAGAGCAATGACGGTCATAATCATGCAGAGCGACAAAGCAACATTGAATCGGGCATGGAAGTTATATCGCTACTCAGAAATTAAAGATCAACAAGGCTTGATGGACTTTCTTTACAGTCTTAAATATGCGTGAGCATATGCCAAGTCAATCAAAATAAATTCTTGGAGGAAGATATCACTAAACCATACCACATCATAGGCAAACAAATCATGTTGGTACTCCAATAACACATTGAGAACCCCCCAGCTATTTGAGACTAACCATAAGAAAACATGAACTACTAGGCACCATTATGCACATAGCATTTTTATCATGGACATATCAACCAGTGCAACAGAAGCCAACTCTCTTAACAAGATAAGCATGATAACTCAAGAGAGTTCCAGCAACCAACTAAACAAAAGCTCTTTAAAAAGAAAAGCATGAACACTAAGAGCTAAGCATGACAGTAGCTATTGAAAGACAAAGAACATACACAGCAAAGATAAACATGAAAATTCTATGTTGTGTTCTAGGTTGAAGTGGACCGTATTTCTCTCCCACACAAAGAAAGCTGAGTTCCAACTCGTTATGAAAAGCAAGCAAAGCTAAAGAAAACTAGAAAGGAAACTAAAAGCAAGACGCTCCAAGCATAGCACATAACACATGAAGTGATTAAAATATAGTGGAACGAAAGACGAACTGATAATGTTGATGGAGAAGGGGATGCACGGGGGCATCCCCAAGCTTAGACGCTTGAGTCTTCTTGAATATTTCTTGGGGGTGCATGGGGGCATCCCCAAGCTTGAGCGTTTGACACTCCTGAATCTTTTTATCATCTTCCCTCGCACACTTGAAAACTCCCTTCATACATAACTCATCATAATCTGATTAGCGAGGTTAGTACCCATAATAAAATAATTTCTTCCTTGCTGGAAATAAAGATAATCTTGAAGGTCTACTGTTTCTCAAGATTGCCAAAAGGTTTTTGCAAAGAAAAAGCAAGCTCAAGGTTTACAAAACGAAGGAAAGGCAAAACAGGACAGAATCTGTGAAAAACAGACCAGCAGGTAGTAAATAATTTTTTCGGGGCACTTATGCAACTCAAATCAAAAAACTCATAACAGAATCCCGAAAGCCAATTGTATAGAGCACGCTGTAGAAAAAATTCAGACCAAAAAGATGATCTGGTGATTTTATACGAATTTTTCTATCCAAGGACAGAATCTGTTTCCTGGACAGCACGTCACAACTTTTGATCTTTCTTGCAATCAGAGGCTAAACTAGGCACAAAGCTGAAAAGTAAAGATACAATGATGATGATACTGTAGTAACAAACATCAAGACACAACAAAAACAAAATAAAAATTTATTCATTGTGGGCTGCCTCCCAAAAGCGCTTTCTTTTATGCCTTTAAGCTAGGCATAATGCAAAGAGATCAAGTTTTATCAAGAGTAAAAGAATAGCTAGCCCGTATAACGGACTCAAAAGGTAACTTAATCTTCTTTCTAGGGAAGTGTTCCATCCCTTTCTTGAGAGGAAATTGGAATTTTATATTCCCCTCTTTCATGTCAATGATAGCACCAACGGTGCGAAGAAAAGGTCGTCCCAAAATAATTGGACAAGAAGGTTCACATTAAATATCCATAATAGTAAAATCAACGGGAACATAATTGTCATTGACAATGATAAGAACATCGTCGATCCTCCCCAAAGGTTTCTTTATGGAAGAATCAACAAGACGAACACCAAAGAACAAGAATCAAAAGGTTTCAATTTAAGCATATCATATATTCTTTTGGGCATAACGGGGGTACTAGCTCCAACATCACATAAAGCATAGCAAGAGAAGTTATTCAACTTAATTTTAATCATAGGATCCCAACCATCTTCTAGCTTTCTAGGTATGGAGGCTTCTACCCTAAGTTTCTCCTCCCTAGCTTTGATGAGAGCATTAGTGATATGCTCTGTGAAGGCAAGATTAAGTGTGCTAGTGCGGGGATCTCTAGACATCTTGTGAAGGAAATCAATAACTTTGGTAAGGGTGCAATTATCAAAATCAAGGTCACTACTATCAAGTAAAGTGGTAGTGGTGTCCTTTAGGCTCACTTGTTTGGTAGTTTCTATGGTCATAGCATCACCATTAATAGGTCCAATGGGACCAGGAGTGCATTGGGTGCTAAGAGTTTGGATATCCTCAACAACTTGGATAGTAGCAACAGTGTGGTGGGTAGGAAGGTTCTTAATTCTATCTTCTTCCTCCTTTTCTTTAGCCCATCTCTCTTTAAGTTTAGCCAACATCCTAATGTTTTCATTAATTTTCACTTGAATAGCATTCATAGGAGTGGTCTTCCTCTCCTCAAGAGGGGAAGTTCTAATTTTAAGCAATTCTACCTCATGGGCTAAATTGTCTACCTTCGAAGAGAGATCATCTAGTTTGGCTAGTTTTTATTCTACACTCTTATTGAAGGCTTTTTGGGTAGTGATGAAATCTTTAAGCATAATCTCTAGTTCAGAAGTGGAGTTCTTGGTGCTAGGATAAGCATTGTTGTTCCTATAGGAATTAGAGGGGAACGGTCTAGGATTGCTACCAAAATTACTCCTATAAGCATTGTTATTGAAATTGTTTCTAGAGATAAAGTTCACATCTACTTGATCTTGAGCAATCAAAGAATTTAAAGGAACATCACGAGGATCAATAGAAGATTGCTTGGAAAGTAGAGACATGATCAAGTTAACTTTTTCATTTAGGGAGGAAATCTCATCGACAGAGTTTACCTTCCTACCTGTTGGAGCGCGTTCGGTGTGCCATTGGGAATAATTGGTCATCATCTCATCGAGAAGCTTTGTGGCAGCACCAAGTGTAGTTGACATAAAGGTTCCTCCCGCGGCCGAATCTAACAAGTTTCGCGAGGTAAAGTTCAAGCCTGCATAAAAAGCTTGGATAACCATCCAAATAGTCAAACCATGAGTAGGGCAGTTCTTGACAAGAGATTTCATGCGTTCCCAAGCTTGGGCAACGTGTTCATTATCCAATTGTTTAAAATTCATTATGTTACTCCTTAGTTGGATAATTTTAGCAGGTGGATAGTACTTTCCAATAAAGGCATCCTTGCACTTGTCCCAAGAATCTATGCTATTTCTAGGCAAAGATTGAAACCAAATTTTAGCTCCTCCTCTCAAGGAGAAAGGAAAAATATTAATCTTAACAATATTACCATCTATTTCTTGGTACTTTTGCATATCACAGAGTTCAACAAAATTATTTAAGTGCAAAGCAGCATCATCTCCAGCACCGGAGAATTGATCTTTCATAACTAGGTTCAGTAAAGCAGGTTTAATTTCATAAGAAGGTGCTGAAGTGGCAGGTGTAGTAATGGGTGTGCAGATAAAGTCATCGTTGTTATGACTAGTGAAGTCACACAACTTGGTGTTCTCGGTGGAACCCATAGCAGCAAGCAAGCAAGATAACTATTTTTGTGATTTTTGATAAAGGATACTAAAGCAAAACTGAAAGGTAAACTAACAAGACTAAAAAGCAAAGGTAAAAGATAGCGTGCAACTCCCCTATCTTGAAGAGTGAAGTCCCCGGCGACGGCGCCAGAAAACTTTGCTTGATGGCTTCTCGCCCCTCGTTGGTTACCCCAAGTGGAAGGTTTGAGATGCAGTGTAGCGGTAGTTTTCCCTTGGCAAAGATACCAAGGATCGAATTCCCCTGAGACTCCGAGGTTCAACAAGAAGGTGTCAACTGCTAACGGCGCCAGATACTTAGCGATTGATAGGACCCGCACACAGATACAAATAACTTTGCTCCCAACGAGTACAGAGAGGTTGTCAATCCCTCCGGCCTTGTCGTTTACAAAGGATCAAACGCAAGAGATAATAGTGATAGGTATAACTGCAACTAGTAAGTAAGAACAGAAAGTAAATAGCGGATGTGATCAATGATGGTAATATGGACCGGGGTCCCATGATGTTCACTAGTGATGTCTCTCTCCGAAAAGACGATAAAACAGCTAAGCGAGGTAAACGAATTACAGCTGGGCAATTGACAGGATTATGTGCGCAAACCAATGCTAACTATGCTACAAGAAAGTTAGAGGCTCAAAAGCATGGGCGGTACACCAAGGCAAGTAGACCGAAATCCATCTGCATCTACTACTAATCATCCAACTTGAGATATCTATCCAGAACATCTCGCTGGTATTAAGTTGCGAGTCCCACCCATAGTGTAAACTCAAAGCAACAGACAACTGCATTAAGAGAACTTTGCGTAAAGTAAACAATCCTTGCACCCGCAAGTACAAGCACCGTTGTTTTCCCCCTTGTGGCAACAGCACATCCCCTAGACTCATGTTTCTGTCACTCAAGCTAGTCATCGAGGGGCATGAACCCACAATCAAGCATAACGTTCCCTCTTGGAGTTCCTACCTACTACTTGGCCAAAGCAATAAACAGCAACGGAGAACATGCAAGAATTACTCAAGAACATAAAATATAAAAGAGGTAAATCAAATATATTACTCACACACAATCTGAACGTAATCTCATAATCCATCGAATCCCAGCACTCATCATAGCAACAGCATAAGGATTACATATGTGCCTCGATCATGTAGGGCAGCTCACGAGGTCTTATCGGTGAAGAACAAAGAGGGGAGGAGAACATCACATAGCTACTGGTCATGGACCCATGGTCCAAGGGAGACTACTCACAACTCATCTGGGAGGCGTCCATGGTGGTGGAGAAGCTCCCGGTGGTGATCCTCCCCTCCGGCAGGGTGCCGGGAAGAGTTCTCCTGGTGCTCCCGATCTTGGAAGCGCGGCGGCGGCGGAACAGAGATGAGATCGCGAAAAAGGGTTCCGTCCTCGAGGGTTTCGGGACGCGGTGTAAATATATGCCAAAGGGGGGCATCAGAAGAGGCCAGGGGGGCCCAGGCGCCCTG
>LR738711.1:849461019-849491990 GCA_902687465.1 Secale cereale | reverse complement strand
CTAATACAAATATCTTAGGAGTTGGGTGGTCCTGATACGTGTCATGCTCCTGGACTAGCACGGATGCCCACAGAAGCTCACCGCTGGACTCGAGGACGTAGCTGTACTGGCGGTACTGCAGCAGCAGCGCCGGTGTTCCGTGCGTCGGGACAAGCAAGTCGTGAGCGGCATCGCCGTCGGGCATGACCACGCGCCACACACTAGCCTCCACGTTGACCAGGATCTTGCCGTCGTGGTACGCGACACAGAATCCGCGAAGCTCCTGAGGCGAACTGGGGCGCTCAATGGTCCTGTGGACGACGGTCCATGCTGCGTCGCCGGGGCAAAGGAGCGCCGCGCTGAACTCTACAGTGTCATCGGCGTCGTATGAGATGCTGCAGAGAAGGGCTGTGCCGTCGCCGTAGATGACGCCGATGGGCTTGATCTCCTTCTCCCATTGGCGCACGTCGAGCGGGAGGAGAGGTAGGTGTATGGCGGCTCCGGTGAAGGGGTCGTGGAAGACAGGGCGTTGGCGCTCGATGGTTAGGCACCGGACAGCAGAGCCGCCTGAGCTTGTCACCCAGTTCCGCCGGGGCACGGATAACGGCGACCGCGCACGGTAGTTCGACTTGGAGGCAAGGCATCTCAACTCGAGGTGGGTCGAGTTTTCCTTCTCCGCGGCGACGAGCCAGGGCAGGAACTGGGTAGCCGCAGTCATCCTCCCAGACCATGAGGCGCGCCATGGCTTGCAGACGGCATGGAAACGGACGAAGTCGGCGACGTCGTTCAGGCGGCTGGAGACCTCGCCGGCCAGATCCAGCGGGAGGTCAGACCAACGCCTCGCGTGCATTGCGGCGCGCTTGATCGTTGACGTTCTTTGCGGATCGGCCGCTCATATGGACTTCGCTCTGTACCTACCTAAACGTACCCGATCGGTTCAGCGGATTGCCACGTAGTACTTGCATACGTAATAATCTTGGACTTCGCAAAAATAATTCCATATTTGCTACAAATTGTATATGTCTGCTGTATTTCAATTCATTAAATTCGCAAAAACACTGGTCTTGTACACGAAAGCATATGCATATACGGAAACCAAGTGTTTCAACTTACAAAACCCTAGCTTTTAATGGCCGAGCCAGTATAAACAGCTTCAGGGTTTCGAAGATGACATGGCAAGGTTTTGACTTCGACCATGCGTCAATGGCAATGGTTTCATTCGGCTCGCCACCCGATCTTGGTGTTTGTCCCTGTTAAGATTTAGTTAATATTGTTATTAAGGATATAATCTTCTCTTGTGTAACTGCACGTGCGTTGCCAGGCAACAGTCACGACGGTTCCCTCCCGACCAATCGAGTGGACGTGCCCCTTCACTGGGAAAAAAGAATTCTATGAGACCAGGTCTCACGGATTAGCAGGTGAGACCCATCCTAATGGATGCCACGTGGCATTCAAAAATCACAAAGCATCCACCCCACCCCCATCTGAAATCAGGGGAGAAGAGATTAGATGCTTTGTGATTTGTGTATGCCACGTGTCATCCATCAGAATGGGTCTCACGTGCATTATATGAGACCTGGTCTTATATAATTTTTTCCCTCCACTGGCGTCTCCTTCAGCTGTATATATGGATTGATCATCAGTGAAATTGATAGTGATTTAGTCGCAAAAAAAAAAGAGATTGATAGTGATTTGGATTCATTTGCAATTTGTCTTGTAATACGTTATCAGCACGTATCTCTCCGCTGAGAGAGAAAGTCCGGAGGCGCCCGACGAGGCGCCGGCCTCTCGACGACGGCTTCGGCACACGAAGGCGTCTGGCCTAATGCATCTTGCATGGAACGGCGCCGCCGGAAACCATGGCCTGGTTCTTCCCGAGCAGCGGCGACGATCGGCGTCGTACCGGCATACGGAGCTACGGCCAACCCACATGCGACGCACGGACGCCAACTTCGGGCGAGCACCATCTAGGTATCGCGTCGGGCTGAGGCGAGGCAGTCAGGCCAGGCGGAGGTTTTGCTCAGCCACGAAGCAACGTAGCAATCGTCCACGGCGAACACAGCATGCATCGGCAGGGATGCACACATACAGAAGAAAAATCGATCAGGATTCAGGACTTCAAGAGATCGTCTATTTGGTTTTATCTTCTTCCGATCAATCACGGATGTAATTACTAATGCTTCTTTATTATGCATATGCAATCGCTTGCGAGCCTGGGAAAAAGGATTGATCGCCGCGGCAAGAGGCAACGGAGCACTACTCTTGCGGCTCCATACGAAGCAGTACTTCCACCGCAGCGCACCGGTCAGCGGCATGGCATGGCCGCATGGGCAATCGTTCAGGAGATTTTCATATCTGGCGTTGTATTCCTTTGATTTGGAACCAATGATCTAACTGTTGATTGTTTTCTCTCCATGCACTCACGCAAAACACTTCCGTCGGACGTGTCAACAAGAAAAGCAGAACTATGGTGGAGTCGTCATTCTGAGCATCGTCGATGGCGGCAAGGCATGACATTGAAGCCGCCATGAGTGGCTGGACGGCTGGATTCGTGAATCTCCTCGTACGCGGCGACCGCCGCGGCCTCCTGGGAGATTGGCTCGACCCGAGGCATCCAACGCCGATGGCACCTGCCTCGCAGTCAGGCGGCAAATGGCTAGGATGCTGTAAGGTTGCAGCACCTGGCGTGCCAGCGGACCGCGTGCACAAGGTTGGACACGGGTGCGCGGCGGGACAGATGTGACGAGGCCGGCACGACGGCAGTCGGATTCGGGGGCGGCTGAAGCAGCAGCTGCAGGTTAACGATAACCGAACTGGCTGACCTCCCATGCCGCTCGGGTGGGTGTAGGATTGGCCGACCCAAGTGGCCTCCCGCTGCTTCCCTTCAGGCAGAAAGGATAAGTTGGACATAGTCCATACTTTGATTACTGCAGGTATTAAAAAAAAGAAGGGAAAACAAATTGGCTATGCCACTGTTTTGGGGAGCTATGCAGTTTTTGCATAAATGTATATTTCAGTAATTCCTTGAGTATTACTGTGTTGTAAAGCACATTGATATATCAACATATTTGATTAGGCAATTTGAAAATTGCTATATGTTGATGATACTTCAAATTAATTTGCTATAGAGTAAATTAATTGTGTATGATGGTTTCATGCAGTATATGTTGGACATAGCCATGAGAGTGGTTTCCCGTGTTTGCCATTGATGGCATCAATAATCAAACCTTGGCAATGAATGTCAAGATTAACTTGGCGGCCCGGGATCTCAGTTCCCACATAACCACACCCGCTCAGGGGCTCCGGCTATAGTCGCTATAGCAAAGTATGTTATATTGCACTTCACTACACCATGATCTACAAAAATAAATTATCTGATACTCTAGAGCTCTTTTGAGGAGCAATGTGATCAATATATGGTGATGATGATGCTTGAAGTGCATAGGAAATAGATGCTCGCCCGCTTCCATGACTTTGAGTCAGTGACAACATACAACTCTAATGTGCATCAAATCAACCCAGAGTTGAGATTCTGCAATAGTGCGGTTTCAGATGTCAATCTCATCGATAAAATGTGTTCCACTTTCAATCCTTTTATGAGGATTTTGACTGAATTGTTTTGTCAATGGTGAATGAAAGTGGAGACATCATGAGAAGCAGATATGAATCGAGCACAAACTGGCAAAAGTCGTTTCTTGGAGAATGACAAGGGCAGTAGCATTGATTGCTACACATGTGATTGTTCACAATGCAAGGAAATTTGATATTTTCATGCTTTTGGTGGATCTGTACATGCATCAATTGGCTAAGGACAACAGGCCCATGGAAACAAGTGTGCAGCTTGCTTCACTTGACATAATAATGATGTTCATATTGCTGAAAATTCTCAAGGCGTTTCTTAGAACGTGAGAAGCCATGCCCAGACTCAGCAAAACAAAGATCCACTACTTAGTGTACGTGACATGCTGGTGGACTTCGCTACCTGTGATATACAGTGTATGTATTTCTATATGAGTTCAATCATATCTTGAAAATGGTTTCTTTCTCTATATAAGACTTTTGGAATAATCCAATTGAGAAGAAAATGTGTTAGTAGAAACTGGGTCTACTAACATGATACTAAGGGCGTGTTCGGGAGCTCTCCAGCTCCTCAACTCCTCGACTCCAAGTCAGGAGCGGGGCCGAACGTTTCAAATCATGGTTATAGGAGTGAGAAGTTGGCTATTAGTTACATGCAAATTTGCCGGAGTCATGGAGCTGGGTATTTGCTACTCCCAGAAAACGAAGGAGTCAGAGTTGGCAATTTTTACGACCGACTGCCACCGCCAAGTGACTTTAATCGAACCGGTACGAGGAAACAGCCACGAACGAACTGAGTAAACAGCTACGAGCGCCTCTTTCACAGCCACCCACCCAACCGGGCCTATAGCCCATGCCTCTTTTACAAGCCACTTGGGCTGTCAGCCCACTCCAAACGGGCCGAATATGCACTTTCTAGCATTTTAGCCTAGCCGATCGGTAGCTCCCAGAAGCTGCCGTACCGAACAGATACATCGCTCCAGGAGTTCACGTGGGAAGCTGGTTGGTGGAGTTGGGTGCTGGAGTTGAGGATTTTGCAGCCGTGGGCAACTACCGAACACGCCCTAAGGGAGATTATGTATTTCCAGACTCTTGAGAAGAGTAGTGGAAACAACATGACAATTGTTGGTCGTGATGGGGTAATTGTTGGTTCTGGTCAAGCCATAATTGCACACCCTAGGGGTACTATGTGATAATCATGCATGGATGCATTCATGCATCAAGATTCTACTCTTACCTTGCTGATATTTAAGGATATCCATATTGGTTTCTATGTTGAAACCCATATAATGGGTGAGGTTGGAAGCCTACTCATGACTTAGCAAAAGGGATTTGAATGAAATCCTAGAGTAAATGTCTTCTCTGTATTTTGGTTTGTACCATAAATACATTAAATCGGTTACGCTTTGGGCATACAAGATAATTTTCTAGAATCTTAATAAGTTCAAGATATGGCATGGTTGCCTAGGTCTCCCTGGTATTGGGATGAAAAGAAATTTATTGATGGTTCTACTACACACAATCTAACGGTGTGAAATTTCCAAATTCATTGGATTATGTATGCACGATACGGGTAGACTGGAAAATTCATCACAAGGCCATCATATCTAAAGAGAAAGTATTAGCCAGTAGATTTCCTTTTACAGGAGATGCATGTGATCCAATTCAACCATTATATGGAATATTAAGATATTTCATAATGCTTTTGGATGCATCAGTGAGATGGTCCAATGTATGTCTTCTATAAGGAACCATGCTTTTACAAAGCTCATTGCTCAAATCATTAATTTGGGAGCAAATCATCCTGAGCACGGGATAAAATCCGTCAGAATGGATAATGCTGCGAAATTTAGTTCATGAGCATTCGATGATTACTGCCTAGATTGAGGCATAACTATGGAGCATATTGGTACTTGGTGTACATACCCAGATTAGTCTTGCGGAATCACTTATCGAGAGCATAAGTTGATAGCAAGATTGCTCCTACAAAATTGTAGTCTCCCAACATCTAGTTGGGGACATTGCAGTTGCACAAACTGCATATACAAATTCGACAAACTGCATATTATATGGTCTCCCCATTGCAGTTAGTACGTGGAAATGAGTAAGTATTTCCCATCTACGATAATTCGGTTGTGTTAGATACATACCGATTTCACCACCGCAGCATACATATATGGGCCCTCATAGAGAAATGGGGATCTATGTGAGGTACAATTCTCCGTCAATCATAAAGTACCTGAAGTCCTTAGAAGGGGACTTGTTTATGGCCCGGTACATTGGTTGTATTTTGATGAGGACATTTTTTCGGCATTAGGGGGAGATAATAACCACATTGAATGCCGGGAAATAGAATGAGATGTGAATAGACATCCAGTCCTTATGTCCACGTACGAATGAGTCTAAACTGGAGGTTCAGAAGATTATCAATTTGCAAAGTATCACAAATAATCTGCCAGTTGCATTTACTAAGTATATAGGTGTCACAAAGTAAAATGTTCCCATAGTAAATGTGTCAGAGAGAGTGGATGTGACCCATAGGTCCACTCAACCACCGATGAGGGGGAGGAATCTGGACACAAAAGGACAAGGCTTCATGGAAGCGTCCAAGGGGAATGAGGAATCCTCAAACAGTAAATGTAGCTCAACTTCATGTTGACGTTTCAAACTAGGGTTGAAGGACACCTAAAGGATGTTGGACACATCCGGGACCTAACACGAGTGTGCACACAAATATTGGTGTTGGGACATCGAAAGACCTTGACTCAATTTTTGTAGGAAATCATGAAGAGTCAAAAGGTAATGATGAAATCTCCACTATGTATATGGATTCGGGAGAATCATATAATAAACACTACATTATGTCGACATTTATTTCTCCTCGAGAATTGCAAAAGACCTTGGATTGGATGTAGAACTTGAGTGTCTGGGACGCTCTAGTTGATCCAAAGGAAGGCATCAATTGAGGAGGCGCTCGCTCTCAAGAAGAGGGGATATTGACCTAATCAGTAATATCCACTCCTCTCGATGTGTTCCTTGGAGGAGCACAGTTGGCTTTTTTCATTAGAAAGGAAAACCAAGAGGTGGTGAGACATGAAGCGAGACTTGTAGCACGGGGGTTCAGGCAGAGACCTGTCAACGTTTATGATGATTCATATTCTCCTGTTATAAGTGGATTAACATTCGATATTTCATATCACTAGCAGTAAATAATGAATTTGCATATCCAGCCGATGGATGTTGTGACTTCATAGTTGTATGAGTCACTTAATTCGGATATCCCTATGATATTTGCCGAAGGAATGAAGATTTCGCGTTTAATCGCAACATGTGTAGTGTAAAGCTTCAGAAGTCATTTATGGCTTCAAGTAGTCGGTAATGATGTGGTAGCACCGACTGAGTGAGTTCCTTTATTAGATGGTTTACTCAAACATTGATGATTATTCATGTATGTTCATCAAGAAATCCAAAGAGGGATTTTGTACAATTTCTGTGTATGTTGATGATCTGAGTATCATTGGAACTGCACAAGAGATACATGATACAATCATATCATCTTGAGACGGAGTGTAAGATGTAAGATTTGGTTGAGACCAAATTTTGCTTGAGTTTGGAACTTAAGCGTATTTCTTCTGGAATACTTGTTCATCAGTCCACATTTATCCAAAAGTTGAAGAGTTCAACATGGATAAGTTATATCCATCACAGAACCATGGTCTGTGAGATCTCTTGAGTAATAGAGATAAATACACATTTGTACCTAATGACGGTGATGAAGAGATACTGGAACCGAGTTTCCATATCATGATGCAATTGATACACTGATGTATGTAGGGAGCTGCACCAGGCCTGGTGATACGTCTCCGTCGTACCTATAATTTTTTATTGTTCCATGCCAATATTCTACAACTTTCATATACTTTTGGAAACTTTTTATACCATTCTTTGGGACTAACATATTGATCCAGTGCCCAGTGACAGTTCCTGTTTGTTGCATGTTTTTTGTTTCGCAGAATATCCATATCAAACGGAGTCCAAACGGAATAAAAACGGACGGATATTTTCTTTGGAATATATGTGAATTTTGGGAAGCGGAACCAACATGAGACGATGCCCGAGTGGGCCACGAGTCAGGGGGCGCGCCCACCAGGGGAAGGCGCAACCTGGGCCCTCGTGGCCACACCGTAAGGCGGTTGATGCCCTTCTTTCGCCGCAAGAAATCTAATATCTAGGTAAAAATCATGTCAAAAACTCAGCCCAATCGGAGTTACGGATCTTCGGGAATATAAGAAACGGTGAAGGGACAGAATCTGGGAACACAAAAACACAGAGAGACAGAGAGGCAGATCCAATCTCGGAGGGGCTCTCGCCCCTCCGCCGCCATGGTGGCCATGTACCAGAGGGGAAACCCTTCTCCCACCTAGGGAGAAGTCCAAGGAAGAAGAAGAAGGAGGGGGCTCTCTCCCCCTCGCTTCCGGTGGCACCGGAGAGCCACCGGGGCCATCATCATGTGAAGGCGATCTACACCAACACCTACGTCATCTTCACCAACATCTCCATCACCTTCCCCCATCTATCTACAGCGGTCCACTCTCCCGCAACCCGTTGTACCCTCTACTTGAACATGGTGCTTTATGCTTCATATTATTATCCAATGATGTGTTGCCATCCTATGATGTCTGAGTAGATTATCGTTGTCCTATCGGTGATCTGTTAATTGCTATGATTGATTTAAATTTCTTGTGGTTATGTTGCTGTCCTTTGGTGCCCATCATATGAGCGCGCACATGGATCACACCATAGGGTTAGTTGTATGTTGATAGTACTACGTATTGGAGGGCAAGAGTGATAGAAGCTTCAACCTAGCGTAGAAATTGATGCATACGAGATTGAAGGGGGACCAATGTATCTTAATGCTATGGTTGGGTTTGACCTTAATGAACGTTAGTAGTTGCGGATGCTTGCTAATAGTTCCAATCGTAAGTGCATAGAATTCCAAGTAAGGGATGACATGCTAGCAGTGGCCTCTCCCACATAAAACTTGTTATCGGTCTAGTAACGTAGTCAATTGCTTAGGGGCAATTTCGCAACTCCTACCACCACTTTTTCACACTGGCTAAAACTAATTTAGCTGTGTCTTTATCTTAACAGCCCCTAGTTTTTTAACGTGCTCTTTATTATCTTGCAAACCTATCCCACAAAAACTAAAAAGTACTTCTAGTTTCATACTTGTTCTAGGTAAAGTAAACGTCAAGCGTGCGTAGAGTTGTATCGGTGGTAGATAGAACTTGAGGGAATATTTGTTTTGCCTTTAGCTCCTCGTTGGGTTCGACACTCTTATCGAAAGAGGCTACAACTAATCCCCTACACTTGTGGGTTATCAAGACCTTTTTCCGGTGCCGTTGCCGGGGAGCAATAGCATGGCGTGAATATTCTCGTGTGTGCTTGTTTGCTTTATCACTAAGTAGATTTTATTTGTTGTTCTAAGTTATTCTCTATCTTTAATTATGGATATGGAACATGAAATACCAAAAAACTGAGGTGTACTTGCTACTCATGGAGATGGGGAACCTCCTAAAACCCTCGATGCTCATTATGTGAAAGATATTATGTACTACTTTGATAATCTAGAGAAAACCCCATTCAACTATGTAATGGGAGTACCGTTGGATCAACGTGAATACTTTAGGGATTATCGCTTGACACAAAAAGGGAAACTATTATGGGATCAAATTCATTTGTTGCATTGGTATGCTCGGCAACTATGCTTGAGATATGATTATACTTGTTGCTCTAGGATGAAGGCTCCACACCTTCCCTTTTCATGCAAATTTAATGATAATGAAACCTTAGCTTCTTATGCTAATGGTATATATGATTATTATGATGTGGAACAAACAGAAGAATTCGTTGCTTTTATGGGTGCTTATGAAATTGAATCTCTATTTAGAAAGAATGATGCTTTTGATGATGATGTTTCTAGGCCTGAAAATCTTGCTATATTGAAATATTGCTATTTGAATTATGAATATAACACCGATATTGATACATTTATTGAGAAGGTCTCCGCTGTCCAAGAAGAGACTAATATTTTGCTGGAGTCTATGGAAGAAGAAATCAATGACATTGTGAGCTCATTGGATGAAAAAGATGAGGAGGAGAGCGAAGAACAAAAGGAGGAAGAGCGGATTAGTTACCCGTGCCCACCTTCTAATGAGAGTAACTCATCAACTCATACATTGTTTAATTTCCCTTCGTGCTTACCGAAGGATGATTGCTATGATCCCGCTGATTTGAAATATCCATTTTTGATGATGCTTGCTATGCTTGTGGCCAAGATACCAATATGAATTATGCTTATGGAGATGAACTTGCTATAGTTCCTTATGTTAAGCATGAGATTGTTGCTATTGTACCCACGCATGATAGTCCTATTATCTTTTTGAGTTCTCCAAACTACACTACATCGGAGAAGTTTGCACTTATTAAGGATTATATTTATGGGTTGCCTTTTTCAATTACACATGATGATTTTGATGAATATAATATGCATGTGCTTGCTGCTCCTACTTGCAATTATTATGAGAGAGGAAGTACATCTCCGCCTCTCTATGTTTCCAACATGATAAAATTGCAAGAAACTGCTTATACTATGCATTGGCCTTTACTTGATGTGCATGAATTGTTCTTGTATGACATGCCTATGCATAGGAAGAGAGTCATACTTCATTGTTTCATGACACATATCACTTTGTGCTCACTACTAAATGTCAAATCATTGCTAATTAAAATTGGTTTTGATATACCTTGGGATCCGGGTGGATCCATTACTTGAGCACTATATGCCTAGCTTAATGGCTTTAAAGAAAGCGCTGCCAGGGAGACAACCCGGAAGTTTTAGAGAGTCATTTATTCGTGTTGTGTGATTTTATAAAGTTTAAAAACAAAAAAATAAAGAGGGGAACCTAAAACTTTTTCCAAAAGAAAAGTGAAAGTAAGAAGGACGAGCACCGTTGAAATGGGGGAGCTCCTTGAACTTCGTTCATGCCCATGGAAACTTTGCAAATCTTGAATTACAGAAACTTTTCAAAAAAAATATTATCTCCTTGTACAAGTCCATTGTATTATAAAAATAATGTGCCAAGAGTTTCCTTTAGGATGATTAAACTGCTTGTTGGTTTGTGTGGTGCAAAAACAAAACTTTGGCTGTAGTGCGCGATTTTACATTTTTTTTACTGGAACATCGGAAGGATCTGAAACTATTTGCAAAGTCTTTCTATACAAATTGTTGATTTTTCCTAATGTTTCCAGAATTTTTAGAGTTACAGAAGTATGGTTAATAATCAGATTACTACAAACTGTCCTGTTTTCACAGATTGCTGTTATAGCTTCATTATTTGCATATGTTTCAATTCTTGTTGATGCCTCCTTGACTTGGAGCCATAGAATTATGTTAGCATACAGTGGGTAATGTTTGTTTATAATTATACAATAATGTTAGAGCAGTACATGATGAGATTTCATTGATCATATGCACTAACCCCGCCACTAAAAGTTCGGTTAAGTTTTGTGTGGATGAAGTGTTCGAGGATCGAGGAGGTCTCGATGTGAGAAGAAGGATTAGAGGCAAGAGCTCAAGCTTGGGGATGCCCAAGGCACCCCAAGTAAATATTCAAGGAGACTCAAGCGTCTAAGCTTGGGGATGCCCCGGAAGGCATCCCATCTTTATTCAACAAGTATCGGTATGTTTTCGGATTCGTTTCATTCACATGATATGCGTAAACTCTTGGAGCGTCGTGTGCTTTTTATTTTTTATTTTAATAAATGCACCATGATGGTATAAGATAGTCCTTGGTTGATTTATAGAATTCTCTTTGCACTTCACTTATATCTTTTGAGTATTGCTTTATAGAATGCTTCATGTGCTTCACTTATATCATTTGAAGTTTGGATTGCCTGTTTCTCTTCACATAGAAAACCGCCATTTGTAGAATGCTCTTTTGCTTCACTTATAATTGTTAGAGCATGGGCATAACTTTTGTAGAAAGAATTTAAACTCTCTTGCTTCACTTATATCTATTTAGAGAGTTGACATGAATTGGTCATTCACATGGTTAGTCATAAAATCCTACATAAACTTTTATATCGCTGAATATGATATGTTTGATTCCTTGCAATAGTTTTGCGATATAGAGATGCTAATATGTGGGAGGAACTAGTGAATGATTATGGTTTAGTAAAAATATTGGTGTTAAGGTTTGTGATTCCCGAAGCATGCACGTATGGTCTCCTAACTATGTAACCAAATTGGCGCGCATTGTATTTCGATTGTTTATCTTTGCGTGAAGGTCGGGGGCACGTGATGGTTAACTCCTACCAACCTCCCCCTAGGAGCATGCATCGTAGTATTTTTGCTTCGAGGGCTAATAGATTTTTCGCAATAAGTATGTGAGTTATTTATGACTAATGTTGAGTCCATGGATTATACGCACTCTCACCCTTCCACCATTGCTAGCCTCTCTTGTATCGCGCAACTTTCGCTGGTACCATACACCCACCATATACCTTCCTCAAAAAAGCCACCATACCTACCTATCATGGCATTTCCATAGCCATTCCGAGATATATTGCCATGTAACTCCACTCTTCCGTTTATTATGACACGCACCATCATTATCATATTGCCTTGCATGATCGTAGGATAGCTAGCATGATGTTTCCATGGCTTGTTCATTTTTTGATGTCATTGCTACGCTAGATAATTGCACATCCATGTACACCGCCGGAGGCATTCATATAGAGTCATACTTCGTTGTAGTATCGAGTTGTAAGTAAATAAAAGTGTGATGATCATCATTATTAGAGCATTGTCCCGAAAAAAAGAAAAAAAGAAAGGCTAAATAAAAAAAGGCCAAAAAAGGGAAGGCCCAAAAAAAGAAAAAAAGAAAAAAAGGGACAATGCTACTATCTTTTTTCCACACTTGTGCTTCAAAGTAGCACCATGATCTTCATGATAGAGTCTCATATGTTGTCACTTCCATATACTAGTGGGAATTTTCATTATAGAACTTGCCTTGTATATTCCAACGATGGGCTTCCTCAAATGCCCTAGGTCTTCATGAGCAAGCAAGTTGATGCACACCCACTAGTTTTCTTTTGAGCTTTCATACACTTATAGATCTAGTGCATCCGTTACATGGCAATCCCTACTCACTCACATTGATATCTATTGATGGGCATCTCCATAGCCCATTGATACGCCTAGTCGATGTGAGACTTTCTCCCTCCTTTTGTCTACTACCACCTTCTATTCCACCCATAGTGTTATGTCCATGGCTCACGCTCATGTATTGCGTGAAGAGTTGAAAAGGTTCAAAAAAGTAAAGTATGAAAACAATTGCTTGGCTGACACCGGGATGGGCATGAGGGGTACCTTGTGTTAAGAAAAGGGATGCATAAAAGACTATATGATTTTGTAGGGATAACGTTCTTTAGCATTGATATTTTGAAAGACTTGATTGTTTGTTGGGATGCCCGAGTATTAAATTCTTCTATGTCAAATGATAGACTATTGGTTTGAATCACTCGTGTCTTAATATTCATGCCATGATTAGATTACATGATCAAGATTATGCTAGGTAGCATTCCACATCAAAAAAATATCTTTTTTATCATTTACCTACTCGAGGACGAGCAGGAATTAAGCTTGGGGATGCTGATACATCTCCGTCGTATCTATAAATTTTGATTGTTCCATGCCAATATTCTACAACTTTCATATACTTTTGGCAAGTTTTATACTATTTTTTGGGACTAACATATTGATCCAGTGCCGAGTGCCAGTTCATGTTTGTTGCATGTTTTTTGTTTCGCAGAATATCCATATCAAACGGAGTCCAAACGGAATAAAAACGGACGGAGATTATTTTTTTGGAATATATGTGAATTTTGGGAACAGGAACCAACATGAGACGATGCCCGAGTGGGCCACGAGGCAGGGGGTGCGCCCACCAGGGGCAGGCGCGCCCTGGGCCCTCGTGGCCACACCGTAAGGCAGTTGATACCCTTATTTCACCGCAAGAAAGCTAATATCCGGGTAAAAATCGTGTCAAAAAATCAGCCCAATCGGAGTTACGGATCTCCGGGAATATAAGAAACGGTGAAGGGACAAAATCTGGGAACGCAGAAACAGAGAGAGACATAGAGACAAATCCAATCTCGGAGGGGCTCTCGCCCCTCCGCCGCCACGGAGGCCATGGACCAGAGGGGAAACCCTTGTCCCACCTAGGGAGAAGGCCAAGGAAGAAGAAGAAGGAGGGGCTCTCTCCCCCTCGCTTTCGGTGGCACCGGAGTGCCACCAGGGCCATCATCGTGTGACGGCGATCTACACCAACACCTCCGTCATCTTCACAAACATATCCATCACCTTCCCCCATCTATCTACAATGGTCCACTCTCCCGCAACCCGATGTACCCTCTACTTGAACATGGTGCTTTATGCTTCATATTATTATCCAATGATGTGTTGCCATCCTATGATGTCTGAGTAGATTATCGTTGTCCTATCGGTGATTGGTGATTTGTTATGATTGATTTAAATTGCGTGTGGTTATGTTGCTGTCCTTTGGTGCCCATCATATGAACGCTCGTGTGGATCACACCATAGGGTTAGTTGTATGTTGATAGGACTATGTATTGGAGGGCAAGAGTGACAGAAGCTTCAACCTAGCGTAGAAATTGATGCATACGGAATTGAAGGGGGACCAATATATCTTAATGCTATGGTTGGGCTTTACCTTAATGAACATTAGTAGTTGTAGATGCTTGCTAATAGTTCCAATCATAAGTGCATAGAATTCCAAGTAAGGGATGACATGCTAGCAGTGGCCTCTCCCACATTAAACTTGCTATCGGTCTAGTAACGTAGTCAATTGCTTAGGGGCAATTTCGCAACTCCTACCACCACTTTTTCACACTGGCTAAAACTAATTTAGCTGTGTCTTTATCTTAACAGCCCCTAGTTTTATTAACGTGCTCTTTATTATCTTGCAAACCTATCCCACAAAAACTACAAAGTACTTCTAGTTTCATACTTGTTCTAGGTAAAGTAAACGTCAAGCGTGCGTAGAGTTGTATCTGTGGTCGATAGAACTTGAGGGAATATTTGTTCTGCCTTTAGCTCCTCGTTGGGTTCGACACTCTTACTTATCGAAAGAGGCTACAACTAATCCCCTACACTTGTGGGTTATCACCTGGTATATCATTTAAAGTAAATTTATCAGCTAGATACAATACATCTCCAATGAAAGGCACTGGGTTGGTGTGCAGAATATATTTGGATATTGTGATGCTAGGCATATATCTTATCCCCATAATCCCAGATCATAGACTGGTTTTGTCTTCTCAAATGGAGGTACGGCCTTCTCTTGGAAGTCGAGAAGTAATACTTTAGTGGCCGCATCCACTAATCATTCTTAATGTATGAAGCAACATTTGAATATGTTTGGCTTCACAAAATGATGAATTTTGTTGAAAGTTCAAGTGGGATTGATTGGTAGGAATCACCCACCATTATCTATGAAGATAATGTTGTTTTGTATTACGTAGATTGATGCAGATAGGTTATAAAGAGCAACATTAGAATGTGTATAGCTCTGAAAGTATTTTCTTTCCCATGAGTTGGAGAACAGTGGAAAGATAAATATCTTGCAAATGAAGTCATGCGATAATTTTGGTGATTTATTCACAAAATCTTTACCAAGTTCTTCATTCCACAAATAAGTTAATGGGATTGGTATGAGATGACTTTGTTATTTGCAAGGTCCAGGGGGGTGCACTCCTGAATGATAACCCATTTGAGATCTTCAGATCTTTTATATTGCACTCTTTTCCTTTATGAGTTTTTCCGGAATGGTTTCTCATGAAAGGTTTTTAATGAGGCACTAGTAATACAAGCATTGTGATATGTCATTTTCTCCTTATTTTCCCAATGGGTTTTTGGAAGGAGTTTTTCATGGCATATTACGCATATCTCCTCATATTTTCCCTGTCGGGGGAAACTGTCCGCCACGAACACCTATGGGACCGGAGCCCCTTGTCTGTGCGGTACGAGGGCGGAGGGAGCACGAAGAGCGGATCGTAGCGAGCACGCGGGCAGTTTTACCCAGGTTCGGGCCGCGGTGGACGCGTAAAACCCTACTCCTGCTTAGTTGTGTATTGAGTTGGAGAGCTCGGGAGCTTGAAGAAGCAGCTACACCGAGCGTATGAGTGATCTAGGTTCTGAACCCCCTCCACGTTGTGCATGGGCCTCCTTTTATAGTGCAAGGGGTCACCGACAGGTGTCAACGTAGGAGAAAGGGGGTAAAAACGTAAAAGAGGTGGTAGTTGTAACAGTGCGGGAACAGTGGAGCTACAGTGCATGAACAGTGGTCGCTACCTACTTTGACAGTGGGGGACAAGGGCATTTAATACCCGTCGCCGTCGACCCCAAAAGCTCCCGCCCTTGCGTCTCCGTCCGCCACGGCGATGGATCCACCACCGTGGAGTGCCACCGTGTCCCCCAGGCTGCACAGCCATCCGCCACGCGTCCCTGGATAGGCCCCAGGGCGACGCGTGGGCCGATGAGCTGGAGCGCGGGCACACAGCGCAACCTCCCCGGCAAGCACCTTGCCGGGGTCTTGATCTTGCCGGGCCCGGGAGCTTGTCGGGCTCTGAAGCTTGTCGCTCCCCGGGCCCTCGCCGGGTCTTCTACGATGGAATATTCTAGTCTTCCTGGAAAGCTCCTCTTGCCAGGGCCTTGTGCTAGTGAGGTAATCTTGAGCCTGGTACGGCCTTCCCGGCAAGTTCCACTTGCCGGGGTCTCGATCTTCTGTTTTGCATACTTTGTTTTTGAATGGCTTGATATGGAGCAGGAAGGTCTCCGGCGAGCGCATGGTAAACCCTGCCGCGGGAAGCTGCAACTGCCCGTGCACAAGTTGGGGTACTGAGGTACCCCTACCTTAGTACACCGACAGGAGCCCCCGGGCCTGGGCCACACACGGTGCCGAGCGCTGTTGGGCCAGGCCCAAAACAGTGCACGGGCACACGCGGCCCACGGCGCGCCGAATCCACTTCCGTATCCGCCGCATCCCCTCGTAACGGCACGCGTCGATTGCGGCGTCGTGGGATGGGACGTGCCCACGTTCTCTTAATGGAAAGAGCGAAACGCCCCCCACTTCCCCATAAAAGCAGAGGAAGCAGGAGCGATTCCCCTCCTTGCGCTTTCATTGCATCTTCTTCTTCCTCCAGAGATCTCTTTGCGCTCCGCCTCCACACCTCCGCAGCCGTCGTCTGCATCTCCGGCGTCGCCGGGCTCTTCGTCCCCCTCCTTCCGCCGCGTCCGCCATGGCCCCGAAGACCGACAAGGCGAAGGCGGAGAAGGCCAAGAGGGAGAAGTCGGAGCAAGCGGCGAAGATCGCCGCGTATCGGAAGCGGAACCTCGTCTTCCCGCCGAGGCTCGGCGCGCGGGAGCTCTGGAACAAGTACTACTTGTTCTGGGCCAAGGAAACCAAGGCGCACCCCCGCACTCAAGCTTATCCGGCCACCGCCAAGGACAACTACCCCGGCGGGTACTACTTCTTCGCAGCCTTCTTTCACTGCGGTCTTTGCCCTCCTTTCTCTAATTTCTTCTGCGACGTCATGCACACCTATGGCCTCCACCTTCTTGACTTCACCCCCAACGCCATCCTCACCATGGCGGTTTTCGCACACATGTGCGAAAACTTCATAGGGATACACCCAAACGTAGCGCTGTTTAGGCACTTCTTCACTCCTAGAGCAGAGGCCGACGCCCCCCTCTCCGGAGGAATTTCTTGGGTTTTCCGTCTGAACAAGAAGGGGTCCTACTTGCCGGGGGAGCTCTGCGGCAAGTGGGAGGAATGGCGTGCGGAGTGGTGCTGGATTGTTGAGGACGAGCCGCAGCCCTTCACCGCGCCGCGCACAACGCCCATCGTGCGCGGCAGGGATTGGAGCGAGCTGGACTCGGACGACATCAAGCTCGACGTCGCCCTCGTCCGGATTCTTCGTCTTCGGACCGCCAAGCTGTCCGTTGCAGAGGTAGGCGCAGATTTCCTTCGCCGCCGCATCGCCCCTCTCCAAGACAGGAAAAGGCCGGCCTGGGAGTACGGCGGCCCGGCGGATATAATGAGGCTGCGCCCCGGGCTAAACTTCAACTTCACGACGCTGGAGCTGAAGGGGATGGTCCGGGAACTCTTCAAGTATGACCCGGCACACCCTGAGTGGTTCAGGCCTCCCCGGGGAGTGGTGCCCCTCTGCAACAGCACAGTCCGGGATCGTCTCTGCGCCATGATGCCCGCGTGCGATTCGCACGGCGTGGACTGCACGTGGATTCCGCCCAAGCCCATAGACGTCCTCAGCTTCTTCGACAACCTTGTGGAGGTGGCGAAGAACAAGAATGACATCAAGGAGCACACGCGGGACACCACCGAACAGGAGCTTGCTTACATAGCTTCTCGGGCTGAAGAGGCCGCTGCAGCCGCAGCGGTAGGAGATTTTGGGTACACGCCTGATGAGGCGGAGGCTGCGGATGCGTCTAGCCGGGCGGAGGAGGCGGAGATCCGCAGACTGTTGCAACTTCCTCCCGACGCGCTCGCCGGGGTCCCCTCTCTGAGGCACTCCGGGATCCACGGGATCGTGGCCGAGGCCGCGGCAAGGGAGGGCGCCGCCGGAGGGAACAGAGGCGCCGCGGGGAGCGGAGGCGCCGGAGGGAGCGGAGGCGCCAAAGGAAAAGAGGCCGCAGCGCAGGGCGCTGGGCCCAGCGAGCCGGCCGGGGAGGAGGAGGAGGAGGAGGCCGAGGACTCCGACGGATCTACGGAGCTCTACGCCGACGACCTCTCCTCGTCGGAGACCTCCCCGCCCCCGGCAAGCCCAAGGCGGTCCCCACCGAAGCGTCTCCGCAAGACGGCGACGGGAGAGAGAGCGCAGGCGCCCCGGCAACAACCAGCTCGCCGGGCAGCTCCCCGGGGGAGCCAAGCCGCGCCGGGGGCGACTGGCGCACCAGCCACAGCGGAGACGGCCCGCGCGCGGGCCACGACGGAGGCGCCCCGCAAGCAGGCGTCGAGCCGACAGGGGTCTTCTCGGAGCGGAGCAGCGGCTCCGCCCGCTCCTCGGGCTCCGGCTACCACAGGGGCTGGGTCTTCGCAGCCCCCAGCCCCAGCGACCGCCAAGCGCCCGAGGGAATCTTCGTCTTCCGCTCCTCGTGCCGACGCGCCCCAGGTGGAGTATGACTTCTCCGCCTTGAGCGAGGACGACGAGGAGGATCCGGAGTAAGGACCCAAGATCTTACACCTTCTCAAGTTTCGTCTTGATTGTTGTTGATGCTGATTTTGTTTGTTGCTTTGATTTCAGGACCTTGGTTCAGCGCGCGGCGAAGAAAGCCAAGGCGCCTGTGGTCGAGGTCGCGGAAGGCTCGGCCACCGCGGCAACTGGGGACGTGCCGGAGCCAAACCTGCCGGACCCGAGCGCTACTCCGAGGAGCAGCCCCCGGCGTAGCCCCCAGCGTAAGTCTGGGTTCCATCCTTCCGCTGGTCGGGACGCGCTTGGGGATTTTGTCTTGTTTCAATATCTTGATGTCTTTGTCTTGACTTGTGCAGAGGCGGAGCCACAGCCGCAGGAGCGTCCGGAGACCGCCCCCGAGGAGCCGCAGGCCCCGCCGTCCCCGCCAAGGCCGAACTCTCCGGCAAGGGAGAGTGCTCCGCCAAGGGCGGGTACTCCGCCAAGGGCGAGTACCCCGCCAAGGGCGAGCAGCCCGGCGAGGGCGGCCACTCCGCCAAGGCAGAGCTCCCCGGCGAGGGAGCCCGCCGCTGATGACGTCCGCCAAGGTAAGTCTTGTACTTTGTCTTCTTGGCGTTGTTTCTTTTTGGATTTTTGCTTGAACTTCTTTTTCTTTTTCTTCTTTTTAGATCCTCCTCCTCCCGAGCCGATGGAGACGGAAGTCATCAACATCGAGGATGAGGAGGGCGCGCAGGGCGGCGGCGGCGACGTCCCTGTCGCCGAGGACGCGGCGGGAGCCGCCGAGCCGGCCGCGCAGGAGACCGCTCCGGCTGCGGACGCAACGGCCGGGGAGGGGGACGGCGACCGCACCGCCGACCCGGAGGCGGCGGGAGCATCAAGTGCTGCGCCGGCCGCCGACCCCTCCGCCGGCAAGGAGCAGGGCTACTACCTTGAGGCCCCCAACGGCGTCTTCATCCAGGTGCCTTGGGGGTCTTCGTCGCGAGCTCCCGCGGAGGGCGAGGCATTTGACGGGGAGGTCCTCGCCTCCGCGGGCCTGAAGATTGTCGAGGCGCCCGGCGGGAGTGAAGGGCCCGAGGAGGAGAAGCTACTTCACCAGCTCCTGGCCCTTTACCGGGCCAGGCAGGCGAAGCTTGCTTCCCGGGAAGCCCTTGCCGCCAAGGCCGCCGCGGAGATGGAGAAGCGCGCGGCGGAGCTTAGCGCCGCCAACCAGGCGGCCCTCCGCGAGGTGGCGGAGGAGCGCGAGCGGCTCGCCGGCGAATACCAGGAGTGGGTGCTGGAGAAGGCTGAGGCTGAAGAGCAGCAGCGGCTCGCCGGGGTGGAGCTGTCCCGGCGAGAAGGAGAACTCGCCCAGCGGAAGGTCCAACTCGACTCCCACGAGGAGGACCTTGCCGCTCGGGAGGAGGCCCTTGGCGGGGAACTGAAGGAGGCGAAAGCCGCCGCGGTCGCCGCGGAGACCGCCAAGAAGGAGCTTGCCGCCAAGGTCGCGCAGCTGGAGAAGTCGCTGAAGGTGAGCGCGGAGAAGGTCGCCGCGCTTATCACAGAGCGCGAGAAGGACGCCCACACCAATTCAGAACTCCAGGTGCGTCTTTCTGAGAGGGGCGACGAGTTGAAGGCCGCCAAGGACTCCATCGAGGACTTGGAGTTGAAGGTCTCTACATTGAAGGATTCACTCGACGCTGCCCGGGCTCGGGAGACCAAGCTGAAGGAGGAGCTCCGCAAGGAGCGGACCTTGGTGGACAGCGCCAACCAAGCGGCTGAGCTCTTCCGCAAAACCGTTGAGGTATGGACCGAGGACTTAGTATCTTGCGCGTCCAACATCGACCAGGAGCTGCTGGCGTTAAAGCTGGAGCACCTCATCTACTCCGCGGATCCAAACCTCCCTCACAGCGCCAAGCTCAGCCTCTTCTTCAGGGGAATCGCGCCGGCCCTTGCAGATCTGCGGAAGAAGATCCCCGCGCAACTGGCCGAGGAGACGCGCCTACTCTGCACGGGAACACTGGAGCGCGTGCTGACGAAGATCGTATACCGCAATCCAGGTATAAATCTCACCAACGTTCTTCGCAGCTTGCCGGCTGACGCGAACATGGAGGCTCTGAAGGAGCAGGTCGCCCACATCATAGCCAAGGTGGCTAAGATCTCCAGGATTGAGGGCGACCGCGTAGATTAGGCCTCCATTATCTTTATCTCTTTTCGTTGCTGCACTGAGTTGTTATGAACCAATTAGTCCATTGCGACAAGTTATCTTTTGTAAGATATTTATCTTATTTTGATCAATCAGTGCAATGTTATCTTCCTTGTCTTAATCCTTGACTTTGTATGTTTTTCACCCTACGCTCCCGGGGAGCCTGCCGGCAAGGGGCCTTTGCCGCGAGCGCTGAGTGCTGGACTCTGAGCAGCCTGCTGGCCAAGGTCTCACCGGCAAGCAACCTTGCCGCGGCTAGTCGCAACGCACTTAACTTGCTGAGCGTACTCGAAAACGAAGCAAGGGTGCGACACTTGTCGCAGCTCGCTTAAATCGTTGAGCGAACTCGGAAACAAGATAAGGGTGCGGCAAGCTACGGGTAGGTTCCTCCGCGCACAGGTTTTCCATACGAAGTGTGATTGTTCAAGGAAGACGACAAAAAATTTTAAAATTTGAACTGGTCAAATTCTAATAACTTAGCTTTCATATATTGCTTGCTTCCCGGTAAGGCTCCTCTTTCTTGAACAGCACTTGGTTCCTCCTCCACCTCCTTCCCCCCCCCCCCCGGCAAACTTGTGCGCGAGGAACGTTCCTTCTGCTCAAGAGGCAAGGAAAAAGAAGAGGGAAACAAGTATATGGCCTTTCGGCGCGCTAATGCTTACCGGTTACTTGAGTGTTGCACCGAATGACAAACAAAGCATGCAAATAGCAAAGAAAAGCATGCAAAAGGCAATCGGCACGAAAAATACAAAAACTTTACTGATGCACGGGGTCTGCGCCCGGCTTTGTACAAAGGGTTACATGCAACAGCGGCAAAGCTTGTACAAAAGGTGGTTGCCGGAGCGGATCACGGCAACCGCGCCTTATGGGTGAAACTTGCGAAGATGCTCTATGTTCCAGGAGTTGCTCACCGGTAAGCCTTCTTCGGTCTCGAGGCGGACAGCGCCGGGCCTCGTGACTTGTCTCACCCGATAAGGGCCTTCCCACTTCGGCGTCAACTTGTTGGAATTCTTGGCGGACTGAACACGCCGAAGAACAAGGTCGCCTTCCTCGAGACTCCTGGCCTTGACCTTGCGGCTATGGTAGCGGCGCAAGGCTTGCTGGTATCGAGCAGCTCGTACAGCAGCCTGGAGACGTCCCTCCTCGAGGAGCAACGCGTCATCTTGTCGCAATTGCTCTTGCTCGAGCTCATCATAAGCGAGCACTCGAGGAGATCTGTATACGAGTTCCGTGGGGAGAACTGCCTCTGCTCCATAGACTAGAGCAAAGGGTGTCTGCCCGGTGGCTCGACTTGGTGTCGTTCTGATTGACCAAAGAGCCGCCGGTAGCTCCTCTATCCAATTTCTTCCGCACTTGCGCAGCCTGTCAAAGGTTCTTGTTTTGAGTCCGCGCAGCACTTCAGCATTGGCCCTCTCCGCTTGACCGTTGCTCCTTGGGTGAGCAACAGAAGCGAAACAGACCTTGGCGCCAAGGTCTTGGACGTACTGCATGAAGGTGCGACTAGTGAATTGTGTACCGTTGTCGGTGATGATCCTGTTAGGGATCCCGAAACGGCAAACAATCGACCTGAAGAACCTGACTGCTGACTGTGCTGTCACCTTTCTCACTGGCTCCACTTCTGGCCACTTTGTGAACTTGTCGATTGCAACGTACAAGTACTCAAAGCCCCCGACAGCACGAGGGAAAGGGCCGAGGATATCGAGCCCCCAGACCGAGAAGGGCCAGGACAAAGGGATTGTTTGGAGAGCTTGAGCTGGTTGATGAGTTTGCTTTGCATGGAACTGGCACGCTTCACACTTGGTTACTAGTGCAGTTGCATCTTGGAGGGCTTCTTGCCAAAAGAACCCTTGCCGGAAAGCTTTCCCGGCAAGCGCCCTTGCGCCAATATGGTGGCCGCATATGCCTCCGTGTATTTCTGCCAACAGCTTCTGTCCATCTTCCCTGGAGATGCACTTCAATCTGACACCATTGAGCCTTCTTCTGTACAGCTCGTTATCCACGAACTGGTACATACTTGACTGCCTGGTTATCTTCTCTATTTCTTCTGGGTCGTCGGGAAGTTCTCCAGTTTGAAGGAAACGGACGATCTGCTGCGCCCATGCCGGAGCCTGGGGCTCGGCGGCAAGGACTAAAGGCTCGAGGGCCGCTGCGGGAACCTCAGCTTCTACGGCAAGGACCTCTGGTTCTGCCGGAGCTGATGGTCCCCCGGCAAGCTCGCCGGGGCGAGGCTTGTCGGGAACGTTTGCTTCAACTGTACAGACCCGAGGATCTGCAGGAGCAAACTGTTCCTCAGCGTTGTGGTTGTTGATCTTGGGGACCTTGGAGGCGGTTTCAGGAAGATCCGCCGGCAAGTAGTCGCCGGAGACCAACTTTCTCTTCTTGGACTGCCCAACTGATGGTGTAACGGATGGTTGAGTCAGCTTGAGTAAGAAGGTCCCTGGTTCCACAGGTAACTTCATCGAAGCACACTTTGAAAGGCCATCTGCTATTTCATTTTGAGCTCTCGGGACGTGCTCCATTTGCAAACCTTCAAAGTGCTCCTCAAGCTTCCTCACTTCATCGACATAAGCTTCCATCAAAGGGCTTTGATAGCTCTTGTTAACTTGCCGGACCACCAACTGAGAATCTCCCCGCACAATCAGCTTCCTGATCCCAAGTTCGGCCGCAATCCTGAGGCCGGCAAGCAAGCCTTCATATTCAGCAGTGTTGTTTGTTGCTTGCTCCCTGGGAAAGTGCATCTGGATAACATATTTGAGGTGCTCTCCGGTGGGCGCGATGAGTACCACGCCAGTACCGGCGCCTTGCAGCGAGAAGGCACCGTCAAAATACATTACCCATTCACTTGTCGCTTCTTGTACGGGTGTACTTGTCTCTTGGACTTCTTCATCAGGCGTCGGGGTCCACTCAGCTATGAATTCTGCCAAAGCTCGGCTCTGTATGGTTGAAGTACTTTCAAACTTGAGTCCAAAGCTTGACAGCTCCAGTGCCCACTCAACGATCCTGCCTGTCGCTTCTGGGTTGTGCAGTATTCTCTTCAGCGGGAAGCGAGTGACCACTGTTATCTCATGTGCTTGGAAGTAATGGCGCAGCTTTCTCGAGGCCATGAGGAGGCCGAAAAGCAACTTTTGCACCCCAGAGTATCTTGATCTAGCCCCCTGGAGAAGGGAACTCACAAAATACACTGGGCGCTGCACCATTTTCTTCCGCACTTCATCTTGTTCCTGCGAAGAGTTTTCCTTGTCGGGGCCAGAGCTTGCCGGAGCAGCCCCCTGCTTGTCGCTGGATTCGCTTGCCGGTGGTGCTGACTCCTCGTCGGACTCCCTCTCCGCTACTAACGCAGCACTAACCACCTGGTTGGTTGCCGCTAGGTATAGCAACAACTTTTCCTGTGGTCTAGGTGCGACAAGTATTTGAGTGGAGGACAGGTACCGTTTCAAATCCTGCAGCGCTGCCTCCGCTTCCGGAGTCCATTTCATGGGACCTGCCTTCTTCAAGATTTTGAAGAAAGGTAGGGCGCGTTCTGCAGACTTCGAAATGAACCTACTGAGGGCAGCCACACAACCTGCAAGCCTTCTGACATCCTTGACGCGCTTTGGGGCCTCGATCTGCTCGATGGCTTTAATTTTGTCGGGGTTGGCCTCAATCCCCCTTTGCGATACAAAGAACCCGAGAAGCTTGCCGGAGGGGACTCCAAAGACGCACTTCTCGGGGTTCAACTTGAGCTGTATTCTGCGCAGGTTCTGAAATGTCTCCTCCAAATCCTGGATCAGGGTTTCCTTGCTCTTGCTCTTCACCACGATGTCATCCATGTAAGCCTCTACATTTCTGTGGATCTGTGGCTCGAAAGCAGTGTACACTACCCTTGCAAACGTTGATCCTGCATTCTTCAGTCCAAATGGCATGCGTATGAAGCAATAAGTGCCACATGGAGTGATAAATGCAGTCTTCTCTTCATCCTCTTTGGCCATAAAGATCTGATGATAGCCTGAGTATGCATCAAGGAAACAGAGTAGCTCACATCCGGCAGTGGAGTCAACAATCTGGTCAATGCGCGGCAAAGGGAATGGATCCTTGGGACATGCTTTATTCACATCGGTGAAGTCTATACACAGTCTCCACTTCCCGTTGGCCTTGCGCACGACGACTGGATTTGCCAACCACGTCGGATGGATCACACCTCTAACTAGGCCTGCTGCTTCTAGCTTCTTGATTTCTTCGTTGATGAATTCTTGGCGCTCCACGGCTTGCTTCCTCACTTTTTGCTTGATGGGCCGCGCATGAGGACAAACAGCAAGCTTGTGCTCAATTACCTTCCTGGGAACACCGGGGATGTCAGATGGTTGCTAGGCAAACACATCGACATTCGCCCGCAGGAAGGCAACGAGCGCGCTTTCCTATTTGCTGTCAAGCGTGGCACTAATGGTGAAGGTACCACCAGTGCCGTCCTCCTTGGCGGACACTTTCTTGGTTGCCGGAGGAGCGGCCATCCCTTTCTTACCCTTGCCGGTGGAGCTCGATGGGACGTCCTCGACGGCAGCGCAGCACTCCGAAGAGGTGCGGTTGCCGGAGTGGGTCCCAGAGCACTTGCCGGACTTGGTCTTCGTCTTCTTCCCCCCGGGAGCTTCTGCGGCAAGAGTATCCTTCTCGGCCGCAGCTGCCGCATCCCGGTAGATCTTGTCGGCGCAGACAAGCGCATCCTTCTTGTCGCCGTGGACAGTGATGACGCTTATCGGCCCCGGCATCTTGAGTACGTTGTAAGCATAATGGGAAGCTGCCATGAATTTGGCGAGGGCAGGACGGCCAAGTATTCCATTGTAGGGCAATGGAATATCGGCGACGTCGAAAGTGATGCGCTCAGTTCTGAAGTTGAGCTCCCCGCCAAAGGTCACCGGCAGAGTGATCTTTCCCTTGGGCTTGCTCCTTCCCGGGTTGATTCCTTGGAAAGAACCGGTTTCTTCGAGCTCGCCATCTGGAATCTGGAGTTTCTTGATCACAGCAGAGGAGATCAAGTTCAGCCCGGCCCCGCCGTCAACCAACATTTTGGTGACCTTGAGGTTGCGGATGGTGGGTGAGACCAGCATCGGCAAGCACCCGACCGCAGTGGTGCGGTCAGGGTGATCCTCAAGATCAAAAATGATGGGCGTGCTGGACCATTTGAGGAGCCTGCGCGACTCCACGGGCGGCTCTGCTGCATTCACCTCACGTACCCACTGCTTGAGCTGGCGTGGGAGGTGTGCAGAGAGGCGCCACCGTCGACGCACAGGACCTCCGTGGCCTTCTGGAACTCCTGCTCGCTGTTATCCTCGTCCTCCATGTCTTCGTCGTCGTCTTCGTCCTTGTCGCGGTCCCGGGGAGGTCGATCTCCTTGCCGCTGCTTGGCCTTGCCGCGGCGTCCTCCCCGGCCGTTGAACGGCCGCTTCTTGCTTGGTTCTTCCCCGCCACCCTGGGCCTTCTCCTTGTCGCGCCTCTCGTACTCGGCTTTCTGCTGCTCGACGAGGTACTCGACGCGCTTGCAGTTGGAGAGGTCGTGGCCCTTGGTGCGGTGGATTTTGCAGTATTGCTTGTCGGAGCCGTCCTGCTTGTCGGCTGCCGCTACAGGGGCAGGCTCCTTGCCGGAGCCGCCAGCCTGTGTTTGCTTGGCGGGAGCCTCCTTGCCAGACTTCTCGACGGCAAGCACCTCTTTCTTGCCCTTCCTTCTGTTATTCCGCCGCCGGCTCTTCTTTGCCGGGGCGGCGTCGTCGCTGTCGCTTCCTCCTGCGCCAGCATCCTCTCCGGGGAGTCTCCTCCCCTCTTCTGCGCGTGCGCACTTGTCAGCCAGAGCATAGAGCTCGCTGACATCCCGAATCTTGGTCATCGCCATTTCTTCACGCATGCGGCGGTTACGCACGTTCTGATGGAACGCGCTGATAACCGCGGCAGGGTGGACATCAGGGATGTTGTGCTGCACACGGCTGAAGCGTTGGATGTACTTGCGCAGGGTTTCTCCTTCCTTCTGGGCCAGAATGTGGAGATCGCTCTCCTGGCCGTGGGGTTTGTGGCCGCCGGTGAAGGCGCCAACAAATTGGTGGTAAAGGTCGGCCCAAGAAGAAATGGAGCCTTCCGGCAAGTGCATAAGCCAGGAACGGACGTTCGGCTTAAGCACGAGCGGGAAGTAGTTTGCCAAGATCTTCTCGTCGCGCCCCCCGGCAGCCTGCACCGCGATGGTGTAGACACTGAGAAACTCCGAGGGGTGCGTCTTGCCGTCGTACTTCTCCGGTACGTCGGGCTTAAAATTCTTCATGCTGGGCCACTGGACGCGCCGCAGCTCGCGGGTGAACGCAGGGCAGCCTGCCGCGTACGGCAAGTCGCCTGGTTCACCGGGCGTGCGCGCGTCGACAGCGTCTTCAGCCCTCTGGTCTGATTGTCGCCGAGCTTCTCGGCGGCGCTCGATTCTTGTCCGAGCGTCTTCTTGTCGCCGGTCGTCGAGGACCTGGCGCTGGTCCCGACGAGCCCGCGGGTCCGACGAGGCCGTGGAGCCGTCGTCGGCGTTGTTCCGGCGAGGCGGCGTCTTCTGCTTCCGCGGCGGGGAGTGCACGCTTGTCGCACCCCCGGCGGTCTTGTCGCCGTCGGCCTTCGTCTTCTCAGCTTGCCGCGGCCGCGAGGCCGTCGGCTGCTGTGGAGAATCGTTGTTGGCGAAGGCTATCAGGCTCTGGATGGTGGCCCTCCAGTCGTCGGCCTTGTCTGCCGCTGGAGGGAAGTCGAGGAGCAGTTGCGCTCTTGCGAGCGCTTCCGCTGGAGTGGAGGGGAACGCGGGCGAGCGGTGCGAGGAGCGGGATACGCTCGGACTTCTAACGGCGTTAGAAGGAGCGGGGTCCCGCGCCGGCGCCTTCGCTTTGCTTGTGCCCGGACGGAGGTCCGGGGCGTCCCGCGAGCCCCCGGTTTGGCCTTGGCCCAGCAGACGGATGCCACCTCCTGTGACATGGCGCTGCTGGGTTGTTGTATGCTGAGATGGACGCGGTGCGTCCACGAAGACCGAGGTTCGGTCGTCCGTCCGGTTCTTGGATCTGGTGGCGCCGTGAGTGTCCTCGCCGGCGACCACCCTTCCGACGGCGTCTCCCCCGCCCACCGTTGGCTCTGGTGGCGGCGGATGAGACGCAGACGGGCCTCCGACCTCCGAAGCCTTCTTCTTCGGAGCCATGGAGCTGTTGCTGATGAAGTTGCTGATGAAACTGGAGAGGTTGGTGGAGAATGCGCCCGCGCGAACGCCGGATCAGATTCGCACAACCTCGACGCCCCCTACCTGGCGCGCCAAAGATGTCGGGGCAAACTGTCCGCCACGAACACCTATGGGACCGGAGCCCCTTGTCTGTGCGGTACGAGGGCGGAGGGAGCACGAAGAGCGGATCGTAGCGAGCACGCGGGCAGTTTTACCCAGGTTCGGGCCGCGGTGGACGCGTAAAACCCTACTCCTGCTTAGTTGTGTATTGAGTTGGAGAGCTCGGGAGCTTGAAGAAGCAGCTACACCGAGCGTATGAGTGATCTAGGTTCCGAACCCCCTCCACGTTGTGCATGGGCCTCCTTTTATAGTGCAAGGGGTCACCGACAGGTGTCAACGTAGGAGAAAGGGGGTAAAAACGTAAAAGAGGTGGTAGTTGTAACAGTGCGGGAACAGTGGAGCTACAGTGCATGAACAGTGGTCGCTACCTACTTTGACAGTGGGGGACAAGGGCATTTAATACCCGTCGCCGTCGACCCCAAAAGCTCCCGCCCTTGCGTCTCCGTCCGCCACGGCGATGGATCCACCACCGTGGAGTGCCACCGTGTCCCCCAGGCTGCACAGCCATCCGCCATGCGTCCCTGGATAGGCCCCAGGGCGACGCGTGGGCCGATGAGCTGGAGCGCGGGCACACAGCGCAACCTCCCCGGCAAGCACCTTGCCGGGGTCTTGATCTTGCCGGGCCCGGGAGCTTGCCGGGCTCTGAAGCTTGTCGCTCCCCGGGCCCTCGCCGGGTCTTCTACGATGGAATCTTCTAGTCTTCCTGGCAAGCTCCTCTTGCCAGGGCCTTGTGCTAGTGAGGTGATCTTGAGCCTGGTACGGCCTTCCCGGCAAGTTCTTGCCGGGGTCTCGATCTTCTGTTTTGCATACTTTGTTTTTGAATGGCTTGATATGGAGCAGGAAGGTCTCCGGCGAGCGCGTGGTAAACCCTGCCGCGGGAAGCTGCAACTGCCCGTGCACAAGTTGGGGTACTGAGGTACCCCTACCTTAGTACACCGACATTCCCCGCGGGGTATTTGGAGGAGAGTATTTCAAGGATGATCATTCGCAAGGACAAGCGAGGATTAGAGGGGGTGTTAAGATTTAGTTAATATTGTTATTAAGGATATAATCCTCTCTTGTGTAATTGCACGTGCGTTGCCAGGCAACAGTCACGATGATTCCCTCGCGACCCATCGAGTGGACGTGCCCCTCCACTTGCGTCTCCTCTAGGTGTATATAAGGATTGATCATCAATGAAATTGATAGTGATTTGGATTCATTTGCAATCTGTCTTGTAATAGTCCCCACAATCGGTTATGTCATCTCACCGACCTCAAGGGAAGACACCCGTGGGCGCGTAGTGTAGACCCCGGCGTTCGCAAAGGAAGAGGGGGATGGGCTGCAGCAGTGTGCCCAAACAACAACGGGTTGTACCTAGGTAGTTCTGCTTGGTTAGATGATCCATCGACCCTAGAAGCTATAGCGTGTAGAGAAGGACTTGCACTCGCTGAAGACCTAAACATCCAGAATGTATTTAGTTGCGGGTAGAAGACTTGTATTAATCTAAATCATGAATGTTACAATCAGTGAGGGCTAGCTCTACGGAAATTGAAGGTCCTAAATCAAACCAAGTCATAATCCTAACTTCAACCCTCGTGAAAGAAGCTAGAATGTCGCTAACCCTATCCTGCGAACGACTAACTAGAGTAATACAAGTTCTATGAAGACTCGTTAAATACAGAATCTCTCTAACAATAGGTGAATATAAGGATCTATCCACATCTTGTGCCTGAATCATCTTCATGGCCACCATATAATCCATCTAAACAAAAATAGGAATCTCGGTGCGCCGGATTGAGAGGGAGAGTGTCGATGTCAAAACCGGCAGATCTCAGGTAGGGGGGGGCAAACTGTGAGCCTAAGGATCGATGGTAACAAGAGACGCTAGGACACGATGTTTACCCAGGTTCGGGCCCTCTTAATGGAGGTAATACCCTACTTCCTGCTTGATTGATCTTGATGAATATAGGGATTACAAGATTTGATCTAAGACTAAACCCTCTGGCTTATATACACACTGGAGGGGGCCTAGGGTTGTACAAAGTTGACTTGCGGACGAAGGAAACATTATACCCGGACATCTAATTTTCCTTTCTACATACATAGGAGTCCTACCCGGACACGGGGGATGGTCTTATGCTTTGTCTTCACGGCCCATCAGTCCAGCCCACAGCAAGTAGTCCGGACACTCGAGGACCCCCAATCCAGGACTCCCTCAGTAGCCCCCGAACTTGCCTTCAATGACGATGTAGTATTCGGCTTCATGTCTTCGACTTTGCAAGGCAGGTTCTTTATACTTTGCAATGATGACAGTCTGTTTCTGACCTTTATACCCCTGTCTTGATGATTCCTTCATGTCGTCGCCTCGATTTCCATGCGTTAGACGAATGCGAATAGTCCACGTACTTTTTACAAATAAACCTTGACCATGCAAGGAGGGTGTCTATTTAAGGAGATCAGATCTCAGATGCCCTTTCACATCACACAGAGATCCTCTAGAGCAAACCACAAAAATCATCAAAACATGGCGAGTGCTCCCGGCTCTTCCTCGCGCCCCTACGACCCTCAAGCAGGAGATTGGAGAAGCTGATCGGTATCCCACCTCCAGTGGAATAGACTTCAGACGGAGGGATATCTACCCCC
>LR738711.1:849435045-849460979 GCA_902687465.1 Secale cereale | reverse complement strand
CCCCCCCCCCCCCCCCCCCCCGCGGATCTAGTCTCCGTACGGGTTGGGTTAGCTTCAATCAACAATGAGGAGTTAGCAGAAAACTTCCCCAACCCCAGCAAGGAAGAAAGGGTGTGCTTCGTTCCGTTTCTGTTGAGGGGCTTAGGCTTTCCAATCCATCCCTTCCTCAGGGGCCTATTGGAATTTTATGGGCTCCAACTGCACAACCTCACGCCAGGCTCTATTCTGCACATTTCTGGCTTCGTTGCTCTTATCCTATGGCAGTTCGGGCTAGTCGAATACTTGCCAATGAGGGAAAATGTAAAAAGGAAAAAAAAAAGAAAAAATAAAAGGTAAAAGACAAGACCTAACTTGAAAGGAGGAAAACATTGCTACCGATCTATCCATAAAATCGCCGGAGCCTGGTAGCGATCCACGGGTTTGGCTCAAGGCGGTTGTCCTGTGCATTCCGAAGGCGATAGGCTCCACTGGTGAGTACTTTGTCGATAATGAAGGGGCCCTCCCATTTTGGTTTGAGCTTGTTCTTTTTCTTCTCCGGGAGGCGTAAAACGAGTTCACCGACGTTGTATGTCTTGGCCCGCACTTCTCTGCTCTGGTATTGCCTAGCCTGTTGTTGATAAAATGCGGAACGAGCTTGCGCTGTATCGCGCTCCTCTTCAAGTCCATCTAGGTCGTCTTGCCGATCTGCTCAGCTTCTCTCTCCTCGTACATGTGCACTCGAGGTGAGTCATGAACAATGTCGCAGGGCAAAACAACCTCTACGCCGTACACCATGAAAAAAGGTGGGTATCCGGTCGTGTGATTAGCTGTGGTCCGCAGCCCCCAGAGTACGGAGTCAAGCTCTTCGACCCAGTGTTTATCAAACTCCCGTAGGGAGCGCACTAGTCGGGGTTTGAAGCCGCTCATTATCAGACCATTGGCTCTTTCGACTTGACCCGTTGTTTGAGGATGGTATACAGAAGCATAGTCAAGTTTAATACCTACTTTGCACACCAATTTTTTACCTCGTCAGTTGTGAAGCTGGAGCCATTATCTGTGATAATACTGTGCGGGACACCATAATGGTGTACTACGCCAGATATAAAATCTATCACATGCCCTACATCAGCTGTTTTTACTGGCTTGGCTTCTATCCATTTAGTGAATTTATCTACCATCACCAGTAAGTATTTCTTTTTATGGCTTCCCCCTTTAAGAGGTCCGACCATATCAAGCCCCCAGACCGCAAAAGGCCAGGTAATGGAGATTGTTCTCAGAGCAGTGGGAGGCATGTGACTTTGATTTGCAAAGAGCTAGCAGCCAACGCAGTGTTGGACTAAGGTTTGGGCATCTGCTCGGGCAGTGGGCCAGTAAAAGCCAGCTCAAAAAGCTTTGCCTACAAGCACCCGGGCTGCAGCATGGTGGCAGCCCATTCCAGCGTGTATTTCGGTGAGAATTTGCCTCCCCTCTTCTTCGGAGATGCACCTTTGTAGAATACCAGTTATGCTTTTCTTATATAGTTCACCTTCGTGAACTTTGTAGGCTTTAGAACGCCGGAGTATGCGGCGGGCCTCGTTTTGGTCATCGGGGAGCTCCTGTCTTTTAAGGTAAGCTAGGAAGGGCTCTGTCCAGGGGCTATGACAGCCATGATCTCGTGAGCCGACGGAGTTATCTCCATGTCTTGGTCTCTGATGACGTCAGGGTTAAGTTCGGCCGGGGTGTATTCAGATCCAAATTCGTATCGCCACTTTCGTCCTGCCATGTTACTGATGGCTTAAATAGCCTTTCCATGAAGGTATTAGGCGAGACGGGGTCACGTTTAGCGCCCATACGAGCGAGTACGTCAGCGGCCTGGTAATTATCCTGGGTTACGTGATGGAATTCCAAACCCTCAAATCTAGCCGACATTGTCAATATAGCATTGCGATAAGCTGCCATTTTTGAATCTTTCGCATCAAAATCTCCATTAATTTGGGAGATAGTGAGGTTTGAGTCTCCGCGTACCTCGAGGCGTTGTATGCCCATGGATACAGCTAGATGGAGACCATGTAATAGGGCCTCATATTCGGCCGCATTGTTCGAGTCTGTGTACATAATTTGCAGTACGTACCGGACTTTATCCCCAGTAGGAGATATCAATATTACGTCGGCCCCCAATCCGGCTAACATTTTGGAACTGTCGAAGTACATTGTCTAGTGGGAGTATGAGCCGTACTCTTTAGGGAGTTTGGCTTCGGTCCATTCTGCGACAATGTCAGCCAACACCTGGGATTTAATAGTCCGGCGTGGCTTATAGGATATTTCGAACGGTAAGAGCTCGATGGCCCATTTGGCTATGCGTCCAGTGGCTTCTTTATTGTTAATAATATCGTTGAGTGGTACTTCGGATGCCACTGTGATCGAACACTCCTGAAAATATTGTCGAAGTTTTCGAGATGACATGAAGACCACATAGGCAGTTTTCTGATAGTGGGGGTACCATGATTTGCACGGTGTTAGAACCTTGGATACACGGTATACGGGTTTTTGAACGGGGAATTTATGTCCCTCTTCGGCTTGTTCGAAGAAGAGCATGGCACTCACTACCTAGTGAGTGGCTGATATATAGAGCAGCATTGGTTCGCCAACATCGGGGCGGCTAGGATTGGGTTGCTTGCTAGTAGAGTTTTTATTTCTTCCAATCCAGATGTGGCCGCGTCCATCCATTCGAAATTGTCAGTGCGTCGTAGCAATCTATATTGTGGCAATGTCGTTTCTCCTAACCTGGAGATGAAGAGGCTTAAGGCCGTTACGCAACCTGCTAGTTTTTGCACTTGCTTGAGGTTGGTTGGTATTTTGAGCTCTCACAAGGCCCAGATTTTAGCTGGGTTAGCTTCGATTCCTCTATGGGATACGATGAACCCTAATAACTTTCCGGCTGGAATGCAGAAAACACATTTTTTTTCGGATTGAGCCTTAGGTCATATTCTCGAAGGTTGGCAAACGTAAGGCGGAGATCTTCCACCAAAGTTTCGACGTGTTTGGTCTTAACGACTACGTCGTCAACATATGCCTCCACTTTTTTGCCAATTTGTTTTTCTAAGCAGGTTTGAATCATGTGTTGATATGTGGTGCCAGCGTTTTTAAGTCCAAAGAGCATAGTGTTGAAACAGAAAGGACCATATGGGGTGATAAATGTCGTTGTGGCCTGATCGGATTCCTTCATCTTTACCTGATGGTTTCCGGAGTAAGCATCAAGGAAGCACAATGAGTCGTGTCCAGCCGTTGCATCGATAATTTGATCAATGCGGGACAAAGGAAAGGGATCCTTGGGACATGCCTAATTTAGTTCTGTGAAGTCGACGCAGAGGCGCCATGATTTATCCTTCTTCGGTACCATGACTAGGTTGGCTAGCCAATCCGGGTGTTTAATTTCTCTGATGAACCCGGCTTCCAACAGCTTGGCTAGCTCTTCTCACATTGCTTGTCTTTTGGGTTCAGAAAACCGTCGCGGTAACTGCTTGACTGGTTTGAACCCTTTAATAATATTGAGGCTCTGTTCGGTCAGCCTGCGTGGGATTCCCGGCATATCTGAAGGGTGCCAGACGAATATATCCCAATTTTCCCAAAGTAAGGCGCGTAACGCGCTGTCTACCGCCGGATCCAGCTGTGCCCCGATAGATGTTGTCTTATTAGGGTCCGTTGGGTGCACTTGGAATTTGATGATTTCATCTGCTGGCTTGAAGGAGGTAAACTTCGATCTTTTGGCGAGGACCACATCGTCCTTATCCACCTTTGACCGTAAGGTAGTTAATTCTTCGGCCGCGAGGGCTTCGGATAATGCCTCTAAGGCTAAGGATGTGGTCTTGTTCTCTGTGTGGAGTGCTCTATCCGGATTACTTGTTAATGTGATCACTCCATTGGGCCCTGGCATTTTAAGCTTATGTACCCGTAATGGGGTATAGCTTGACAGCGTGAGAAAGCGTCCCGTCCTAGAAGGGCGTGGTATCCGCTATGAAAGGGAACAACGTGGAAGAGCACTTCCTCCGATCTGTAGTTATCGGATGTGTCGAATACTACATCAAGCTTAATACTTCCCGAACATCGGGCTTCGCGGCTGGGTATAATTCCTCTAAAGGTTGTGTTGGTGTGCTCAATGCAGGATTTTTTGACCTGCATTTTTGCAAGAGTTTCCTCATATATGAGGTTGAGTCTACTTCCTCCGTCCATAAGTACTTTAGTGAGGAGAAATCCGTCTACTATTGGATCTAGTACAAGAGCGGCTGTTGCTCGGACCAGCCGGACTCGAGGTGCGTCTTCGGTAAAAAAAACTAATTGTCGTGTCGATCCATGGGCTTGCAGAGCTAATTTGATTGACCTCAGCAAGTTCGCGATTTTATCTCTTGCGGCGGTTGTCTGAGGAGAACGTCTCGAAGACAGTGAAGACACCGACGTCTCTTTCCCCCTGATACTGTGGTGGCTAGGATTGTTGCACCGCTCTTTGCTACCTGCCGGAGTACCCAACATGCCCTAAGGCAGTGATTTGGGATATTGTCCGGGGCTGCGTATATTTGACAAGGTTTATCGAGCAGTTCGTCCAGTATGGACCTGCGTCCTGTAAAAGGTTTGTTCTTCTTGCCAATAGGCATGTTATCGAATGACGTGCTGGGGTATGTCCGTTTAGCCTTGATAGTGTGTTGTCAGAATACTGACTGTTCTAGAGGTATAGTCTGGGCTTTCCAAGTGTTTTCCATTGCGCAGTACTTTCGTACTAAATGCGACAGATCTGTGAAACTCAGAACATGACGTCGGTTGAGGGAATTCAAGACTCCCTCGTACGTACAGTTGTGGTGAAATAGGGGGACCGCATCGTCGTCGCAGCAGTCCTTAATCTTGTTCTTGACAAGCAGGAATCTGGCCCAGAAGTGGTTGACCGTCTCCTCGGGCTGCTGTTGTCTGTTTGCGAGATCATTATATCTGGAAATCCGGATTTACTTGGAGAGTTTTTTCCAGGGTGGGTGGGTGCTGGTAATTTTAAGTCTCGAACCAATGTGTTATTCGGGGTTTTGACAACCTCCGGTGTGGACGATCTAGGCTCCACAGGATCTGATCGTTCTGCGGGCCTGGCGTCAATCCGAGAGCTCGAAAAACACAGAGTACCACCCGACAGGGGTGTGTTCGGCTCGATGGGTTTGGAGATCCGAACTGTGACGGTCTCCGTCTCAAGAGGGTGAGTATCTTCGGCTTCGTCCTCGACTGTTGCCACTAGATGGGTGATCGGGATGGGATTGATCTCATCCTGACCGGATTTAGGTCCGATATGAGCTTCTGGTGATGAAAGCCCCAGGGTAGCGATGCAATCCAGCAGCTCATTTAAGGGCGAGAGGTCTACCGAGGTCGCATCATCGGAGTGGCCGGAGTCAACATAGGGGTGGTGCTCGATGACTACAGGGAGTGCGGCCGGCCCTGAGGCCATGCGGGCGCATACGGCGAATCTGCCGAGCTGGAGAACCTGGCTAATGGCCATGTTGTTTCCGAGGGTGATCCCGTCGTTGATGACGAGATGAGCCATCGATCGCTCATCGCGAGCGCACAATGGAGCTCTCAATGAAAGCGCCATTGTCAGTGTCAAAACCGGCAGATCTCGGGTAGGGGGTCCCAAGCTATGCGTCTAGAGGATTGATGGTAACAGGAGGCTGGGGACACGATGTTTACCCAGGTTCAGGCCCTCTCAATTGAGGTAATACCAGGGGCAGAGCTAGGCTAATGCAAAGGTATGCAATGCATACCCAATGATATTTGCAAAAGTTTTTCAGTATATAAGCTCCTATATGACTGTATATCATGTATGGCAGCCTATTTGCACGTGGAGAACATGGGAAACGAAGAAAATAACGATCCAGGGTCACTTGGGCCTATATTGGGCTGCTACGTTGCTAGCACATAGCTACTGGGCCTTATGTTGAGGCTTATCGCTAGCCAGACTGATCGAAGTCGAGGAGACAACTTGACCATGAGCCTTTTCTTAAAAAAAAAACCTTGACCAGGAACCACCAGCCCATCTAGAAGACAGATTGCCAACGACGGTGTGCCCAATTAGCCTGTCATCTGATTGACTGTTCTTTGTGAGCATTTAATCTTGATTTCTCCGAATTGCTAGTCAAGAATAGAGGATTATCTTTGTTCCCTAATTTTGTCCATTCATCTATTGCAGCATCCAGTCAATTTTATGGGCGGTTTGCATTGGCTCTGTACTATAAAACTTGTGAAGAACTGCAAGAAAAACAAGGCAAAGTTTATGCACCTAAATTTCTAAAATATGAACATTCAAATTTGTAAGACTGTCGACCATGCCATCATCACTATCCAACATGTTTTTTATGTGTATAGGTGTGAACAATGAAGAACAAATATGGTGATTTGAAGTGTTTGTGGAGGAGAGCTTCAAAGGCGCCGAACATAAGTTCGACATTAGCACCAACACCGGTATCTATCGACGTTGAAAACCAAGTTCAGGATAAAAATAAGAGCAACCACCTTCCGATGAGCTACGGTTAGCACAAGTTAACAATTTATAGTTTTGTTGTTATTATTATGAACATTTTAATGTATTACATTGTCATGCAGAAAAAAAGTTCTTTTACTCTGCATACCCATGTCAGAAATCTTGGCTCCGCCACTGGGTAATACCCTACTTCTTGCTAAATTAATATGGATGAATATGAATACAAGAGTTGATCTGCCTCGAGATCGTAATGGCTAAACCCTAAAGTCTAGCCTATGAGGATATTGTGATGTTGATGATTCCCTCTACAGACTAAACCCCCTGGTTTATATACACGCCATAGGAGACCTAGGGTTACAATGGTGACTTGGGGAGGAAGTAATTGATACATACGGACTCTACGATTGCCTTTCTACATACATAGGAGTCCTGGCCGAATACGGGGGAGAGTCTTCTGCTTCTTCTTTACGTGGCCCACCAATACGGCCCAGCTCCATTGACCCGGATGCCTGAGGACCCCTGGATACAGGAATCCCTCACCAACAACTTCGGTTGGTGTGGTTGGCAGGCTTGTTGGGGGTGCCGTGAATCTGGCAGGGCCGGTCGAGTATTCGCTCCAAGCTGGATGAGCTTTCTCTATTTCTTTTGAATGGCCTCTTCCAATGACCGATCTTGGAGCCGCTGAATCCAACATTGACCGCTGTGTCTTTGGTATTGTCGTTGTTGCTGCGGCGCTTGTGCTTGTTGCATCTGGTCCCGCCGTTGTTTTTTAGATTCGGAAGTGTCCGGCTCGCTCGTATTATTACTGCTATGGGCTAGCCAGCTGTCTTCGCCCGCGCAAAAGCGGGTCATGAGCGTCGTAAGGGCTGCCATGGATTTTGGCTTTTCTTGGCCGAGGTGTCGGGCGATCCATTCATCACGAATGCTATGTTTGAAGGCCGCTAGGGCTTCGACATCTGGACAATCGACAATCTGGTTCTTTTTAATTAAGAAACCTAGTCCAGAATTTTCTGGCGGACTCTCTGGGCTGTTGCACGATGTGACTGAGGTCATCGGCATCTGGAGGCCGAACATAGGTGCCTTGGAAGTTGTCTCTAAAGGCATCCTCCATGTCTTCCTAGCATCCAATAGAATTTTCCGGAAGGCTGTTTAACGAGTGTCTAGCTGGCCCCTTAAGCTTTAGGGGAAGGTATTTGATGGCGTGTAGATCGTCACCGCGAGCCATGTGAATGTGGAGAAGAAAATCTTCAATCCATACTGCGGGATCTGTTGTGCCATCGTATGATTTAATGTTCACGGGTTTAAACCCTTCTGGGAACTCGTGCTCCATTACCTCATCGGTGAAGCATAGGGGGTGTGCGGCGCCTCTATATCGGGCTACGTCATGGCGCAATTCGGATGAAGTCCGTGTGCGTTTTTTGGCCCGGGCGTGGTTTTGCTTGTCGCGCCAGGATTGGTAGCCGTCCTCTCGTGCCGGTGCATGCCCTCGCGATCCGTAAATGGATCTGGTCTGACCTGTGAGGGAGTCCTGGATAATGGGGTCCTCGGGCGTTCGAGCTACGTCATGTGGGCCGGACTAATGGGCCATGAAGCTACAAGAAGGAAGACACTCCCCCGTGTCCGGATCGGACTCTCCTTTGCGTGGAAGGCTGATGTCTACTACGCACCCTTCTTCTTGTAGACGTTGTTGGGCCTCCAAGTGCAGAGGTTTGTCGGATAGTAGCAAATTTCCCTCAAGTGGATGACCTAAGGTTTATCAATCCGTGGGAGGCGTAGGATGAAGATGGTCTCTCTCAAGCAACCCTACAACCAAATAACAAAGAGTCTCTTGTGTCCCCAACACACCCAATACAATGGTAAATTGTATAGGTGCAATAGTTCGGCAAAGAGATGGTGATACAAGTGCAATATGGATGGTAGATATAGGTTTTTGTAATAGGAAAATATAAAAACAGCAAGGTAGCAAGTGGTAAAAGTGAGCATAAACGGTGTTGCAATGATAGTAGAGAAGGCCTAGGGTTCATACTTTCACTAGTGCAAGTTCTCTCAACAAGGATAACATAATTGGATCATATTACTAGCCCTCAACATGCAACAAAGAGTCACTCCAAAGTCACTAATAGCGGAGAACAAATGAAGAGATTATGGTAGGGTACGAAACCACCTCAAAGTTATTCTTTCTGATCAATCTATTCAAGAGTCCATAGGAACGTTCAATCTATCATAGAGTTTGTGCTAGAATAACACCTTAAGACACAAATCAACCAAAACCCTAATGTCACCTAGATACTCCATTGTCACCTCAAGTATCTGTGGGCATGATTATACGATATGCATCACACAATCTCAGAAACATTTATTCAACCAACACATAGAACTTCAAAGACTGCCCCAAAGTTTCTACCGGAAAGTCAAGACGAAAACGTGTGCCAACCCCTATGCATAGGTTCCCAAGGTCACGAACCTGCAAGTTGATCACCAAAACATACATCAAGTAGATCACATGATATCCCATTGTCACCAAAGATAAACGCGTGCAAGACATACATCAAGTGTTCTCAAATCCTTAAAGACTCAATCCGAAAAGATAACTTTGAAGGGAAAACTCAATCCATTACAAGAGAGTAGAGGGGGAGAAGCATCATAAGATCCAACTAGAATAGCCAAGCTCGCGATACATCAAGATCGTGCCATCTCAAGAACACGAGAGGGAGAGAGAGAGAGAGAGAGAGAGAGAGAGAGATCAAACACATAGCTAATGATACATACCATCAGCCCTGAGGGTGGACTACTCCCTCCTCGTCATGGAGAGCGCCGGGATGATGAAGATAGCCATCGGAGAGGGATTCCCCCCTCCGGCAGGGTGCCAGAACGGATGTAGATTGGTTTTTGGTGGCTACAGAGGCTTTCGGCGGCGGAACTCCCGGTCTAGGTTAATTTCCGAAGGTTTTAGTATTTATAGGAATTTTTTGAGTCTGGGCCAAGTAAAGGGGAGTTACGGGCCGTCCTCGAGATAGGGGGTGCGCCCCCCTTCCCAGAACACACCCTCCACCCTCGAGGGCATCCCGTGGCTCTCCTGGCCCACCACTTTTGCTTCGGGGGCTTCTTTTGGTCCAGAAAAAATCATAAAATAATTGGCTCGTCAATTGGACTCCGTTTGATATTCCTTTTCTGTGAAACTCAAAAACAAGGAAAAACAGAAATTGGCACTGGGCTCTGGGTTAATAGGTTAGTCCCAAAAATCATATAAAAGTGTATAATAAAGCCCATAAGACATCCTAGAAGGATAATATAATAGCATGGAACAATCAAAAATTATAGATACGTTGGAGACGTATCAAGCATCCCCAAGCTTAATTCCTGCTCGTCCTCGAGTAGGTAAATGATAAAGAAAGAATTGTTGATGTGGAATGCTAACCAATATAGATTTTCAATGTAATTCTCTTAATTGTGGCATGAATGTTCAGATCTGAAAGATTCAAGATAAAGGTCTATATTGACATAAGAAATAACAATACTTCAAGCATACTAACAAAGCAATCATGTCTTCTCAAAATACTATGGCCAAAGAAAGTTATCCCTACAAAATCATATAGTGTTGGCTATGCTCCCTCGTTATCACACTAAATATTCATATCATGCACAACCCCAATTTCAGCCAAGCATTTGTTTTCATACTCTATCTTTTCAAACCTTTCAACTTTCACGCAATACATGAGCGTGAGCCATGGATATAGCACTATGGGTGGAATAGAGGTCGTTGTGGAGAAGACAAAAAGGAGAGAGATAGTCTCACATCAACTAGGCGTATCAACGGGCTATGGAGATGCCCATCAATAGATATCAATGTGAGTGAGTAGGGATTGCCATGCAACAGATGCACTAGAGCTAAATATGAATGAAAGCTCAACAAAAGAAACTAGTGGGTGTGCATCCAACTTGCTTGCTCACGAAGACCTAGGGTATTTGAGGAAGCCCATCGTCGGAATGTACAAGCCAAGTTCTATAATGAAAATTCCCACTAGTATATGAAAGTGACTAAGCATGAGACTCTCTACAATGAAGAACATGGTGCTACTTTGAAGCACAAGTGTGGAAAAAGATAGTAGCGATTGTCCCTTTTTCTTTTCCCTTTTTTTATTTATTTTCTTTTTTGGGGGCCTTTCTTTTTTTATTTGGCCTTTCTTTTTTTACTTTATTTTTTTTTGCGGAGGGGCTTTATAGATTTAGCCTTTCCTCCCATCGGGCAATGCTCTAATAATGATGATCATCACACTTTCATTACAACTCAATATTACAACTCGATACTACAACAAAGTATGACTCTATATGAACGCCTCCGGCGGTGTACCGGTATGTGCAATGAAACAAGAGTGGCATGTATGAAAAATTATGCATGGTGGCTTTGCCACAAATACGATGTCAACTACATGATCATGCAATGGCAATATGACAATATGATGCGTGTCATACGAACGGAACGGTGGAAAGTTGCATGGCAATATATCTCGGAATGGCTATGGAAACGCCATGATAGGTAGGTATGGTGGCTGTTTTGAGGAATAATATGGTGGTTGTTTTGAGGAAGGATATATAGTGGGTGTATGGTACCGGCGAAAGTTGCGCGGTACAAGAGAGGCTAGCAATGGTGGAAGGGTGAGAGTGCGTATAATCCATGGATTCAACATTAGTCATAAGAACTCATATACTTATTGCAAAAATCTACGAGTCATCAATACAAAGCAATCAACGCATGCTCCTAGGGGGGAGGTTGGTATGAGTTAACCATCGCGCGCCCCCAGCCTCCACACAAAGGTTGGCACTCTACAAATACCTCATGCTCTAACTTAGTCACACAACGGTTCACCATACGTGCATGCTACGGGAATCACTAACCTTAACACAAGTATTTATCAATTTCATAATAACTCCACTAGCATGACTCTAATATCACTATCCTCATGTCTCAAAACAATTATCAAGCATCCAACATCTCATTCTATTCAATGCACTTGGTGTGAAATTTTTTAAACTACATTGACATTGGATGTCTATCATGTGAAGACGAGTTTCTTTAGCCTAAACACATTACCATGCTGTTTTAATAGACTCTCAAATAGATATAAGTTAAGCATGATAGTTCATCTATTTCTTCAAAATAAAACCACCACCGTGCTATAACAGATATAAGTGAAGCACTAGAGCAAACAACAAACTGCTCCGAAAGATATAAGTGAAGATCAATGAGTAGTTGAATAATTATGTAAATATGTGAAGACTCTCTAACATTTAAGAACTTCAGATCTTGGGATATTATGCAAACATCAAGCAAAACAAAATAAACTAAATTGACGCTCCAAGCAAAACACATATCATGTTGCGAATAAAAATATAGCTCCAAGTATAGTTACCGATGGATGAAGACAAAAGAGGGGATGCCTTCCCGGGGAATCCCCAAGCTTAGGCTTTTGATTATCCTTGAATTTAACCTTGGGGTGCCATGGGCATCCCCAAGCTTAGGCCCTTGCCACTCTTTGTTCCATAGTCCATCAAAGCAATACTCAAAACTTGAAAACTTCACAACACAAAACTTAGACAAAAATCTCGTGAGCTCCGTTAGTATAAGAAAGCAAACCACTAATCAAAGGTACTGCAATGAATTCATTCTTTGTTTATATTGGTGTTAAACCCACTGTACTCCAACTCCTATATGGTTCATATCCTCCAATAATACTCATAGATGCATCGGAATAAGCAAACAACACACGAAAAACAGAATCTGTCAAAGAAAGAACAGTCTGCAGTAATCTGCAGGGTTCGCCTACTTCTGGAACTCCAACAATTTAGAACTAAATTGGTAAATTTGCGCAGTTTGTTTACCAATCACCTGCAAAAAGAATCAACTAAAAATCACGCTCCAGTAAAATCCCACGACTACTTTAGCGAGCGCTAATGATTCTGTTTTTCACAGCAAGATCACATAAACTTCACAAAAGTCGTCCCAAAGGTTCTACTTGGCACAAACACTAAACAAACCTTGAAACCACATCTAATCAGAGGCTAGATGAAATATTTATTCCCTAATAGCAACAAAAGCAAAAAATATAAAATTGGGTTGCCTCCCAACAAGTGCTATTGTTTTACGCCTGTAGCTAGGCATAATGATGCTCACATAAAAGATAAGAATTGAAACATAAAGAGAGCATCATGAAGAATAAGGCTAGCACATTTAAGCCTAACCCACTTCCTACGCATAGGGATTTTGTAAGCAAACAACTTATGGGAACGATAATCAACTAGCATAGGAAAGCAAAACAAGCATAGCTTCAAAACTTTAAGCCCATAGAGAGGAAACTTGATATTATTGCAATATGTAGAAGCATATGATCCTCTCTCATAATAATTTTCAGTAGCATCATGAATGAATTCAACAATATAACCAGCACCTAAAGCATTCTTTTCATGATCTACTTGCATAGAAATTTTGCTACTCCCAACATAAGCAAAATTCTTCTCATTCATAGTAGTGGGAGAAGCAAACTCAACAAAATAACTATCATGTGAAGCATAATCCAATTGAAAACTAAAATCATGATGACAAGTTTCATGGTTATCATTATTCTTAATAGCATACAAGTCATCACAATAATCATCATAGATAGCAACTTTGTTCTCATAATCAATTGGAACCTCTTCCGAAATAGTGGCTTCATCACTAAATAAAGTCACGACCTCTCCAAATCCACTTACATCAATATAATCATCATAAATAGGAGGCATGCTTTCATCATAATAAATATTATCATCAAAACTTGGGGGACTAAAAATATCATCTTCATCAACCATAGCTTCCCCAAGCTTGTGGCTTTGCATATCATTAGCATCATGGGTATTCAAAGAATTCATACTAACAACATTGCAATCATGCTCATCATGCACATATTTTATGCCAAGCATTCTATGTAATTCTTATTTTAGTACTTGAGCACAACTTTCCTTCCCATCATTTTCACGAAAGATATTAAAAAGGTGAAGCATATGACCTTAATTCCATTTTTTATAGTTTTCTTTTATAAACGAAACTAGTGATAAAACAAGAAACTAAAAGATTCGATTGCAAGATCTAAAGATATACCTTCAAGCGCTAACCTCCCCGGCAATGGCGCTAGAAAAGAGCCTGATGTCTACTATGCACCCTTCTTCTTGTAGACGTTGTTGGGCCTGCAAGTGCAGAGGTTTGTAGGACAGTAGCAAATTTCCCTCAAGTGGATGACCTAAGGTTTATCAATCCGTGGGAGGCGTAGGATGAAGATGGTCTCTCTCAAGCAACCCTGCAACCAAATAACAAAGAGTCTCTTGTGTCCCCAACACACCCAATACAATGGTAAATTGTATAGGTGCACTAGTTCGGCAAAGACATGGTGATACAAGTGCAATATGGATGGTAGATATAGGTTTTTGTAATAGGAAAATATAAAAACAGCAAGGTAGCAAGTGGTAAAAGTGATCATAAACGGTGTTGCAATGATAGTAGAGAAGGCCTAGGGTTCATACTTTTACTATGCAAGTTCTCTCAACAAGGATAACATAATTGGATCATATTACTAGCCCTCAACATGCAACAAAGAGTCACTCCAAAGTCACTAATAGCGGAGAACAAACGAAGAGATTATGGTAGGGTACGAAACCACCTCAAAGTTATTCTTTCTGATCAATCTATTCGAGAGTCTGTAGGAACGTTCAATCTATCATAGAGTTTGTGCTAGAATAACACCTTAAGACACAAATCAACCAAAACCCTAATGTCACCTAGATACTCCATTGTCACCTCAAGTATCCGTGGGCATGATTATACGATATGCATCACACAATCTCAGAAACATCTATTCAACCAACACATAGAACTTTAAAGAGTACCCCAAAGTTTCTACCGGAAAGTCAAGACGAAAACGTGTGCCAACCCCTATGCATAGGTTTCGAAGGTCACGAACCCGCAAGTTGTTCACCAAAACATACATCAAGTAGATCACATGATATCCCATTGTCACCACAGATAAACTCATGCAAGACATACATCAAATGTTCTCAAATCCTTAAAGCCTCAATCCGATAAGATAACTTCGAACGGAAAACTCAATCCATTACAAGAGAGTAGAGGGGGAGAAGCATCATAAGATCCAACTAGAATAGCAAAGCTCGTGATACATCAAGATCGTGCCATCCCAAGAACACGAGAGAGAGATCAAACACATAGCTACTGATACATACCCTCAGCCCCAAGGGTGGACTACTCCCTCCTCATCATGGAGAGCGCCGGGATGATGAAGATAGCCACCGAAGAGGGATTCCCCCTCCGGTAGGGTGCCAGAACGGTAGTAGATTGGTTTTCGGTGGCTACAGAGGCTTTCGGTGGCGGAACTCCCGATCTAGGTTAATTTCTGAAGGTTTCAGTATTTATAGGAATTTTTTGGAGTCGGGGCCAAGTAAAGGGGAGCTACGGGCCATCCTCGAGATAGGGGGGCGCCCCCCTTCCCAGGGCATGCCCTCCACTCTCGAGGGCAGCCCGTGGCTCTCCTGGCCCACATCTTTTGCTTCGGGGGCTTCTTTTGGTCCAGAAAAATCATAAAAAAAATTGGCTCATCAATTGGACTCTGTTTGATATTCCTTTTCTGCGAAACTCAAAAACAAGGGAAAAACAGAAACTGGCACTGGGCTGTGGGTTAATAGGTTAGTCCCAAAAATCATATAAAAGTGTATAATAAAGCCCATTAGACATCCTAGAAGGATAATATAATAGCATGGAACAATCAAAAATTATAGATACGTTGGAGACGTATCAAAGGCAAGCTTAGTATGCGGATACGAAGATTCCTTTCTCTGTAAATTGACTCTGTACAACCCTATCCCCCTCCTGTGTCTATATAAATCAGAGGGTTTAGTCCGTAGAGGCATTCATAATCATACAGACTAGACATCTAGGGTTTAGCCATCTCGATCTCGAGGTAGATCAACTCTTGTAACCCCTATACTCATCAAAGTCAATCTAGCAGGAAGTAGGGTATTACCTCCATCAAGATGGCCCAAACCTGGGTAAACAAAGTGTCCCCTGCCTCCTATTACCTTTGATCCTTAGACGCACAGTTCAGGACCCCCTACCCGAGATCTGCCGGTTTTGACACCGACATTGGTGCTTTCATTGAGAGTTCCACTGCGCCATCGTCGAAGGGCTCGATGGCTTCATCGATCATCTACAACAACGTCGCTGGGGAGAAGATTTTTCTCCCCGGCCAGATCTTCATGTTTGGCGGCTTCGCGCCGCGTGCCAACTCGCTTGGTCGCGTGGAGCAGATCGACAACTACTCCCCCGGTCACCAGATCAGTTTCAGAAATCTAAACTATGTCGCTGGCATCCGAGGAGGTTTGATCTTCCAAGGGTTTGCGACTCCAACCACAGCTTCGGCCGTAGATTCGGAGCGTGTCGCTCAATCCAAAGACGGGAGTCTCGAGCCCGTCGGACAATCTATGGCCATAAAGCCCAACATTGGAGAACCAGAGACGATAGCACCGCTGGCAGTTATCACAAAGTCGGACTCCCATCCGGACACTAGTTCCAAACTCCCGAAGTCCACGCCTTGTGAGCTCGGCCAAGGAACTCTGGCCCCAATCCAAACCTCGCTCTTAAATGAGGCTTTGGATTTGATGTGATCCCTCACCATCACAGAGGAATCGCTTCTGAATTACGCCCAGCCCGGACTAGGGGCTGAAAATAGAGAACTTTACTACCCACCCACCACCCACTTTATAGCCACAGTCGAAGATCGAACCAACATGCTCGACCATGCCTCCGAAGACATTGACGGTATAAACGACGAAGCCGGAGAGGAGCATGCCCCAAACCCATTATCTACCGGGCGCTGGATGGCCACTTCCTCACACGACGTATACATGGTGGATGCATCTAAAGAAGGCCACGACGATGACAAGAAGAATCCAGTCGAGGAAGAACCTCCTGAGATATCGCTAAAGCATCGACGCTCGTGGCGCCACTCTATATCGCTTCGCCAAAAAGACAGCAACACCGGCATTGGAGAAAATAATACTCCGGAACACGCCGAAGAACAAGAAGACCCCGTCGAACTAACATCCGAACATGATGATCGGGAGGAGGGGCAATCCAGCCCCGACGAGCAATCTGGGAGCGAAGACTTGGAAGATAGTAATTATCTGGCGCTCTCTGAGGATGACGTGAGCCTCGGCGACGAAGACTTTATCGTACCAGAGGAACCTCGTGAACAAGAACGAATTAAGCGCCGCTTAATAGCGACGGCAAGGAGCCTTAAAAAGAGGCAGCAGCAGCTTCGAGCCGACCAAGAACTGCTCAACGATAGATGGACTGATGTCCTGGCAGCCAAGGAGTACAGCCTCGAACGCCCAATAGAGAGTTACCCGAAGCATAAGCCGCTACCCCGATTCGACGGCGGAGCACCGCAGCCCGTACTGCTCGCGCGTAATGCGGTTGATGAACCTGGCCGACCGCCACGTGGCCGGGATAGAACGGCAACTCAAGCCGAATACCAGCCTGCACCACCTCACCGTAAAAGCAGAGAAACAACAGCTCGGGGATACACATACGACCTGCGTCGGGACCAGGAACATAGAGCAGGTCAAACCAGATCAATCTATGGATCACGGGGGCGTGCCCCAACATGAGAGGATGGTTACAAATCCTGGCGCGACAAGCAAAACCACGCCTGGGATGAAAACCGAATACGAACTTCATCCAAACTGCGCCATGATATAGCCTGATACGGAGGTGTCGCACACCCCCTATGCTTCACCGATGAGGCAATGGAGCACCAGTTCCCAGAAGGATTTAAACCCGTGAACATCAAATCATACGATGGCACAATAGATCATGCAGTATGGATTGAGGAGTTCTTCTCCACATTCACATGGATCGCGGTGATGATCTACACGCCATCAAATACCTTCCCCTCAAACTTAAGGGGGCAACTCGACACTGGTTAAACAGCCTTCCGGAAAATTCTATCAGATGCTGGGAAGACCTGGAGGATGCCTTTAGAGACAAATTCCAAGGAACCTATGTTCGGCCTCCAGACGCCAATGACCTTAGTCAAATAATACAGCAACCCGGGGAATCAGCTCGACAGCTATGGACAAGGTTCTTAATTAAAAAGAACCTGATTGTGGATTGTCCGGATGCCGAAGCCCTTGCGGGTTTCAAGCACATCGTCCGAGACGAGTGGCTCACTTGGCACCTCGGCCAAGAGAAACCGAAGTCCATGGCAGCCCTCACTACACTTATGACCGGTTTTTGCGGAGGAGAGGATAGCTGGCTCGCTCGTAGAAGCAATAGCACCAGCGACCCTGGCACCTCCGAAACCAGGGACGACAATGGCAAGCCACGACGCGACAAGCCCAAGCATCGGAACAACAATGATGGAACCTAAGATACGGCGGTCAACGCCAAATTCAGTGGCTCCAAACCCAGTCAACGGAAGAAGCCATTCAAGGCTAACAAAGATTGTCCGTCCAGTCTAGATAGAATCCTTGATCGGCCTTGCCAAATTCACGGCACCACTGATAAGCCCACCAATCATACCAACAGAAATTGTTGGGGTTTTAAGCAAGCCAGCAAACTCAACGCCGAACACAAGGGGAAAGGTTCGCCCAATGATGACGATGACCAAAAGCCTCATCAACCGAACACAGGGGGACATAAACAATTTCCCCCCGAAGTAAAAAACTGTGAATATGACATATGACACACAAACTAGTATAAAAAGGGTCAAATGTTCAGCTCATTAGTCCTGGTTTGGATATGAGTCAGCACTAATGTGACCATTAGTGCCGGTTCCAACGGCTAGGTGGGCTGCTCTCATTAGTACCGGTTCGTGCCGAACTTTTAGCACCGGTTCGTGCCACGGACCAGTACTAAAGAGAGTGGTGGCACGATGTTGTCAGATTGGGGCCCCTCCAGCACCTTTAGTACCGGTTCGTGCCACGAACTGGTACTAAAGGTCGTCCTACATAAACCCTTCGTCCTCCCGAGCTCGCTCTGTTTTTCCCCTTTCCCCTCTCCTTCTCTGTTCTTCCCCTCTTCCTCTCGAGCTCACACTCCATTTTTGCCAAAATTTGTGAAGATTTGAAGGCACCCCATCCATCCAACTGATCACAAAGGTAAGCAACTTTGTCCTTTCATCTATCATTGCTTGATTAGCTATTGCAATGCTTTATATAGTCATTAATTTGTGGGTTTTAGTAATTTGGGAGGAATTATATGTGGTAGTTTATTTGATTTATATGCAATTTGAGCTCAAAATAACTCTTAATTTGCATATGTAGATGTGGTTTACTTAGTGCCTTCCCGTCTCTGTCCTAACCACCGTCGATCATCCGCACCGTCCTGTCGCCGGCACCACCTTGTGGTGAGCCTCTTGTTCTTATCGTTTTTATATAAAAAAATCATGTTTGTGTGATTTAGATATATAGTTACTGGTATAATTATCTTACACGTATGTTGTTTGTTATACATAGTGCCATGGTTTTGATATCCGTCCCCGTTGGCCCTTGTCCTTGTTATGATTCGGATGTGGTATATTCTCTTTTAAAACTATTTGTTGCATTTCATGTTCATGACAAATTATGCCCATCAAGTTGACATAGATATTTTTTATCTAGGAGGTATGTGAACCGGAAATTCCAACCGACCCTATTGTCGAGAGGTTAAATTTAGTTGACAGAGAAAACAAGTATTTGAAAGAAAAATTGAAAAGAATTGAAGGGGAGAAGATGGAATTGGAGTTGCATGTTGCCGATGTCGTCGATGATCACAAGATCAAGATGGAGAAAATGTGCTTGAAGATTAGAAAGATAAGAAAATATGCCATTGATAAGGAGGCTTGGTATCATTATGTTGTTGGATCAATTGTTACCTTAGTTGCGATCTTGATCGCATTTGTTGTTGCATTTAAATGCTTTAGCTAGAGAGTTATTTGTATGTTGCATTTAAGTGTTATATGAACTTATATTAATTTGGTATTTTCGGTGTTGTGTAATGAAGATGAGCCGGCAATGGATGTACGATGACCGATGCTCTCCCTAGTTCATTAATGGCGTGCATACTTTTCTGAATACGGCTGAGGCAAACAAGCGGGCGGATGGTTTTATGCCGTGTCCACGTGCTCGCTGTAAGAATGATCACAATTACTCTAACTCAAGAACCATTCACGTCCACCTGTTTGAGTCTGGTTTCATGCCCCACTATAATGTTTGGACCAAGCATGGAGAAAGAGGGGTTATGATGGAAGACAATGAAGAAGAAGAGGACGACAACATGTATCCTAGCCATGGGTTCCCTTAATACGATGTACAACAATGGGGAAGAAGCTGAGCTGGCAATGCAGCAAGAAGTTGAAGAAGAGGCATCAGATGAGCCCACTGAAGATCTAGGTCGGGCCATTGCCGATGCAAAGAGAAACTGCGCAAGTGAAAAGGAGAAGAAGAAGTTGTAGCGCATGTTAGAGGATCACAAGAAAATGTTGTACCAGAATTGTGAAGCTAACAAGAAAAAGCTGGGCACCACAATTGAATTGTTGCAATGGAAGGCAGAGAATGGTGTATCTGACAAGGGATTTGGAAAGTTCCTGGTAATGATAAAGAATATGCTTCCAAAGGACAAAGAATTGCCCAAGAGTACGTACGAAGCAAAGAAGGTTGTCTGCCCTCTAGGGTTAGAGGTGCAGAAGATACATGCATGCCCTAATGACTTCATCCTCTACCGGGGTGAGTACGAGGATTTGAACGTGTGCCCGGTATGCGGTGCATTGCGCTATAAGATTAGCCGCGAAGACCCTGGTGATGTCGAGGGCGAGCACCCCAGGAAAAAGATTCCTACCAAGGTGATGTGGTATGCTCCTTTAATACCACGGTTGAAACGTTTCTTCCAAAACAAAGAGCATGCCAAGGTGATGCAATGGCACAGAGAAGACCGTAAGAAAGACAGAAAGTTGAGAGGACCCGCTGACGGGTCGTAGTGGAGAAAAATCGAGAGAAAGTACAGCAGGGAGGACTTTGGAGGTGACACAAGGGACGTATGGTTTGGTCTAAGCTTAGATGGCATTAATCCTTTTGGGGAGCAGAGCAGCAACCATAGCACCTGGTCTGTGACTCTATGTATGTATAACCTTCCTCCTTGGTTGTGCATGAAGCGGAATTTCATTATGATGCCAGTGCTCATCCATGGCCCTAAGCAACCCGGCAATGACATTGATGTGTACCTAAGGCCATTAGTTGAAGAACTCTTACAGCTGTGGAATGGAAAAGGTGTACGTGTGCTACTTCTCGAGTTTGCGTTGTATTCCCTCGAAGAGGAAAGGGAGATGCAGCACAGTAGCGTAAGTATTTCCCTCAGTTTTTGAGAACCAAGGTATCAATCCAGTAGGAGACCACGCGCGAGTCCCTCGCACCTGCATAAACAAATAAGAACTTCGCAGCCAACGCAATAAGGGGTTGTCAATCCCTTTACGGTCACTTACGAAAGTGAGATCTGGTAGAGATGATAGTTTATATTTTTGGTATTTTTGTTTGTAAGAACAGAAAATAAAAGCGGCAAAAGTAAAGTAGATGTAGATTGATATGTTGAGAATAGACCCGGGGGTCATAGTGTTCTCTAGTGGCTTCTCTCATGATAGCGATATTCTACGGCGGGCAAAAAAATTATTATCTAGCAATTGATAGAAAAGCCAATAATTATGAGACTATCTAGGCATGATCATTGTATATAGGCATCACGTCTGAGACAACTAGACCGAAATGATTCTACATCTACTACTATTACTCCACACATCGACCTCTATCCAGCATGCATCTAGTGTATTGAGTTCATAAGAATAGAGTAACGCCTTAAGCAAGATGACATGATGTAGAGGGATAAACTCAGGCAATATGATATAAACCCCATCTTTTTATCCTCGATGGCAACAATACAATACGTGCCTTGCTGCCCCTACAGTCACTGGGAAAGGACATTGCAAGATTGAACCCACAGCCAAGCACTTCTCCCATTGCAAGAACTATAGATCTAGTAGGCCAAACCAAACCAATAATTCGAAAAGACTTGCAAGGATATTATGAGCGCACATAAAAAGTTCAGAGAAGAACCAAATATTTCTCATAGATAATCTTGATCATAAACTCACAATTCATCGGATCTCGACAAACACACTGCAAAAAGAGATTACATCAAATAGATCTCCTCGAAGACCGAGGAGAACTTTGTATTCAGATCCAGAGAGAGAAGAAGCCATCTAGATACTAGCTATGGACCCGAATGTCTGTGGTAAACTACTCACAACCCATGGTGAGGGCGATGATGATGATGAAGAAGAACTCCGTGATGGATCCCCCTCCGGTGGAGCGCCGGAACAGGCTCCAAGATGGGATCTCACGGGAACAGAAGGTTACGGCGGGGGAATTAGGGTTTTCTCTCTGTTGCTGATGGTTTCGGGGTACGTAGACTTATATAGGAGGAAGGAGGACACCGGGGGAGTCACGGGGGCTCCACGAGGCACGAGGCGCGCCCCCCACCCTCGTGGGCCCCTCGTGGCTCTTCTGACGTGGTTCTCAAGTTCTCCAAGCGTGATTTTCTCCAAAAATATCTCTTGCGAAGGTTTCATTCCGTTTGGACTCCGTTTGATATTCTTTTTCTGCAAAACCCTGAAACAGGCAAAAAACAGCAATCTGGGTTGGGCCTTTGGGTTAGTAGGTTAGTCCCAAAAATGATATAAAATTGTAAGATAAAGCCCATTAAACATCCAAGCTTTCATAAATAATAGCATGGAACAATCAAAAAAATTAGATACGTTGGAGACGTATCAACGTGCGTGGGATGAGCACAGACAGGAAGAATTTGATCTAAAGGCGTTGTTGTTCGTTACCATGAATGATTGGCGTGCTCTCAGTAACCTTTCAGGACAGACAAACAAAGGATACCATGCATGCACGCATTGTTTGGATGATACCGATAGTATATATTTGGATAATTGTAGGAAGAATGTGTACCTGAGACATCGTTGATTTCTTCCGAGAAGGCATCCCATAAGAAAGAAAGGCAAGCTTTTCAAAGGTGAGGCGGATCACCGGACGAAGCCTCGCCACCGAACTGGTGTTGATGTACATGATATGGTCAAGGATTTGAAGGTAGTCTTTGGAAAGGGTCCTGGCGAACAACCTGTTCTGAATGACGCTGACGGACGCACACCCATGGGGAAGAAGAAATCTATATTTTGGGATCTGCCCTATTGGAAAGACCTAGTGGTCCGCTCCGCAATCAATGTGATGCACGTGACAAAGAATCTTTGCGTGACCCTGCTTGGCTTCTAGGCGTGTATGGGAAGCCAAAAGATACATCGGAGGCACGAGAGGACCAGCAACGTATGCACGGAAAAGACGGCATACATCAAGGTCATGCCAGCTACGCTCTTACCAAAGAAGAGAAGGAAATCTTCTTTGAATGCCTGCTCAGTATTAAGGTACCGTCTGGCTTCTCGTCGAATATAAAGAGAATAATAAATATGGCAGAGAAAAAGTTCCAGAACCTAAAATCTCATGACTGCCACGTGATTATGAGGCAACTGCTTCCGATTGCATTGAGGGGGCTTCTACCGGAAAACATTCGATTAGCCATTGTGAAGCTATGTGCATTCCTCAATGCAATCTCTCAGAAGGTAATCGATCCATAAATCATACCAACGTTACAGAATGATTTGGTGCAATGTCTTGTCAGTTTCAAGTTGGTGTTCCCACCATCCTTCTTCAACATCATGACGCACGTCCTAGTTCACCTATGCGAAGAGATTAACATTTTGGGTCCTGTATTTCTACACAATATGTTCCCCTTTGAGAGGTTCATGGGAGTCTTAAAGAAATATGTTCATAACTGTGCTAGGCCAGAAGGAAGCATCTCCAAGGGCCATGAAATGAGGAGGTCATTGAGTTTTGTATTGACTTTATTCCTGACCATAAGCCGATTGGTGTTCCTGAATCGCGGCATAAGGGCGGACTGGATGGAAAAGACACGCTAGGAGGGGATCAAATAATATGTATGGACGGGCATTCTCTCACTCAAGCACACTACACAGTTCTACAGAATTTTGCCTTGGTGGCTCTGTATATGGACGAACAAAATAATTTTCTACGCTCTAAACACCCGGAGCAGTCTGATGACTGGATTACATGTGAACAAACGACGACTTTCGTTGGCTGGTTGTAGACACGTGTGATGCTTGACGCCGCTATTGAAGACGACATGTACTTGTTTTCCCAGTTACCATCTTCGAATATAATGACTTTTAAATGGTACGAGATAAATGGGAATACATTTCACACGATCGCCCAAGATAAGAAGAGCACCAACCAAAATAGTGGTGTCCACTTCCATGCAGCAACCAAGACGGGAAAGGAAACATATTATGGTTACATAGAGGACATATGGGAACTTGAATATGGACGTGGTTTGAAGGTCCATTTGTTTAGGTGCAAATGGGTCAATATGAAACGAGGCAGGGAAACTGAAGACCCGCAATACAGAATGACAACAGTGGATCTCAACAATCTTGCATATGCAGACGAACCATTCGTCCTAGCCAATGATGTGGCACAGGTTTTCTATGTGAAGGACATGTCTACAAAGCCGAGAAAAAGAAAAGATAAGGGAGCGAATGCATCATATGATGAGCCAAAGCACCACATAGTTCTTTCTGGGAAAAGAAACATCGTGGGAGTGGATGACAAGACAGACATGTCAGAAGATTATGAAAAGTTCGATGAAATTGCTCCATTCACAGTGAATATTGACCCGAGCATCCAGTTAAATGACGAAGATTGTCCATGGTTACGGTGCAAAGGGACACACGCGAAGAAAAAGTTTCACACCCAAAGATCCCACTCTGGGATGTGATCGGCTTCACTGTCATCACTTTCTTCTCTATGGATTTTCCGGACTTATATATCTGGAAAATCCCGCTTCGAACAAACCGGAGGGAATCTTTGTAATAGTTAGGGTACTTATGTGTTTTGGCATTTGAAACGCGAAGAAATTTTATGTGCAAACAAATTCTTTCATGCATTTACTGAATTTTTCAGCTAAATGACCTTGAAATTGAAAAACACTTCAAATGAACTCTGAAAAGGTTGAAAGTTGGCATGGTATCCTAATTTCACCCACATAGCATGTGCAAAAAAGTAGAGAGGGTTACAACAAAAACTGGATGCACTTTGTGTACAAAATGGACAATCTCTTTCGAAATATCAGGGTTTCGAACGAAAAGTCATCTGTTACAAAGGCATTTCATTTTTCAAATAACCTAAGTATTACCAAGTTGAATATAATGATAAAACACACTAATATTAAACATAAGAAAAAAGAATCACTAAAAAAATCTATTTTTAAAGTTAAGTTATTCACAAAGTAGTGATTCACACAAATTTGAAATAATTCAAATTTAAACTATTCAAATTTGAAAACTACCGGCACTAACAGAAAGTTTGTTATTTTTGGTACCTAAAGGAAAAATATTCACAAAAAACTCTAAATACAGCAAAAAACAACTCAAAAATAAATAAAAGAAAATAAATAAAGCAAAAAAAGAAAAAGAAAAAGAAGAAAACAAAATGAAAAAAGCCCGCCTACTGGGCCACAGCGGCCAGCATACGACTAGAAACCCAACCTCTAGTTGGGCCAGGATGCAGGCCCGCTAGCCCAGTAGGCCCAACAGGGCATCGCAACAGAGGTAGGCCGAGAAGGCCTGCTTTAGAGAGGAGCTCGAGATAGCAGCAGCGGCGGGGCTTATAAGCATGTGCGAGCGCCCCTCGGCAAGCGAGGTGGGACTAAACTGCTGCAGCCCTCGCCTGGTAGCGCACCACCTTTAGTACCGGGTTGTGGCTGGAACCGGTACTAAAGGGGGGGGGGGTCTTTAGTACCGGTTGGAGCCACCACCCGGTACTAAAGGCCTGCCCTTCCCGCCACTTGGCCTGGCCAAAACAGGCCTTTAGTACCGGTTGGTGGCTCCAACTGGTACTAAAGGTCCATCCTATATATACGACACTTGAAAAAAAATCAGTTTACCTCTGTTTCTCCTCTTCCTGTCCATCGACGTTGTCGCCGCCCCCGTCGCCGTCGCCGCCCCCTTGCCATCGCCGCCCTTGTCGCGCCGTCCCCGTCGACTCCGCGCGGCCCCCGTCCTCGTCGCGTCGTCCCCGTCGACGCCGCCCCCGTCGCCGGCCCGTCCCCGTCGCCGCACACAGGCCCATCGCCGTTCCCTCGCGTCGCTGTCGCCTTGGACCTCGCCTCGCTGTCGCCGTCGCCTGGACCTAGCCGTCGTCGTCGCCTTGACCTCGCTCGTGCGGTGAGCCCCTCTCCCCCGGCCCCTCGCACACACACGCGCGCGCG
>LR738711.1:849404941-849434859 GCA_902687465.1 Secale cereale | reverse complement strand
CGCGCACACACACGCACACACACACACACACACACACGCACACACACACACACATTTATGTTTTTAGTTTTTAGTTTTTTCTGTTTTATACAAAGTTTTAGATGAATTAATTAATTAGATTAGATTAATGTCAAATAGTATATAGAAATGTTAGTTATAATGTAATGTCAGATAGTATATAGAAATGTTAGAAATTTTAAAAATGTTAGTTATCGCTAGATGAATTAGATTAATTTCAAATTGTTAGACGATGATCGGTGTTTTTTTAGTTTCTTATAATTTTAGTTATAGAAATTTAGAATGTTACGTTTGCATATAGTACTTGTTCTCGACGATGCCCGGCCCGCTTCCTCACCGTCGACCCGTTCGCGACGACGTCCTGCTTCAGACGACCCATGTCCGAGATTGGGCTCCGCCGGGCTGGCACTGGGAGGTGCTACCTTCAGGGGCTCGCCGCTTGGTGAGGAACGCGGCCCCGGGTTCCGTCGTCGACCTTGAGATCCTTTGGTGGCGTTAGCGTGGGCCACTTTCGGTGCGGAGGGAGCCGGCACCACCGGAGGTGGTGCGTCGCCATGTCAGGGAGGAGGATGAGCACGTCCGTCACTACATGGTTGCTATGGACGTCAGGTTCTCCAATACCTGCCAGGTTCTTTGGGGAGATGACCTGAGCTATGATCCTGTGATGGTTCCTTCTCTTTGAGTGTCCACCGCCCGCGCCCCAGGAACCGCGAGTGAACTAGATTATTCTGTAGTATTCGATCTTTATTAGCTAGCTAGCTAGTGATGTATTCGATTTATAATATTCGAGACGATCAATGTATCCGAGATTATATATATTATTCGAGATGATGTATTCGAGATTATATATTATTCGAGACGATGTATTCAAGATTATATATTATTCGATACGATGCATATTATGTACTATGATTCAGTTTTTCCTTAATGGTTGCATGCATGCATTGTAATATGAATACTAAATTTTTTTATATTTCTTCTCGATTAGTTAAATAAAAACTATGGCGGACAATACCGGCAGAGAGGGAGAAGCTGCCATGTTCGAGATCATACGCTCCCCTTGCGGGCCAGATGATCATAATGAATAAGATGACGTCTCCCAATATCTGAACAATACAGGGAGGGTGATATGATATTCGGTCACAATGACCAAATTGATGAAGTCGTGAACTATGATATCGATGATGACGCCAAAAATGTTGATCTTGAAATAACATAGACCGGCGAGGTATATTTATATAAGCAGGCATCTGGTGATCATCACATGTTTTTAATGATTGGAAGATATATTAACGAATCGATATCTTTCTTCTTTCAGCCCTCCGGATCGAGCAAATCTACAAGCAGCAGGACAGTGCGAGCCCCGGCCAAAAAGTTGAAGGAGGGCGTAAAGTACAACATCGATGCCATCAAAGCTGATGGCAAACCAGTAGCGTCTAAGACAGTTGCGAACAAGTTCGTTCATCAGTGCGGAGATATTGTGAAGGACCAACCCCCGATCTCCATTCAAGAATGGAAAGAGCCAGCAAAGAAACGTCCAGATCTATCTTTTGTCGACGACAGAGCAAAATCTCTGCTTTGGGAAAAACTCATGGAACATTTCACCCTACCAGATCATTTCATAGAGGATGATAAGAAGAAAGTCAAGGACGCTGCTCTTAGGAAGATGGCAATTGCATTCAACAACCACAAGAAAACTTTATGGGCCAACTACGTCAAAGGAGGAAAGAATACTCCATAATTCAAGGGAACACTGGAGAAGCAAAGAGAACACTGGCCCGCTTTTGTGAAATTCAAGGAATCAGAATTATCTAAGGAATGGTCGATAAAAGACGAGGCCAATGCCGCAATAAAGGAGCAGTTCCATAGGCTGGGACCAGGTGGCTACGCGGTGGCAATGACTAAGTGGGATCTCTCTGAGCAAGAGATGATAAATGCAGGGGCCACTCCAGTTACATTGAGCTAGCCCCCAGGTGTAGGACTTGGTTCTATGCGCATGGGGGGCGTTGGACCAGAAGACAGGCCAGGTTTCAACGAAGGCGTGTCTTAAAGGAGCCGAAAAGAAGATACTTGATGCAATAGAAGAAGCTCGAAATGAGGTGTTCACACCCAACAAAGAGAACGACGAGCTTACACGCGCCCTGGGTCTTGAACACCCAGGAAGAACACGAGGCAAGGGTGTTGTTCCATGGTATGAGGGCTTTTCAGACTGGAGAGTCGACTACAGAAGCCGTGTGAGAAGGAAGAACCTGGAGGAGGAGCAGAGGAAGAAGGAAGCAGAACACCTTCAAGGCCTAGAATCAGCGCACGCGGACTTGGCACTCAAATTCCAGCAGTAGCAGATCGACTCACTTAGCGAGGAAAGGGGGTCTCAACAGCGACAGCAGCTAGCGGATGATCCAGCTTTCGATAGCACCGTCCCATCCATGCCGAGAAGCAGCGTGGGTTCATCCCCGGGTGACGCACTGCTGGATACATACCCTGTGGATGACATCATGCAGAACACTAACTATGAGCTACACTTCAAAATGAAGAACATATCCATGAAGGTGGCGAACGGTATTGCTTATACGAATCCCCCTGAAGCAACCTTCTATTGCAACCCGATTCCAGCCGACTATGCTCATGTCCAGGTTGATGAGGTGGTGGACCAATATTCGGGCCTAGAGCTTGATATTCCTAGAGGTGACGGGTGCTACTTCTCGAGCTTGCGTTGTATTCCCTCGAAGAGGAAAGGGTGATGCAGCACAGTAGCGTAAGTATTTCCCTTAGTTTTTGAGAACCAAGGTATCAATCCAGTAGGAGACCACGCGCGAGTCCCTCGCACCTGCACAAACAAATAAGAACTTCGCAGCCAACGCGATAAGGGGTTTTCTATCCCTTTACGGTCACTTACGAAAGTGAGATCTGATAGATATGATAGTTTGATATTTTTGGTATTTTTGATTATAAGAACAGAAAGTAAAAGCAGAAAAGTAAAGTAGATTGTAGATTGATATGTTGAGAATAGACCCGGGGGCCATAGTTTCCTCAAGTGGCTTCTCTCATCATAGCGATATTCTACGGCGGGTAAACAAATTACTGTCAAGCAATTGATAGAAAAGCGAATAATTATGAGACTATTTAGGCATGATCATTGTATATAGGCATCATGTCCGAGACAAGTAAACCGAAATGATTCTACATCTACTACTATTACTCCACACATCGACCTCTATCCAGCATGCATCTAGTGTATTGAGTTCATAAGAACAGAGTAACGCCTTAAGCAAGATGACATGATGTAGAGGGATAAACTCAGGCAATATGATATAAACCCCATCTTTTTATCCTCGATGGCAACAATACAATACGTGCCTTGCTACCCCTACATTCACTAGGAAAGGACACCGCAAGATTGAACCCAAAGCCAAGCACTTCTCCCATTGCAAGAACTATAGATCTAGTAGGCCAAACCAAACCAATAATTTGAAGAGACTTGCAAGGATATTATAATCATACATAAAGAGTTCAGAGAAGAACCAAATATTTCTCATAGATAATCTTGATCATAAACCCACAATTCATTGGATCTCGACAAACACACTGCAAAAAGAGATTACATCGAATAGATCTCCTCGAAGACCGAGGAGAACTTTGTATTGAGATCCAAAGAGAGAGAATAAGCCATCTAGATACTAGCTATGGACCCGAAGGGCTGTGGTAAACTACTCACAACTCATGGTGAGGCGATCATGATGATGTAGAAGCACTCCGTGGTAGATCCCCCCTCCGGCGGAGCTCCGGAACAGGCCCCAAAATGGGATCTCACGGGAACAGAAGGTTACGGCGGTGGAACTAGGGTTTTCTCTGTTCATCTATTGGTTTCGGGGTACGTAGGCATATATAGGAGGAAGGAGGGCACCGGGGGCCAAACGTGGGGCCCATGAGGCAGGGGGCGCGCCCTATAAGGGGGCCCACCCCCACCCTCGTTGGCACCACGTATGCCCTACTCCGTGGTTCTCAAGTCTCCCGTGCGTGATTTTCTCCAAAAATATCTCTCCCGAAGGTTTCATTCTGTTTGGACTCCGTTTGATATCCCTTTTCTGTAAAACCCTGAAACAGGCAAAAAAACAGCAATCTGGACTGGGCCTTTGGGTTAGTAGGTTAGTCCCAAAAATAATATAAAAGTGTATGACAAAGCCCATTAAACATCCAAAACATCATAAATAATAGCATGGAACAATCTAAAATTATAGATACGTTGGAGACGTATCAAGCATCCCCAAGCTTAATTCTTGCTCGTCCTCGAGTAGGTAAATGATATAAACAGAATTTTTGATGTGGAATGCTAACCAATATAGTTTTTCAATGTAATCCTCTTAATTGTGGCATGAACGTTCAGATCTGAAAGATTCAAGACAAAACTCTATATTGACATAAGAACTAGTAATACTTCAAGCATACTAACAAAGCAATCATGTATTCTCAATATAACATGGCCAAAGAAAGTTATCCCTACAAAATCATATAGTCTGGCTATGCTCCCTCTACATCACACAAAATATTCATATCATGCACAACCCCGATTTCAGCCAAGCACTTGTTTTCATACTCTATTCTTTCAAACCTTTCAACTTTCATGCAATACATGAGCGTGAGCCATGGACATAGCACTATGGGTGGAATAGAGGTGGTTGTGGAGAAGGCAAAAAGGAGGGAGATAGTCTCACATCGACTAGGCATATCAACGGGCTATAGAGATGCCCATCAATAGATATCAATGTGAGTGAGTAGGGATTGCCATGCAACGGATGCACTGGAGCTAAAAATGTACGAAAGCTCAACAAAAGAAACTAGTGGGTGTGCATCCAACTTGCTTGCTCATGAAGACCTAGGGCATTTGAGGAAGCCCATCGTTGGAATATACAAGCCAAGTTCTATAATGAAAATTCCCACTAGTATATGAAAGTGAGTAAACATGAGACTCTCTATCATGAAGAACATGGTGCTACTTTGAAGCACATGTGTGGAAAAAGATAGTAGCAATTGTCCCTTTTTATTTTCCTTTTTTATTTTATTTTGGGCCTTTCTTTTTTTCCTTTGGCCTTTCTTTTCTTTCTTTTTTATTTTTTTGGAGGGGCTTTATTGATTTAGCCTTTCCTCACATGGGACAATGCTCTAATAATGATGATCATCACACTTTCATTACAACTCGATATTACAACTCGATACTAGAACAAAGTATGACTCTATATGAATGCCTCCGGCGGTGTACCGGGATGTGCAATGAATCAAGAGTGACATGTATGAAACATTATGCATGGTGGCTTTGCCACAAATACGATGTCAACTACATGATCATGCATCGCAATATGACAACATGATGCATGTCATATGAACAGAACGGTGGAAAGTTGCATGGCAATATATCTTGGAATGGCTATGGAAGTGCCATGATAGGTAGGTATGGTGCCTATTTTGAGGAATATATATGGTGGCTGTTTTGAGGAAGGATATATAGTGGGTGTATGGTACCGGCGAAAGTTGAGCGATACAAGAGAGGCTAGCAATGGTGGAAGGGTGAGAGTGCGTATAATCCATGGACTCAACATTAGTCATAAAGAACGCATATACTTATTGCAAAACTCTACGAGTCATCAAAACAAAGCAATCAACGCATGCTCCTAGGGGGGAGGTTGGTAGGAGTTAACCAACGCGCCCCCCTGACCTCCACACAAAGGTTGACACTTTACAAATACCTGATGCTCTAACTTCGTCACATAGCGGTTCACCATACGTGCATGCTACGGGAATCACTAACCTTAACACAAGTATTTCTCAATTTCATAACAACTCCACTAGCACGACTCTAATATCACTATCCTCATATCTCAAAACAATTATCAAGCATCCAACTTCTCATCATATTCAATGCACTAAGTGTGAAAGTTTTTACTACATCGATATTGGATGTCTATCATGTGAAGACTAGTTTTATAGCCTAAGCACATTACCATGATGTTTTAATAGACTCTCAAAAGGATATAAGTGAAGCATGAGAGTTCAACAATTTCTACAAAATATTATCACCACCGTGCTCTAAAAGATATAAGTGAAGCACTAGAGCAAAAACTATTCAACTCAAAAGATACAAGTGAAGCTCATAGAGTGTTCTAACAATTCCTAGGACATATTTAACTCTCTCAAATAGGTGTGTCCAGCAAGGATAATTGTGGAAAACTAACAAGCAAAGACTCAAATTATACAAGAGGCTCCAAGTAAAACACATATCATGTGGTGAATAAAAATATAGCTCCGAGTATAGTTACCGATGGATGAAGACGAAAGAGGGGATGCCTTCTCGGGGCATCCCCAAGCTTAGGATTTTGGTTGTCCTTGAATTTTACTTGGGGTGCCTTGGGCATCCCCAAGCTTAGGCCCCTGCTACTCTTTGTTCCATACTCCATCAAAGCAATACTCAAAACTTGAAAACTTCACAACACAAAATGTGGGCTCCGTTACTATAAGAAAGCAAACCACTACTCAAAGGTACTGCTATCAATTCATTCTTTGTTTATGTTAGTGTTAAAACTACTCTATTCCAACTTCTCTATGGTTCATACTTCCCAACACTACTCATAGATGCATTGAAATAAGCAAACAACACACGAAAAACAGAATCTGTCAAAAACAGAACAGTCTGTAGTAATCTGCAGTTTTCGCATACTTCCGTAACTCCAAAAAATTGAAAATAAATTGGTAAACATGAGGAATTTTTCTATTAATCATCTGCAAAAAGAATGAACTAAAGAGCACGCTCCAGTAAAATCTGGTGACCATTCTAGCGAGCGCTAATGATTCTGTTTTTCACAGCAAGATGACATAAACTTCACACAAGTCTTCCCAAAGGTTCTACTTGGCACAAACACTAAACAAAACACAAAACCACATCTAAACATAAGCTAGATGCAATATTTATTCCTAAACAGAAGCAAAAACAGAAAATATAAAATTTGGTTGTCTCTCAACAAGCTCTTTCTTTATAGCCATTAAGATAGGCTTGAGAATTCAATGATGCTCACAAGAAAGACAAGAACTGAAGCACAAAGAGTGCATCATACAACATGTGACAAACACATCTAAGTCTAACATACTTCCTATGCATAGGCATCTTATAAGGAAACAAATTAACAAGGCAAACAAAAACTATCATATGCAAGTAAGTAGAAAGGAACGATAGCAATCTCAACATAACGAGAGGTAATTTAGTAACTTGAAAATTCCTACAACCATATTTTCCTCTCTCATAATAATTGCGTGTAGGATCATAAGAAAATTCAACAATATAGCTATCACATAACATATTCTCAACATGATCCACATGCATACGAAGTTGACATTCTTCCAAAATAGTGGGAGTAACATTAACTAAAGTCATGACCTCACCAATACCACTCTTATCAAAAATTTCCTAAGATTGATCATACTCCAAATATGTAGGATCTAAAGTTGACGCTCTTCCAAACCCACTTTCAATATTATTGCAAACATTATTATCAATCTCATGTTCATCATGGGGTTGAAATAAATTTTCAAGATCGTAAGAAGCATCACCCCAATCATGATCATTGCAACAAGTTGTGGACATAGCAATAATAGCATCCCCAAGCTTAGGGTTTTGCGTATCATTAGCACAATTGACATTGATAGAATTTATAATAACATCATTGCAATCGTGCTTTTTACTCAAGGAGCTATCGTGAATCAATTTATGTTTTTCTTTCAATACTTCGTCACAATTTTCAGATTCACAAATTTCAAGCAAAACCCCATAAAGATAATCTAGTGCAATCAACTCACTAGCAATAGGTTCAACATAATTGGATCTCTTAAAGAGATTAGCAAGTGGATGAGGATCCATACTTTAGCAAGCGAAGATGCAAGCTAATTGAGGGCACATAGCACACAAGCAAACGAGAGGCAAGCGAAAGGTAAACACATGGCAGAAGAAGGGCAAATAAAACGACAAGGGTGAAGTGGGGGAGAGGAAAACGAGAGGCCAAATATGTAATGCGAGGGATAAGGGTTTGTGATAGGTACTTGGTATATGACTTTTGCGTAAGCCTCCCCGGCAATGGCGCCAGAAATTCTTCTTGCTACTTCTCGAGCTTGCGTTGTATTCCCTCGAAGAGGAACGGGTGATGCAGCACAGTAGCGTAAGTATTTCCCTCAGTTTTTGAGAACCAAGGTATCAATCCAGTAGGAGACCACACGCGAGTCCCTCGCACCTGCACAAACAAATAAGAACTTCACAGCCAACGCGATAAGGGGTTTTCTATCCCTTTACGGTCACTTACGAAAGTGAGATCTGATAGAGATGATAGTTTGATATTTTTGGTATTTTTTATTATAAGAATAGAAAGTAAAAGCGGAAAAGTAAAGTAGATTGTAGATTGATATGTTGAGAATAGACCCGGGGGCCATAGTTTTCTCTAGTGGCTTCTCTCATCATAGCGATATTCTGTGGCGGGTAAACAAATTACTGTCAAGCAATTGATAGAAAAGTGAATAATTATGAGACTATTAGGCATGATCATTGTATATAGGCATCACGTCCGAGACAAGTAGACCGAAACGATTCTGCATCTACTACTATTACTCCACACATCGACCGCTATCCAGCATGCAGCTAGTGTATTGAGTTCATAAGAACAGAGTAACGCCTTAAGAAGGATGACATGATGTAGAGGGATAAACTCAAACTTAGTGATATAAACCCCATCTTTTTATCCTCGATGGCAACAATACAATATGTGCCTTGCTGACCCTACTGTCACTGGGAAAGGACACCACAAGATTGAACCCAAAGTCAAGCACTTCTCCCATTGCAAGAACTATAGATCTAGTAGGCCAAACCAAACCAATAATTCGAAGAGACTTGCAAGGATATTATAATCATACATAAAGAGTTCAGAGAAGAACCAAATATTTCTCATAGATAATCTTGATCATAAACCCACAATTCATCAGATGTTGACAAACACACCGAAAAAGAGATTACATCGAATAGATCTCCTCGAAGACCGAGGAGAACTTTGTATTGAGATCCAAAGAGAGAGAAGAAGCCATCTAGATACTAGCTATGGACCCGAAGGTCCGTGGTAAACTACTCACAACTCATGGTCAGGCGATGATGATGATGTAGAAGCACTATGTGGTAGATCCCCCCTCTGGCGGAGCTCCGAAACAGGCCCCAAGATGGGATCTCACGGGAACAGAAGGTTACGGCGGTGGAACTAGGGTTTTCTCTGTTCATCTGTTGGTTTCGGGGTACGTAGGCATATATAGGAGGAAGGAGGGCACCGGGGACCAAACGTGGGTCCCACGAGGCAGGGGGCGCGTCCTATAGGGGGGCTCCCCCCACCCTCGTGGTCACCACGTATGTCCTACTCCGTGGTTCTCAAGTCTCCCGTGTGTGATTTTCTCGAAAAATATCTCTCTCGAAGGTTTCATTCCGTTTGGACTGCGTTTGATATCCCTTTTTGTAAAACTCTGAAAGAGGCAAAAAATAGCAATCTAGACTGGGCCTTTGGGTTAGTAGGTTAGTCCCAAAAATAATATAAAAGTGTATGGCAAAGCCCATTAAACATCCAAAACATCATAAATAATAGCATGGGACAATTAAAAATTATAGATACGTTGGAGACGTATCAACGAGGAGCACACACTGGGAGAGGCCATACATCATATCGTACTATGGAGAAAGGATTGCATCATCTTTTGAAGGCCATCGACACCAGTCAGTCGACTCATCCTCGAAGTCCGCCACTACGTCAGCAGCCTCCCGCTCCTCCAAGTCCGCCACCACGTTCGCCGACTCCTCCTCCAAGTCCGGCACAATGTCAGCCGACTCCTCCTCGAAGTCCGCCATCGCGTCAGCATACTCCCGCTCCTTCAAGCCCGGCACAGCGTCAGGCCACTCCTCCTGCTCCGACTCAGCCACGTCAGCCGTCTCCGCCGCCTCAGCAATCGCGGAAGAGAGCCGCCGCAGCTATGGTGCGTAGCGGTACAACAAGTAGAGGTAGTACATGAGGTACAGGCGGAGGCAAGCGATGTCAATATGGTCCAAGCCTCACTCATCTTCCTCAGAGGCCTTATGACATGACCAAGGAGCAAAACACATCCATAGTGGAGGCCCAAGTGGATGCCCATTTTGGACCGAAACCACCACCGCCGCCAAAGGAGAAAGTGCCTACGAAAGTCGTTGACCACTTTATTCATATGGCAAGAAAACCAGCTCCCAAGCCTGTTGACTCAGACTATGAGTGCCAAATTAGGAAGGCACATCAAGCACGACTACAGAAGGAGTCGAGCTCGAGCTCGAGCCAAGCAGCTGGCAAAAAATGCAGGAAAATCGTTCCCCAGCTGGGAGAACATGCGGCGCAATCAATCCCCCCGCTTGTTGTACCAACACATGAGAGTACCGGCCATGGTCAGCTGGTAATAACCGACGAGCATAGAAGGCAGGCTGAAATGCTCGGTATCACTGTTGGACAACTCCTCGAGAACAAGCCCATGTCTCCACTTAGAGAGGAGGACATAATACATAAATATGCCCGCGACAAACCTTTGGTCGAGCCTGAGGAGGTCAAGAACCTCCCAACGAGAATGTATGAATTGCATCATTGGTACATGAAAATTACCAAGAGTTCCAATCGAGAGTCCCTCATGGTGAAAGTCAAGGAAAAGCATTACTTCCATAAGCTAGCTCTGACTATTGAGTATTCAGAACTATTTCAGTTATTCAATCAAGACGCACTCGACAAAGCTCTTATCAGTTGCTATTGTGTGTAAGTGATTTCTTTCTGTAATTGAAGTCTCAAGCTAGTTGTAGTGCTCATTGATCGATCATTACCTGTAATTATCCTCACTATATTCTTTTTTGTGGTATTATGCAGGATGAAGATGTGTGAAATGAAAAAAAAATTGGACGATATGGCATTGGGTTCATTGACCCAAATACCATTAATGAGTACACATGGACTTTCGAATATTATAAAAAAGATGTAAAGAATAACATGCTAGAGTTCTTGAAGTGCCTCAATACCAATGAAGATATACTACTTCCTTACAACTTCCTGTGAGTAACACTGTCTTGTACTACAAATTCTATTTTTGCTTACTAGCTAGCTAGCTAGATGTTAATAATTAAGTGGATATGGTTTAGGGTAGTTGATGAGTGTTATTCACATGCCCACTTAATTAAGACATGCAAACGTGTGCGCATGCAGTTACCACTGGATCTTGTTAATCATTGAAGTTGAAGAAGGAACAGTTGAAGTACTGGACTCATTATGGAGAAAACAAAGTGACTACACCATCATGAAGGGGATAGTCAACAGGTAATTTCAATCATTATTAACTATATCTCGGCCTATTTAGTTCATCATTTCCTGATATCAACTATTTAATAACCCATTTATTCATTTTCTCTGCCGGCGGGCAGGGCTTGGGAAAAGTTCATCAAAGTGACTCCAGGCAAATGGCGAAAAAAGTTGTATTAGTTTCAACCTAAGGTAAGTAATTAAGTAGTAGTAGTTGGCTATCTCTGTAATTATTGTTTCAATACAATTAATTATCATGCATGATTATTTATTATCTGACTAAATTCCATTCTCGTAAAGGCCGTGAAGCAGGCGCCGGGGACTGAACTATGTGTATACTACGTTTGCGAGAACATTCGCATGATGGCGTCCGAAAGGAGCAAATCTGATAGACAACTATGGGTACGTTTGCCAGAACACTACTCACAATTTTTACATCATTATCGATATCTATCACACAACTAACACATGCATATTCATCTCCTTCTTTGGAAGTACAATGAGATGCGGGATCAGCTCCTACCGGAGGATCGGATACGAGCAATTCAAGAGGAAATAGCGGGATTTTTGCTCGACCAGGTCATAAATCCTGATGGAGAATACCATTACACGCTACCGCCCCCATGAACCACTCCCAATTGTCATCGTACTCCAAATGCACCAAGGCAAATGTCACTGGCTCCGAAGGAAACATGTAGGAGAAATTGTATATATACCTAATTGTATATATATACATGTGTATGTGTGAATAATGGTGTGGTTGTGAGACATTCGATGATATATATATATATATATATAGGTTCTACGAGAAATTTTATTTATATATATGCATAACGTGTACAATATGTAGCATCGTAGAATACTAGCAAACAAAAAAGAATTAAATGGAAACACAAAATTAAACGAAAAAAGAAATCATGAACCCAAAACCACCTAAATCATTTAGTACCGGTTGGTGTTACCAACCGGTACTAAAGGCATCCCCACCCCCGTCGCTGGCTCGTGCCACCTAGTGGCCCTTTAGTGGCGGTTCGTGTTGAACCGATACTAAAGGGGGGATCTTTAGTCCCCACTCTTTAGTGCCGGTTAATGAACCGGCATTAAAGGGCCTTCCGAACCGGTGCTATATCCCGGTTTTGCACTAGTGACATATCCCTAAAAGGGAACGCCACTGCGTACTACGAGACGCCTACGCCATAGAGCCAGTCACCCCAAAACTCAACCCATGAACGGCTTGTCCGATTACCTTCGATCGAAAGGACCACCCAACCAGTATCTGTCACGGAGGTTCGGCAGCATTGGTCCTCGATCCAATCATTAATGGATTCCACCTCACGCGAGTCCTTATGGACGGTGGTAGCAGTCTCAATATACTTTATCAAGACACTGCTCACAAAATGGGCATGGATTCATCAAGAGTCGGGCCCACTAAAACTACCTTCAAGGGAATAATACCTAGTGTGGAGATCCGCTGCACGGGCTCAATCACACTAGAAGTCGTCTTCGGTTCGCCGAACAACTTCCGAAGGGAGTACTTGGTTTTCGACATCGTCCCTTTCCACAGCGGCTATCACGCACTGCTCGGACGCGCCGCTTTGTTGGGGAACGTAGTATTTCAAAAAAATTCCTGCGATCACGCAAGATCTATCTACTCGATGCATAGCAACGAGAGGAGAGAGTGTGTCTACGTACCCTCGTAGACCGGGAGCAGAAGCATCTAGTGACGCGATTGATGTACTTGAACTTCTTCGCTTTCCAACCGATCAAGCACCGAACGTATGGAGCCTCCGCGTTCAGCACACGTTCAGCTTGATGACGTCCCACGAGCTCTTGATCCAGCAGAACTTCGCGGGAAAGTTTTGTCAGCATGACGGCGTGGTGACGGAGATGATGAAGCTACCGGAGCAGGGTTTCGCCTAAGCACTGCAATGATATGACCGAGGTGTGTTTCTGTGGAGAGGGGCACCGCACACGGTTGGGAGAGATCAACTGATCAACTTGTGTGTCTATGGGGCGCCCCTCACCCCCGTATATAAAGGAGTGGAGGAGGGGGAGAGGCCGGCCCTCTATGGCGCGCCTAGGAGGAGTCCTACTCCCACCGGGAGTAGGATCCCCCCCCCCCCTTCCCTAGTTGGAGTAGGAGAGGAAGGGAGGGAGGAGCAGGAGAGAAGGAAAGGGGGGCGCCACCCCCCAAACATTTTCCAATTCGGCCTCCTGCCCAAAGGGGGCGCACCAGCCCCTTGTAGGCTGGTGTGCTTCCTTCTTATGGCCCATAAGGCCCATAACTTCTCCCGGGGGGTTCCGGTAACCTCCCGGTACTCCGGAAAAATGCCCGAACCACTCGGAACCTTTCCGATGTCCGAATATAGCCTTCCAATATATTGATCTTTACGTCTCGGACATTCCGAGACTCCTCGTCATGTCCATGATCTCATCCGGGACTCCGAACTACCTTCGGTACATCAAAACTCATAAACTCATAATACCGATCATCATCAAACGTTAAGCGTGCGGACCCTACGGGTTCGAGAACTATCTAGACATGACCAAGACTCATCTCCTGTCAATAACCAATAGCGGAACCTGCATGCTCATATTGGCTCCTACATATTCTACAAAGATCTTTATCGGTCAAACCGCATAACAACATACGTTGTTCCCTTTGTCATCGGTATGGTACTTGCCCGAGATTCGATCGTCGGTATCACCATTCCTAGTTAATATCGTTACCGGCAAGTCTCTTTACTCGTTCTGTAATACATCATCTCGTGACTAACTCATTAGTCATTTTCTTGCAGGGCTTATTATGATGTGCATTACCGAGAGGGCCCAGAGATACCTCTCCGACACTCGGAGTGACAAATCCTATTCTTGATCTATGCCAACACCACGAACACCTTCGGAGACACCTTTAGAGCATCTTTATAATCACCCAGTTACGTTGTGACGTTTAATAGCACACAAGGTGTTCCTCCGGTATTCGGGAGTTGCATAATCTCATAGTCATAGGAACATGTATAAGTCATGAAGAAAGAAATAGCAGTAAAACTAAACGATCATAGTGCTAAGCTAACGGCTGGGTCTAGTCCATCACATCATTCTCCTAATGATGTGATCCCATTGATCAAATGACAACTCATGTCTATGACTAGTAAACATAACCATCTTTGATCAATGAGCTAGTCTAGTAGAGGCATACTAGGGACACTCGGTTTTGTCTATGTATTCACACATGTATTAAGTTTCTTGTTAATACAATTCTAGCATGAGTAATAAACATTTATCATGATATAAGGAAATAAATAATAACTTTATTATTGCCTCTAGGGCATATTTCCTTCAGTTTCCCACTTGCATTAGAGTCAATAATCTAGCTCACATTGCCATGTGATTTAATACCGATAGTTCACATTGTTATGTGAATAACACCCATAGTTCACATCACCATGTGACCAACACCCAAAGGGTTTACTAGAGTAAATAATCTAGTTCACATCGCTATGTGATTAACACCCAAGAATAATAAGGTGTGATCATGTTTTGCTTGTGAGAGAAGTTTAGTCAACGGGTCTGACACATTCAGATCCGTATGTATTTCGCAAATTTCTATGTCTACAATGCTCTGCATGGAGCTACTCTACCAAATTGCTCCTACTTTAAATATGCATCCAGATTGATACTTAGAGTCATCTGGATTAGTGTAAAGCTTGCATCGGTGTAACTCTTTACGACAAACTCTTTATTACCTCCATAATCGAGAAACATTTCCTTAGTCATTCAGTAACTAAGGATAATTTTGACCGCTGTCCAGTGATCTACTCCTGGATCACTTTTGTACCTCCTTGCCAAACTCATGGCAAGGTACACAACACGTTTGGTACACAGCATGACATACTTTATAGAACCTATGACTGAGGCATAGGGAATGACTTTTATTCTTTCTCTATCTTCTGCCATGGTCGGGTTTTGAGTCATACTCAACTGCATACCTTACAATTCAGGCAAGAACTCCTTCTTTGACTGATCCATTTTGAACTTCTTCAAAATCTTATTAAGGTATTGTAGGATCGAAGTAGGTCTAGAGGGGGGGTGATTAGACTACTTGACAATATAAAAAATCTGCCTTTAGGTCATGCAATGTTTTTGGCAGTTTCACAAACAAGATCAGTTCAAGTAACACCCTACACATGCAATTCTAGAGTTTATGCAGCGGAAAGTAAATTGCACATGTAAAAGAGAGGTGGAGAAGATCAAACGCAGTTTGGTGACACGGAGATTTTTGTCGTGGTTCCGATAGGTGGTGCTATCGTACATCCACGTTGATGGAGACTTCAACCCACGGAGGGTAACGGCTGCGCGAGTCCACGGAGGGCTCCACCCACGAAGGGTCCACGAAGAAGCAACCTTGTCTATTCCATCACGGCCTACGCCCACGGAGGACTAGCCTTACTCGGGGTAGATCTTCACGAAGTAGGCGATCTCCTTGCCCTTACAAACATCTTGGTTCAACTCCACATCATCAAGACGGAGGCTCCCAAGCGACACCTAACCAATCTAGGAGGCACCACCCCCCAAAAGGTAATAGACGGTGTTGATGATGATGAACTCCTTGCTCTTGTGCTCCAAGTGATAAACTCCCCAACACTCAACTCTCCTCACTGATATGGCTGTGGTGGAAGAAAGATTTGAGTGGAAAGCAACTTGGGAAGGCTAGAGATCAAGTTTCATATGGTAGGAATGGAATGGCTTGATCTCAACACAAGGGTAGGTGGTTCACTTCTCAGAAAGTGTATGGTAGAAGTGGTGGTACTTTCTGATGGCTCTCCTCACGAATGAGGAGGGGTGGAGGGGTATATATAGCCTCCACACAAAATCCAACCGTTACACACACATTTGACCAATCTCGGTCAGACCGAAGTGAAAACTCGGTCAGACCGAAAGTTCAAATATAGTGAACGTTGGGATTTTCGGTGGGACCGAAAATACCATCTCGGTGAGACCGAAGTGAGTCAAAGGTTAGGGTTTGCCATTTCGGTGAGACCGAAAGTATAAACTCGGATATTCCGAATTGATGTCAACTGATCACAGAAGGTTGGCAGCCCTTTTTCGGTGAGACCGAAACTCAGAATCGGTTTGACCGAGAAGCTAGGGTTTGGAGAAACAACTGAAGTGGTTCATCTCGGTGGGACTGAGTTGGAGAAATCGGTGTGACCGAGATTACTTATGGGTGTGTGTTAAGTAGTGAATAGTGCTGATAGTTGAGGGAGTTAGATCACCAAGCACTTGAGCAACAAGAACATTAACACAACCTCATCCCCTTTTAATAGTATTGGCTTTCCTATGGACTCAATGTGATCTTTGATCACTAAACCCAAAAGGAGTCTTGAGCTTTTGCCAATGCTTGTCTTAGCATTTTGAGGGGTCCACTTCTTCAGACATTTCCATACCCATATCATCGAACTTTTCTGAAATGATTCTCAAGAGAATATTAGTTCAATGATATATATGTTGTTGTTAATTACCAAAACCACCCGGGGATTAGTTGCACTTTCAATCTCCCCCTTTTTGGTAATTGATGACAACATATAGATCAAAGCTTCGACAAGAGATATAATCAAAGAATAATATCGTCGCTTTGAGAAGTATGTGATAAACAAGAGCTCCCCCTAAATTTGTGCATTATTTAAAATTTGCGTTTGAATGCAAATGCACAATCGATTAGGATAATGGGTTACTCTTCCATGTCACATACATCTTGGTGGAGCGCACAAAATGATAAGAATGAATAACATGCACTCAATCACCAAGACAAGAGTAAATAGCCATACAATAAGAAATAGCATATGATAAGCAATAAGCACTCATTAAGGCATAGTATGACTAAGCACTCATCAAGGTAGCATCAAACGTAGTAGCAAGCACACATAAAGTATCTGGAACCAAAAGAAACCAATGTATCACAGGGAAAACCGGCAAAAGAACGAAAAGACGAAAGAGCACTCTCTCTCTCGAAGCCCTATGATCTATAGAAATTTCTCCCCCTTTGGCAACAAGTTACCAAAAAGTTCGAAAAGGTATAGAGCTAAGCTTCACTGCGGGCTCGGCTGGCTGCTCCCGTCTGGGTCGATGTCGGTGTAGAGATAGCTGCGTCGGCGAAGACTTCTGCTGATGTCTGCGCTGGAGGAGTGGATGCTGGAGCTGGAGCTGTGGCTGGAGCTGAAGTAACTGGGATAGCTGCAGACCTGGATCCTCTGGGAACCGGAGCATTCTGGCGATGAGAGTCCTGGACTATATCATCCTGCATAAGCTCTGCTCTCTCCTGCCTAGTCTCCTCCATGTCTGCCTCAAGCTTGTTGACAGACACCTGAATCTCAGTCAGCTTCACGTCTAGAGCGTGGATCTTGTCCTCGACAATCCTCTCAAGGCTCTCCTGAGATTGCTCAATGCTGGCCAGGCGTTGTTCAATTCTCTGGGTTGCTTCAAGGATTTGCTCTCCAAAGCTCTTTGGCTTAGCTGCTGCTGCTGCTGCCTCTCTGTCAGCTTTGGCTTTCTTTGCAGCTTCGATCTTGGCTTGCCCTTCAACTGAGGTGGGATCCTCTTCATCCATCACAACTACGTTGTCCTCATGTTCTGGCTGCAGTGGCAAGTGCTTCCTATCCAACATGAATTTGCCCGTGCCAAACTTGGCGTTGATGAGCATCTGTATCTGCGGAGCAAACCCACATGACCTCTTCTGGTCAGCTGCAGTCCTCTTAATGGTCTCAACCATCAAGTCCATCACCTTAAAAGGTGCCTTCTCATCGAGAATGTGCAGCATGTTGATAGAATAGCCTCGTATCATCCGGTGGTCACCTGACTTAGGCATCAAAGTATGCCTCAGAATAGTGTTGGTGGTGGTCAGACCTGCCTGGAGATAATACACTGAGCCGAGCTTCCATCCTTCCAAATCAGCAGCTGGGATCTCCTTGTACATATTCTTCATAGAATCATGACTCTTCTTAGGAATCCCATAGACATCAATGTCGTCCTCTCTCTGCACTGGAGCATTCAGAATTTCTGCCCATTCTGCAACAGTTGAAGAAAACCGTTGACCTTCAGTCATCCAGGTGATCTTGCCATCGGGGTAGAAATGGGCTGTGGCATAGAACTGCATGATCATCTCGTCATTCCAGGCTGTTAGTTCTTGACCCACAAAATCAGCAACTCCACATGCAGTAAAGCTCTCATGCACATGGGGAAAGAAGTCCCGATGCTCTCTGCTGTCAATGTACTTCCAGTCAACATACCTGGTGTCAGCAACAATGGGCTTCTTATCCATTAGCACGGTCTCATAGAAATCATGATGCTCTCTGGTGTGGAATCTGGGGTCCACAGCAGTCCTTCTTCTTACGGCATATGGATCAGACTGTCTCCATAGCCTGAGACCTTTGTCCTTTCTTGCCTTCATATCCTCAGCTTGAGGATGAGCATCATTGTGGAGTGGCAACTTGGGACGGAGCTTGAGCAACACATGCTCTTCATCTGACTCAGAAGGTGGCATCTCACCTTTGTTCTTCTCAGAAGCTGGAATGCTTCTGGTTGTCCTCTTGGGCTTGGCTGGAGCTGCCTTAGCTGGAGCAGGCTTCTTGGGCTTGGAGGAGGCTTGAGCCCGAATAGCATCACCCATGAACTTAGCTTTCTGAGGAGGAGGCTGGGGTGCATCTTCTTCTTCTTCTTCAGCAGCATCAACTTGAGGTTCAGCATAAACAACTCTCTTCCTCTTGGAAGTCTTCTTCACCTTACTTGGAGCAGGCTCTTCCAAGTTGAGCTTCTTGGCAACTGCAGACTGCTTCACTTTGCTCGTGCCTTTCTTTGGCTGCTGCCCTTGGAGCTCTTTGGCAACCACTTGCCTCTTTGGCTTGGAGGTAACTTCCTCAGCAACAAAGTCGGAATCCTCAGAATCAGAAGTTCTCTTCTTCCTGGTTCTCGTAGCAGCAGGAGGTAGACCACTAGGGGTGCTCCTCTCACCATCATCACTAGAGCTGCTAGCCTCAGGACTTGTACCTGCTTCTGGAATCTCAGCAAATGGTGACTCAGACCTGTTCTGGCTGTCACTGACATCTGACATGGCTGAAAAAACCTGTGAATAGATAAGGTATAGGCAGAGTAGAAGAGTTATCACAACTGCAGAAGTTTTTGCAAAAAAAATGAGTTAAAAACTTAGTTTTGAGTTTTCACAGAATGTATTTCGGTCAAACCGATTTCAAGTTTCGGTGTAACCGAAGTGTTCAACAGAACCTACACACCACTTTCGGTCAGACCGAAATGGGTTTCGGTCCTACCGAAAACTTAGGGTTTCACAGAAACTTCAATTCGGACATTCCGATTTTCACAACTCGGTCAGACCGAGCTATGTAGTGCAATGGTCAGAGACCAAATCGGTCAGTCCGAGTTTCAGGAATCGGCTTCACCGAGATGCATTCCGTGGAAACCTAAACCTAAGAATTTTCCTCGAAACTAAACGATCTGAACAATGTATTGGGAACATATCAAACGTGGATTGAATCAGGGCAGTCCTATCATGCAAGAATCAGAAGTGGAGCATGAATAGGGATCGGGACACACCCTAACTTGGTGGTGTCCCTCTACGGCGGCAACGGAGGAGAAGATTACCGTTGACGGCGGCGGAGACCTGCGGCAAGGGCACACATGCGACGAAGGCGACGATCCTTAGATCAGGGCGGCGGCAGCAGGGGTCTTGGAGGGCGAACGGTTTGAAAGGAATAGATCGCGCGCAGCCCTCAGTATATATAACCCCGTACTGTCGGTGGGACCGAGTTGAAAAACTCGGTGTCACCGAGATGTATTTCTGCTGTGCAGTTACACATATCGGTCAGACCGAGATTTTGAACTCGGTTTCACCGAGATGAAACCTAGATCAATCTAAGTGTTTCGGTTGGACCGAGATTGAGAAGCCGGTCAGACCGAAATAGACTTAGAAGGTTTTGGAAGTCAGCCTTAGACGAATCGGTGGTTCCGAGTGCTCCTCACTCGGACTGTCCGAAAAAGACTTGTTCAAAGTTGTGATATAAGCATGAATAGAATTTTGAGACAAGATAGCATAGATAGCTAGGGAAAGTGCTTAGGCATTCTTGTCCATCCATTTGGCCAGAAAAATCAAAACAATCAAAACAACAAATGGATGTCCTTGAATGGATAAAATCATGCATCCAACATGCTCACACAATAAGATAGCAACTGAAATATGTGTCAAACATGCACAACCAAAACTCTAGCTACTAGCACACAATTTGTCGATGACTAGGTCATCTATATATGAGTATATTGACTTAGGAGTCAAATGAGAACATTTGATCATAGGTCATACTCATCGTTTAAGCACAAGTGGGGTTACCACTTTTACATAAAGCATTTATGTGTTCACATCATTTGGAGATGCTTTTAGCTCAATTTTTAGAGCAAAGCTCCCCCTAGATGTGAGAACCCCTTTTAAAGGGTCAAACTAACCTTGGGTTGTCGTAGAAGACTTCATGTAGATGTTGAAGATGTGGATGCTCAATGTTGATGTAGACCATCAAGAGTTAGGAGCAATCCTTTGGATTAGGGCACTTTCAATACCTACATGGGTTAGTCCCACAAGGAACAAACAAGAATATCCATGGACATAGAGTGAAGTACACAAAAGATGATGTCCATGAAAGCAATGATTACCTTGTCCCTTGACTTACCAACAAGAGGGTTTGTGACTCCATGAACAAGTGCATGATGTGGAAGTTGATTGCACAAGTTCTTGCCAAAATGAATATGAGTGAAGTTTGTTGGCGGAGTCACCCTCAAGAACCTATTAGTTCTTCTTCTTTGGGATCCACATCATCTTGATGGGAATCCTTGGTGTTGTAGTTGAGCTTGACGAAGTAGAACTTGATGTGTCCTTGGGAACCCACTTGACCATGGCTTGAGGTGCTTCAATGAATGCATCAATCTCTTCTTGAAGCTTGTCCTTGGCCTTTAGCTTGTGGTCTTGTGGTGGAAGGTCATCTTGAGCTTGTTCCACATTGGAAGAAGTAGGATCATACTTCTCCTTTTGTGAGACAAACTGTGGAGTAGGGTATTGACCTTCTTCCCACTCAACACCTTTGGCGTTGAACTTTCGCTCAAAACCAATCCCTTGATTCTTCCGGTGTCTTCCTTGTTTGCGAACAATCTCCTCAAAGTTCTTGCTTCCGGCAAGACTCTTGTAGACACCTTTCTCTATGATTTCCTTCAATAAGCTATTTTCTTGCTCAAGTGTAACTTGGCTTGAAACATTGTTAGTGGAATCAAGAGAACTACTAGAAGTAACAACATTAGATTTAACATTGTTATTGTTACTACTAGAGGAAGAATTTTTCTTATGCTTGTCATGCTTAGTCTTAATAGGTGGCAAGAAATTAGACAAGAGAAGTCGTTTGGCAAGATATGAAGAACTCTTCTTTCGAAGATCGTCATTGATTGCTTTTAGAAACTCATGTTCTTGCTCTAGATCAGTGAGCTTCTCGAAGCGTAGCTTCTCATGAGATCTTAGGAGCTCTCTATGATCTCCTTGAGTTGTTTCATGAGCTAACTTAAGAGTGTTTAATTCTTTAGTTAGACGCTCAATCTCCTTCATAGCATTGTCATTCGACTCTTCTCGACTATAAAGACTACTAGCATTTTCATCATTACTAAGCTCACTAGATTTATCATGCAAGAGCTCATCTTCACCAAGTAAGTCATCCTCATCACTATCAAAGTCAATGAATTCAGGGTGTGTTACCTTGGGGCCTTTAGCCATGAAGCATCTTCCAATTCCCTCATTTGGTGAATCAAATAAGTCGTAGGAGTTGGAGTTGGAGGATACGAGTGCAAGTCCGGCAACACCTTCATCTTGACTATAGTCGGAGTCGGAGTGATAGCTTCCATCGGATTGACTGTCAGAGTCGGAGCCGGAGACCCATTCACCAACATGAGCTTGATGTCTTCTTCTTGTATAGCTCCTTGATGACTTGTCTTTCCTCTCCGAGTCCTTGCTTCTCCGAGAAGGTCTTCGTTCATAACGATCATCTCTACTCCTTCTCTCTCTCTCCGAGGTGACTCATCTCTTGCTTTCCTTCTTGGAGACTCTTCTCTTCTCTTGTGGGGAGCCGTACACTCATTTGAGAAGTGTCCGGGTCTTCCACAATTGTAGCAGTTTCGATCACGACTAGAAGATCTCTTTCCATCATATGATCTAGACTTTGAGCTTCTTTCTTTGCCTCTATTCTTGTAGAACTTGTTGAAGTTCCTGACCATTAGGCTTATGTCTTCATTGGAAACTAACTTGTCACTTGAGGTAGTAGGAGCATCACTTGTAGCTTTGTAAGCACCACTTGACTTGTTGTGAAGCTCTTCCTTATCCTTAAGTGTCATCTCATGAGCAACAATCCTTCCAATGACTTCAGTTGGCTTGAGAGTCTTGTAGTTTGGCATCATTTGGATCAAAGTGCACACAGTGTCATACTTTCCATCCAAAGCTCTGAGAATCTTCTTAATGATGAATCGGTCGGTCATTTCTTCGCTTCCTAAGCCAGCAATCTCATTTGTGATGAGAGCAAGCCTAGAGTACATTTCAGCGACTCCTTCACCATCCTTCATCTTGAACTTGTCAAGTTGACCTTGAAGAATATCTAGCTTTGATTCCTTCACAGATTCAGTACCCTCGTGCATTTCAACCAAAGTATCCCAAATCTCTTTAGCATTCTCAAGACGGCTGATTTTGTTGAACTCTTCGGGACACAAAGCATTGAAGAGAATGTCACAAGCTTGAGCATTGTTTTGCAACATCTTCAGTTCTTCGGGTGTAGCTTCGCGATCCGGAACTTTTCCTTCTTCAAAGAAGTCACCTTGCATGCCAACACAAATAATGCCCCATGCGGCTGGGTTATGACCAAGAATATGCATTTTCATTTTATGCTTCCAACTAGCAAAATTTGTACCATCAAAGTAAGGACCTCTACGATAATTACCCTCACTAGACGCCATACTCTCCTAGGTTGTGAAACCAAGCTTATGGAGTCTAATGCAATGGAAACCAAGGCAATGGAGACCAAAGCTCTGATACCACTTGTAGGATCGAAGTAGGTCTAGAGGGGGGGTGATTAGACTACTTGACAATATAAAAAATCTGCCTTTAGGTCATGCAATGTTTTTGGCAGTTTCACAAACAAGATCAGTTCAAGTAACACCCTACACATGCAATTCTAGAGTTTATGCAGCGGAAAGTAAATTGCACATGTAAAAGAGAGGTGGAGAAGATCAAACGCAGTTTGGTGACACGGAGATTTTTGTCGTGGTTCCGATAGGTGGTGCTATCGTACATCCACGTTGATGGAGACTTCAACCCACGGAGGGTAACGGCTGCGCGAGTCCACGGAGGGCTCCACCCACGAAGGGTCCACGAAGAAGCAACCTTGTCTATTCCATCACGGCCTACGCCCACGGAGGACTAGCCTTACTCGGGGTAGATCTTCACGAAGTAGGCGATCTCCTTGCCCTTACAAACATCTTGGTTCAACTCCACATCATCAAGACGGAGGCTCCCAAGCGACACCTAACCAATCTAGGAGGCACCAGCCCCCAAAAGGTAATAGACGGTGTTGATGATGATGAACTCCTTGCTCTTGTGCTTCAAGTGATAAACTCCCCAACACTCAACTCTCCTCACTGATATGGCTGTGGTGGAAGAAAGATTTGAGTGGAAAGCAACTTGGGAAGGCTAGAGATCAAGTTTCATATGGTAGGAATGGAATGGCTTGATCTCAACACAAGGGTAGGTGGTTCACTTCTCAGAAAGTGTATGATAGAAGTGGTGGTACTTTCTGATGGCTCTCCTCACGAATGAGGAGGGGGTGGAGGGGTATATATAGCCTCCACACAAAATCCAACCGTTACACACACATTTGACCAATCTCGGTGAGACCGAAGTTAAAACTCGGTCAGACCGAAAGTTCAAATATAGTGAACGTTGGGATTTTCGGTGGGACCGAAAATACCATCTCGGTGAGACCGAAGTGAGTCAAAGGTTAGGGTTTGCCATTTCGGTGAGACCGAAAGTATAAACTCGGATATTCCGAATTGATGTCAACTGATCACAGAAGGTTGACAGCCCTTTTTCGGTGAGACCGAAACTCAGAATCGGTTTGACCGAGAAGCTAGGGTTTGGAGAAACAACTGAAGTGGTTCATCTCGGTGGGACTGAGTTGGAGAAATCGGTGTGACCGAGATTACTTATGGGTGTGTGTTAAGTAGTGAATAGTGCTGATAGTTGAGGGAGTTAGATCACCAAGCACTTGAGCAACAAGAACATTAACACAACCTCATCCCCTTTTAATAGTATTGGCTTTCCTATGGACTCAATGTGATCTTTGATCACTAAACCAAAAAGGAGTCTTGAGCTTTTGCCAATGCTTGTCTTAGCATTTTGAGGGGTCCACTTCTTCAGACATTTCCATACCCATATCATCGAACTTTTCTGAAATGATTCTCAAGAGAATATTAGTTCAATGATATATATGTTGTTGTTAATTACCAAAACCACCCGGGGATTAGTTGCACTTTCAGGTATGTACTCGTTGAAAATCTTATCAAGCGTCATGATCTATCTATATAGATCTAGGTGCCTAATATGTAAGCAACTTCACTGAGGTCTTTTATTGAAAAACTCCTTTTAAACAATCCTTTATGCTTTCCAGAAAATTCTACATCATTTCTGATCAACAATATGGCATTCACATATACTTATCAAAAATGCTATAGTGCTCCCACTCACTTTCTTGTAAATACAGGCTTCACCGCAAGTCTGTATAAGACTATATGCTTTGATCAACTTATCAAAGCGTATATTCCAGCTCTGAGATGCTTGCACCAGCTCATCGATCGATCGCTGGAGCTTGAACATTTTGTTAGCACCTTTCGGATTGACAAAACCTTCTGTTTGCATCATATACAACTCTTCTTTAATAAATCCATTAAAGAACGCAATTTTGTTATCCATTTGCCAGATTTCATAAAATGCGGTAATTACTAACATGATTCGGACAGACTTAAACATCGCTACGAGTGAGAAAATCTCATCGTAGTCAACACCGTAACTTGTCGAAAACCTTTCTCAACAAGTCGAGCTTTGTAGACAGTAATATTACCATCGGTGTCAGTCTTCCTCTTAAAAATCCATTCATTTTCAATGGTTTGTCGATCATCGGGCAAGTCAACCAAAGTCCATACTTTGTTCTCATACATGGATCCCATCTCAGATTTCATGGCCTCAAGCCATTTTGCGGAATCTGGGCTCATCATCGCTTCCTCATAGTTCATAGGTTCATCATGGTCTAGTAACATGACTTCCAGAACTGGGTTGCCGTACCACTCTAGCGCGGAATGTACTCTGGTTGATCTACGAAGTTCAGCAGTAACTTGATCCGAAGTTTCATGATCATCATCATTAGCTTCCTCACTAATTGGTGTAGGAATCACTGGAACCAGTTTCTGTGATGTACTACTTTCCAATTCGGAAGAAGTTACAATTACCTCATCAAGTTCCACTTTCCTCCCACTCACTTCTTTCGAGAGAAACTCCTTCTCTCGAAACGACCCATTCTTAACAACGAATATCTTGCCTTCAGATCTGTGATAGAAGGTGTACCCAACAGTCTCCTTTGGGTATCCTATGAAGACACATTTCTCTGACTTGGGTTCGAGCTTATCAGGTTGAAGCTTTTTCACATAAGCATCGCAGCCCCAAACTTTAAGAAACGACAACTTTGGTTGCTTGCCAAACCACAGTTCATAAGGCGTCGTCTCAACGGATTTAGATGGTGCCCTATTTAACGTGAATGCAGCTGTCTCTAATGCATAACCCAAAACTATAGTGTTAAATCGGTAAGAGACAACATAGATCGCACCATATCTAATAAAGTGTGGTTACGACGTTCGGACACACCATTACGTTGTGGTGTTCCAGGTGGCGTGAGCTGTGAAACTATTTCACATTGTTTCAAATGAAGACCAAACTCGTAACTCAAATATTCACCTACACGATCAGATCGTAGAAACTTTATTTTCTTGTTATGATGATTCTCTACTTCACTCTGAAATTCATTGAACTTTTCAAATGTTTCATACTTGTGCTTCATCAAGCAGATATACACATATCTGCTCAAATCATTAGTGAAGGTCAGAAAATAACGATACTCGTTGCAAGCCTCAACACTCATCGGTCCACATACATCAGTATGTATGGTTTCTAATAAATCAGTTGCTCGCTCCATTGTTCTAGAGAACGAAGTTTTAGTCATCTTACCTATGAGGCATGGTTCGCAAGCACCAAGTGATTCATAATCAAGTGATTCCAAAAGTCCATCACTATGGAGTTTCTTCATGCGCTTTACACCAATATGACCTAAACGGCAGTGCCACAAATAAGTTGCACTATCATCATTAACCTTGCATCTTTTGGCTTCAATATCATGAATATGTGTATCACTACGATCAGATCCAACAAACTATTTTCATTGGGTGTATGACCATCGAAGGCTTTATTCATGTAAACGGAATAACAATTATTCTATGACTTTAAATGAATAACCGTATTGCAACAAACATGATCAAATCATATTCATGCTTAACGCAAATGCCAAATAACATTTATTTAGGTTCTACACTAATCCCGAAAGTATAGGGAGTGTGCGATGATGATCATATCAATATTGGAACCACTTCCAACACACATCGTCACTTCACCTTTAACTAGTCTCTGTTCATTCTGCAACTCTCGTTTCGAGTTACTAATTTTAGCAACTGAACCGGTATCAAATACCCAGGGGTTGCTATGAACACTAGTAAAGTATACATCAATAATTTGTATATCAAATATACCTTTGTTCACTTTGCCATCCTTCTTACCCGCCAAGTATCTAGAGCAGTTCCACTTCGAGTGACAATTTCCTTTGCAGTAGAAGCACTTAGTTTCAGGCTTGAGTTTAGCTTTGGGTTTCTTCACGGGAGTGACAACTTGCTTGTCATTCTTCTTGAAGTTCCCTTTCTATCCCTTTCACCCTTTACCTGAAACAAGTGGTCTTGTTAGCCATCAACACTGGATGCTCTTTCTTGATTTCTACCTTCGCCGATTTAGCATCGCGGAGAGCTCGGAAATTACTTTTGTCATCCCTTGCATATTATAGTTCATCACGAAGTTCTACTAACTTTGTGATACTGACTAGAGAACTTTGTCAATTACTATCATATCTGGAAGATTAACTCCCACTTGATTCAAGCAATTGTAGTACCCAGACAATCTGAGCACATGCTCACTGGTTGAGCTATTCTCCTCCATCTTGTAGGCAAAGTACTGTTAGAGGTCTTATACCTCTCGACACGGGCATGAGTACGAAATAATAATTTCAACTCTTGGAACATCTCATATGCTCCGTGGTGTTCAAAACATTTTTTAAGTCCCCATTATAAGCCGTAAAGCTTGGTGCACTAAACTATCAAGTAGTCATCATACCGAGCTTGTCAAACGTTCATAACGTCTGCATCTGATCCTGCAATAGGTTTGTCACCTAGCGGTGCATCAAGGACATAATACTTCTGTGCATCAATGAGGATAATCCTCAGATCACAGACCTAGTCCGCATCATTGCTACTAACATCTTTCAACTTAGTTTTCTCTAGGAACATATCAAAAACATACGGGGAGCTACATCACGAGCTATTGATCTACAACATAGATATGGTAATACTACCAGGACTAATTTCATGATAAATTAAAGTTTAATTAATCATATTGCTTAAAAACTCCCACTTAGATAGACATCCCTCTAGTCATCTAAATGATCACATGATCCAAATCAACTAAACCATGTCCGATCATCACGTGAGATGGAGTAGTTTTCAATGGTAACATCTTATGTTGATCATATCTACTATATGATTCACGCTCGACCTTTCGGTCTCCAGTATTCCGAGACCATGTCTGTACATGCTAGGCTCGTCAAGTTTAACCCGAGTATTCTGCGTGTGCAAAACTGGCTTACACCCGTTGTATGTGAACGTAGAGCTTATCACACCCGATCATCACGTGGTGTCTCGGCATGACGAACTTTCGCAATGGTGCATACTCAGGGAGAACACTTGTACCTTGAAATTTTTGCAAGGGATCATCTTATAATGCTACCGCCGTACTAAGCAAAATAAGAAACATAATAAGATAAACATCACATGCAATCAAAATATGTGACATGATATGGCCATCATCATATTGTGCTTTTGATATCCATCTCCAAGGCATCGTCATGATCACCATCGTCACCGGTGCGACACCTTGATCTCCATCGTAGCATCGTTGTCGTGTCGCCAACTATTGCTTCCACGACTATCGCTACCGCTTAGTGATAAAGTAAAGCAATTACATGGCGATTGTATTTCATACAATAAAGCGACAACCATATGGCTCCTACCAGTTGTGGATAACTTTACAAAACATGATCATCTCATACAATAATGTATCACTCATCATGTCTTGACCATATCACATCACAACATGCCCTGCAAAAACAAGTTAGACGTCCTCTACTTTGTTGTTGCAAGTTTTACGTGGCTGCTACGGGCTTAGCAAGAACCGTTCTTACCTACGCATGGAAAACCACAATGATATTTCATCAAGTATGTGATGTTTTAACCTTCACAAGAACCGGGCGTAGCCACATTTGATTCAACTAAAGTTGGAGAACCTGACACCCGCCAGCCACCTGTGTGCGAAGCACGTCGGTAGAACCAGTCTCGCGTAAGCGTACGCGTAATGTCGGTCCGGGCCGCTTCATTCAACAATATCGCTGAATCAAAGTATGACATGCTGGTAGGCAGTATGACTAGTATCGTCCACAACTCACTTGTGTTCTACTCGTGCATATAATCTACGCATAGACCTGGCTCATGATGCCACTGTTGGGGAATGTGGTATTTCAAAAAAAAATCCTACGATCACGCAAGATCTATCTACTAGATGCATAGCAACGAGAGGGGACAGTGTGTCTACATACCCTCGTAGACCAGGAGCGGAAGCGTCTAGTGACGCGGTTGATGTAGTCGAACTTCTTCGCGATCCAATCGATCAAGCACCGAACGTACGGTGCCTCCGCGCTCAGCACACGTTCAGCTTGATGTCGTCCCACGAGCTCTTGATCCAGCAGAACTTCGCGGGAGAGTTTCGTCAGCACGACGGCATGGTGACAGAAATGATGAAGCTACCGGCGCAGGGCTTCGCCTAAGCACTGCAATGATATGACCGAGGTGTGTTTCTATGGAGAGGGGCACCACACACGGTTGGGAGAGATCAACTAATCAACTTGTGTGTATATGGGGTGCCCCCCACCCCCGTATATAAAGGAGTGGAGGAGGGGGAGAGGCCGACCCTCTATGACGCGCCTAGGAGGAGTCCTACTCCCACCGGGAGTAGGATTCCCCCCCCCCCCTTCCCTA
>LR738711.1:849344027-849404859 GCA_902687465.1 Secale cereale | reverse complement strand
CCCCCCAAACCTTTTCCAATTTGGCCTCCTGCCCAAAGGGGGCACACCAGCCCCTTGTAGGCTGGTGTGCTTCCTTCTTATGGCCCATAGGGCCCATAACTTCTCCCAGGGGGTTCCGGTAACCCCCCGGTACTCCGAAAAAATGCCCGAACCACTCGGAACCTTTCCGATGTCCGAATATAGCCTTCCAATATATCGATCTTTATGTCTCGGACATTTCGAGACTCCTCGTCATGTCTGTGATCTCATCCGGGACTCCGAACTACCTTCGGTAATCAAAACTCATAAACTCATAATGTCGATCGTCATCAAACGTTAAGCGTGCGGACCCTACGGGTTCGAGAACTATGTAGACATGACCGAGACTCGTCTCCGGTCAATAACCAATAGCGGAACCTGGATGCTCATATTGGCTCCTACATATTCTACGAAGATCTTTATCGGTCAAACCGCATAACACATACGTTGTTCCCTTTGTCATCGGTATGTTACTTGCCCGAGATTCGATCGTCGGTATCACCATACCTAGTTAATCTCATTACCAGCAAGTATCTTTACTCGTTCTGTAATACATCATCTCATGACTAACTCATTAGTCATTTGCTTGCAAGGCTTATTATGATGTGCATTATCGAGAGGGCCCAAAGATACCTCTCCGACACTCGGAGTGACAAATCCTATTCTTGATCTATGCCAACACCACGAACACCTTCGGAGACACCTGTAGAGCATCTTTATAATCATCCAGTTACGTTGTGATGTTTGATAACACACAAGGTGTTCCTCCGGTATTCAGGAGTTGCATAATCTCATAGTCATAGGAACATGTATAAGTCATGAAGAAAGCAATAACAGTAAAACTAAACGATCATAGTGCTAAGCTAACGGATGAGTCTAGTACATCACATCATTCTCCTAATGATGTGATCATGTTGATCAAATGACAACTCATGTCTATGGCTAGGAAACATAACCATCTTTGATCAATGAGCTAGTCTAGTAGAGGCATACTAGGGACACTCTGTTTTGTCTATGTATTCACACATGTATTAAGTTTCCTGTTAATACAATTCTAGCATGAATAATAAACATTTATCATGATATAAGGAAATAAATAATAACTTTATTATTGCCTCTAGGGCATATTTCCTTCACGCTTTCGCCCGCTTCAACGTGGTTCTGCACTACGCCTACCTAAAGCTCAAGATGCCCGGTCCAGGTGGCACCATCGCAATCAACGGAAGCATAGAGCGCCCCCTCCGTACTGAGGAAAATACAGCGGCCATCACGGACGACGTACAAAGTGGCTCTATCAAACCGCACATCGACAGCCCAACAAACCCAGGGCTGGATAAGCAGTTCGCCCTCCGTCGATCGCCATGTACAGCAGCGAAATTCGCGCCACACGTACATAACTATGCACTCAAAATACCCTGGATATCAGCGGAAGCGATACACGGGATGGGCCTATAGCACGACTTGACCTTATATTCCCTCCCCTCTTATCTAGTCATCCTTTTGCTTTTTATCATAGGTACAATTAAAACCTACCTATCTTACGGACTCACAAAGGCCTCTCTCCGAGCTCGGTTCCGTATAGATAGCCGAAGACCATTCCCTTCAAGGAATCTTTCTTACTGAGGCAAAAGTGGCACAGACGTGCGGCAGGAAGGTGCAAGGGATTTCGTAGACCGCAAACTCCCCTCAAGGAACCTATATAGAGCTTTTTTTTCTTAGCCCTATACCCTCGGCATGTAAAATGACCTTGGTGATTGTGGTACCCTCTGAAAGGCTACGCTTTGACATGTCAATCAGATTGCAGTGAGTCAAATTTTTATTCGGCATCATCTTTACTCAAATGTTGTCTCTTTAGTTGTCTCACGAATACACCTCGGCAAAAATTGTCACGGGCTCCATAAGGTAACATACGTGTTGCAAAATAAAAAGCCCGAACAACTTAACAACGGAATTCGGCGTCCTGAGCTCGGTAGTATATGCGTCGGCTCCGAATCATGTCTTTGGTCAATAGTTGGGTTGCCCGGCTCCTGTGTTTGCTACCTTACGTTCTGTCTGATCGGCTAAGGTAGTAAAGGGAAAACTAATGAGATTGTGTTTCTAGTTCGCCCGGTCAAGCACCTCAGTAGAGAAAGCCTAAAACTGACTATCATGATGAGGCGAGAGTCGGTCGGCCGGTTGGCGACTTATTATAATCTTTAGCGATTCTTTCCCGTGTTTCACGAAGGATAGTTTCCCGGTCACATATGTAATGCACCCACATTGGGAGCTGCGTACATACTAGGGGCTACTCCGTAGACCCGTTGATAAAACTCCTATGGCTAAGTGAGAGCAATAAAACTGAATAGTCTGATTGCGTGGTTCGCCGCACTTATACCTCCTTCACGGACCAAGACGTTGGGTTAAGTGTATTGATGTGCAACTCCGAACACCCCGGTAGTGTCTACATGGGGGTTGAAGCCGACGACTGGGAACTCTCAGGTATAAAAACGGCCGCACAGGAGGATAAAATTATTCATAAGTAAAATAATATATTACAAAAGATTTAGTTCATGATACAAACTCCCGAAACAGTTCGGACTCATTCATCCGAACACTACATTCTAGGAGCATTGGCCTTCTATAAGGCGGGCACCCGCTAGAAGCTAAATTTGGGGACCCGAAGTATGCCTTACTTAATCGACTATGGAGTTCTCCAGACGCATATGCGGATCTGTCGAAGAGCGCTGTGAAAGCTGCCCAATTCTTCCAGGCCCAGGAGGGGTACACGACGGAGAAGCTCTTCTGGTCGCAGTTTGCGGGGCCGAAGCGTCCCGGACTACTAAATGACCAGATGCCACAATGGGCGAAGCTGCATAAGATGTCCAGTGCGGCCATGAAGGATGTCATAGTCCGGCTGTGGCCGGCCGAGGTTATTTCGGCCAGCTATTTTGGCCTCGTGCGATGCCTCGTCGATGCGCTGCCCTGAATCTACAATGTGAAGAGGTGGTCTAGCATAGAAGGGGCGCGACTGGCCTTTGCCCGTGTCAAGATGCATTGGGCGAAGATGAAGGCCGAAAAGGTGGTAGTTGAGGGTCCGCCCAAAATCAAGGACCACCGCACACCAGAGCGCTATTTTGAGGACATAAAGAAAGGGCTTACCAGCCACTATCAGTCCGGCTTGACGGATTTCTTCACGCATTGCGCGAGATTCGGACCGCGCCTCCAAAGCGTCTTTAAGGGCCTTGGTGAGTTCAGTCCCCTTCTCCTTATTTTCTTTCTCCAAGGATCCGCACTTAGCGATGGTATCCTTGAGACTTTCCTCTAGCTCGGTCACATGTTCCTCAAAACGGTGCCGAGCGGCCTGTTCGGCCATCAAATCCACAGCCGCTTTATCAGTGGCTGCCTGGCTTACCATTGCCTGCTCTTTGGCTTGGGGCAAGCTCACCCCTGAGGGTCTCCACCGCGGCGGCACCATCTGTACATACATGCACGTGGCAGCTCTTGAAAATCCACAAGACACGGACATAAAACAGGCACACAACAAGATGTATTTTATACCTTGCGCTTGGTCGAGTTGTGTGTTAACAAGGACTAGGTCCTCATCGGCTCGCTTCAGTTTCCATTGGAGTTCGGAAACCTCCGCCGATTGAGCAGTCGCCGCTAACAGCGAAGCCTGTTTTAATATAAACAGAAAGCATGTTACCACTTGAGAACTGATTATCGATCCTCTGCTCGCTTTTCTTTCAAAAACTGAACAAAGTCTCAGGGGCTACTATATATATATAGGATGTTTCTCGACCAAAAAATATTACATTGTGTACCTCGAAGCCCGCCAGTAGGCTGGAGAAGGCTTTGTCAAGCCCGCTCTTGGTGGACTGGATCTTTTCAGACACCATACCCATCAGGATACGGTGCTCGTCTAGGACAGGGGCACTTTGGAGTGCGTCCGCAGTGGCATGTCGCGCCTCCGGATTGACAGAGGTTGTCGCTCCCTCCTCTCCGGCAGGGGGTCGCTCATTAGACTTCGGAGCCTTACGGATCTCTGGAGTAGTATGCGGCTGGGGGCTAAATTGATCGGTGCTCCCATCGCCGGTCTCCATGGGGGCTGCACCCCGTGGCCCCACGGCTGCCGAGGCATTACCATCTTGCGCTGTTGAAACGCTCCTTCGTGCCTCTTCAAGGTTTGGGGAGGGCCTATGAGATACTACCTCAACATCATCCGCCCTAGTTGGCGGGGAAGCTAATGGAGGCAACTCGCTCTCCATCATCTCCGGCGCTAGATCCCCCGAGGATGAGGATAGCTGGGGAAGATCACGGACCGGACTAAAATACTGAACTTAGAGTTATCATGATGGGTCATAGAGATCGGACGAAGTGAAGGATCCCGGGCTACTAACGAGTCGGCTTGGGGCTTGGTCCAGCGGCGAGGCTTCGGGATGACCTCAACATCTGACTCTGAGTCATCAGGGATGATGATATCGTCCCTCTTGGAGGCCTCGGCCTCCAAGTCTTCGGAAGTCGCCCTCTTATTACCTTTGCGGGGAGGATCTTCTTCTTCATCCTCCTCTTCCTCCTCCTCCTTGTCGCCCTCATGGGAGGATGGGGCATCAGCCTCTCCGGATATTGCGTCCGAAGTACCCTCCCCTTTCTTCTTCTGCTTGTCCTTCTTAACTGGCACCTGGTATGGCGCCGGGTCCAGCATCCTCATTAATTGAGGATTGGCTGGGTCTTCGGGGAGCGGAGCCGGACACCGCATCTTTTCCGCCTTCTTGAGCCAAACCTGTTTTGGCAATGGACTACTCAGTATTTCTCCTTTGGAGCAACGAACCTATTGATGTTCGGAGTTGTAAGAATTTACATCGGTGGCGGGTGGTTGCAATCGAGGCCAGTGTCATCTGATGACTTCGGCCACCTTTTCTGCTTCTTGAAAAGTAGCTTCCAAATCCCCTTGTGCGTCGTGTGGTAGAATCACTGCAGGGTCTGCGGTCCTTCCGGATCGAACTCCCACATCTTGAGGGGCCGCCTTTGCAGGGAAGTGCACGGCGGATCAGCATCACTTGGATTACGTCTGCAAGGGTAATGTCCTTTGCTACCATGCTCCTGATGCGTTTTTGCAAGAACAGCACCTCGGAGGCCGACCCCCAGTCCGGTCCCTTGTCGGTCCAGGATGTGAGACTCAGTGGGGGTTCGGATCTGAAGGCTGGAGCGGTTGCCCATTTGGAGCTGCAGGGTTCTGTGATATATAACCATTCCTGCTGCCATACCTTGACGGTATCCACAAAACCCCCTTTGGCCAATTAACTTTGGGGAGCTTGCTCACCATGCCACCACCACAGTCTGCGTGTTACTTCTCCACCACCTTTGGCTTCACATTGAAAATCTTGAGCCATAAGCCGAAGTGTGGAGGGACGTGGAGAAAGGCCTCGCACACAATGATGAACGCCAAGATATGGAGGAAGGAATTTGGTGCCAGGTCGTGAAAATCCAGCCCATAGTACAACATGAGACCCCTTACAAAGGGGTGAAGGGCGAATCTGAGTCCACGGAGGAAGTGGGGGACGAACACCACCCTCTCGTCGGGCTTCGGGGTAGGGATGACCTGCCCCAGATTGGGAAGCATGTGTTTGATCTCCGCCGTAAGGTGTTGCGCTTCCCGCAGCTCCTTGATGTTCTCCTCCGTAACGGAGGAAGCCATCCATTTGCCTTGAGAACCGGCCATGGTCGGGGGAGTTGCAGAGGGAAGAAGAGCTCGGAACTTGGGCGCTGGAGCTCGAGGATGGAGAGGCAGAGAAAGAATGAGGCGTGGGGCGAAGAAGTTAGATTCCATCTGCTTATATGGATGGCGAATATCAAGCGTCCCCCTCCCTCGAGCCTTAAAACTCACCTGTTCCCAAGGGGTCGTGCGGGGGGCACGGTTAATTTACCAAAGCTCGTATTGATGAAAATCCCGCGATAAGGGGACACGATCTCTGTCTCGACAAGACGTGTTAATGGGAGTTGCGAGGCGGGAGGCCCAAAAAACGGTTCGAGATGACGACGGAGCTAAAACGTGACGTTCCGCTGAATAAAGCTGTCGCTGGATATATTTTTTGTGCTTTTATGGTCGGGAGGTTAACCTGTTATATAAAGAGCCGGATACAGATCTCTTACCTGGAGGACTACTTTGGAGTATTCGGAGGAGGAACCCGCCTTGCAATGCCGAAGACAATCTGCGCGCCGAACACATCGTCATTGAAGCCTGGTTCAAGGGCTACTGAGGGAGTCCGGGATAACGGGGTCCTCGGGCGTCCGAGCTACGTCACATGGGCCGGACTAATGGGCCATGAAGGTACAAGACGGAAGATTCTCCCCCGTGTCCCGATGGGACTCTTTTTTGCGTGGAAGGCAAGCTTAGCATGCGGATATGAAGATTCCTTTCTCTGTAAACCGACTTTGTACAACCCTAGCCCCCTCCTGTGTCTATATTAACTGGAGGGTTTAGTCCGTAGAGGCATTCATAATCATACAGGCTAGACATCTAGGGTTTAGCCATCTCGATCTCGAGGTAGATCAACTCTTTTAACCCCTATACTCATCAAAGTCAATCTAGCAGGAAGTAGGGCATTACCTCCATCAAGAGGGCCCAAACCTGGGGTAAACAAAGTGTCCCCTGCCTGTTGTTACCTTTGATCCTTAGACGCACAGTTCGGGACCCCCTACCCGAGATCTGTCGGTTTTGACACCGACATTGGTGCTTTCATTGAGATGGGGTCTTCTTGTTCTTCGACGTGTTCTGGAGTATCGTTTTCTCCCGTGCCGGTATTGTTGTCTTTTCTGCGGCGCGATTTAGGGCGGTGCCGCCGACGTCGGCCCTTCGGCGGTATCGCAGGAGGTTCTTCATCGGCGGGATCCTTCTTATCATCGACGTCGTCTTCTTAGGTGTGTCCATCATGCATGTTGTTACCTTCAATCCTTAGATGCACAGTTCAGGACCCCCTACCCGAGATCTGCCGGTTTTGACACCGACATTGGTGCTTTCATTGACAGTTACACTGTGCCGTCGTCGAAAGGCTCGGGTTGGGGGTCATTTAGGGTACGTGATGTCTTCTTCCTTGCTGCCGAGGGTAACTACATGCATGTGCAAGCTATATGTACTCTTAAGCTATTAGTCTTCTCTATCTTATTGCCTATTCCTATGTGGTACCACTTTTTCCCTAGCAAGTATATGTGAGCCTATTAACCTTATGTCGTCTGTCATTGTCAAATTGATAACATAACTAAGAAGTGTGGCAAAAATTTGCATCTTAACCTTTCTTGTGCAGGTTCGACATATAAATGTAATACATATGCTTCTTTGCCCTGAATGTATAAATCTGATGCAGGCAACAAGGTCTTCAAGCACAAAGGAGCAACTCATCTACTACCCCTATACAATAACCAGTGGGGCATATCCAAACCGTCTTCCCAATCTTCTCTTTCTACAGCCATGGATAGGGCAAGAAAAATAATTAGAAAGCATGCAAGATGCCAATCAATACTTACTGTTGGATATATCAAATTTTTTAGCTTTTCCTACACCTATGTGCCACATTCTAGATTCTGAAGGCTCCGGCTGGAATTCCCGTTCTGTTCATATGTTGCATTTTAGCATTTTAGTTCAAAATTTAGAAATTGTATTATGTGTATAGTTATTCTCATGCCCATCATATGAACACTGCGCGTGTACTTCTCATGTTGAAATGATGTGTGATACTGGGCCTTTGCATTTTCAATTGCCTTGCATTTTCTTCGGGATTTTGTGCATGTGCATTTTAACATAATTTGTAACAAACCAATTCATACTTTCGTCGTAGATGAATAACCAACCAGGCGCAGATCCTTTTTAGTCTGAGCGTGCCGTGGTTTATGAACAGAATGAACACGGGTGATAATTAGCCTCGTCCCAGGCAAAACCAAATCTGACATTTCAATTTGAATTTATCTAACCTAGGAGAATAGGGTAAATGATAACCGATAGTCAGAAATCTGACATTTTGATTGGTCATACTATATGCAATCCTTTTTTTCTTCAAGGGAGTTTGTTTGTTTATCATGACCAACTGAAACTGATTAAGCTGGTAGGTCTTGTCCTCAGTTGGGGCGTGTGCTCTACGAAAGCTTGGTATTTGCCCTCCTAATGTGCGGCCTGTGGTTTTGGTTCAAGAAGAAAGAGGTGCACAAGATGGCGACGAGTGTAACTGGCTTGAGGCTTTTCTGAATTTCTTTTTTCTAACAAAAGAACTTAAATTAGGACATTCTCTACACATTTGGAATAGATTGTCAAGAAAATTTATCTAAAGTCTTAACAAATTCATTTATATTTCGTTCAATTATAGGGACTGTACATTTTCTGCAATGATTTTGTCATGTTATAAAATTGGCATACCATGTAATGCATATGTTTTCCCATTAAAGGTGCCACTTGTTGTCACAATGCTACAAAGATGCGGTGCATGGATGCATATTTTAACTCCCATGAGTACGTGTAGGAAAAAAATGTACAGTGCTTTAAGATGTTATTTGTATCTGTAAAGAGCAATCCTATCTTTTGATTGATTCCATAAGAGTGGGGTCACTCCTTGACTAAGTCGAACTTGAATCATTTGCTTTTTTATAATGGTTGGAGATGTGGTGTAGGAGGTTCAACAGCTAATGGCAAACGCGCCAACAAGCCCCAAATGCAGTGGCCCTTGCAACATGAAGAAGGCCATCCGGACAAATGGGAGGTACACAAATAGCCAAGTATGCAAGGAGACGTACAGGTCTGTGTTTCAGAGTTATCTCTTTTAACACTAGCGATTAAATTGTCTTTAGTTGGTTAGGCGTGCTTGCCAAAAATGTACTTTGGTAGTTGCTAGAGCCATGCTAGCTTCATATGTTGTTCTTGTAGCCTCAACTAGCTAATTTTATTTAAAGCAAATGTTGTTATATCCTTCCAATTACTGTTATTCAGATCTTCTATTCTTTTTTCTGTTGTCATTCAGAGTACAAATGTTATGAAAATTTAAGGAATTTTGTCATATCTTTCTCTCAGTTAATTACCTTAATTTTGTAAATTGTGTTCTAATTTGATTTTGATTTTCTTTTCAGAAAAGCCTACTTTAAAGGTGTGTGAATCCATTATTTCCTTTAAGTTTGTTGTGGAGGTGAGTTGAGAACCTTTTTTAAACTTGATGGGTGTATTGTTGTAGTGATGGAAATTTGCCTGAATGTTGCTATCCTCCTCATGAAGTGCTTCGAATTGTCAAAGGCGAAACATGTCCCGGAGGGGATTGACAAGGTGAAGGCAAGACCGGCTTTACATTTTACATCTAAAATTGGTCGATGTTTTAAAACTTTGACTTAGGACAAAAGCTAGATGTACACTTATTTGTCGACGGAGGGAGTACAGGTTATTTGGGATGGCATTTGTTGGGTGACCATTGAAGCTGGGTGACCATTGAAGTAAATGTAATTTCATGCGATAGAATTATTTGAATATGTTGCACATTCTATAGTGACAAAAGAACAGGCTGAGATAGGTCACTCATTTCACAGTTACAAGCTAGCATTGGCGAATTTGTTGGACATTCATTATGGTTTAGTTGGTTGCCTTGTGGAGCTTAACTATATGCTATTTGCATAAACAGTTGTGTGACTTGCAGTTTATTTTCATGCGGCAGGTCGCTACTATATATCCATACAAAAGAGGATTAGTGTTACATTATGTAAGTAGCAGATTTCGTTCTTACTCTACATTCTTTCTTTGTGAACCTTGCTAAGTACATATTCCTGATAATATATTAAGACGGTGTAAAAAATCGAGTGGTCATGTTTGCAGTGTGAGTTTTTTGAAATCCTTTAATTGAATTGTTGAGATTCAGTAGTTCTAATGTTCTTCAGTCTTTAAACTAATCAATTGCTAAGATCTTGATGTTGCAATTTTTTGTTTCCCTTTAAGGTTGGTTTCAGATAAAGAGCTAGCCCCATTTTGGTACCAATGTCGATTTTTATATTTTTCAATGGTTCATTGCATCATATAGTATGTTCCTATAGAATTTGATATGCAAGCTTTTGATGCTAATGACTACATCCTTAGAATGTGAAGGGAAGCAAGAGCAGCGGATAGCAGTAGCTGTTCTTGAATCTGAAACAAGTGAGCTCTTCTTCAACCAAAGTAATCCTATGGACTGCAATATTTTCTAAATTGTAAGTAAAGGTGGATGATTTCTTACAAATCAAGCACACCTTTTGAATCTTGATGTTGTTTCTTATATATATATATATATATATATATATATATATATATATATATATATATATATATATATATATATATATATATATATATATATATATATATATATATAGCATATCTAAATGTGAAGTTTTATATACAGGTGTTATGTTTCCAATAGGTAAGCGAAAGAGCAGGGGAATATGTGAACTTCCAAACATGGGTGAAAGGGGGAGATTATAATGACAGTGGCATAGGCTCTATTGGTTTGATGTTGCAAATTAGTTAGTTATAAACGATTGCCCGCACATAACGACCAGACTCGATTCTGATAGCAAGTGTGCCCGTGCGCTGTTCATCCACCTCTAGCAGTTTTTGCTCGTTTTGGCATATTCTTTATAGTCCCTCAAGTCAACAATCATCAAAGTGTGACAATGGCCTCTTCTCACTTTTGTGAATGACATCATCTTCTCACTTCTATGAACGACACTTGATTTTTTCATAGTAATATTTATTTATTACCGTTGATACATAAATGGTTCTTTACTGAATGATACTTGTATGTATGTATGGAGAATAGTGATGAACCTTTTAAATAAAATAATCCATTGTCCGACAAGGGGATTCGGATTCTAATTTTTTATTAGATTATACTATAATAGTATGATTATAAAAAAATAGTTGTATATTCGACACATACGGCAACGGGCCGAAGCCCGCCCGGATATTTTGTTCAAATACCAAAATTCATTTAGAGAAGATTATAATCATTTGGATGTTATGCATTGAGAAAGTGTGCATTTAGATAAGAAATTATATAATTGACGCAATGATGTGTGATATCTGTTCCAACAAGAATGTTTATTCATGAACAATGGTAAACAAATTATTCAAGAATTAGGCATTATGCACTTTGTATGAAATTTTAATTTAAAAAAATCTATATTTTGTCAGAATTTTTCATGTTTGATACGTGCGTTGCACGTGCACTCTTACTAGTAAGTATAGATAAATTATCTGATTTCTGCCTTCTTTTATTTGATAAAGGATCTTGGAGCGTGTAAGCATTGAAGAGATGTTGATCTTCGACCAGTCTTTTTTATATACTTAATACTCCCTCCATTCCACAATGTTGTGCGCCCGCGCTTTCCGAGATTCAAATTTGACCATAAATTTAACCAACGAGACCGACTGCGGCGGGAGCAAAAATTATAACACTGAATTCAGTGTTATAATTTTTGCTCCCGTCGCAGTTGGTCTCGTTGGTTAAATTTACGATCAAATTTGAATCTCGGAAAGCGCGGACGCACTACATTGTGGAATGGAGTCATCTTTAAAATAGACTTCGAAAAAGCATATGACAAAGTCAAATGGCCCTTTCTTTTGCAAACTTTGCGCATGAAGAGATTTTCACCAAAATGGTGTCGATGGGTAGAAAGTTTTGTTTCTGGAGGTAGTGTGGCTATCAAAGTCAACGATGATGTTGGCAACTACTTTCAGACTAGGAAGGGCTACGCCAAGGGGACCCTGCTTCCCCTATTTTGTTCAACATTGTAGCTGATATGTTAGATACACTTGTGGAGCGGGCTAAGGTGGCTGGTCAAATTAGCGGCGTGATTCCTCATTTGGTAGAAGAAGAACTGTCTATTCTACAATATGCAGATGACACTATACATTTTCTAGATTACGACCTAGACAAAGCTAGAAACCTCAAACTACTTTTATGTGCATTTGAGAAGCTCTCTGGTCTCAAAATTAACTTCCATAAGAGCGAGTGTTTTTTGCTTCGGCGATGCTGCAGAGTCCGCATCTGAGTATGCTGAGATTTTCGGCTGTCAGCTCGGCCAGTTCCCGATTAGGTATCTAGGTATTCCTATTCACTATCGGCGTTTAACTATCGCTGAGTGGAAGCACGTGAAAGAAAGACTTGAGAAACGCCTAGCCAGCTGGAAGGCCAAACTCTTGTCATATGGGGGACGGTTGATTCTGATTAATTCCATCCTCAGCAACATGGTTCTATACATGTTGTCATTCTTCCACTTACCAAAAAGGGTTCTACAACGTCTCGATTATTTTAGATCTAGATTTTTTTTGGCAGTGTGATAATGAATCCAAGAAATATCGGCTGGCTAGGTGGAGTATATTATGCCGAACTAAAAGTCAAGGGGGCCTTGGAATTCAGGATCTTGAGATTAAAAACATCGCTCTCTTGAGTAAATGGGTATACAAACTACTCACTAAGAATGGAGTATGGCAGGAAATCATTCGTAACAAGTACATGGGGTCCAAAGCCATTTCTCAAGTTCATTGGAAACCTAGTGATTCACATTTATGGAGTGGCGTGATGAAGGCTAAGGAATTCTTTTTTCAATTTGATACTTTCTTGGTTAGGGATGGCTCCCAGGTTCAATTCCGGGAAGACACCTGGCTCGGGGTCACTCCACTTATGATGCAATACCCTAGCTTGTATAGGATCGTCAGACATAAATTCGTCACGATCAAACAAGTATTGGGACAAGAAAACCCTGATATTTCTTTCTGTAGGGACCTTATTGGGCCTCGTCTGATAGCATGGAATGAATTACTCAATCGTTTGGAGGCCATTGAGCTGTCAGGCAAACCAGACAAGTTCCGATGGAATTTGCATCAGAACGGTACTTTTTCAGTCAAATCCTTGTATGATGCAATGACCCACACTGATGTTCCGGTTGATAACAAGAAATTGTGGAAGCTCAAAATTCCCCTAAGAGTGAAGATATTCCTCTGGTTTCTAAACAGAGGGGTCATCTTAACTAGAGATAACCTGGCACGACGCAACTGGCAAGGTAGCAAGACATGCGTCTTTTGCCAACGAGACGAGTCCATCAAACACTTATTCTTTGAGTGTATGTTTACTCGTGCAGTCTGGGCCATAGTTCAAGTAGCTTCAAATCTATACCCCCCACGTAGTGCGCGTAACATGTTCGGCAATTGGTTGCGGGGTATTGATAAATAATTTTTTGCACATCTACTCGTAGGAGCGGCTGCCTTATGTTGGGCACTGTGGCTTACCAGAAATTATGTGATTTTTAATAATAAATGTGTTTCATCTCCTTTGCAGGTTATCCATGCGTGTACGCGATGGCTCCGTACGTGGTCTATCCTGCATAGGCCGTAGGACCGAGACCTTTTTATGATGGCGTCTACACGGCTAGAGCATACAGCCAGGGAGGTTTTCTCCCAACATTGATGGCGGTGTAATCTCCGGATAGGATTTGCCCCACCCTAGGCTGGACTGATTTACTTTTGCTGCAAAACGATATTTATTTTTAGCTTTGTTGGACATGTTGGCTGTGTGCATCGCGCTATGCAGAGGCCGGACATTCTTCAATGCGGTTGTACCACCTCGATATATCAATTGAATGAAATGTTCTTTATCGAAAACATTGTGGAATGGAGGGAGTAATGGAAAGACATTTACTCTTTCTAATTGCTCAAAGAATGTATATTACTCCCTCCGTCCCAAAATAAGTGACTCAAATGTGACTCAACTTTATACTAAAGTTAGTATAAAGTTGAGTCATTTTTTAGTCACCTATTTTGGGACAGAGGGAGTATTTAATTAAACCATGTCCGTGGTAAGTACATATTAAACGATGCCCAACGTGTTACAAATGTCGTATTCCTACGATGCATAAACGCAATAACCTGGACCAAAGAACGGAGAAAAGCATATTACCAAACAAATTTGTAGCGACGAAACCTCAAACAGTCTGATATATGTGCATCAGTGTCATCCCTGGATCAGTAATGCTGACACACAGAGTACTTGAAGGATTTATAACAGAGTAGCAATCACACACTTGTTACATCGATAATCCAACGATTGTAACATCCCAAATTTTCAATTTGGAATGTTATAGATAGATCATATTTGCATTTCATGCTTTATGCATTTTTGTTGTGGCGTTCCTCGAAATTCTAAGCAACTCAAGGACCTACGGAGAGAATTGGGAATTTTACCTTTTTCGTATTTGAGTTCGCTCGAATACCGGTATGAGGACAGTGTGATTCTAATTATTTTTCACTCCTAAAAATATTTCTAAACACAAAATATGAGCGGAGATAATATGACCTCTCCAAAATAACAGAAATATTGGAGGAAAAATGTTAAAATCACTTTTGGTATTTTTCTGGATTTATTTGCGAATTTATTTGCATAGGAAAAATGCTCGTTTTTCAAAATTGCATTTAGGTCCAGGAAAAATGTTCACTTTGTCCTAAATATTATTAGAGGACGGTGAAATTTTATTTCTAGAATTTTGGAGTCCGTTTAGTATTTCTTTCGTTAGTTTTTCTGCGCTGGGACTCTATTTAAAAAAAATTAACCGACTTAGACTCGTATAGGGTCGGGAGACTGGGCTTTATAAGCGCCAGCCGTCGGCCCGACCAGCCCACCAGCCGCGCCCCGCCCGAAACCCTAAGCCGCCGCCCCGCCCAAAACCCTAAGCCGCCGCCGCATCATCCAGCGCAGCCGCCGCCCGCGCTGCCCGCCGCCGCCAGCCGCCGCCGCCACCTCTCCCGCGCCGCCCCGCCGACCGCCCCGCCAGCCCGCCGGACCACCGCCACCGCCGGAGCGCCGGATCCCGCCGGAGCCGTCGAGGTAGTTACGGCTTTTTTTTAAAGAACCGCTCGGTTTTAAAAAAAACTTAGATCTGTTTTTATTAGATTAGATCGGTTCGGTTCTCGTTGGTTTCGTTATTTAGCGGACGTTCGTCCGTACGTTCGTTTTAACGAACGGTTTTCGTCAGTTAGCCACAGACAGCGAACGTTCGTTCGTTAGCTTGTTCGTCCGTTTTTCTTTTTCGGGGTATTTATCCGCGATTATTCCGACCGCGATTTCTGCCCTGATTTTGTTTTTCGTTTTTCTTTTCGCTCGAGAGTCGTAATCAGGTGATTCAAAATCCCAGATCTTCGTCTCGATGCCCTCTTTACGTTTAATCAACTTGAACAAAGTTTTGGCTACTGTAAAATTTGACTTTAGGCCAATTAGTAACCGGAGCTCGTTTCTTTCGCAGTTTGAGTTTCGTTGCTTCTTTCGGGTTGTTTCTTTTTGCAAACCGGAGTTCTTAAGTTGAACTTTCTGGTTAGATATCTTATTTGAGTTTTACCTGTGCATTAGTTAAGGTACTTATTGTGTGCTTGTTTGATTGCGATAGAGTACCCGGAGTGCGCCACTTGCTACTTTGAGTCTCTAGGTTTTGCGGATCATCAGCAAGGCAAGTAACACTTTGATCATACTTTCCAATTACACAGTTTTCATTGCATTAGTCCAACCCTCACACATTGCATGAGTAGGATCAATTAACATGTGGGACTGGGAAGTAGATTGAGGTAGTACCTATTACCTGCATTACATTCAAACCTTTGGGAGTTACTTCTAGGTTTGCTGTTAGGACATGCTATGCTCGTAGACGTGGATTGGGTGAGTGAAATCCATGACAGATGTGAGTTTGTTAATTAATGGTTCAACTTAAGGTGGCAACATTAATACACATCTGGGTGGATTGAGGCATCTGGGTATTCTAGGGATTGCCTGTTTTTTTTGGACCGCCACCCAGGCCCAAAGGGATCATGAGATTATTCATACTAGAAACTTCCGTGTGCAGCCACAATGCTATTATGGGCTCTAGCATAGTATGAGTAAGTTGTGCGAACATCTACAGTGGTGAACTAGCATATGTAGGGGATGTAGGTTGGTACGGTTCACCCGGTCGTAGGTGCTAGTGCTTCTGAAAGACTGTGTCTCGGTCATCCGTTTCTCAAACATCATGCAGTGCGAGAAATCCAACGGAGGAGATCGAGTCTTGTGGGGAAAAGTGCACAAACCTCTGCAGAGTGTACAAACTGATCATGATTAGTCGCGTCCCCGGTTACGGACATCTTGAGTATCTAGTACTTGGATATCATGTGCATCTCATCATGTTACTCTAATTTAATATTGTTGGGTTTAATGATGAACTTTAATTGGGGTTGAGAGGATGTCTATCTTCTCACCGATGTTTCAACTACCATGATAGTTAATTAAAATGTATTCCTTTTGTAGTAGGGAAAAATTGGCTTTACGCAAAAAAACTGTAACCATAGAGCTTTCCACCAGCCATATTGCATATAGTATAGCTTTACTTTCATTGCTCTTTTGTGTTACCTTGCCAACATATTCCATGTGCTGACCCGTTTTTCGGGCTACAACGTTTCATGTTGCAGACTTTTCAGATGACGAGTAAGGTGCCTTTTAGGTCGTGGTTCTATACCCAGTGATGCCGCTGGAGTTGATGGACTCACTTATCTTCCAAGCCTTCCGCCGTTATCGTGTTAGATGGCCTTCAGCCATATTTATTGTAAAAAGATCATCGTTGGACTATCGATGTAATAAGTGTGTGATTGCTACTCTGTTATAAATCCTTCAAGTACTATGCGTGTCAGCATTACTGATCCAGGGATGACACAGATGCACAGAGATCAGACTGTTTGAGGTCTGGTCGCTACAAGATGGTATCAGAGCACACGATGACTGTAGGACACGACCACTAAGCTAAAGCTCTAGAGCACAATTCACTCTTCTCTTTCTGACTCCTCATCTTTTCTACTCTTTAGGATGGTGGATGCAAAGAACAAGTTCATGCAACCGGATGATGATACACCATTTGGACGACACCTGAAGGAAGTCACCAAATATTTAAACATTGGACTACCAAGTTTCACCGGAACCTACAATGCCACTCTACCTGAGGAGGAGCGTTGGTTGATTCAAGCCCAAGTTCCAGGAAGGACGTTCGCACCCGTCACCCCACTCATAGCATTTTCTTTCAATGCGCCTACATGGAACCTAGGCAGGAGCATGGCAGCCCACATCGCTATGGGAAGGATTGGAGAAGTCTACAAGCAAGAGCTAAAGGACACTATCTACCAGATTTGTGGACGCCGAGATGAGAATTGGGATATGATCAGCACCCGGAAGGATAGATCCATTGCAGCATTCATTCAGGAGTTGAACCATCACATTCGTCGCCAGGAGCACCAGATGTGTGCAGGGATGATAGATTTGAAGAAAGACCTAAATAGGAATTTGGAGCTAGAGCAAGAGCTCAAGTCTACACGCGACGGATATGAGGAGGAGATGGAAATACTTGTGGAGAAGAATGATGATTTGACACGGAAGTTAGGGATACTCATGGGAGAAGAAGACGAGGAAGAAGAACCCAAGGAGATTCCACCCGAAGTCTACATCATCATCGACGACACGGATTTAGAACCAGAGGATAGCAAGGACGAAGACTATGAAGATGAAGCTGGAGCAGATATTATGGAATCCTCTGCCGATCAATATTTTTAGATGACCACCCTGTGACTAGTAGTTTACCTCCATATATTAGCTTTAGAGGACTTTTGTAATGTTAATTAGATTTGTAAGACCTTGCTTGAAATTGATTGGTGTGATATGATTGTGTGTTTGCCTCATGTGCATATGGGTAGTGATTTTCCCTTAGACCTCTTTTCTATTCTAATCTCTTCCCTCTACACCCATCAGATGCCTCCAAGACATGAATTTGAGTTTCCCTCTGAGCTCACCCAGTTGATCCAGCAGCAGAACACCCTGATGCAACTTCTTGTCCAGAACACTCAGAACAACCAAAACAACAACAACAACCCTCCACCACCACCACCCGTGGACAACCTGGCACATTTCTTAAGGTTGCAACCACCAGTGTTTGCTAGCAGCATCGAACCAATAGTGGCTGATGACTGGCTACGTAAGATTGGAAGGGATTTGATCACCGCCAATTGCTCGGATGCTGAGAAGGTGCGATTTGCCGCACACTAGTTGTCTGGACCAGCCGCAGCATGGTGGGAGAACTACACAGCCACTTACCCCATAGCCAATGTGACTTGGGATCAGTTTCAGCAAGCTTTTCCTACCGCCCATGTCTCAACCGGAGCTATGAGTATGAAGAAGCAGGAGTTTCGCAATCTGCGCCAAGGAAATCGTACTGTGGCTCTGTACGTGGATGAGTTTAGTACCCTATCTCGTTATGCCCCAGATGATGTGGCCACAGATGCCGCTAAGCAGGCGAGATTCATGGAAGGGCTGAATGACGAGATGAGTGTACAGTTGATGGTGGCAACTTTCAATAACTACCAGGAGTTAGATGACCGCGCCCTAATGATTGAAAGGAAGCATCAACAGATTGAAAGTCGCAAGAGGAAGTATGGGCAAGGAAGGTATAACTCTGGAGCACAGCAGAAGCCCCGTTTTACCCCTAAGACGGTAGGACAGTTTCAACATACCCATGGAGGAGGTATCTCGCACAACCACAATGGCACCAAGAATGGAAATGGGAATGGAGCCAATGGAAACTAGAACCGCCCTACACCGTCCACACCCACCAAGAAGGATTCCAGCCATGTCACTTGTTTCAAGTGCGGGAAGAATGGACATTATGCCACTGACTGCCCAGAAGCTAAGAATGGGAACGGCAATGGAAGCGCCGCGAAGAAGCCCAACCCCTTCAACAAAGGACAAGTGAATCACATTAGCGTGGAGGAGGTTGAAGCCCAACCAGATGCAGTAATAGGTAAGTTTTTAGTTAAGTCCTTTACTGCACTCGTTCTTTTCGATACTGGTGCATCGCATTCATACATTTCAAGGGGATTTGTGGATAAGTATAAGCTGCCAACCCAAGCCCTTAGATCACCCATGTTAGTAACCTCACCAGGAGCGGAGTATATGGCTAAGTTATGGTGTGATCAGTTGCCTTTAAGGATTGGTAATTACATTTTCCCTTCGGACCTAATAGTATTGGAATCTCAAGGACTAGATGTTATATTAGGCATGGATTGGTTATCTAAGTATGAAGGGAATATTGAATGTGCCAGTAAGACCATTTTGCTTACTACGCCGTAAGGAAGAAGGATCAAGTATGTATCCCAGCATGAGTTAAAGAGGAGCAGATTAAATTCCTTGTCAGGAGTTGTTCAGGAGGAAGTGCCAGTAGTGAAGGATTATCCGGATGTGTTTCCAAAAGAACTTCCAGGAATGCCACCTGACAGAGATATAGAATTTTTTATTGAACTTTTGCCAGGCACTGGACCAATTTCCAAGAGACCATATAGGATGCCCGCAAAGGATTTGGAGGAAATAAGAAGCAGATTAAGGAGTTACTGGATAAAGGATTCATACGCCCAAGTTCTTCGCCTTGGGGTTCGCCAGTACTTCTAGTGGAAAAGAAGGATGGATCGTCAAGAATGGTTGTCGATTACCGGGGATTGAATGAAGTAACTATCAAGAACAAGTACCCATTGTCGATGATCAATGATCTGTTCGATAGATTGCAAGGAGCTAAGGTATTTTCCAAGATCGATCTGCGATCAGGGTACCACCAATTGAAGATCCGAGAGCAGGATATACCTAAGACGGCCTTTACCACTAGGTATGGGTTGTACGAGTATACCGTTATGTCGTTTGGTCTGACGAACGCACCGACATACTTTATGAACCTGATGGACAAAGCGTTTATGGAGTATTTGGATAAGTTTGTCGTAGTGTTCATAGATGACATTTTGATCTTCTCGAAGGATGAAGAGGAGCATGCAGAGCATTTGCGATTGGTATTGGAGAAGCTCAGAGAACATCAGTTATATGCCAAGTTTAGCAAATGCGAGTTTTGGTTGAAGGAAGTCGGATTCCTCGGACATGTTATATTGGGAGAAGGAATAGCAGTAGATCCCACCAAGGTGGACACTGTGACCCATTGGGAAGCACCGACAACAGTTGGAGAGATCCGGAGTTTTCTTGGACTTGCAGGATACTACCGGAGATTCATCAAGAATTTCTCAAAGATTGCAAAGCCTATGACAGAGTTGTTAAAGAAGGACACCAAGTTTAGGTGGACAGAAGAATGTGAGGCCAGTTTCCAGGAATTAAAGAACCGTTTGGTCTCATCCCCTGTGTTGATTCTGCCAGATAAACATAAGGATTATGAGGTGTACTGCGACGCTTCATGTCGAGGACTTGGAGCAGTTCTTATGCAGGAAGGAAGAGTTGTTCCGTATGCTTCACGACAACTGAAACCTCATGAGATGAACTATGCCACCCACGATTTGGAGTTAGCAGCCGTAGTGAATGCATTGAAGACGTGGAGACATTTTCTCATTGGAAACCATTGTGAAGTATATACGGATCACAAGAGTTTAAAGTATATATTCACTCAGAAGGAGTTGAATCTTAGGCAAAGGAGATGGCTGGAACTCATTAAGGATTATGACATGAGAATGCATTATCATCCCGGAAAGGCTAACGTAGTAGCCGATGCGCTAAGCCGTAAGAGCCATGTCAATACCCTAATGATGGAGGAATTTCCAAAGGAGTTAGTCGAGGACTTACGAGAACTACGTTTGGAGATAGTTCCGAGAGGCTATGTAGCAACACTAGAAATCCAGTCTACCCTGATGGATAAAATCCGAGAAGCTTAGAAAACTAACGAGGAGGTTGCCTCGATAAAGGAGAGGATGAGCGAAGGAAAAGCTAAAGAATTTCGTGAGGATGAACACGACACCTTATGGTTTGAGGACCGCGTGTATGTGCCTAATGACCCGGAGATCAGGAAGTTGATTTTACAGGAGGCCCATGATTCACCATACTCGATTCACCCAGGGAATACTAAGATGTATTTGGATTTGAAGGATATTTTCTGGTGGACCGGTATGAAGAAGGATATTGCGGAGTATGTAGCAGTTTGTGATGTGTGTTAGAGAATGAAGGCAGAACATCAGAAGCCGGCAGGATTGTTACAACCTATGCCAATACCCGAATGGAAGTGGGAGAAGCTTGGCATGGATTTTATCACCGGATTGCCCAGGACCAAAGTAGGATATGATTCAATCTGGGTAGTAGTGGACCGATTGACGAAGGTAGCCCACTTTATCCCTGTGAAAACCACATATACCAGCGCAAAGTTGGCAAAGATATACATGACCAGAATTTTATGTCTGCACGGAGTTCCGAGGAGCATCGTATCAGATAGAGGAACCTAGTTTACCTCAAAGTTCTGGAATCAGTTACATGAAACTTTGGGTACCAGACTAGAGTTTAGCACCGCTTTTCATTCGTAGTCAGATGGATAGACGGAGAGAGTCAATCAGATTTTGGAAGATATGCTGAGAGCCTGTGCATTAGATTATGGATCTAGTTGGGATGACAACTTGCCCTACGCGGAGTTCTCATACAACAACAGTTACCAAGCCAGTTTGAAGATGGCTCCTTTCGAAGCATTGTATGGAAGGAGATGCCGAACACCGTTGTCGTGGGACGAAGTTGGAGACCGACAGTTGTTTGGACCAGACTTGATCAAAGAGTCTGAGGAGAAGGTGAAGTTGATTCGAGATAGACTGAAGGTAGCTCAGTCCAGGCAGAAGAGCTATGCAGACTCGAAGCGCAAGGAGATAGCCTATGAGATCGGAGACACAACATACTTGAGAGTATCACCTCTGCGAGGAGTTAAACGTTTCGGAGTTAAAGGGAAGTTAGCCCCGAGATTTGTGGGACCTTACCGTGTTTTGCAACGCATGGGAGAGGTTGCCTATAAGTTGGAATTGCCCGAAGGATTGTCAGGAGTGCACGACGTGTTTCACGTTTCACAGCTTAAGAAGTGCCATGTGGAGATGGCCGGTATACCGTTTAGAGACACAATACCCCTGGAAGCAATTCAGTTGGACAGTGATCTGACTTACGAGGAGAAGCCTGTTAAGATTCTCGAATTTTTGAGCAGAGCCACCCGCAGTAAGGTTATCAAGTTTTGCAAAGTTTAGTGGAGTCACCACACCGAGGAAGAAGCCACCTGGGAACGAGAAGATGATCTACGGAAGGACCACCCACACCTGTTCTCTAGCCAAGTCGAATCTCGAGGGCGAGATTCATTCTAAGGGGGGTAGGTTTGTAACATCCCAAATTTTCAATTTGGAATGTTATAGATAGATCATATTTGCATTTCATGCTTTATGCATTTTTGTTGTGGCGTTCCTCGAAATTCTAAGCAACTCAAGGACCTACGGAGAGAGTTGGGAATTTTACCTTTTTCGTATTTGAGTTCGCTCGAATACCGGTACGAGGACAGTGTCATTCTAATTATTTTTCTCTCCTAAAAATATTTCTAAACACAAAATATGAGCGGAGATAATATGACTTCTCCAAAATAACAGAAATATTGGAGGAAAAATGTTAAAATCACTTTTGGTATTTTTCTAGATTTATTTGCGAATTTATTTGCATAGGAAAAATGCGCATTTTTCAAAATTGCATTTAGGTCCGCCAAAAATGTTTACTTTGTCCTAAATATTATTAGAGGATGGTGAAAATTTATTTCGGGAATTTTGGAATCCGTTTAGTATTTCTTTCGTTAGTTTTTCTACGTCAGAACTCTATTTAAAAAAAAGTGAACGGACTTAGACTCGTATAGGGTCGGGAGACTCGGCTTTATAAGCGCCAGCCGTCGGCCCGACCAGCCCACCAGCCGCGCCCCGCCGAAACCCTAAGCCGTCGCCCCGCCCGAAACCCTAAGCCGCCGCAGCCGCATCCCGCGCCGCCAGCTGCCGTCGCCGCCGCCTCGCCCGCGCCGCCCCGCCGCTAGCTCGCCGCCGCCGCCGCCGCCAGCTCGTCGCCGCCACCGCTCGCCGCCGCCGCCGCCGCCGACCGCCCCGCCAGCCCGCCGGACCACCGCCACCGCCGGAGCGCCGGATCCCGCCGGAGCCGTCGAGGTAGTTACGGTTTTTTTTAAAGAACCGCTCGGTTTTTTAAAAAAAACGTAGATCTGTTTTTATTAGATTAGATCGGTTCGGTTCTCGTCGGTTTAGTTATTTAGCGAACGTTCGTCCGTACGTTCGTTTTAACGAACGGTTTTCGTCAGTTAGCCGCAGACAGCGAACGTTCGTTCGTTAGCCTGTTCGTCCGTTTTTCTTTTTCGGGGTATTTATCCGCGATTATTCCGATCGCGATTTCTGCCCTGATTTTGTTTTTCGTTTTTCTTTTCGCTCGAGAGTCTGAATCAGGTGATTCAAAATCCCAGATCTTCGTCTTGATGCCCTCTTTATGTTTAATCAACTTGAACAGAGTTTTGGCTACTGTAAAATTTGACTTTAGGCCAATTAGTAACCGAAGCTCGTTTCTTTCGCAGTTTGAGTTTCGTTGCTTCTTTCGGGTTGTTTCTTTTTGCAAACCGGAGTTCTTAAGTTGAACTTTCTGGTTAGATCTCTTATTTGAGTTTTACCTGTGCATTAGTTAAGGTACTTATTGTGTGCTTGTTTGATTGCGATAGAGTACCCGGAGTGCGCCGCTTGCTACTTTGAGTCTCTAGGTTTTGCGGATCATCAGCAAGGCAAGTAACACTTTGATCATACTTTCCAATTACCCAGTTTTCATTGCATTAGTCCAACCCTCACACATTGCATGAGTAGGATCAATTAACATGTGGGACTGGGAAGTAGATTGAGGTAGTACCTATTACCTACATTACATTCAAACCTTTGGTAGTTACTTCTACGTTTGCTGTTAGGACATGCTATGCTCGTAGACGTGGATTGGGTGCGTGAAATTCATGACAGGTGTGAGTTTGTTAATTAATGGTTCAACTTAAGATGGCAACATTAATACACATCTGGGTGGATTGAGGCATCTGGGTATTCCAGGGATTGCCTGTTTTTTTTTGGACAGCCACCCAGGCCCAAAGGGATCATGAGATTATTCATACTAGAAACTTCCGTGTGCAGCAACAATGCTATTATGGGCTCTCGCATAGTATGAGTAAGTTGTGGAAAACCTTTCCATGATGGGCTAGCAGAAGTAGAGGGTTTTGTAGTTGTACCGGCCTATCTATCTGGTTAAGGGGACCTCTTCGGCCTTTCTTTAGCATTTTAGTTCAAAATTTAGAAATTGTATTATGTGTATAGTTATTCTCATGCCCATCATATGAACACTGCGCGTGTACTTCTCATGTTGAAATGATGTGTGATACTGGGCCTTTGCATTTTCTTCGAGATTTTGTGCATGTGCATTTTAACATAATTTGTAACAAACCAATTCATACTTTCATCGTAGATGTATAACCAACCAGGCGCAGATCCTTTTCAGTATGAGCGTGCCCCGGTTTGTGAACATAATGAATACGGGTGATAATTAGCCTCGTCCTGGGCAAAACCAAATCTGACATTTCAATCTGAATTTATCTAACCTAGGAGAATAGGGTAAATGATAACCGATAGTCAGAAATCTGACATTCTGATTGATCATACTATATGCAATCCTTTTTCTTTTCTTCAAGGGAGTTTGCTTGTTTATCATCATGACCAACTGAAACTGATTAAACCGGTAGGTCTTGTCTTCAGTTGGGGCGTGTGCTCTATGAAAGCTTGGGATTTACCCTCCTAATGTGTGGCCTTTGGTTTTGGTTCAAGAAGAAGGTGGTGCACAAGATGGCGATGAGTGTAACTGGCTTGAGGCTTTTCTGGATTTCTTTTTTCTAACAAAAGAACTTGAATTAGGACGTTCTCTACAAATTTGGAATAGATTGTCAAGAAAATTTATCTAAAATCTTAACAAATTCATTTATATTCCGTTCAATTATAGGGACTGTTCATTTTCTGCAATGATTTTGTCATGTTATAAAATTGGCATACCATATAATGCATATGTTTTCCCACTAAAGGTGCCACTTGTTGTCACAATGCTGCAAAGATACGGTGCATGGATGCATATTTTAACTCCCATGAGTACGTGTAGGAAAACAATTGTACAATGCTTTAAGATGTTATTTGTATCTGTAAAGAGCAATCCTATCTTTTGATTGATTCCATAAGAGTGAGGTCACTCCCTGACTAAGTCGAACTTGAATCATTTGCTTTTTTATAATGGTTGGAGATGTGGTGTAGGAGGATCAACAGCTAATGGCAAACGCGCCAACAAGCCCCAAGCGTTGTGGCCCTTGCAACATGGAGAAGGCCATCCGGACAAATGGGAGGTACACAAATAGCCAAGTATGCAAGGAGACGTGCAGGTCTGTGTTTTAGAGTTATCTCTTTTAACACTAGCGATTAAATTGTCTTTAGCTGGTCAGGCGTGCTTGCCAAAAATGTACTTTGGTAGTTGCTAGAGCCATGCTAGCTTCATATGTTGTTCTTGTAGCCTCAACTAGCTAATTTCATTTAAAGCACATGTTGTTCTATCCTTCCAATTACTGTTATTCAGATCTTCTATTCTTTTTTATGTTGCCATTCAGAGTACAAATGTTATGAATATTTACGGAATTTTGTCATATCTTTCTCCCAGATAATTACCTTAATTTTGTAAATTGTGTTCTAATTTGATTTTGATTTTCTTTTTAGAAAAGCCTACTTTAAAGGTGTGTGAATCCATTATTTCCTTTAAGTTTGTTGTGGGGGTGAGTTGGGAACCTTTTTTAAACTTAATGGGTTTATTGTTGTAGTGATGGAAATTTGCCAGAATGTTGCTTTCCTCCGCATGAAGTGCTTCGAATTGTTAAAGGCGAAACATGTCCCAGAGGGGATTGACAAGGTGAAGGCAAGACCGGCTTTACATTTTACATCTAAAATTGGTCGATGTTTTAAAACTTTGACTTAGGACAAAAGCTAGATGTACACTTATTTGTCGACGGAGGGAGTACAGGTTATTTGGGATGGCATTTGCTGGGTGACCATTGAAGCTGGGTGACCATTGAAGTAAATATAATTTCATGCGATAGAATTATTTGAATATGTTGCACATTCTGTAGTGACAAAAGAACAGGCTGAGATAGGTCACTCAATTCACAGTTACAAGCTAGCATTGGTGTCGGTGTACTAAAGTAGGGATACCTTAGTATCCCGACTTGTGCACGGGCAGTAGCAGCGTCCCGTGGTCTGGCTCACCACGCGCCCGCCAAAGCCCACTCTAGACCCATTTAAGCCATTCAAGAACAAAGTATACAAGTCAGAAGATCAAGGCCCCGACAAGGGGAGCTTGCCGGGAAGGCTGCTCCAAGCCCAAGACCACTCTTTTCTCACAAGACCCTGGCAAGAGGAGCTTGCCAGGAAGGCCAAAGAATAACGCTTCAGAAGATATATCGTGGCGCATCGTGCGCCCCGGCAGGACCCGGGGAGCGGCAAGCTTCCGGGCCCGGCAAGATAGCAGCCCCGGCAAGGTGCTTGCCGGGGACAGCCTACACTGTGTGCCTGCGCTCCAGCTCATTTGGCCACGCGTCGCCCTGGGGCCCTTCCAGGGGCGCGTGGCAGATGGCTGTGTAGCCTGGGGTACACGGTGGCAAGCCGCGGTGACGAGACTATCGCCGTGGCGAATGGAGACGCATGGACGGGCGCTTTTGGGGCGACGGCGACGGGCATTCAATGCCCTTGTCCCCCACCGTCTGAGTTAGGTGAAGACCACTGTTCATACACTGTTTATGCACTGTTACAACCACCACCAAATTTACACTTTTACCCTCCTCTACGTTGACACCTGTCGGGAACCCCTTTGAACTATAAAAGGAGGCCCATGCACAACGTAGAGGGGGTTCGATCCCAGAAACTAAACCACTCTCTCGCTCGGCGTAGCTAGTACTGTAGATCTTCAAGCTCCGGAGCCCAAGAACTCAATGCAACCAAGGCAGGAGTAGGGTTTTACGCGTACATCGCGGCCCGAACCTGGGTAAACTGCCCGCGTGTGCCCCTCGATCCGCTCTTCGTGCTCCCTCCGCTCCCTTGCCGTACCGTAGAAGGGGCTCCGGTCCCATAGGTGCTCGTGGGAGGTCAGTTTCCCCGACATCTTTGGCGCGCCAGGTAGGGGGCGTCGAGGTTGTGCGAACCTGATCCGGCGCTCACGCGGGCGCAGTCTTCATCAACCGCTCTAGCTTCATCAACCTCATCGACTACGTCAATATGCCTCCGAAGAAGAAGGCTTCGGAGGTCGAAGGCCCGTCTGCGTCGATCCCACCACCACCAGAACCAACGGTTGGTGGGGTAGACGCGGGCGGAGGGGTGGACGCCGGCGAGGACACTCGCGGCGCCGCCAAGTCCAAAGACAAGACGGACTACCGGGCGAACTCCAAGACCTCGGCGTCCGTGCACGCTCCACGTCCCTCTCAGGAGGCGCCGAACCAGCAGCGACGTGGTACCGGGGGTACCATACGCTTGCTGGGACGAGGACAAGCCGGCGGGTCGCGGGATGCTCAAGGCCAGCGCGTTGGTACGAGCAAGGCGCGGTCGCCTGGACGAGACCCTGCTCCTTCTAACCTTGTTAGAAGTCCGAGCATATCTCGCTCCTCGCACCGTTCGCCACCGCTTCCCTCCTCTCCAGCAGAAGCTCTAGCCAGAGCTCAACTGCTTCTCAAGGCCGAAGACTGGAGGGCGACGATCCAGAGCCTCATCGCCTTCGCCAACAACGACACACCGCAGCAGCCAGCGGCATCACGGCCGCGGCAAGTTGACCAAGCGAAGGCCGATGGACACAAGACCGCCGGGGGCGCAACTACCGTGCACTCCCCGCTGCGGAAGCAGAAGTCGCCACCCCGCCGGATCAACGTCGACGACGACTCCACAGCGTCATCGGATCCGCGGGCTCGCCGCGATCAGCACCAAGTCCTAGACGACAGGCGACAAGAGGACGCTCGAACTCGTATCGAGCATCGACGAGAAGCCCGAAGACTGTCTGATTAGCGCGCTGGGACCGCTGTCGACATGCACGCGCCCGGAGAACCAGGCGACTTGCCGTACGCGGCAGGTTGCCCTGCGTTCACCCGAGAGCTGCGGCAAGTCCAGTGGCCCAGCATGAAGAACTTTAAACCCGACGTACCCGAGAAGTACGATGGCAAGACACACCCCTCCGAGTTCCTCAGCATCTACACCATTGCGGTGTAGGCTGCCGGGGGGCGCGACGAGAAGATCTTAGCTAACTACTTCCCGCTCGTGCTTAAGCCAAACGTTAGGTCTTGGCTTATGCACTTGCCGGAGAACTCCATCTCCTCTTGGGCAGATCTGTGCCACCAGTTCGTTGGCGCCTTTACTGGCGGCCACAAACCCCACGGCCAGGAGAGCGATCTCCACATTCTTGCCCAGAAGGAGGGAGAGTCCCTGCGCAAGTACATCCAAAGGTTCAGCCGCGTTCAGCACAACATTCCCGATGTCCACCCTGCCGCGGTTATCAGCGCGTTCCACCAGAACGTGGGTAATCGCCGGGTGAGGGAGGAGATGGCGATGACCAAGATCCGGGACGTCAGCGAGCTTTACGCTCTGGCTGACAAGTGTGCGCGTGCTGAAGAGGGGAGGAGACTCCCCGGAGAGGATACTGGAGCAGGAGGAAGCGACAGCGAGGATGCCGCCCCGGCAAGGAAAAACCGGCGGTGGAGCAAGAAGAAGAAGAACAAGGAGGTACTAGTTGTCGAGCAGTCCGGCAAGGAGGCGGACAGGCTGGTGGCTCCGGCAAGGAGGCCGCCCCTGTAGCGGCAGCCGACAAGCAGGACGGCTCCGACAAGCAGTACTGTAAGATCCACCGCACCAAGGGCCACGATCTCCAGAACTGCAAAAGGGTAGAGTACGTCGTAGAACAGCATAAGGCTGAGTACGAGCGTCGTGACAAGGAGAAGGCCCAAGGGGGCGGGGGAGAGCCCAGCAAGAAGCGGCCGTTCAATGGCCGGGGAGGACGTCGCGGCAAGGCCAAGCAACGGCAAGGAGACAGACCTCCCCGGGGCCGCGACAAGGATGAAGACAAAGTCGATGACGAGGACATGGATGAAGGAGACAACAGCGAGCAGGAGTTCCAGAAGGCCACAGAAGTTCTGTGCATCGATGGAGGTGCTTCTCTGCACACTTCCCACCGCCAACTCAAGCAATGGGTGCGGGAAGTGAATGCAGCTGAGCCACCCGTCGAATCGCGCATGCTGCTGAAATGGTCCGGCACGCCCATCATCTTCGACCTTGAGGACCACCCTGACCGCACAACTGCGGTCGGATGCTTGCCGATGTTGGTTTCACCAACTGTCCGCAACCTCGGGGTCACAAAGATGTTGGTCGACGGCGGGGCCGGCCTCAACTTGATCTCCTCCGCTGTGATCAAGAAGCTGCAAATCCCCGACAGCGATCTCGAGTAAACCGGGACGTTCCAAGGGATCAACCTGGGAAGGAGCAAGCCGAAGGGGAAGATCACGCTGCCGGTGACCTTTGGCGGAGAGCTTAACTTCAGGACGGAGAGGATCACCTTCGACATCGCCGATATCCCGTTGCCGTACAATGGGATACTTGGCCGTCCTGCGCTCGCCAAGTTCATGGCGGCCTCCCACTATGCTTACAACATGCTCAAGATGCCGGGGCCAATAAGCGTCATCTCTGTCCCCGGCGACAAGAAGGACGCGCTTATTTGCGCCGACAAGATTTACCGGGACGCAGCAGCCGCGGCAGACAGCAACACACTTGCCGCTGAAGCTCCCGGGGGAAGGCCAAGACCAAGTCCGGCAAGAGCTCTGGGGCCCACTCTGGCAAACGCACCTCTTCGGAGTGCTGCGTTGTCGTCGAGGACGCACCATCGAGCTCCACCGGCAAGTGCAAGAAAGGAATGGCAGCTCCACCGGCAACCAAGAAGGTGTCCGCCAAGGAGGACGGAACTGGTGGTACTTTCACCATAAGTGCTACGCTCGACCCCAAATAGGAAAGCGCGCTCGTTGCCTTCCTGCGGGCGAATGTCGATGTGTTTGCATGGCAACCATCTGACATCCCCGGCGTTCCCAGGAAGGTAATTGAGCACAAGCTTGCTGTTTGCCCTCACGCGCGGCCCGTCAAGCAGAAGGTCAGAAAGCAAGCGGTGGAGCGCCAAGAGTTCATTGCCGAAGAAATCAAGAAGTTGGAAGCAGCAGGCCTTGTTAGAGGTGTACTACATCCCACGTGGTTGGCTAATCCAGTTGTCGTGCGTAAGGCTAATGGGAAATGGAGACTTTGTATAGACTTCACGGATGTGAATAAAGCTTGTCCCAAGGACCCATTCCTCTTGCCGCGCATTGACCAGATCATTGACTCCACAGTCGGGTGTGAGTTGCTTTCATTTCTTGATGCATACTCCGGATACCACCAAATATTCATGGCTAAGGAAGATGAAGAGAAGACCGCATTTATTACTCCATGTGGCACATATTGCTTTGTGCGCATGCCCTTTGGATTGAAGAATGCGGGCTCAACATTTGCAAGGGTAGTCCACACTACTTTTGAGCCACAGATACACAAGAATGTAGAGGCCTACATGGATGATATAGTGGTCAAAAGCAAGAGCAAGGATACCCTGGTTCAAGATCTAGAAGAAACCTTTGAGAATCTGCGCAAGATATAGCTCAAGTTGAACCCCGAGAAGTGCGTCTTCGGAGTCCCCTCCGGCAAGCTCCTCGGGTTCTTTGTGTCCCAGAGGGGGATTGAAGCCAATCCCGACAAGATTAAAGCCATCGAGCAGATCGAAGCCCCGAAGCGCGTCAAGGATGTACGGAGGCTCGCGGGTTGTGTGGCTGCTCTCAGCAGGTTCATTTCAAAGTCTGCAGAACGCGCCCTGCCTTTCTTCAAAATCTTGAAAAAGGCAGGTCCTATGAAATGGACTCCGGAAGCGGAGGCAGCGCTGCGTGACTTGAAAGGGTACCTATCCTCCACTCCGATACTTGTCGCACCTAGGCCATAAGAGAAGTTGCTGCTGTACCTAGCGGCAACCAATCAAGTGGTTAGTGCTGCGTTAGTAGCGGAGAGGAAAGGCCCACATCCCCGGCAAGCACATCCAGCGACAAGCAGGGAGCTTCCCCGACAAGCTCTGGCCCCGACAAGGACAAGCCTGCGTAAGAACAAGGAGAAGTGCGGAAGAAGATGGTACAGCGCCCAGTGTATTTTGTAAGCTCCCTCTTGCAGGGGGCTAGGTCAAGATACTCTGGGGTGCAGAAGTTGCTTTTCGGCCTCCTCATGGCCTCAAGGAAGCTGCGCCATTACTTCCAAGCGCACGAGATAACAGTGGTCACTCGCTTTCCGTTGAAGAGGATACTGCAAAATCCAGAAGCAACAGGCAGGATCGTCGAGTGGGCACTAGAGCTGTCAAGCTTTGGTCTCAAGTTTGAGAGTACCTCAAATATCCAGAGCAGAGCTTTGGCAGAATTCATCGCAGAATGGACTCCAACACCAGATGAAGAAGTTCCAGAGACAAGCATCCCCGTCCAAGAAGCAAACAAAGAGTGGGTAATGTACTTTGATGGTGCCTTCTCGCTGCAAGGCGCCGGTGCCGGCGTGTTACTCATAGCGCCCACCGGAGAGCACCTCAAGTACGTTGTTCAAATGCACTTTCCCAAGGAGCAAGCAACAAACAATACTGCTGAGTATGAAGGTTTGCTTGCCGGTCTCAGAATTGTGGCCGAACTTGGGATCAAGAAGCTGATTGTGCGGGGAGATTCGCAATTAGTAGTCCGACAAGTAAACAAGAGTTACCAGAGCCCTTTGATGGAAGCTTATGTCGATGAAGTGAGGAAGCTCGAAGAACACTTTGAAGGCCTACAAATGGAGCACGTTTCAAGAGCTCAAAATGATATCGCAGATGGCCTCTCAAAGTGTGCTGCAATGAAGTTACCTGTGGAACCAGGGACCTTCATGCTCAAGCTAACTCAACCATCCGTTACACCATAAGTCGGGCTAAGCAAGAAGAGGAAGTTGGTCTCCGGCGACTACTTGCCGGCGGATCTTCCTGAAGCCGCCGCCAAGGTCCCCAAGATCAACGACCAAGTTGCTGAGGAAAGGTCTGCTCCTGCGGACCCCAGGGTTCGTACAGTTGAAGCAGGCATTCCCGACAAGTCTTGCCCCGGCAGGCTTGCCGGGGAACACTCAGCTCCGGCAGAGCCACAGGTTCTTGTCGTAGAAGCTGATGCTCCCGCAGCAGCCCTGATGCCTTTAGTCCTTGTTGTTGAGCCTCAGGCTCCAGCATGGGCGCAACAAATCGTCCGTTTCCTTCAAACTGGAGAACTTCCCGAAGAACCAGAAGAGATAGAGAGGATTACCAGGCAGTCAAGTATGTACCAGTTCGTCGACAATGAACTGTACAGAAGAAGACTCAATGGTGTCAGGTTGAAGTGCATTTCCCGGGAAGATGGACAGAAGCTGTTGGCAGAGATACACGGAGGCATATGTGGTCACCACATTGGCGCAAGAGCACTTGCCGGGAAGGCATTCCGGCAAGGTTTCTTTTGGCCAGAAGCCCTCCAAGATGCAACTGCACAAGTAACCAAGTGTGAAGCGTGCCAGTTCCATGCCAAGCAAATTCACCAACCAGCTCAAGCTCTCCAGACGATCCCTTTGTCCTGGCCCTTCTCGGTCTGGGGGCTCGACATCCTCGGCCCCTTTCCCCGCGTAGTCGGGGGCTTTGAGTACTTGTACGTTGCAATCGACAAGTTCACAAAGTGGCCAGAAGTGGAACCAGTGAGAAAGGTGACAGCACAGTCAGCAGTGAGGTTCTTCAGGTCAATTGTTTGCTGTTTCGGAATCCCTAACAGGATCATCACCGACAATGGCACACAGTTCACAAGTCGCACCTTCATGCAGTACGTCCAAGACCTTGGCGCTAAGGTCTGCTTTGCTTCTGTTGCTCGCCCGAGGAGTAACGGTCAAGCAGAAAGGGCCAATGCTGAAGTGCTGCGCGGGCTCAAGACAAGAACCTTCGACATGCTGCATAAGTGCGGAAGAAACTGGATAGAAGAGTTGCCGGCGGCTCTTTGGTCAATCAGAACGACACCAAATCGAGCCACCGGACAGACACCCTTTGCTCTTGTCTATGGAGCAGAGGCAGTTCTCCCCACGGAACTCGTATACGGGTCTCCTCGAGTGCTCGCTTACGACGAGCTCGAGCAAGAGCAACTTCGGCAAGATGATGCATTGCTCCTCGAGGAGGACCATCTCCAGGCTGCTATACGAGCTGCTCGATACCAGCAAGCCTTGCGTCGCTATCATAGCCATAAGGTCAAGGCCAGAAGTCTCGAGGAAGGCGACCTTGTTCTTCGGCGCGTTCAGTCCGCCAAGAATTCCAACAAGTTGACGCCGAGGTGGGAAGGCCCTTATCGGGTGAGACAAGTCACAAGGCCCGGCGCTGTCCGCCTTGAGACCGAAGAAGGCTTACCGGTGAGCAACTCCTGGAACATCGAGCATCTTCGCAAGTTTCACCCGTGAGGCGCGGTTGCCGTGATCCGCTCCGGCAACCACCTTTTGTACAAGTCTTGCCGCTGTTGCATGTAAACCTTTGTACAAAGCCGGGCGCAGACCCCGTGCATTAGTAAAACTTTTGTGCTTCGCACCATTTGTCATTTCATGCTTTTCTTTTTTACTTGCATGTATCATCTGACATTTTGTGCAGCACACATCCCCGGTAAGCAGTAACAAGCCGCAAGGCTCCATACTTGTGTTTTCTCCTCCTTTCCTTTCTCTCTTAAACTGAAGAAGTGTTCCTCGCGCACAAGTTTGCCGGGGGGAAGGAGATAGTGGTATGGGCCAAGTGATGTTCAAGGAAGGAAAGCCTTGCCGAGAAGCAAACAGAACACAAAAGATAAGTTGCCAAAGTTTGAGCAATTTAAAAAAATTCAAATTCTTAGTTGTCTTCCTTGAACAACCACACTTTGTATGGAAAACCTGTGCGCGGAGGAACCTACCCGAGGCTAGCCGCACCCTTACTTTGTTTCGAGCATGCTCAACGGCTTAAGTGCGCTGCGACAAGTGTCGCGCCCTTACTTCGTTTTCGAGTTCGCTCAACAATCTAAGCGTGCTGCGACTAGCTGCGGCAAGGTTTCTTGCCGGCAAGGGCATTGCTAGCAGGCTGCTAAAGAGTCCCGCACTCAGCGCTCGCGGCAAGGGTCCCTTTGCCGGCAAGTTCCCTAAAAGCGTAGGGTGGAGAGCATACAAAGTGAAGGGACTAAACAAGGGAGATAACACTGCGTTGATTATCCAAAATAAAGTTATATTACAAGATAACTTGCCACTGATTCTAACCAACTACTACCTATGACTTGATTGGCAGCGGCAAGGCAAGCGGAAAGAAAGAAGCCTAGTCCCTACGGTCTCCATCGACCCTTTGGATCCTGCCCGCCTTTGCCACAATGTGGGCAACTTGTGCCTTCAGGGCCTCCTGGTCAGCTTCGGGCAGCAGGGACCGGAGGACGTTGACGAGGTTGATCCCGGGGTTGCGGTAGACAATCTTCGACAACACCCGCTCCATGGTACCCATGCAAAGCCGGCGTGCCTCATCAGCCAGCTGCGCGGGGATCTTCTCCCGTAGCTGCGCAAGCGCCGGCGCCACCCCTCTGAAGAACAAGCTCAGCTTGGCGCTGTGGGGGAGGCTCTCGTCGGGAGAGTACGCGAGGTGCTCCGCCCTCAACGCCACCATCTCCCTGTCGATGTTGGCGGCGGAGGCGACGAGCTCCTCGGTCCACTGCTCCACCGTCCGCTGGAAGTGGTTCTGCGAGACGGCGGCGCTTTCCAGCAAGGCCCTTTCGGTACGAAGATCGTCCTTCAGCTTCGTCTCGCGGTCCCGGGTGGTGTCAAGCGAGTCGGTGAGAGTGGAGACTTTCAGCTCTAAGTCAGCAATGGAGTCCCTGGCATCAGTGAGCTCTTTGCCCTTCTCGGAAAGGCGGACTTGCAGCTCCGAGTTGGTGTGGGCGTCCTTCTCCCGCGCCACGTTGAGCGCAGCAACCCTATCCTCACTCGCCTTCAAGTTCGACTCCATCTGCGCCACCCTGGCCTCCAGATCCTTCTTGGCGGTCTCTGCGGCAGCAGCGGCATCCCTCACCTCCTGCAGAGCCCCGCCAATAGCCTGCTCACGAGCGGTAAGGTCGTCCTCGTGGCTGTCGAGGTCGACCTTCCGCTGGTTGAGCTCTCCCTCCCGCCGAGACAGCTCCCCGGTGGCCAGACGCTGTTGCTCCTCCACCTCGGCCTTCTCGAGGAGGAACGCCTGGTGTGCTCCGGCAAGCTCTTCGCGCTCCTCCGCCAAGTTTCGGAGGGCCGCCTGGTTGGCGGCACGGAGCTCAGCGGCACGCTTCTCCAGATCAGCACCGGCCTTGGCAGCCAGAGCCTCTCGGGACTCCAGCTTGGCTTGCCTGGCCCGGTACAAACCCAGGAGTCGACGCAGGAGTTGCTCCTCTTCGGGCTCGTCGCTGCTGCCGGGCGCGTCGACAACCTTCAACCCGGCGGAGGCAAGAACTTCCCCGTCGAACGTCTCCCCCTCCGCGGGTGCCCTTGATGAGGATGCCCACGGGACTTGAATAAAGACCCCGTTGGCGGCCTCCAGATAGACGCCCGACCCAGCCGCAGAGGCGAAAGGATCGGCGGCCGGTGCAGCGTCCGGCGCTCCTGCGGCCTCCGGGCCAGCAGTGCGGTCGCCGGTCCCTTCCCCGGCTGCCGCGTCAGCGGTCGGGGCGGTCTCCTCGGCGGCTGGCTTATCGGCGCCAGCCGTTCCCTCTGCGGCGGTGGCGTCGCCAGCGTTGCCACGCACCTCCTCCTCAGCGATGGTTTCCGTCTCCATCAGCTCCGGGGCGGGCGGGTCTGACAACAGAAGAAAAAGAAAGGAAAAATCATCAAGCAAATATCCAAAAATAGATGAATCCGAGAAGAAGAAATTACAAGAGTTACCTTCGCGGGCCTCCTCAACAACGGGGTCCCTCGCCGGGGAGTTCTCCCTTGGCGGCGTAGAAGAAGCCCCCGCCGGCGGAGGGCCGTTGGCGCCTTCCCTTGGCGGGGAGTCCACCCTTGGCGGGGTGCTCGCCCTTGGCGGAGTACCCATCCTTGGCGGGGCACTGTCCCTCGCCGGGGAGCTCATCCTTGGCGGGGAGGGTGGAACAAGCGGTTCGTCGGGGGCGACCTCTTGGTGCTCCTGCGGCTGCGGCTCCACTTCTGCGCGAGACAACAAAACATTAGCAAGGATAACTACCTCAAGCGCGCCCTACAAACAGAAAAGTGGACTTACGCTGGGGGCTGCGCTGGGGGCTGCTCTCCGGAGGAACGGGCTGGTCCGGCAAGTTTGTCGCTGGCGCATCCCCCGTCGCTGCGGCAAGCTCGTCGTCCTCGAGGTCAACCACAGGAATCTTGGCCCTCTTCGCCATCCTTTGGGTCAAGGTCCTGGAAGACAAACAAGATCAGAGTTAGGCGAAAAGAAATCAAGACAAAAGCAACAAAAATCAAGGAAATTATAATTGCAAGTACTTACTCTTCCTCCTCCTCATCGGAGCTGAGGGCGGAGAAGTAAAACTGCGCCTCACGTGCTCCGATGCGAGGAGCTGGAGGAGAAGGCTCCCTCGGCCGTTTGGCGGGCTCCGGAGCTGTGGGTTGTGAAGACCCCGCGCCGGTCGTCGCTGAAGACCGAGGGGCGGAAGGAACCCCAGAGCCACTCCGAGAAGATCCCCCTCCGCTTGTCGCTCGGGTACGGGGCGCCTCCTTGACGACCTTGCTCGTCGTGGTGGCGCGCGTCGCCCGGCGCTTCGGCTGCTGTCGGGATGCCTGTGGCCTCACCGTCTCTGCGGCCTTGCGGAGGCGCTTCTTCTGTTGCGGCGGAGAGCTTGGTGGTGACGGAGAATTCTCTGAGGACGAGGAGGCGTCGTCGTCCAGGTTCAGTGACCCGCCCGAGTCTTCGTCGGAATCACCCGATTCGGCGTCCTCCTCGGCGGGCTCACTGGACTCGGGGCCTTGCCCGGCAGCCTCGCTCATCCCGGCAGGCTCCTTGGCGGGCTCCCCGGCAAACTCCTCGGGCGCAATCCTCAGCAGCTTGAGGATTTCCTCCTCCTCGGCCTGGCTCACTGCGTCCGCTGCCTCTGCTTCATCCACAGTGTACCCAAATTCGCCTGCGGCCGCAGCCGCGGCGGCTTCTTCCATTCTGCTGGCTATGTATGCCAGATCCCGTTCGGTGGTGTCCCGGGTGAGGCCCTTTTTCTCCTCGGGGTTGCATGGCCGTTCAACCAGGCTGTCGAAGAAGGCCTGCACGGTCTCCTCTGAAGGCATCAGCCAAGTGGGAACAACCCCGTGGGAATCACACTCAGGCATCACCGCTCGGATGGCACTAAGGGCAGTGTTGTTGCACAAAGGAACTACTCCGGTCGACGTTTTGAACTACTCCGGGTGCTTGGGGTCGTGCTTGAACAACCCCCGGACCATCCCCTTCAGTTCCAAGACAGTGAAATTATAGTTCAGCCCAGGGCGCAGCCTCATGCGGTCTGCCGCGTTGCCAAACTCCCAGGCAGGCCTCTTCCTTTCCTGCAGGGGGGCAATGCGGCGGCGGAGGAAATCGGCCCCTACTTCTCCTACAGTAAGATTGGCAGCCCGGAGACGAAGGATCCTAGTAAGGGCAATCTACAGCTTGTCGTCCTCCGGGGCCAAGTCGCTCCAATCCTTGTCGCGCACTATTGCAGTCTGGCGCGGCAAGGTGAACTGCTCGGTCTCATCTTCCAGAACCCAGCACCAATCAGCTCTCCACTCCTCCCACTTGCCGCGGAGCTCTCCAATCAAGTACGCCTCCTTCTTGTTCAGCCTAAAGATCCAGGAGATGCCACCGGAGAGTGGGGATCCAGATTCTACTCTAGGCGTGAAGAAGTGGCGGAAAAGAGCTACATTTGGGTGGACCCCGACATAGTTTTCGCACAGATGTGCGAAAACGGCCAAGGTGAGAACAACATTTGGGGTGAAATCTAAGAGGCGGAAGCCATACGTGTTCATCACATCACAGAAGAACTCCGAGTACGGAGGGCAGAGACCGCAATGGAAGAACGAGGCAAAGAAGTAGTAACCTCCCGGGAACATGTCGACGGCCACGGCGGGGAGGACTCTGGTGCGCGGGTGATCCTTCGTCTCCCTCGCCCAGAACAAGTAGTACTTGTCCCGCAGCTCCCTCGGGCCGAGCCTCGGCGGGAAGACCACCAACTTTCTCCGCATAGCTGCCAGCTTCGCCGCCTGCTCGGACTTTTCCTTCTTCGCCTTGTCGCTCTTCACCTTGTCGCTTTTCGGAGCCATGGCGGGGGCGGTAGGGGGGGGAGGTCGACGGCGCCGCGGATGCTGGGGACGGCGGAGGAAGGGTGGAGCTCGGCTCTCTGTCAACCTGAGGGGAGGCAGAGGGCGGCGGGGGTTTCTGGAGATTCAAGGCACAATGAAAGCAATGGGGGAAACTGCCCCCGCTTCCTCTGCTTTTAAGGGGGAAGTGGGGGACGTTCCGCATTTCCCCATTAAAGAAGCAGGCCACGATCTCTCCCACGACGCCACAATTGACGCGTGCCGTTGGGGAGGGATGCGACAAATCTGGAGTGGGAAACGGCGCGCCGTGGGCCGCGTGTGCCCGTGCACTGTTCTGGGCCTGGCCCAACAGCGCTCGGCACCGTATGTGGCCCAGGCCCGGGGGCTCCTGTCGGTGTACTAAAGTAGGGATACCTTAGTATCCCGACTTGTGCACGGGCAGTAGCAGCGTCCCGTGGTCTGGCTCACCACGCGCCCGTCAAAGCCCACTCTAGACCCATTTAAGCCATTCAAGAACAAAGTATACAAGTCAGAAGATCAAGGCCCCGGCAAGGGGAGCTTGCCGGGAAGGCTGCTCCAAGCCCAAGACCACTTTATTCTCACAAGACCCTGGCAAGAGGAGCTTGCCAGGAAGGCCAAAGAATAACACTTCAGAAGATATATCGTGGCGCATCGTGCGCCCCGGCAGGACCCGGGGAGCCGCAAGCTTCCGGGCCCGGCAAGATAGCAGCCCCGGCAAGGTGCTTGCCGGGGACAGCCTACACTGTGTGCCTGCGCTCCAGCTCATTTGGCCACGCGTCGCCCTGGGGCCCTTCCAGGGGTGCGTGGCAGATGGCTGTGCAGCCTGGGGTACACGATGGCAAGCCGCGGTGACGAGACTATCGCCGTGGCGAATGGAGACGCATGGACGGGCGCTTTTGGGGCGACGGCGACGGGCATTCAATGCCCTTGTCCCCCACCGTCTGAGTTAGGTGAAGACCACTGTTCATACACTGTTTATGCACTGTTACAACCACCACCAAATTTACACTTTTACCCTCCTCTACGTTGACACATGTCGGGAACCCCTTTGAACTATAAAAGGAGGCCCATGCACAACGTAGAGGGGGTTCGATCCCAGAAACTAAACCACTCTCTCGCTCGGTGTAGCTAGTACTGTAGATCTTCAAGCTCCCGAGCCCAAGAACTCAATACAACCAAGACAGGAGTAGGGTTTTACGCGTACATCGCGGCCCGAACCTGGGTAAACTGCCCGCGTGTGCCCCTCGATCCGCTCTTCGTGCTCCCTCCGCTCCCTTGCCGTACCGTAGAAGGGGCTCCGGTCCCATAGGTGCTCGTGGGAGGTCAGTTTCCCCGACAATTGGCGAATTTGTTGGACATTCAGTATGGTTTAGTTGGTTGCCTTGTGGAGCTTAACTATATGCTATTTGCATAAACAGTTGTTTGACTTGCAGTTTATTTTCATGCGGCAGGTCGCTACTATATATCCATACAAATAAAAGAGGATTAGTGTTACATTATGTAAGTAGCAGATTTCGTTCTTACCCTATATTCTTTCTTTGTGAATCTTGCTAAGTACATATTCCTGATAATATATTAAGACGGTGTAAAAAATCGAGTGATCATGTTTGCAGTGTGAGTTTTTTGAAATCCTTTAATTGAATTATTGAGATTCATTAGTTCTAATGTTATTCGGTCTTTAAACTAATCAATTGCTGAGATCTTGATGTTGCATTTTTTTCCCTTTAAGGTTGGTTTCACATGAAGAGCTAGCCCCATTTCGGATACCAATGTCGATTTTTATATTTTTTTCAATGGTTAGTTGCATCATATAGTATGTTCCTATATAATTTGATATGCAAGCTTTTGATGCTAATGACTACATCCTTAGAATGTGAAGGGAAGCAGGAGCAGTGGATAGCAGTAGCTGTTCTTGAATCTGAAACAAGTGAGCTCTTCATCAACCAAAGTAATCCTATGGACTGCGATATTTTCTAAATTGTAAGTAAAGGTGGATGGTTTCTTACAAATCAAGCATACCTTTTGAATCTTGATGTTGTTTCTTATATATATATAGCATATCTAAATGTGAAGTTTTATATACAGGTGTTATGTTTCCAATAGGTAAGCGAAAGAGCAGGGGAATATGTGAACTTCCAAACATGGGTGAAGGGGGGAGATTATAACGACAGTGGCATATGCTCTATTGGTTTGATGTTGCAGATTAGTTAGTTATAAACGATTGCCCGCACATAACGACTAGACTCGATTCTCATAGCAAGTGTGCCCGTGCGCTGTTCGTCCACCTCTAGCAGTTTTTGCTCGTTTTGGCTTATTCTTTATAGTCCCTCAAGTCAACAATCATCAAAGTGTGACAATGGCCTCTTCTCACTTTTGTGAATGACATCATCTTCTCACTTATGTGAACGACACTTGATTTTTTTTCATAGTAATATTTATTTATTAATGTTGATACATAAATGGTTCTGTACTGAATGATACTTCTATGTATGTATGTATGGAGAATGGTGATGAACCTTTTAAATAAAATAATCCATTGTCCGACAAGGGGATTCGGATTCTAATTTTTTATTCGATTATACTATAACAATATGATTATAAAAAAAGAGTTATATATTCGACACATACTGCAACGGGCCGAAGCCCGCCTGGATATTTTGTTCAAATACCGAAATTCATTTAGAGAAGATTATAATCATTTGGATGTTATGCATTGAGAAAGTGTGCATTTAGATAAGAAATTATATAATTGACGCAATGATGTGCGATATCTGTTCCAACAAGAATGTTGATTCATGAATAATGGTAAACAAATTATTCAAGAATTAGGCATTATGCACTTTGTATGAAATTTTAATTTAAAAAAAATATCTATATTTTGTCAGAATTTTTCATGTTTGATACGTGCGTTGCACGTGCACTCTTACTAGTAAGTATAGATAAATTATCTGATTTCTGCCTTCTTTTATTTGACAAAGGATCTTGGAGCGTGTAAGCATTGAAGAGATGTTGATCTTCGACCGGTCTTTTTTATATACTTAATACTTCCTCCATTCCACAGTGTTGTGCGCCCGCCCTTCCCGAGATTCAAGTTTGACTGTAAATTTAACTACCGAGACCGACTGCGGCGGGAGCAAAAATTATAACACTGAATTCATATTTCGATATGAATTCAGTGTTATAATTTTTGCTCCCGTCGCAGTTGGTTTCGTTGGTTAAATTTACGATCAAATTTGAATCTCGGAAAGCGCGGGCGCACTACATTGTGGAATGAAGGGAGTAATGGAAAGACATTTACTCTTTCTAGTTGCTCAAAGAATGTATGTTATTTAATTAAACCATGCCCGTGGTAAGTACATATTAAACGATGCCCAACGTGTTACAAATGTCGTATTCCTACGATGCATAAACGCAATAACCTGGACCAAAGAACGGAGAAAAGCATATTACCAAACAAATTCGATGTAACTGCAGCTGCCAAAGAACCAGTTAAGGATCTTCTCCTAGAGTGACACCTAACTGACTGGTTAGCAATAGCAAGACAATCTAGCGAGCACACGAGACTGGTCTAACAGCTCCCTCCTCCAGAGTCTCAGAACCAGAAACTGTAACACCTGCGTCGTAGAAAAAAGAGTGCATTGAGCGCAAAACTGGACTGAACCGTCCGTTTTCTTCGGAAACACAGGTTCAGAAGCACACAGCACGATTTCATATCACCGCAAAAACAATGTGGCCTATCTGTGCCAAGCTACACAGTACACGCCCCAATAAAAAAGGCACTTGCATCCGGACGACAAAATAGTCCAAAGATATACCGCTACAGCCTACAGCTACAGGGACAGGCACATATGGGTGGGCACTGGGCAGCACCTACACTACACATCTTTCTTTTTCAGAAAGATAACTGTACACTGCGATTCCGGGAATAAAGCCTCCCCCACAGACACGCACACTGCCTACATAGTACACACACTTGAGACATATAAAAGCATCCAGCAAAATTGCAAAAGGGAAGATATTCCACAGGCCACCACGTTGGCATGCTCAGTAAGGGCCTGTTTGGATTGTGACTATCTTTGTCATATGTTGCCACATGATTTTTGTCACATTTGCCTTACTTGAGTTGCTCAAATTGTTAGCCACATTTTGGCTTGTCTAAGGGAATCTTGCCACACTTTTTGTGTCTATGGCATGTGGGGTTCACTGCTCATAAGAAAATCCTTGCTTCAAGTGTGGCTAGAACCAAACACATACCTAACTTGATCAAACTTGCCTAAGGTTAGGCATGACAAAGTGTGGCAAGGTGTGGCTAGAAACCAAACAGCCCCTAAGTATCTCCAACAAGCCATGGATGACATGAGAGATCTCGAACGACCGAACAGGAGAGTTGGTTGGCTCTGGGCTCTGAAATGGATGCCACTAGCGCGCTACACGCCTACGCTGCATGACCGACGAGGACGACCCCTTCCCTATCTCCATCTGAACCGCCTCTGGTCTCCATCGTTGGCTTCTTGCAGCGGGTGACGCGACGCCAACGCCCCGACGCCTCTGGACCGATGGGTGGAGTGCGCGGTGGTTTGGGCGGAGCCGTCATCCAAATCTCTCGGTTTGCTGGTTAGCTATAGGCCGTAGCGCATGCGCGGCGCATAATTGCGCGCGTACCGGTGGTCAGACCCATCAAGCCAGCGATGGCTCTCAACAAACAGCAGCGGTCCCTGTAGCCGAGCACGCCGCTTAACAGGATGGGTCACTCCACATGGGCACATGGCGCGCCGGAGGCTCCGGACTTGCTTGCTTGAGTGACCTGTTACCTAACAAGACATGGGCGCAACACGCCCCGAATCCGCCGCTGGTTTTCCGTGTTGGAGCACCTCCACTTTCCCAGCATGATTTGGTACCAAGCTTAAACTACCGTGTCAGGGGCACGAGCCTGCGGCGAGCTAGCGAGTTATCTGTACCTCCTTGCAATTGCAGCAAAATATAAGCCCCTCGTTCGTCCGAGTCTGATGATGAGCGGCCAAGACAACTCAGAGGCGCTGGACGATGCGTTAGCCGGAAGGGAGCCCCAATCATTCGTGCGGTGGTGGTGGTACGTGTGCAGGAAGCTCAGAGGAATAATGCGGCGAGCATGACACCCACCGCCGTCGCTAACGTTATCTGCAAGCCAAACCACACAGAAAAAAGGCACTACTCCTACAAGATTAGGCGTGCAAAGTTCATTCATTCAGACTACGAGTCAGCAGAGGGCTGCCCCCCTCGTGTTGTGCGGCGACAGGACGAGACCTCGACGTTGAATCGCTTTGCCACTTTGATTGACATTCCCTGACACGATTTCTTTCATTCCCGCCTAAGTGCCACTACGCCTAAGCGTGTTTCTCCAGTCAAACACTCTACGAATTGCCGCGCTTTCTGCGATGCCCGCCCGCCCGTCCGTCCATCGCCGTCCCTTTGGGGGCGCCTTTTGCTCTCGGGATCATTGGGACGGGAATAATCAGAGAAAGGGAAAACTTTCCGCGACAGACATCGCCGTCGTGCCGAATTTCCGAATCTCGGCCTGCCCCATAATTGATTTACATGTTTCCGTATACAATGAATGGTGATGAATCACTACTAGTTTAATTTAGTTTAGCATGCCAACAATGCTGACAGCATGGGCAATACCAGCAGTAGCGTCAAAGAGGATAATCTTCTTCTTGCCGCCAATCTGGACGCCGACGAGAACATGGACTGCGACGAGTACGGGTCGAACCTCCCTACTGACCCGTCGCCGGAGCCGGGCATGGACCCGGAGCCGGAGCCGGTTCCGGCGGTGCCGGCGTTGATCGCGTACACCGGCGAGCCGTTGGGGTAGAACAGCCCGTAGTTTCTTTCTGATGCCGGGCCGGGCTTCATGTTCTCGTTGAAGAGCGCGAAGACGAAGACGTCGATGGGCACGTTGGGCTTGAGCGGCGTGCCCTGGCCCATGGCGATCCGCTGCATGAGGTTGCCGTTGTAGGCCGCCGCGTTCTGCGCGGTGGCGCCCACCTCGTCCTCGTCCCCCTTGGACGGCCACCCCGTCTCCGAGATCCGCACGCCGATGTCCGTGTGCCCCATGGCCTTCATGGCCGCGTACACCGCGTCGATCTGCGCGTACAGCATGTTGTCGTACACGAGGCCGCCGTCGCGCACGCCGGCGTTGGGCTGGAACAGCACGTACGGCAGCGACACGCTGCCGGGGCTCCCCTTGTAGGCGAAGAAGGGGTAGGCGTTGATGAGGAAGGGGGAGCCCGTCTTGCTGTGGAACTCCAGCAACGGCTTCACGTACTGCGCCACGCCTTCCTGGAACGCGCCGGACGACGGCGGGAAGCTGCTGGCGAGCACGTTCACCGAGTGCGCCGACGAGACCGTCACCCGGCCGCCGAGCCCGAGCGCGGCCAGCGCGTCGTAGACGGCCTGCATGGCGGGGACGAGGCTGGCCGCCATGCCGGTGTCGTTGTTGCCCAGCACCTCGTTGCCGACGATGATGCCGGTGATGCGGGTGGCCGGGATGAAGGGCTGCACGTGCTGCGCCACCCACTGCCGCGCCGCGCCGGGGCTGCTCGCCATGGTCTGCAGGTTCTCGTTGCCCACGGAGATGACGAACTCCACGCCCGTGTTGGCGAACGCCGTCAGCACCTTGGGGTCCGCGTCGTAGAGCTTCACCCTGTTGACGTTCATCGACCGGAGCAGGCTCGCCACCTGCGTCGGGTCCGGCAGGTTGTTGGCGATCTGCCCGTAGTTGATGCCGAACTTCTGCTGCGCCGACACTGTGCCCACTGCGGAAAGGCACGGCCAGGTTAACAGTGTGAGGAGCAATCGATCAACTACTACACCATTGTTTCGAGAAAATATCTTCTTTGAAAAGGAGAAATGACATTTTTGAAATCGAATTTCCCTTTTCAGATAGAGCCACCGAATGCCTTAGGTCGGCAGTCTCTTTCGGGACCAACTTGCACGAAATAATCGATCGGAAATAGACAGCCTACTATACTCCAACTGATATCCAGCCGATGATGTAGGGCGTGGTCAGGTCTCAATCAAGTGACATAACATGTAAAAGAGAAAAAAATCTTTTCTACACGGATTTTAACGTAGGATCTCACAGATATAACATCGACTGAGACTTAACGAAGTTGAAACTTTTGAAGACTGGATGATGTATGCAATTGCAGTCAGGTGAGATTAAGAGAAGAAGCATGAATTCACTTGTTCACAAAACGTATGGTTTGAGCAATAAAGAAATCTTGCGATGACGCGGGAAGCTTCAAGGCGAGCGAGTCACATGCGCGCGCATCAAAGCTGACAAAGCGAGGCGGCTAAATTAACTCTTACGACAATGACGAGCTACAGTTATTGGGAGAGCAGTTCTAAGCATGGCCACCGGATCTGAGATCTCCATGCTCTCTGCTCCATAGCTTTGGAAGTAGTAGCTCTTGCTGTTCTTTCCATGTGCGGGAACGGCACAACCGAAACGGCCTTAGAACTCTTGGAAACGGCACTACGGATTGGAGCAGGAACAACTGATCGTGTGTAGAATTCGACGGGCAGGCGTTGGGGATGGCGGAAGCGCCGAGAGAATTAGGGAGCGCTCCACCGGGTTGATCGACGGCAATGGCGGCGTCGGCGTCGGCGGAGATGCAGTACGAGCAAGAAGAGAAAGCTCAAGAGCAGAAGGAAGCAAGGAGGAGGAAGCAGAGCAGAGCAGAGAACACACCTGAGAAGAGCGAGAGCAGCAGCAGGATGCAGGGCAGGAGCGGCGACGATGGGACGCGGTGCTCCATTGGCCTCTCGTCTGCTCCCCTCTCCTCTCGTTCTGGCCGGTATATGATGATGTCTATGGGAGCCAAGGGTCTGGAGAGGTTACGTTCGTATATTAAAGTAGCAGAGCGGCTCCTTCCGTCGGGATCGACCCCTGGACTTCCCAAGTTTTTATAGGAACGGTAGTACCAGCGGTGACCGTGTCTGGCCACAGATACCAATGTATTCAGAGAAGGTAAACTAATGGAATATCTTGGCGGGAGTCGGCGCCCGCTGGCCGACAGCAGAGTCCAGGTATGGGGCACCACGGCACACGGTCGCACCGCCTGGGCACGTGCTCGGCCTCTCGGTCACACATGTCCTGGAAGACGACTAGACGAGCAACAAATCGCGTCCTGAATTTGACAGGCAAAGCTGCCGCGGCGACGGAGGCGGAGAGAGTAAACAGAGCTGTTCACCCGACTGATGGACAGCAATGGCGGCGTCCGCGGAGGGCAGACGCAGAGCGGCGCAAGAATGAAGAGAAAGAACTCATATATTGCAGAAGGAAGCAAGGAGGAAACAGGGCAAAGCACGCACCTGAGAAGAGCGAGAGCAGCAGGAGGCCGAGCAGGAGCGGCGAGGAGGCGCTGGACTCCATTGTTGGTCGAGTTCCTCTCCGCTCTGCCCTCTGTCCGTCCTTGGGCAGGAGTTATGTGCTCGGGCGGTTAAGTACAGCGGCTCCTTCCTTCTGAGGCCTTCCCAAGTTAGACTAGTTTTTATAGGAGTATACGGTATACCAACATGGCAGACAACGTAAACCAGAAAAATATCTGAGGCAGAAGTCGGCGGCCGCTCCCCTCCAACAGGGTCCAGACCTCACCACACGGCACACCGGCACACGGTCGCGCCGCACGGGCACGCAGGTTCCCTCCACGCTTCGTGCACCTCTCCACAGTCCACACCTTGTTGGCCGTTGCGCCTGTCCGGTCGCGCCCGCGCCGAGGCAATGCGATTGCCCACGATATTTCGTGGACTACGATCAATCATTCGTGACATGATTGCGCCGCGAGTCGCAGTCCCCCTGCGTCATACGTGTGCATGGTCGGCCGTCTCGTCTCGAGCGCTTAGCTTGTTTTTATGCGCGCCTCCGGCCTCCGGGTGAGAGCAATCGGTCAGAACTCAGAAGAGATGAGGAGCCCAAGACATGCAATCTGTTGAGTGTGCGCAAGCAGCGGTCAGGCGTCCCGCATTGTCACGTACGTCCGGTGTGAGGAGGGGGTGCGTAAGTTGGATTCAAACTCCTGCCTCTCTCGCCGTCGCCAGCAATGATTTTGTTTGTTTGTTTGCGGTCGATCGATCGATCGATGTATCAGACATACAGATACAGACGACGGTGAATGTGAAAGACCTTTTGCTTCTACTACAGCTAGCTTTGTCTTTTCGGATGCACGAGAAATCACTTCGCACGAATGGACCTCCTTTGTTTCTCACAAAGAAGGTTGCCCCCGGCCTCCGACTGCATGCATATCGGCTCTTCGACCTGTCAAGTTCACAATGATGGCGCGAACCAACCTGTGGTTGAAATGGTTAGGTGGATAGTGGTATCCCCAACCCATGAGGCGTCTACGGTGATTTCGTAAATCTCAAGATGATATGACGGCTCAGTCTTCCAAAGATGCTCATAGATGTAGGATGTGCGTGTGTGGGTTCATAGAGGTAAGTGTATGCACGTGTATATGAACGCATGCGTTTGTACTGATGGTAAAAAAAAGTTCACAAATGAAGGCAGAGGCTCGATGTATAGTTTCATGTGCCAACTTGTGGACGTGCGGTTGGTTGCAACGACAATGGAACAAACCCGTTCTAGGCACGGCTAGCTAAAGTTGTCGCCTGGCCGTGGTACCACCATTTCAGGCAAGTTCTGGGTATATTGTGTTTTTCACACTGTGCCAGCCAGCACGGCGGCAGCACCTAGGAAGGCAGAAACCTCAGGGCTATAGCATGTTTGGTGTGGTCGGTGGCACGGGCCACGCGGTGTAGTACTAGCGCTTTGCTTGTGTTCCTCGCTCGCTCCTCGAGATCGAGACCAAGAAACAGTTGCCGACTTCCAAAACTTGTACTTGGATTTGGCGCGCAGGTCGAGTGACGGCCAGCTGTAGCGGTTCATACTTGGTGCGTACTGTACGTACGTAGTCTAGTCCCGTTCCGTGTCAGAATTCATGTCCTCGTGCGCAGGCTCGCTCCGTGTCCGTCCATGCGTTTGGTAGTCGGCCCTCACTCGTTCACACATATAAAAACCAGTATGGAACACAAGATAATATTCTAAACATTTTACGGCTGCGTGCTGCGGCTCGCCTTCGTCATCATACAAAAATACACCGTTCATATGCAGATTTGATCTTTCCTACATATATTATTAACAACTATATCTGACATCTTTTCTTCCCATTTTTCTTTCTCAGTCTGCGTTACGTAGTACATCTCTTGTTTCCCTCATTTAGTCTTGGTTTTTGTGTATGCAAAGAGGTAGAAGCACCAAGTCCTAGAGCATCTACAGCCAGGTGCCTCAAACCCTCCTCAAATTTTTGGGCGGGCCACCCGATCACGTCCAGTCATGTTTTCCGATCCAGACGGACGTCTCAAACGGGTCTCAAATACCTGGACTGATTGGTACCCCTGGCCCGGGCGCGTCCGACTGACAAACCCAGCCCACCATTGACCCCGCGATGTCCCACAAAAAGCCTCATCGGACACATCCCTCTGAAACCCTAACTCACTCACTCTCCTCTCTCGCTCCGTCCTCTACCCTCACCGATTTCGATCGAATCCAGCACAATGTCGAGCTCCAGCAGCCGCTCCGACGACGAGGTCGATCCGGAGTATGAGCTTGCCCTCCCGATCGCCTTGGAGAGGTCCAAGGTGGAGACCGCAGGTAGCCTCGGATCTGCAACCTCGCCGCAGCCTCAGCTTCCCCGTCGACGTATCTCGGACGCCGGCGCTGGCTCCTCCCGACCCATGGGCAGCTCCGACAGATAGCATGCACTATCTGCGCCTCCCCTACGCCGTCCACTGGCCCCGTCGACTGATGCTCCCTCTCGTGGGCAGCGGTGGGTGCTTGTGCTTGCCCCGCCGGCCAGGACGCGCACGCCGGAGTCAGAGGCGCGTGATGTCTACACACGCTTCTACTCTTGTAGACTATGTTGGGCCTCCAAGCGCAGAGGTTTGTAGGACAGCAGCAATTCCCCTCAAGTGGATGACCTAAGGTTTATCGAACTCAAGGAAGTAGAGGTTGAAGATGGTCTCTCTCAAGCAACCCTGCAACTAAGATACAAGAAGTCTCTTGTGTCCCCAACACACCTAATACACTTGTTAGATGTATAGGTGCACTAGTTCGGCGAAGAGATGTTAAATGGCAAGTGATATGGATGGCAAAACAAAGTAATATAAATCTGTAATAAAAAGTGCAGCAAGCAAACAAGTGGTAAACGTGAGCACAAATGGTATTGCAATGGTGGAAACAAGGCCTAGGGTTCATACTTTCACTAGTGGCAACTCCCAACAATATTAACATAATCGAATCACATGATATTTCCCATAAAACATGCAATGGAGACGCGCCCGGAGGTCATTCCTTCGTGGTCAAGAGAGGACGAGAATTATGTAGGGCTACAAAAGCACACCTCAAAGTTCGTAGTTCTCAATCTAAGGATTTCCCAATGTCACCGCGGCCATCCAAAGAGAGTCCCACAATCATCACAACATATCTAAAGGATAGTCAAAGACAAGCACCAAGAGACTCTCAATCTTCAATCAACACACAAGAGAGGAAATCACTCATGAAAATATTTTTCTAATCCATGTCCAATAGACCGCTGTCACCTTGGTCTCGGGGATTATACTAGATAAAGACAAGTGAGTACATCAATCCAATACATAGAGGAAGAGAAATATCATGTGATCACCCTAGATTAACATAGCCTATGATCACAACGAAGATCACATCATGGGAGAGAGAGATAACCACATAGCTACACGTACGAGCCCTCGGCCCCGGAGAAGACTACTCACACATGGACATGGTGAGGAGGAGGTTGATGATGGTGTTGATGGAGAGGTGCAGCCCCGCGAGGAGGAGACGGCCGGCGGCAGCCACGGAGGCGGAGGCGGCGGCCCTTGGGGGCGCGGCGGCGGCGGCGGCCCTCGGGGCGGCGGCGGCCCTAGGGGGTAGCGGCTCCTTGGCCCCCCTTCTTCCTTGTGGATGGTGCTGCAATTGTGCTGGTCCTCCCCTCCAAGACGGCGGCTCGGGAGGAGGAAAATTCCTGGCCCTTGGTGACATAGGTTTCCTCTCTTTATATAGACTCTCGGATTCCCGTCATCAGATTTTGGGCCTCAGTAAAACGGGCTTTACTCGGCCGTCCGGACTCCGATTTGGACGAATTTTATATCCAGAAGCATCGCCTCGAAATTCCCCACAACTTTCGCAACTAGACTTTTTCCGTTTGACGTAGTCTTCGGGCCGGAACGTGACCATCTTTAGAAAACGTTCTCAGACAGATTTCAGGAAAGTCAGAGTCCTACTCCAATACGACTCATTTTGCGTTTTTGTCAATTTCCAAGTAATTCCTACCCAATAAAGTGTAAAACAAGAACATTGTGCACTTTTGCAACCATTAGTAGGTTAGTCCAAATATGATCAAAAGTGTATGGAAGTGCATAAATATCATAGCAATATCACACAAAAAGGGCATGGAGCAAGCAGAAATTATAGATACGTTTTGGACGTATCAACATCCCCAAGCTTAATTCCTGCTCGTCCTCGAGTAGGTAAATGATAACAAGCATAATTTCTGTGGTGACATTCTATTAACCATATAAGAATTTTTCACAGTCACATGACAAGTGCTTACTGAGACAATGAATCTGTAGTAATTAAATTGCCTCATGAGAAAATCACAAAGAACAGAAAGTTTACAATATGATACTGAAACACTCAATAGATTTGTAGTGAGCATGGTGTGCAAATATGATAAAGTGGTACCTCGCTTGCCCCCTTTAGTGAAGCAAAACATAAATGCAGGGGCACCTCCAAGGTTTAAGTGACGACTAGATACAATGATTTCATAATAAAAGATATCATAATCATGCAAAAGACAATGGTCCTTTGGGACAATGCACATTACACTCAGAATGACAATCATACTCTCAATAGTTGGTGCTTTAAAGAAGGTGGAGACTCTCGAACCGTGGCTTTTGTTGGCAAGGTTGAAAACCCGTGATCGGAAACAAAAACTAAACATGTACCAGAGCTCTTGATTTTAAAAACAGAGGTAATAATTATTATTTTTAGAATATGCATATTTCGTCAACGAATGCTAGCAGATAACTCAATTACTTCTTGAGCTGGACAAGTTTCGAGGAACGGCTCCCGAATGAGGACGATCACATCCTCTTAATCTCCTTTGTTTATCACTGCCAAAGTTTTCTGATTTCTCATGAACAAAGCGTGAAGGAGGGTTTGTTTGTTGTATAATTTTTTAATGAGCCGGGCGCACTCTATGCCAGTTCCTTCTCGTATTATGGGTTTGCACATTAGACATGCAATCTCGGGGTGAAGCTTGTCCAACTTAAAAAGATCATGAATTAACTACTACTTCCTCATGAGCTAAAACAGAAGCACAAAAGAGAAATACTTTTTTGAATAATTTCGAGATGGTACATGAAAGTCTTCGTTAGGAATGGCAGGTAAATACCATGTATAGGAAGGTATGGTGGACTCATATGGCATAACTGGTTTAAAGGATTTGGATGCACAAGCAGTCAGTCCGCTTAGTACAGGCGAAGGTTAGCAAAAGACTGGGAGCGACCAACTAAAAGAGCAATGACGGTCATAATCATGCAGAGCGACAAAGCAACATTGAATCGGGCATGGAAGTTATATCGCTACTCAGAAATTGAAGATCATCAAGGCTTGATAGACTTTCTTTACAGTCTTAAATATGCGTGAGCATATGCCAAGTCAATCAAAATAAATTCTTGAAGGAAGATATCACTAAACCATACCACATCATAGGAAAACAAATCATGTTGGTACTCCAATAACACATTGAGAACCGCCCAGCTATTTGAGACTAACCATAAGAAAACATGAACTACTAAGCACCATTATGCACATAGCATTTTTATCATAGACATATCAACCAGTGCAACAGAAGCCAACTCTCTTAACAAGATAAGCATGATAACTAAAGAGAGTTCCAGCGACCAACTAAACAAAAGCTCTTTAAAAAGATAAGCATGAAAACTAAGAGCTGAACATGATAGTAGCTATTGAAAGACAAAGAACACACACAGCAAGGATAGACATGAAAATTATATGTTATGTTCTAGGTTGAAGTGGAGCGTGTTTCTCTCCCACACAAAGAAAGCTGAGTTCCAACTCGTTATGAACAACAAGCAAAGCTAAAGAAAACTAAAAAGGAAAACTTAAAGCAAGACGCTCCAAGCATAGCACATAACACATGAAGTGATAAAAATATAGTGAAACGAAAGACGAACTGATAATGTTGATGGAGAAGGGGATGCACGGGGGCATCCCCAAGCTTAGACGCTTGAGTCTTCATGAATATTTCTTGGGGGTGCATGGGGGCATCCCCAAGCTTGAGCGTTTGACACTCCTGAATCTTTTTATCATCTTCCCTCGCACACTTGAAAACTCCCTTCATACATAACTCATCATAATCTGATTAGCGAGGTTAGTACCCATAATAAAATAATTGTTCCTTGCTGGAAATAAGGATATTCTTGAAGGTCTACTGTTTCTCAAGATTGCCAAAAGGTTTTTGCAAAGAAAAAGCAAGCTCAAGGTTTGCAAAATGAAGAAAAGGCAAAACAGGACAAAATCTGTGAAAAACAGACCAGCAGGTAGTAAATGATTTTTTTGGGGCACTTCTGCAACTCAAATCAAAAAACTCAGAACAGACGCCCGAAAGCCAATTGTATAGAGCACGCTGTCGAAAAAATTCAGACCAAAAAGATGATCTGGTGATTTTATACGAATTTTTCTGTCCAAGGACAGAATCTGTTTCCTGGACAGCACGTCACAACTTTTGAACTTTCTTGCAATCAGAGGCTAAACTTGGCACAAAGCTGAAAAATAAAGATACAATGATGTTGCTACAGTAGTAACAAACATCAAGACCACTAAAAACTGAAAGAACAAACTGAAAGTAAAGATAACAAGGGTTGTCTCCCTAGAGCTCTTTCTTTACAGCCATAAAGATAGGCATAAGACTTTAATGATGCTCTCGTAGGAATAAGAGTTGAAGAACAAAAGAGAGCATCAAGAAGCATATATAAAACATATTTAAGTCTAACATACTTCCTATGCATGGGAATCTTGCAAGAAAATAAATTATTGAAGCATAAAGCAACTAGCATAGGAAGGCAGAAGAAGCATAACTTCAAAATATTCACCATAAAGAGAGGGAACTTGATATTATTGAAATATCTATAAGCATATGTTCCCTTCTCATAATAATTTTCAGTGGGATCACGAATAAACTCAACAATATAAGCATCACATAAAGCATTGTTACCATGATCCACATGCAAAAAGGTACTCTTACTCTCCACATAAACATCTTTGGGGAGCCCATGGTTAGGACATTTTAGCATTAACGTTTTCAGTCTCCCCCAAGCTTGAGCTACGCTCTCTCCGTCACGAGACCTAAAGTTATAGATATAGTTCATGTCTCGATGAATTTCATGAAGAGGATAAAACTTAGTATAAAAGAGAGACATAAGCTCTTGCCAATCAAGCAAGTGCGAGTTATCGAGAAGTTTATACCAATCTGAAGCTTTATCTATAAGTGATACGGCGAACAATTTCCTCATGACAAACTCCCTTGATACACCTGCAAGCTTAAATAATGAACATAGTTGTGACAGATATAGCAAGTGTTCACCGGGATGTCTGTCTCCTGCATAACGATTAGCCAAAACATAATCGATAATACCAGCTGGAATTTTATAGGGCACAATTTCAGTAGGGGGAGGAGCTACCACCACAGGTGTGGGGCGTCTTCCCGCAAGCAACGATCCAATAGCAAGGTTGTCCATAAGCATAACTAGTGAAATAAAAACAAGAAACAAAAAGATTTAATTGCAAGATCTAAAGATATACCTTCAAGCACTCACTTCCCCGGCAACGGCGCCAGAAATAGCTTGATGTCTACACACGCTTCTACTCTTGTAGACTATGTTGGGCCTCCAAGCGCAGAGGTTTGTAGGACAGCATCAATTTCCCTCAAGTGGATGACCTAAGGTTTATCGAACTCAGGGAAGTAGAGGTTGAAGATGGTCTTTCTCAAGCAACCCTACAACTAAGATACAACAAGTCTCTTGTGTCCCCAACACACCTAATACACTTGTTAGATGTATAGGTGCACTAGTTCGGCGAAGAGATGTTAAATGGCAAGTGATATGGATGGCAAAACAAAGTAATATAAATCTGTAATAAAAAGTGCAGCAAGCAAACAAGTGGTAAATGTGAGCACAAATGGCATTGCAATGGTGGAAACAAGGCCTAGGGTTCATACTTTCACTAGTGGAAACTCCCAACAACATTAACATAATCGAATCACATGATATTTCCCATAAAACATGCAATGGAGACGCACCCGGAGGTCATTCCTTCGTGGTCAAGAGAGGACGAGAATTATGTAGGGCTACAAAAGCACACCTCAAAGTTCGTAGTTCTCAATCTAAAGGATTTCCCAATGTCACCGCGGCCATCCAAAGAGAGTCCCACAATCACCACAACATATCTAAAGGATAGTCAAAGACAAGCACCAAGAGACTCTCAATCTTCAATCAACACACAAGAGAGGAAATCACTCATGAAAATATTTTTCTAATCCATGTCCAATAGACCGCTGTCACCTTGGTCTCGGGGATTATACTAGATAAAGACAAGTGAGTACATCAATCCAATACATAGAGGAAGGGGAAATATCATGGGATCACCCTAGATTAACATAGCCTATGATCACAACGAAGATCACATCATGGGAGAGAGAGATAACCACATAGCTACACGTACGAGCCATCGGCCCCGGAGAAGACTACTCACACATGGACATGGTGAGGAGGAGGTTGATGATGATGTTGATGGAGAGGTGCAGCCCCGTGAGGAGGAGACGGCCGGCGGCAGCCACGGAGGCGGCGGCGGCGGCCCTAGGGGGCAGCGGCTCCTTGGCCCCCCTTCTTCCTTGTGGATGGTGCTGCAATGGTGCTGGTCCTCCCCTCCAAGACGGCGGCTTGGGAGGAGGAAAATTCGTGGCCCTTGGTGACCTAGGTTTCCTCTCTTTATATAGACTCTCGGATTCCTGTCATCAGATTTCGGGCCTCAGTAAAACGGGATTTACTCGGCCGTCCAGACTCCGATTTGGACGAATTTTATATCCAGAAGCATCGCCTCGAAATTCCCCACAACTTTCGCAACTAGACTTTTTCCGTTTGACGTAGTCTTCGGGCGGAACGTGACCATCTTTAAAAAACATTCTCAGACAGATTTTAGGAAAGTCAGAGTCCTACTCCAATACGACTCCTTTTGCGTTTTTGTCAATTTCCAAGTAATTCATACACAATAAAGTGTAAAACAAGAACATTGTGCACTTTTGCAACCATTAGTAGGTTAGTCCAAATATGATCAAAAGTGTATGGAAGTCCATAAATATCATAGCAATATCACACAAAAAAGGGCATGGAGCAAGCAGAAATTATAGATACGTTTTGGACGTATCAGCGCGCCTCGCCGCCACGAGAGGAAGCGAACAAGGGAGAGAGACCCCGTGGAGAGGTCTGTCCGTCGTCGCCGTGGGTTACCGGCGGAGCCCGACGAGGACGAGCGGCTCCTCGCGTGGGTATGCCGCCAGTCGCTTAAGACGGCGGAGACGGACGCTCGGCGGCTTCGCCGGAAGAACGCGAAGGCTCTACGGCTTGCCAGCGAGTAGTCCGAGCGGGAGGCGATGGAGAAGGAGACGGAGGCAGCTCGACTGGCCAAGCTCAGTCACCAGCAGGGCCGGGCTGTCTCGTGCCTCAAGGGCCTCATCATTGTCGGGTCCTATCCGGATACATTAGTCCTATCCGGATACGAGAGACGATCTTCAACAATGATCTTCACGGCCCACCACAAGTTATCTGGCCACATGAGGACTCAATCCAGGACTCCCTCAGTAGCCCTTGAACCTGTCTTCGATGACGATGAGTTCGGCTTCCGTATTGTCTTCGGCATTGCAAGGCGGGTTCCTTCTTCCGAATATGTCTTCTGCAAAGACGTGTATTGTGTTCGGCTCTGCAAGGTTAGTACAACCCTTAGCCTCGAAGGCAAGGCTCTTAAAAGAAAATGAATAGTGTGTCTTTACTAACAACTTTTTGGTGAAGCGTCGCGTCCATCCCACTAACATATCGAACCGTTTTATTTGGTCCTAGTTTCGCGTTTCGAGGTATATCCTCATTGACACGTCTTATCGGAATGGAGATCGTGCCCGCTTATTGTGGGATCCTTATTAATGTGACGTGAGCATCCACACCGCACATTACGCACGGCCGCTTTGGGAACCAGCGAGGTTTATGGCTAAAGTGGGGGACGTTCTGTATTCACATCATTATAAAAGGACACCAATCCCTCTCATCAGCCCCACGCTTTCCTCAAGCTCGAGCTCTCCAATCTCCCTAGCCCCAGCTTCCTTATCTCCTGCGCCCACAACTCTGCGCTCCTCAACCACCACCTCCTTCCCAAGCAATGGCTGGATCCCGTGCCAGGGGCAAGTTGGAGGCCTCCACGGTTACTGAAAGAACCGTGGAGGATCTTCGGAGCGCGGGCTATCTCGCTGCCGACATCGCGCACCGAGTCCCCGCAAAGGGTCAGGTGATTCCCGTCCCAGAGGCGGGCGAGAGAGTAGTGTTCACTTCACACTTTGTTAGGGGGCTAGGGTTTCCGCTCCACCCCTTTGTTCGGGGTTTGTTGTTCTTCTACGGGCTAGATTTCCACGATCTTGCCCCGAACTCAATCCTTCACATCTCCGCTTTTCATAGTGGTGTGTGAAGCTTTCCTCCGCATCCCTCCACACTTCGGTCTATGGCTTAAAACCTTCAACGTGAAGCCAAAGGTGGTGGACGGGCAGCACACGGAGTGCGGGGGCGCTATGATTAGCAAGCTCCCGAATGCGACTTGGCCAAAAGGATCGTTCGTAGAGACGAACAGGGTCTGGCAGCAGGAGTGGTTTTATATCACCGAACCCAGCGACGCCAAATGGGCGGCAGAACCTGCTTTCAGATCTGGACCCCTATAGAGGTTGACCTCCTGGACCAAAAAGGGTCTGGACTGGGGGTCTCAAGTTGAGGTGACGACACTCCAGAGCCGTGTGTCCGGCATGATTTCCAAGGTCCAACAGCTCTCGTTCGTGTTCCAGGTAATGCTGGCGTGGCTCGTCCTTCCTTGCCAAAGCCGGGACTCCTCCCTATGGGAGTTTGATCCGGCTGGAGATAAGCCTCTGAAGCATCTCTTTGGCTTTACGCATAAAGAGATCTGGAAGCATCTCTTCAAGAGTCAGAAGGAGTGGCTGGAAGAAACCGAGGACGCGGGCTATAGTACTGCACTCTCCGCCCCAGAGGTAATAGAAAATTGCACCGAACATATATCCCTTCTTTTATTTAATGATAATAGGAATTGGAGTTTTTGCGTGTGATAGCCACGGCTGGACGAAGAAGGCAACCCGGATAAGGTGCCCGGCGCCTTTGCCCAAAGACCCAGAATCGCCTCGACTGACGGCGATGTTGGTCCCGGCGTCGTACAAGGCGTCGGTCAAGAAGCCTAAGAAGAAGGGCAAGGGGGCCAGAAACAGCCCCTGCCCTACGGACGAGAAGTCTGAGAAGATCAGCGTCCTCTCCTCCAAAGAGGAGGAGGATGACGAGGAAGAAGAAGAAGAAGAGGAGCCCCCCGTGTAAGGCAGGAGCGAAGAGGGGGGCCGCAACTGACGCGGGCACCGCTGTGCCCCGGAGGAGGCTGAACCTCTCTACTCGTTCGGACTCATCATCCGAACAGAGTTTTGTGATGAAGCCCAGGGAGAAGCCCCTGGCCGAAACGTAAGTTTGTCCGGATACATTAATGGATGCACCTTTGTTTGTTTAGCATTTTTTATGCTCACTTAGTATTTCTCACCTGCTGACCTACAGCCCTCCCCGAGGACACCCCGACGCCTCCTTATCGGAGGGGAACCCTCTAGCGCCCGGAGAGACGGAGAGTGACCCGCCGGTCCGAGCTCCATCGCCCATGATCGGCGGGGACACCGAAGTGTCTTCCCAGCGGGTGTCCTCCGCTCAAGGAGATGAGGGCGGGGCAGGCGACAGGGCGACCGGGGGTAACACCTCGGCTGGCACTGACCATGGGGAAACAGTCCCCATGAAGACCGAAGACGGGGGGCCCAAACAGTCCGAGGCCCTCCCGAATATTGACCCGAAGCCTAGTGCGGCTCCGTGGTCCGAAGACCAGACCCCCCAAGCGGGGGTGGATACGGTGGCGCCCGGAGTTAATCCGTAGGTGCCAGAACCTATGAAGGGAGCATTGCATAGTTCTTCCATCGTGGAGGAGCACCGCACCGTGGTGGGTGCGGTGATGAAGAAGATTCAGTCCGTCAAGGGTGGACTGAATGAAGCTTTCAACAGCCTACTAACGGGCTTTGAGGTAAGCAATGTAATGTTCTTTATGGAACCTTATTTGTTTTAAATACACATATATAGCCAGTAGCCCTTGATGCTTTGTGTGATTCTGAACAGAATCAGACGAAGTATCCATAGTATAGCATGCTTATAGAGCTGAACTGTTCTGCTTATCTTATTTGAACAAGCTTCACTAGTTACGACAACTGCACGAGATGCAGAGGTTGCTGAACTAAACCGGAAGCTCTTGTTGGCCAACGCGGACCTCAACCGCGTCAACCAGCGTTTAGATGAAACGCAAGGTATGCGGATTAAAATGTCAAGAAGACTAATAATGTTAATTGAGTATGGATATAAACTCTTTTATGATATTCTGTATTACCCATATAGCGCCACTAAGCTCGAGGCCCTCAAGGGCGAGCTCGCGAAGGCCAAGAAAGAGGCCGAGGCGAGCAAGGCGACCGCTGACAAAGCGGTTGCCGAACTAGAGGCCGAAAAGGCCGCATGCGAGAAGCACCATGCTCGGTTGTCCGAAGTCGAAGTTGAACTTAACGATGACATTTGCAAATGCGAGGCATTGGAAGAGGAGGCTTCGGAACGAGCTTCCAAGCTAGCTGAGGCAATCAAGGCTGCCCAGGATGCGCGAAGCGAGCCGCGCAGCGCTTGTGAAGAAATGAAGCAGGCACGACAGATAGCATCTCGTAAGACTTTTTTCTTACAAAGCATCTTCAGAGGGCAGAAGTATCTTGGGCTGACACGGATATGGAGTTCTCCAGGCGTGTTTCCTGATCTTCCGAGGAGCAGTGCTGACGCTGCCCAGTACTTCCGAGCCCAGGAGGGGAACGACACGGAGAAGTTGTTTTGGTCGCAGTTCTATGTGCCAAAACATCCGGTGCCCCTCAACGACTAGATGAAGCAGTTGGTCGAGCTGCACAACATGGCGGGTTCGGCCATGAAGGACTTGATAGTCCGGCTAGGGCCCGCTGATCCAATCCCAAGTAGCTACTTTGGATTGGTGAAGCGGCTCGTCGAGGCGAGTCCGCAGGTCGACGGATTGACGCGTTCGGCCTGCATAGAAGGTGCTCGGATGGCCTTCGCTCGTGTAAAAATGCACTGGGTGAAGATGAGGGCAGAGCATATATCTACTGATGGCCCGCCCGCAGGCAAGGAGCACCGCACGCCGGAGAAATACTTCGAGGAGGTCGTAGAAGGCGCCCGCCTTGTAGAAGGCCAGTGCTCAAGGGATGTTATCTTTGAGTAAGTGTATCCGGTTGTAAAGACTTTTAAGCTTATGAAACAATATATATAACTTTTGCGCTATTATATTATGAGCGGCTTTTACCTCCTGTGTGACTGTTTATGTAAATCTGAAAGTTTCCAGTTGTCGGCTTCAGCCCCCATGTACATAGTACTGGGGTGTTCGGTCATTTACACTCTTTATCCAACGTCTTGGTCCGTGTAGAAGGTGTATGCGGAGCGATCCAGGCAATTAGACTATGCGACGTTATTGCTTTCACTTAGTCGTAAGAGTTTGACATGTGGGGCTAGGTACTAGCCCCTGGTGCGGATATGATATTCCCTAATTAAGGTATCCACACTACTGGAAACAGGGAATTTGCCATCAGCCAGCTCTTTGCCATCTGCCAGCGGATGGCAAAGAACTTCTTTGCCATCTGCTTATAAAAAACAGATGGCAAAGAACTGACAGACGGCAAAGAACATGGTTGCCGTCAGCCAATTCTTTGCCATCTGCCAGTGAATGGAAAATAATCTTTGCCATCTGCCAGCAGATGGCAAAGAGGTTGGCACTCTTTGCCATCTGCCAGCAGACGGCAAAGATTCTTTGCCATCTGCTGGCAGATGGCAAAAAGATGGGGTTATTTTTTTCAGGTAAAAAAACTACTCTCTATCCCCTCCCTCTCTCCCTCCTCTCCCTCTCTCCCACAATCCCACGCATCTCACCCTCCGCCGCCAAAGCACCCCGCCGTCCCACCACCCCACCATCCCGCCGCCGCCCCACCACCCCACCACCCCGCCGCCCGCGCCCGC
>LR738711.1:849258296-849343365 GCA_902687465.1 Secale cereale | reverse complement strand
CACCACCCCGCCGCATACCCTCCCACCCAACTTGAAGCGGCGCCGCCAATGACCTCATCTCCGGCCATCTCCACTTGCTAGAAGCCCTCCGTAGCGGATCCTCTCCATGGCGCCTCGTGGTCGCGGATCGACCTTCGGGGTGGGAGATCCATCACGTAGGTGTCCGTGACCGAGCAGGTGAGGTAGCGCGCCCTTCCCCGGCCGTCGTCTACGACCTATCTGCTCCGGCCGTCGTCGCCTTCGTCTTAGTCTTCTTCCTCTGCTCGAGACACTGCCCTTGCTCTGCCACCACCGCGGCGTCGGATCCACCTCGGCAACAACCATGGCACCTGGCAGCTTCCATGGATGTGGAGCTCCGACACCACCAGGCTACATGCGAGCTACACAGCTACATGCAACAAAACTACCCATGCACTTATTTGATTTTTGATCTCTAATATGTTTAACCTTCAGGGATACTATGCATTGCTGGTCCGAACAAAGAATCAAGCCAGCAACTGTGTAAGCACCAGCAAGTTGAATGGCATTATTTAAAAAGACACAAAATCTTGGAGGAAGCACATATGAGGTCTAAAGGTAAACACTACCGCCCATCTAATGTGTGTGCTAATGCCTTCTAGAACAGAGAAATAGAGGGTAGCAAAAGCGATGTCTTTGTTTCTTCACCCAACAAAAGAACTTAGGAAATTTGGTTTTTTCTTTCATAATTGATGCCATTTTTCAGTCTTTTAGATTACCAACTGGTTTTTTCTTACGTCATCGATTCAGTCTAATGAGTTAAATAGGCTAGGTTGCAGAAATGGTATTAATTCATTAGCTACAACCTCCCACCTCCCTAGGTAGTCCTCCCCCTCCACGTTTTCACCCCCTCTCAAATCTCTGGAAAAAATTCACCTGGTTTTCACACAAAAACCGCCTCAACTATGACATGGTTTATTGGTTTACAAAATAAAAATCATGCTTTCTTTGGAAAACTAATAAATGCTAATTCAACCAGCAAGTAATGTCTTTTTTGGGAATCCAATCACATTAACAATAAAATGCCAGGTTAATCACGGTTATTTTGTACAAAAGCTCACTAAAAATTTAGCGCCAAAAATATAAAAATTATGCCCTTTTGCAACACACGTGAAAAGTTGCAAAGATTACTCAAAGGATAACTAGCTTGCATGGTTCAAAAGGATGTCAATGGCATAGCTCTAGAAATGATTTTTGTAGCATGTGCCTTCTCCAGAACTAGAAACATAGTTGATATGTGGTTGAGGTCGTCAAATCTGAATTTGCAAACATTATCCTGAGTAATTTAAGTTGTAAGATGCAGAATTAGCAATGAGGGACCCGCAGTCTCCATTGACGTAGGTTGGTTCGTGGTTTAGACATGGCACGTTCAAAGATGAGTACTTCTTTCTTCCTTTCCAATCATGTGCATGGCTCTAATATTTTCGTGTTGTCTGGTGCATTCGGATTGTAGAAGCTCAAGGATCTATGATTGCAGTAGGTGACAGATCTATTTGATAAGGCATTCCTTGGTATGAGAATAGAAGTTTATCTTGAATTTTTTGGTGCTACTATAATGTTTTCTTGCTTTTCCTTTAATAGAATTGATGGTTACATTTTAGTTTCTTGTGTGTTGCTGTAAAATCCTTGAGAGTATAACAAGATACATATGTGATGTTATTGCAACGGTGATTGATCATCAGGGAATAAGCTTTATCCAAGCTTAAATACCACTGCTAGAGAAGTCTGATATCACACAAGTAGAGCAAGAGATTAACTTCCTAAAGGTTAGGATGTTCTCTACTTATGGTGGTCGAGAACTAGATGTGTGTGTAGCTTGTATGATCCACATTTTGTATTAACGGATTGTTGAGGCATTAAGCAAAGCATATTCTGGTGGTATTTTTGCTCCGGTCCGCTGGTCTGCCTGCAGGGTAATGCCTTGTGACGCCCGAAGACCGACGTCCCAGGAGATTCCAGATGTTCCGGGATCTCCCGTGTGTTTTATTTGTGTTTGTGTTATTTATTTTGCTTTGCATCATGTCATCATGCCATCATGTCTTTAATCTTTTGCATCTCAACTTAAATAAATCGTGTGGACCTTCGGTCTATTTAAATCGAGGGAAGAGTGAATTCTCTTTATAACATATCCTCCCAATAATTAGGGAGCTATATTATAAATATTCCATTTGTTTGGAATTAACCCAACACACTTGCATATTTTCCCCATGCCTTCTCTTTCGCAATTCCTTGCCTCAAACCTTGTCTACAATTCTTATCCTTTCTTATTGAGGCTCCTCCAAAAAATTCGAACATTTTTTGGACACTTCAAAAATCAAGTCTTAGTTCAAACCCATTTGAATTAAATTCAAATATGTTTGAATTATATCTCGATCTTGCCACTTCTATTTTTCTCAGACTACGCTCATTTTTATGAGCCCGGAAAAAATAATTCCTTGTGCTAAATCTTTCCCTAAGCCTCCCTTTCCTTTTCCTTCTTTCTTCTTCTTTTTTTCTGTTAAAGAAAATCTGCAGGTGAAGTCCAGCCCGTCGGACCGGCAGTCAGGCCGGCCTTTTCCTCCCCCAGCCGGCCCATCTGGTCCTTCCCACGCCACTTGGCCCAGCTGCACCTAACCCTAGTCCGACCTCTCTCTTCGCTCCTCTCCCTCAGCCGCCGCAACCTGATTCCCTCGCTCTCTCTCCCGAGCGCCGCACCCAGAGGTTTCGCCCGCTCGTCCGACCCTCCTCCCTTCGATTCCCTCGATCCTCCTCCCGCATCGCGCCTCCCCATCGATCTCCAGCGCCGCGCCTGTGCCCGTCGCTCTGCCTCCTGGCCGAGCAGAGGACGCGCCACAGCGCCCCTCGCCTCCTCTGGACAACCCCAATGGCCTCGTCGGCCCTCCTCCTCCCGCGCGCCAGGAGCGCTGCTCGCCTCCTCCTTCGGACGCGCCGTCCGTCGCCAAGGCCGCAGCCCGGCGCGCCCCGTCCTCCAGCCGTGCGCCTCGCCTCCAGCCGCAGCCCGGCCGGCCAGGAGCCGCCGCTGCGCCCCTGCCTTGTCTCCAGCTCGCCCCTGCCTCGCCTCCAGCCTCGGCCAGGCAGCGCCGGCGCCGCCAAGGCCTTGTCTCCAGCGCGCCCTGCCCTGTGCCTCGTCCTCCTCCGCAGCCCTCGTCCACGAGCACCCGAGGCCCTGCCTCCTCTTCGCATCGCCTCCTTCCCGGCGTCCAGTCGCAGGACCAGCAGCTCCTTCGGGCCTCCGCGTCGCCCAACTTGCCGTGGCCGTGACCGAGACCTTGCCTTGTTTTGTTGCTGTGGTTGATTCTCCAAGGACCTCGGAGGCGTCAAGTCCCACGCCATGTACATCTACGCACGGTTGCTTCAAGATCGTCTTCGGTGATTTCGCCAAGTACACCTCAAGACCGGCAAGTTCAACTACGACTCGAGACCGAGACCGGCAAGACCGCTACGAATGAACGACTACACATGGAGATACGTCAAGTTCCACTACCGTCGCAAGAACGAGAACCCCCAAGTACCACGACACCGACCCCGTACATCTACGGAATGTGTACATCTACGAACGAGTACAACTACCGTCGCCGTGAACCACTACTTCCTCGACGAATGTGAACGCCTACTTCCTCTACGAATTGCGAGAACGACTACATAACGAGTACCTCTACGGAACAACTACTTCCTCTACGACCCGTGTACCACTACTACCACTACGAACTCGAACCGCTCCGAGAACGAACGTTCCGAAGGTATAACCCCGAGACGATGACCCGTGGACGAATGCTTGTTGTGTTGTATGAAATGTTTCCCTTGTGTGCATCGTGCCCGTTTCGTCTTTTATCATGCTCCTCGGTTGCCTCGTCGCCGACCCGTGGGAACCCGATGACGGGATCACCCCATCTTTCATCTTGTTCGACTCGCTCACGCCACCTTTTCTTTTGCACGGGTCTCTCAACGAGTTACCGGAACCGAGATGTTGCCGTTGCATCATTTTTGGATCGTTGCCGTGGCACCCTTTCCTTCCACCACGGTGACAAATACTCCTTATCATCTTCATGTCAACTTTTAATAAAATTGCATAAAACTTGATCATGTCATCCGCATCATATTAACAACATTAAAAATGTGTGATTGTTGTTTGCATAAAATTGCTAAACATGCTCATGAGGATTTTTCCGGAATTGTTGCTGTTGTTTTCCGGCCTCATTTAAATTGCCTAGATAGGTAGTTTACTTTTGATTCACCTCTTGCTATGTTAAAAACATTTAATCTTGTCTTGTAAATAAACGAGAGTCAACTAAATAAATAACATGTGGTGTTTCGTCAATATGCAACTCGTTGCATATTGAGCTCCACTTAACTTGTAGTTTTGTTTGTGCACATTGCCATGCTATGCATAATTAAACCGGACATGCATCATACTTGGATGTGCATCGTATGCCATGTTTATGCTTGTGTGTTTACCGTGTTGTTTGCTTCTTTCCGATTGCTTCTCTTGTTAGCTTCGATTCCGTTCCGGAGTTGTGAGGATCCGTTCGAATACTTCATGGATCTTTTCGCCTTCCTTGCGGAATCCCAGGCAAGATGATCATACCCTTGGATACCTTTACTACCATTGCCATGCTTAGTTGTCTCGACGCTATCGTTACATGTCGCGCTACCCATCTTTTATGTCAGCCTCTCCTTGTTGCCATGAAACCTCTATCCTTTGAAACCTTCCTAGCAAAACCACTGTTTGGCTATGTTACCCGCTTGCTCAGCCCCTCTTATAGCGTTGTTAGTTGCAGGTGAAGATGAAGATTGTTCCAGGAGGGAACTTGTTGTTGGAATATCACAATATCTATTATTATTATTAACACACCTATATACTGGGAATGGGTGGAAGGCTTGGCCTTTTGCTCGGTGTTTTGTTCCACTCATGCCACCTTAGGCGCCGATAAACCGGCATTATGTTCCTTGATTTTGCGTTCCTTACATGATGGGTGGATGGGGACCCCTTGACAGTTCGACTTTGAATAAAACTCCTCCAGCAAGGCCCAACATTGGTTTTAATTTGCTCATAATAACAACTTAATTTATTAATTAATTGCATAGGGGGTCATGTCCCTGGGTTCTTAACTCTACATAACAGGGGGGGCCAGTGCTGATGGTGTTGGTCCCAAACGGGGGTCCTGGGGGCCACCACGGGGAAACTCGAGGATTGGTTTTACCTGTAGCATCACCCATCCGGTCGTGGCCTGAGACGAGATATGCGCGGCTACTATCAGGGTGTCGGCACGCCGGGAGGTCTTGCTGGACTTGTTTTACCATTGTCGAAATGTCTTGTGCACCGGGATGCCGAGCCTGATCGGATTTCCCTAAGATAAGGGGTGATGATATTATATTTATCACTTCAACTAATCGTGAGAGCTTGTGATGGGCTAAGTTGGGACACCCCTGCAGGGTTATGATCTTTCGAAAGCCGTGCCCGCGGTTATGTGGCAGATTGGAATTTGTTAATGTCCGGTTGTAGAAAACTTGACAGAGGATCCTAAGTAAAACACACAACTGTGTGAGTAACCGTGACTGTCTCTTTTCACTTTGAGAAGAGAACACGGTGGGATTATGTTTGATTCGTATGTAGTTCAGGATCTTTAGCGATCACTACTAGTTGCGGCCGTTTGCGTAGAAGCTCATCTTATTCTTGTACTCGTAAGTTAGCCACCATATATTTTGCTTAGCCGCTGCTGCAACCTCAGCACTTTACCTCTTCCTACCCTCAAAGCTTTGCTAGTCTTGATACCCATGGTTATGGGATTGTTGAGTCCTCGTGGCTCACAGTTACTACAACACCAGATGCAGGTTCAGCCGAGATTGATGCAGGAGCTGGTTCAAGTACTTCCCTGGGAGCTCGATGAAGAGAGTGGCCGTATGCTTGTGATGTTTTCGACGATCAGTAGTGGTTTCTACTAGGGGCGATTCAGACCTGTGGCTTTATGTTTTGGTATCTTCTTTTGGATCTTCACCCGTAGTCGGGTTGTGATGTTTGGAATGATGTTTTGCTTATGTAATGTATTGTGTGAAGTGGAGAGTGTAAGCCAACTACCTCCTTTTGCATTTTCATCCCTATTTTTACATGATTCGTGCAAAGATACCAAACTTGAGATCATTCCAGAATGGGCTTATACCTTTAAGTCGTGCCTCGACACGTAGGAGGTATAGTCCCATCCTGGGCATTACAAGTTGGTATTCAGAGCCTTCTCCGACCTAGAAGCCCACACTGATTGATCGAATCGTTGACGGTTGAGTCTTGGCACACACTTGAAAATGCTTTGAGTCCTATATATATATCGGAGAGTAGGATTTCTTTTGCTCCTCATATCTTTTCACTTTGGTGAGGACTCCTGACGATTACTCTTATCTCTTCTACTCTCAAAAATGCACCAAATTGTTTTTAGGATCACGCGAGTATTGTTTGGATTGTTCCGATGTCTTTGTGACGAGAACATTGTTCTCGATGCCTCCTGTCATTAGGGGTTGTGGCAGTGTCCCGGGGAGTTGAGCTCCGAGGTGCTGTCGTCACAAATATATCGCATCAGTTCTGGAATACTTAAGACGGCCGACATCGAAAACTCTCCTATGCGGTTAGTGGCAAGATAACCCCGACATCACCCAGTACTGGGGAGGTAGTTCGGGAGTATTGCCATAGCTTGTATAGCAGAGGCGTTTCGAAGGTCCGAGGTAAACGGTTTCCGGAAATAACTGGTTATGTGTTGAAGGATGGATACAGCTGGATGTAGGATTAGAGTTGAGTGCGCGGTGCTTCCTCTGTATCCCCAACACCTGATTGCATAACTGGAAACTTTCAGAAATTAATAGGTGGGCTCATCCAGTAGATCGTAGGCATTCTTCCAACGAATGCAGGTTACGGAGTTCGGGGTTCTGCATTGAGTGAAGTGGTTTTATGGGCTTGTTCCGATCGGGAGTTGCATCTTAAAGGGTCCTTGGCTATGCTGATCCGGGGATTGCAAAACCCTTTTGTAACACGTTCCATGAGCTTTCAGCACGAATATGTCGAACGAAGCTTCTATCTTGTATTTGTTCTTCTGCTCCTTGTTGCTTTTATTTACCTTTTGTTCTCCCAAGTGGCTTCTCGACAAGTTGATGTATCTGCGGAATTCATTCGTTCAATTCTCTATTTGGATGATATTGTGAAGATTATGTTGCAACATATCTATCCTTTGTTTTTGTTTTCATTCTGGTATTCGAGTTGCTTCGATGTCAAATGTTGATTCCATACCTTTCCTAATCGCTGTTCTCATATTTCTATGGGAGTGCTAATTCTTCTTGACCATCGAGATTTTCATGTTAATCCTTTTCAACCGGTGTGCCTTCTCTTCAAGTTATTCCATACAGACGCCGTTCAGAATTCTGACGATTTGTCTGTTTCAATCATCTCAAGTTATCTTTGTTTTACCCGCCCTCCCACCCTTCTTCTTCTTGGAGCCAGAAATTCTCAAATGAAATATCCATTTTATTCATGTGATGTTTCTTCATTCTTTTCTTTCAATTTCATTATCCAGTGTTTTCTCAGGATGATGCTCAAGAGTTTCAAGTTCATCATTCTTATTGCTAACATTCTTCTCCGGTGGACTAAATTCAAGCTTCGGTCTTGATTATATCTGTGCCTCTTGTTTCACATGTTTTTCCCATGTTGAAATTTTTTATCCGAAGGCTCTCTTATTCATTCAACTCTCCTATTCTTATCCGGTGTGTACAAGGTATCTCAGAAGATTCGTGTTTCCATTCTTAATCCGTTCAAGCTATTTTGAGGATTATCATCTTATTCAAGCCATTTAATTCAACCGATGCAATATATCTTAAGCAATCTTTTTCAGCGGTGATTTCTTTAGTGGACCCTAACCCACAGGTCTTTTTTTCCAAGATCTTACCTGACTCTTCTATTTTTTCTGGAGTTAAACTCAAATTCTTTTTAAAGTGTGACGTAAGAATGATTCCCATCAGTCACATGCCTTCTCCAAGATCGCTTTCAAATTCTTGTTTATCATTGGTTCAACCTTTTAATTCTTCATTACGGAGTGCCTATACAATTCATGGTGGTGTATCTCATCGTCTTCTCAGATTTTGAAGACCGAAGACAAGTTTCTCTTAAATCCTGGCCCGTTCTCTTCAAGATTCGTGGTTCTAGCTTCATGCCATCCTCATTATTGTTCAGATTGTGAGGAATTCTTTTATACCCATCCGAAGCATTTCATGAATTCTTTTCTTTGTGATCCTCCGAAGGCCATCATTTCAGAAGAGTTCTTCGTTCTCAGTTTTCAACTTCGTCCTCCAAATATTCTTCATTAATGTCTCTTCGTTCGTCTCCATATTTTTACGGTGGTTCTTTCAAGATTACCCTTCCGTTTTTATCGTTTTAATTCATTTGTTCTTTTCACAATCCTACCGGTGGTTCGTTGAAGATTTACCCAAGTTTGTGTGAGATCTCTCTTTAATTCTTTCCAACGAGAATAAGTAGTATGCCAAATCCTTTGGTTGTCATCAATTTAAATTGATGAAGGAGATGCATGACATAATTCTTATTCTTATTCCTTCAAGGTGATTTAATTCTTTTGTCTAGAGCCTGTTCATCATATCATATTCTCGGTTCTAAGTTGTTCATCTTGTTTTCCGGAGCTCCAAGTTATTTCAATTATATCATTTCAAACCTCAATCTAATTCATCGCAGGCCTTGAATCTTATTCTTTTCATCTTTCACTTCTCATGCTTTCATTACCGGAGTTCTTCATGGTGGTTCATCAAGACTTAATTCATCCTCAGTTTTCATCAAGATTCTTGTTGGATCTCAGACATTCTTCATCATGCATTCCAATTACAATCCTTTCTACCTTATCTTTTCAGATGCTGTTATGTCATTCTTGACAATTCCTTCATGTTTTATGATTCACGAGTTATCAAGAATGAGATATTTAAAACCATCTTTTTCCTTGTTCAGGAGATCTGTTCAACCCTTCAATTATTCGTTGAAGTAATCTTGGGTTATAATTCACCAAAAAGCTTTCCCTGAGAATTGTTGCAATTATGGTGCTTATAAATAACCCAAGTTCTCCATTTATCATCAGGTGAAATAAGTTTATCGTCTCCTTGTTGATCTCAATGCAATCAATCGTTTCCGTTAGTGGCCGGTTGTCACCTCTTAATTTTGAGATGTTTTCCATAAGCCCACATCAAGCTTATTCTTTTCGTTGTTGATTTTCCAACAACTCTACTCAATCCATCTTTGTAAGGTTGCTTTTCCAATTCATTTGTGGAGAAGTATCATATTTTCTCCGTTCATTTCTTTCATGGATCTATATTCTATTCTTTCATTCCGGAGGCATTATGATGTTGCTCTCTCCAAACCCTCATCTCGTTTTATCGAGATGATGTTTTTTTCCTTGCTTGTCCAGTTAACCGGAGTGTTGTGTCCTCCATTCTAGTTCTCTCATCTTATCAAGTTTTAACTCTCTTTTAACTGGAGTGCTATCTAAAATCTTTCTTACCCCTTGTGCCATTCTTTTAATTGTTTCGGAGGCAATATGCTGTTGATTTCATCAAATATCATTCCATCTCCTCAAGCTCATGTTAATTCCTTCGATTTTCAGACGGAGTGCTGTCCAAATTATTTCGTTCTTATTCCTTCTCAATCTTGGTTAACCGGAGTGGTTTTGAATTCTTTCGTCATCCGTGAGCTCTTGTTTCATGTCTTTCAACCTGCAAGGTTCTCGTGATGTTCCTTGTTCCTCATTTTATCGGAGTGCTCTTAACTTTGTTCATCTCTTTTGTATTCTTCTTTCAATTTGGTCAACCTCTCAGGTTTGTGGTTTCACTCGTTTGTCGAAGAAGCAACTTTGTTTTACCTCTTCCTCTTCCGTTTTTATCCGGTGCCATCTCTAGGATCTCGGGTCGAGATCCTCTGTTAGTGTGGGAGAGTTGTGACGCCCGAAGACCGATGTCCCAGGAGATTCCAGATGTTCCGGGATCTCCCGTGTGTTTTATTTGTGCTTGTGTTATTTATTTTGCTTTGCATCATGTCATCATGCCATCATGTCTTTAATCTTTTGCATCTCAACTTAAATAAATCGTGTGGACCTTCGGTCTATTTAAATCGAGGGAACAGTGACTCCTCTTTATAACATATCCTCCCAATAATTAGGGAGCTATATGATAAATATTTCATTTGTTTGGAATTAACCCAACACACTTGCATATTTTCCCCATGCCTTCTCTTTCGCAATTCCTTGCCTCAAACCTTGTCTACAATTCTTATCCTTTCTTATTGAGGCTCCTCCAAAAAATTCGAAGATTTTTTGGACACTTCAAAAATCAAGTCTTAGTTCAAACCCATTTGAATTAAATTCAAATATGTTTGAATTATATCTCGATCTTGCCACTTCTATTTTTCTCAGACTACGCTCATTTCTATGAGCCCGGAAAAAATAATTCCTTGTGCTAAATCTTTCCCTAAGCCTCCCTTTCCTTTTCCTTCTTTCTTCCTCTTTTTTTTTGTTAAACAAAATCTGCAGGTGAAGTCCAGCCCGCTGGACCTGCAGTCAGGCGGCCTTTTCCTCCCCAGCTGGCCCATCTGGTCCTTCCCACGCCACTTGGCCCAGCTGCACCTAACCCTAGTCTGACCTCTCTCTTCGCTCCTCTCCCTCAGCCGCCGCAACCCGATTCCCTCGCTCTCTCTCCCGAGCGCCGCACCCAAAGGCTTCGCCCGCTCGTCCGACCCTCCTCCCTTCGATTCCCTCGATCCTCCTCCCGCATCGCGCCTCCCCATCGATCTCCAGCGCCGCGCCTGTGCCCGTCGCTCTGCCTCCTGGCCGAGCAGAGGACGCGCCACAGCGCCCCTCGCCTCCTCTGGACAACCCCGATGGCCTCGTCGGCCCTCCTCCTCCCGCGCACCAGGAGCGCCGCTCGCCTCCTCCTTCGGACGCGCCGTCTGTCGCCAAGGCCGCCGCCCGGTGCGCCCCGTCCTCCAACCGTGCGCCTCGCCTCCAGCCGCAGCCCGGCCGGCCAGGAGCCACCGCTGCGCCCGTGCCTTGTCTCCAGCTCGCCCCTGCCTCGCCTCCAGCCTCGGCCAGGCAGCGCCGGCGCCGCCAAAGCCTCGTCTCCAGCGCGCCCTGCCCTGTGCCTCGTCCTCCTCCGCAGCCATCGTCCACGAGCACCCGAGGCCCTGCCTCCTCTTCACATCGCCTCCTTCCCGGCGTCCAGTCGCAGGACCAGCAGCTCCTTCGGGCCTCCGTGTCGCCCAACTTGCTGTGGCCGTGACCGATACCTTGCCTTGTTTTGTTGCTGTGGTTGATTCTCCAAGGACCTCGGAGGCGTCAAGTCCCACGCCATGTACATCTACGCACGGTTGCTTCAAGATCGTCTTCGGTGATTTCGCCAAGTACACCTCAAGACCGGCAAGTTCAACTACGACTCGAGACCGAGACCGGCAAGACCGCTACGAACGAACGACTACACATGGAGATACGTCAAGTTCCACTACCGTCGCAAGAACGAGAACCCCCAAGTACCATGACACCGACCCCGTACATCTACGGAATGTGTACATCTACGAACGAGTACAACTACCGTCGCCGTGTACCACTACTTCCTCGACGAATGTGAACGCCTACTTCCTCTACGAATTGCGAGAACGGCTACATAACGAGTACCTCTACGGAACAACTACTTCCTCTACGACCCGTGTACCACTACTACCACTACGAACTCAAACCGCTCCGAGAACGAACGTTCCGAAGGTATAACCCCGAGACGATGACCCGTGGACAAATGCTTGTTGTGTTGTATGAAATGTTTCCCTTGTGTGCACCGTGCCCGTTTCGTCTTTTGTCATGCTCCTCGGTTGCCTCGTCGCCGACCCGTGGGAACCCGGTGACGGGATCACCCCATCTTTCATCTTGTTTGACTCGCTCACGCCACCTTTTCTTTTGCACCGGTCTCTCAACAAGTTACCGGAACCGAGATGTTGCCGTTGCATCATTTTCGGATCGTTGCCGTGGCACCCTTTCCTTCCACCACGGTGACAAATACTCCTTATCATCTTCATGTCAACTTTTAATAAAATTGCATAAAACTTGATCATGTCATCCGCATCATATTAACAACATTAAAAATGTGTGATTGTTGTTTGCTTAATATTGCTAAACATGCTCATGGGGATTTTTCCGGAATTGTTGCTGTTATGTTCCGGCCTCATTTAAATTGCCTAGATAGGTAGTTTACTTTTGATTCACCTCTTGCTATGTTAAAAACATTTAATCTTCTCTTGTAAATAAACGAGAGTCAACTAAATAAATAACATGTGGTGTTTTGTCAATATGCAACTCGTTGCATATTGAGCTCCACTTAACTTGTAGTTTTGTTTGTGCACATTGCCATGCTATGCATAATTAAACTGGACATGCATCATACTTGGATGTGCATCGTATGCCATGTTTATGCTTGTGTGTTTACCGTGTTGTTTGCTTCTTTCCGGTTGCTTCTCTTGTTATCTTCGGTTCCGTTCCGGAGTTGTGAGGATCCGTTCGACTACTTCATGGATCTGTTCTTCTTCCTTGCGGAATCCCAGGCAAGATGATCATACCCTTGGATACCTTTACTACCATTGCCATGCTTAGTTGTCTCGATGCTATCGTTACATGTCGCGCTACCCATCTTTTATGTCAGCCTCTCCTTGTTGCCATGAAACCTCTAACCTTTGAAACCTTCCTAGCAAAACCACTGTTTGGCTATGTTACCCGCTTGCTCAGCCCCTCTTATAGCGTTGTTAGTTGCAGGTGAAGATGAAGATTGTTCCAGGAGGGAACTTGTTGTTGGAATATCACAATATCTATTATTATTATTAACACACCTATATACTGGGCATGGGTGGAAGGCTTGGCCTTTTGCTCGGTGTTTTGTTCCACTCATGCCACCTTAGGCGCCGATAAACCGGCATTATGTTCCTTGATTTTGCGTTCCTTACACGATGGGTGGATGGGGACCCCTTGGCAGTTCGACTTTGAATAAAACTCCTCCAGCAAGGCCCAACATTGGTTTTAATTTGCTCATAATAACAAATTAATTAATTAATTAATTGCATAGGGGGTCATGTCCCTGGGTTCTTAATTCTACATAATAGGGGGGCCAGTGCTGATGGTGTTGGTCCCAAACGGGGGTCCTGCGGGGCCACCATGGGGAAACTCGAGGATTGGTTTTACCTGTAGCATCACCCATCCGGTCGTGGCCTGAGACGAGATACGCGCGGCTACTATCAGGGTGTCGGCACGCCGGGAGGTCTTGCTGGACTTGTTTTAGCATTGTCGAAATGTCTTGTGCACCGGGATGCTGAGCCTGATCGGATTTCCCTAAGATAAGGGGTGATGATATTATATTTATCACTTCAGCTAATCGTGAGAGCTTGTGATGGGCTAAGTTGTGACACCCCTGCAGGGTTATGATCTTTCGAAAGCTGTGCCCGTGGTTATGTGGCAGATTGGAATTTGTTAATGTCTGGTTGTAGAAAACTTGACAGAGGATCCGAAGTAAAACACACAACTGTGTGAGTAACCGTGACTGTCTCTTTTCACTTTGAGAAGAGAACACAGTGGGGTTATGTTTGATTCGTATGTAGTTCAGGATCTTTAGCGATCACTACTAGTTGCGACCGTTTCCGTAGAAGCTCATCTTATTCTTGTACTCGTAAATTAGCCACCATATATTTTGCTTAGCCGCTGTTGCAACCTCACCACTTTACCTCTTCCTACCGTCAAAGCTTTGCTAGTCTTGATACTCATGGTTATGGGATTGCCGAGTCCTCGTGGCTCACAGTTACTACAACACCAGATGCAGGTTCAGCCGAGATTGATGCATGAGCTGGTTCAAGTACTTCCCTAGGAGCTCGATGAAGAGAGTGGCCGTATGCTTGTGACATTTTCGACGATCAGTAGTGGTTTCTACTAGGGGCGATTCAGACATGTGGCTTTATGTTTTGGTATCTTCTTTTGGATCTTCACCCGTAGTCGGGTTGTGATGTATGGAATGATGTTTTGCTTATGTAATGTATTGTGTGAAGTGCCGAGTGTAAGCCAACTATCTCCTTTTGCATTTTCATCCCTATTTTTACATGAGTCGTGCAAAGATACCAAACTTGAGATCATTCCAGAATGGGCTTATACCTTTAAGTCGTGCCTCGACACGTAGGAGGTATAGTCCCATCCTGGGCATTACATGCCTGCATCTTCAATTGAATCGATCCTATATGGACTGTCCTGAGCCTGCACCTATTGCAGCTAGTCGTCCTCGTTTGGCTGCCGCTCATCCGTGTGCTGCGTGTTGCTGGTTCGGCTGCCGCTCGTTCATGCTGGCTCTCCCCTATGATGCCACTACACCACGGTCTCCACGGACGCCACCACCATGGCCATCACAATCCCTCCCAAGAAGAAGATCGAGGCATGGAAAAAACAGTGGCTAACTTGGCGCGTTTTTGTAGGGGCAAACTCCGGTTTTCCCAAGGATCTTAGGCCACGAGGATAGAGGTACGCATCTTCTCTGTCTCTATCTTATTCAGTTACAGTTTTGCTGATTAATTTGGTGGAATCTTAGTAAGTACAACAAGTATTCGTTTGTTTATTCGTGTTAGCTTTCTAATAACTATAGGCATATTGAATCCTTTTTTAGTGGTAGCTAACTATATACAATAATTGTCCATATTTTATTGCCATGGTATAAAACTGTTGGGGAACGTAGTATTTTAAAATTTTCCTACGATCACGCAAGATCTATCTACCAGATGCATAGCAACGAGAGGGGAGAGTGTGTCTACGTACCCTCGTAGACCGGAAGCGGAAGCGTCAAGTGACGCGGTTGATGTTGTCGAACTTCTTCGCGATCCAACCGATCTAGCACCGAACGTACGGCACCTCCGCGTTCAGCACACGTTCAGCTTGATGACGTCCCACGAGCTCTTGATCCAGTTGAGCTTCACGGGAGAGTTTCGTCAGCACGACGGCGTGGTGACGGATATGATGTGTTCACCGGCGCAAGGGCTTCTCCTAAGCTTCGCGACGGTACGACCGAGGTGTGATTCTGTGGAGGGGGGCACCGCACACGGCTAAAACAATTCAACTTGTGTGTCTTTGGGTGCCCCCCTGCCCCCGTATATAAAGGAGCAAGGGAGGAGGGCCGGCCAACTCCCTATGGTGCGGCTAGGGAAGGAATCCTACTAGGAATAGGATTGCAATCCTATTCCTAGTAGGAATCACCAAAGAAGGAAGAGATGGAGTAGGAAAAGGAAGAGGTGGCGCCTCCCACCAATCCTAGTCCAACTAGGAACTAGGTGGGGCGCCGGCCAGCCCTATGGGCTGCCTCTCTCCTTTCCACAAGGCCCACTATGGACCATCCCCCTTCGTAGGAGGTTCCGATAACCCCCTCCGGCATTCCCGATAAATCCGAAACTTTTCCGGTATACTTCCGGTGTCCGAATATAGCCGTCCAATATATCAATCTTTATGTCTCGGACATTCCGAGACTCCTCGTCATGTCCGTGATCTCATCCGGGACTCCGAACTACCTTCGGTACATCAATACTCATAAACTCATAATACCGATCGTCATCAAACGTTAAGCGTGCGGACCCTACGGGTTCGAGAACTATGTAGACATGACCGAGACTCATCTCCGGTCAATAACCAATAGCGGAACCTGGATGTTCATATTGGCTCCTACATATTCTACGAAGATCTTTTATCGGTCAGAACCGCATAACAACATACGTTGTTCCTTTTGTCAAACGGTATGTTACTTGCCCGAGATTCGATCGTCGGTATCTTAATACCTAGTTCAATCTCATTACCGGCAAGTCTCTTTACTCATTCCGTAACACATCATCTCGTGACTAACTCATTAGTCTTTTGCTTGCAAGGCTTATTGTGATGTGTGTTACCGAGAGGGCCCAGAGATACCTCTCCGACACTCGGAGTGACAAATCCTAATCTTGATCTATGCCAACACCACGAATACTTTCGGAGACACCTGTAGAGCATCTTTATGATCACCCAGTTACGTTGTGATGTTTGATAGCACACAAGGTGTTCCTACGGTATTCGGGAGTTGCATAATCTCATAGTCATAGGAACATGTATAAGTCATGAAGAAAGCAATAGCAGTTAAACTAAACGATCATAGTGCTATGCTAACGGATGGGTCTTGTCCATCACATCATTCTCCTAATGATGTGATCCCGTTGATCAAATGACAACTCATGTCTATGGCTAGGAAACATAACCATCTTTGATCAATGAGCTAGTCTAGTAGAGGCATACTAGGGACATACTGTTTTTGTCTATGTATTCACACATGTATTAAGTTTCCGGTTAATACAATTCTAGCATGAATAATAAACATTTATCATGATATAAGGAAATAAATAATAACTTTATTATTGCCTCTAGGGCATATTTCCTTCAGTCTCCCACTTGCACTAGAGTCAATAATCTAGCTCACATCGCCATGTGATTTAATACCGATAGTTCACATCGTTATGTGAATAACACCCAAAGGGTTTACTAGAGTCAATAATCTAGTTCACATTGCTATGTGATTAATACCCAAGAGTAATAAGGTGTGATCATGTTTTGCTTGTGAGAGTAGTTTAGTCAACGGGTCTGTCACATTCAGATCCGTATGTATTTTGCAAATTTCTATGTCTACAATGCTCTGCATAGAGCTACTCTAGCTAATTGCTCCCACTTTCAATACGCATCCAGATTGATACTTAGAGTCATCTGGATTTTGGTGTCAAAGCTTGCATCGGCGTAACCCTTTACGACGAACTCTTTATCACCTCCATAATCGAGAAATATTTCCTTAGTCATCCAGTTACTAAGGATAATTTTGACCGCTGTACAGTGATCTACTCCTGGATCACTATTGTACCCTCTTGACAAACTCATGCCACGGTACACAACATGTTTGGTACACAGCATGGCACACTTTATAGAACCTATGGCTGAGGCATAGGGAATGACTTTCATTTTCTCTATATTTTTCTACAGTGGTCGGGCATTGAGTCTTACTCAACTTCATACCTTGTAAAACAGGCAAGAATCCTTTCTTTGACTGATCCATTTTGAACCTTTTCAAAATCTTATCAAGGTATGTGCTTTGTGAAAGTCCAATTAAGCGTCTTGATCTTATCTCTATAGATCTTGATGCCTAATATGTAAGCAGCTTCTCCGAGGTCTTTCATAGAAAAACTTTTATTCAAGTATCCTTTTATGCTATCCAAATATTCTATATCATTTCCAATTAAAAATATGTCATCTACATATAATATTAGAAATGCTACAGAGCTCCCACTCACTTTCTTGTAAATACAGGCTTCTCCAAAAGTCTGTATAAAACCATATGCTTTGATCACCTCATCAAAGCGTATATTCCAACTCCGAGATGCTTGCACCAGTCCATAGATGGATCGCTGGAGTTTGCATACTTTGTTAGCACCTTTTGGATCGACAAAACCTTCTGGTTGCATCATATACAACTCTTCTTTGAGATATCCATTTAGGAATGCAGTTTTGACATCCATTTGCCAGATTTCATAATCATAAAATGCGGCAATTGCTAACATGATTCGGACAGACTTAAGCATCGCTACAGGTGAGAAAGTCTCATCGTAGTCAACTCCTTGAACTTGTCGAAAACCTTTCGCAACAAGTCGAGCTTTGTAAACAGTAATATTACCGTCAGCGTCGGTCTTCCTCTTGAAGATCCATTTATTTTCGATGGCCTGCCGATCATCGGGCAAGTCAACCAAAGTCCATACTTTGTTCTCATACATGGATCCCATCTCAGATTTCATGGCTTCAAGCCATTTTGCGGAATCTGGGCTCATCGTCGCTTCCTCATAGTTCGTAGGTTCATCATGGTCTAGTAACATGATTTCCAGAACTGGGTTGCCGTACCACTCTGGTGCGGAACGTACTCTGGTTGATCTACGACGTTCAGTAGAAACTTGATCCGAAGTTTCATGATCATTATCATTAACTTCCTCACTAATTGGTGTAGGAATCACTGGAACAATTTCCTGTGATGTACTATTTTCCAATATGGGAGAAGGTACAATTACCTCATCAAGTTCTACTTTCCTCCCACTCACTTCTTTCGAGAGAAACTCTTTTTCTAGAAAGGATCCGTTCTTAGCAACGAATATTTTGCCTTCGGATCTGTGATAGAAGGTGTACCCAACAGTTTCTTTTGGGTATCCTATGAAGACACATTTTTCCGACTTGGGATCGAGCTTATCAGGTTGAAGTGTTTCACATAAGCATCGCAGCCCCAAATTTTAAGAAATGACAACTTTGGTTTCTTGCCAAACCATAGTTCATAAGGCGTCGTATCAACGGATTTAGATGGAGCCCTATTTAATGTGAATGCAGCTGTCTCTAAAGCATAACCCCAAAACGATAGTGGTAAATCGGTAAGAGACATCATAGATCGCACCATATCCAATAAAGTACGGTTACGACGTTCGGACACACCATTACGTTGTGGTGTTCCAGGTGGCGTGAGTTGTGAAACTATTCCACATTGTTTCAAATGAAGACCAAACTCGTAACTCAAATATTCTCCTCCACGATCAGATCGTAGGAACTTTATTTTCTTGTTACGATGATTCTCTACTTCACTCTGAAATTCTTTGAACTTTTCAAATGTTTCAGACTTGTGTTTCATTAAGTAGATATACCCATATCTGCTCAAATCATCAGTGAAGGTCAGAAAATAACGATACCCGCCGCGAGCATCAACGCTCATTGGTCCACATACATCAGTATGTATGATTTCCAACAAATCTGTTGCTCGCTCCATAGTTCCGGAGAATGGAGTTTTAGTCATCTTGCCCATGAGGCATGGTTCGCAAGCACCAAGTGATTCATAATCAAGTGATTCCAAAAGTCCATCTTTATGGAGTTTCTTCATGCGTTTTACACCAATATGACCTAAACGGCAGTGCCACAAATAAGTTGCACTATCATTATTAACCTTGCATCTTTTGGCTTCAATATTATGAATATGTGTATCACACGATCGAGATCCAACAAACTATTTTATTGGGTGTATGACCATAGAAGGTTTTATTCATGTAAACAGAACAACAATTATTCTCTAACTTACATGAATAACCGTATTGCAATAAACATGATCAAATCACATTCATGCTCAACACAAACACCAAATAACAGTTATTTAGGTTCAACACTAATCCCGAAAGTATAGGGAGTGTGCGATGATGATCATATCAATCTTGGAACTATTTCCAATACACATCGTCACTTCATCCTTTAACTAGTTTCTGTTCATTATGCAACTCCCATTTCGAGTTACTACCTTTTTAGCAACTAAATCAGTATCAAATACCGAGGGGTTGCTATGAACACTAGTAAAATACACATCAATAATCTGTATATCAAATATACCTTTGTTTACTTTGCCATCCTTCTTATCCGCCAAGTATCTAGGGCAGTTCCATTTCCAGTGACCATTTCCTTTGCAGTAGAAGCACTTAGTTTCAGGCTTGAGTTTAGCTTTGGGTTTCTTCGTGGAAGTAGCAACTGACTTGCTATTCTTTTTGAAGTTCCCTTTCTTTCCCTTGCCCTTTTTCTTGAAACTAGTGGTCTTGCTAACCATCAACACTTGATTCTTTTTTCATGATTTCTACCTTCGCCTACTTCAGTATCGCGAAGAGCTGGGAATTCCTTTCGTCATCCCTTGCATATTTATAGTTCATCACGAAGTTCTACTAACTTGGTGATAGTGACTAGAGAACTTTGTCAATTACTATCTTATCTGGAAGATTAACTCCCACTTGATTAAAGTAATTGTAGTACCCAGACAATCTGAGCACATGCTCACTGGTTGAGCTATTCTCCTCCATCTTGTAGGCAAAGTACTGTCAGAGGTCTTATACCTCTCGACACGGGCATGAGTATGAAATACTAATTTCAACTCTTGGAACATCTTATATGCTCCGTGGCGTTCAAAACATTTTTGAAGTCCCGGTTCTAAGCCGTAAAGTATGGTGCACTTAAACTATCAAGTAGTCATCATATCGAGCTTTTGTCAAAAACGTTCATAACGTCTACATCTGCTCCTGCAATAGGTCTGTCACCTAGCGGTGCATCAAGGACATAATTCTTCTGTGCAGCAATGAGGATAATCCTCAGATCACGGAACAATTCCGCATTATTGCTACTAACATCTTTCAACTTGGTTTTCTCTAGGAACATATGAAAAATAAGCGGGGAGCAACATCGCGAGCTATTGATCTACAACATAGATATGCTAATACTACCAGGACTTAGTTCATGATAAATTAAAGTTCAATTAATCATATTACTCAGGGAGAACACTTATACCTTGAAATTTAGTAAGGGATCATCTTATAATGCTACCGTCGTTCTAAGCAAAATAAGAAGCATAATAAGATAAACATCACATGCAATCAAAATATGTGACATGATATGGCCATCATCATCTTGTGCTTTTGATCTCCATCTTCAAAGCACCGTCATGATCACCTTCGTCACCGGCTTGACACCTTGATCTTCATCGTAGCATCGTTGTCGTCTCGCCAACTATTGCTTCCACGACTATCGCTACCGCTTAGTGATAAAGTAAAGCAATTACATGGCGATTGCATTTCATACAATAAAGCGACAACCATATGGCTCCTGCCAGTTGCCGATAACTTTACAAAACATGATCATCTCATACAAAACCGTATAACTCATCATGTCTTGACCATATCACATAACAACATGCCCTGCAAAAACAAGTTAGACGTCCTCTACTTTGTTTGTTGCAAGTTTTACGTGGCTGCTATGGGCTTAGCAAGAACCGTTCTTACCTACGCATACAAAACTACAACGATGTTTCGTCAAGTATGTGTTGTTTTAACCTTCACAAGGACCGGGCGTAGCCACACTTGATTCAGCTAAAGTGAGAGAGACAGACACCCGCCAGTCACCTTTAAGCAACGAGTGCTCGTAACGATGAAACCAGTCTCGCGTAAGCGTACGCGTAATGTCGGTCCGGGCCGCTTCATCTCACAATACCGCCGAAGCAAAGTATGACATGCTGGTAAGCAGTATGACTAGTATCGTCCACAATCTCAATGTGTTCTACTCGTGCATATCATCTACGCATAGACCTGGCTCATGATGCCACTGTTGGGGAACGTAGTATTTTAAAATTTTCCTACGATCACGCGAGATCTATCTACCAGATGCATAGCAACGAGAGGGGAGAGTGTGTCTACGTACCCTCGTAGACCGGAAGCGGAAGCGTCAAGTGACGCGGTTGATGTTGTCGAACTTCTTCGCGATCCAACCGATCAAGCACCGAACGTACGGCACCTCCGTGTTCAGCACACGTTCAGCTTGATGACGTCCCACGAGCTCTTGATCCAGTTGAGCTTCACGGGAGAGTTTCGTCAGCACGACGGCGTGGTGACGGATATGATGTGTTCACCGGCGCAAGGGCTTCTCCTAAGCTTCGCGATGGTACGACCGAGGTGTGATTCTGTGGAGGGGGGCACCGCACACGGCTAAAACAATTCAACTTGTGTGTCTTTGGGTGCCCCCCTGCCCCCGTATATAAAGGAGCAAGGGAGGAGGGCCGGCCAACTCCCTATGGTGCGGCTAGGGAAGGAATCCTACTAGGAATAGGATTGCAATCCTATTCCTAGTAGGAATCACCAAAGAAGGAAGAGATGGAGTAGGAAAAGGAAGAGGTGGCGCCTCCCACCAATCCTAGTCCAACTAGGAACTAGGTGGGGCGCCGGCCAGCCCTATGGGCTGCCTCTCTCCTTTCCACAAGGCCCACTATGGACCATCCCCCTTCGTAGGAGGTTCCGATAACCCCCTCCGGCATTCCCGATAAATCCGAAACTTTTCCGGTATACTTCCGGTGTCCGAATATAGCCGTCCAATATATCAATCTTTATGTCTCGGACATTCCGAGACTCCTCGTCATGTCCGTGATCTCATCCGGGACTCCGAACTACCTTCGGTACATCAATACTCATAAACTCATAATACCGATCGTCATCAAACGTTAAGCGTGCGGACCCTACGGGTTCGAGAACTATGTAGACATGACCGAGACTCATCTCCGGTCAATAACCAATAGCGGAACCTGGATGTTCATATTGGCTCCTACATATTCTATGAAGATCTATTATCGGTCAGAACCGCATAACAACATACGTTGTTCCTTTTGTCAACGGTATGTTACTTGCCCGAGATTCGATCGTCGGTATCTCTATACCTAGTTCAATCTCGTTACTGGCAAGTCTCTTTACTCGTTCCGTAACTCATCATCTCGTGACTAACTCATTAGTCTTTTGCTTGCAAGGCTTATTGTGATGTGTGTTACCGAGAGGGCCCAGAGATACCTCTCCGACACTCGGAGTGACAAATCCTAATCTTGATCTATGCCAACACCACGAATACTTTCGGAGACACCTGTAGAGCATCTTTATGATCACCCAGTTACGTTGTGATGTTTGATAGCACACAAGGTGTTCCTACGGTATTCGGGAGTTGCATAATCTCATAGTCATAGGAACATGTATAAGTCATGAAGAAAGCAATAGCAGTTAAACTAAACGATCATAGTGCTATGCTAACGGATGGGTCTTGTCCATCACATCATTCTCCTAATGATGTGATCCCGTTGATCAAATGACAACTCATGTCTATGGCTAGGAAACATAACCATCTTTGATCAATGAGCTAGTCTAGTAGAGGCATACTAGGGACATACTGTTTTTGTCTATGTATTCACACACGTATTAAGTTTCTGGTTAATACAATTCTAGCATGAATAATAAACATTTATCATGATATAAGGAAATAAATAATAACTTTATTATTGCCTCTAGGGCATATTTCCTTCAAAAACAACGTCTTGACAATGGTGGGACAGCTTTGTCACACAAGTTGCCTCAAAGTGCTATGTTTTACAGAATAATTATTTTCACGTTCTGTAGGAAATTAGTGCATGCATCTACTCTCCAAGACAACGACAAGCACATACTACATATTTGGTAGTTTATTTAGAGTGACCCTTTGCTGCCGTTAATTCACTCTTTAGTAAGCATTTTAATTAATATTGCCTTGCTCTTAACAGTGAGAGTGTGGGAGAGGGCGTGACCGAGCTTGTGCCAGGTGACCATGTCTGTCGGGGGAAACTGTCCACCACGAACACCTATGGGACCGGAGCCCCTTCTACGTTGCGGTAAGGGAGCGGAGGGAGCACGGAGAGCAGATCGAGGAACACACGCGGGCAGTTTTACCCAGGTTCGGTCCGCGCGGACGCGTAAAACCCTACTCCTGCCATAGGTTGTATTGAGTTCTTGAGCTCGGGAGCTTGAAGAGCTACAGGACTAGCTACACCGAGCGAGAGAGCTGTCTAGGTTTCGAACCCTTTCTACGTTGTGCATGGGCCTCCTTTTATAGCTCAAGGGGTCACCGACAGGTGCCAACGTCGAGGAGGGTAAAAGTGTAAATTTGGTGGTAGTTGTAATAGTGCGTGAATAGTGCATGAACAGTGGTCTTCACCTAACCTTGACAGTGGGGGACAAGGGCATTAAATGCCCGTCGCCGTCGATCCCAAAAAGCGCCCGTCCTTGCTTCTCCGTTCGCCACGGCGGTAGCCTTGTCACCGTGGCCTGCCACCGTGTCCCCCAGGCTGCATAGCCATCCGCCACGCGTCCCTGGAAGGGCCCTAGGGCGACGCGTTGGCCGATGAGCTGGAGCGCGGGCACACAACGCAGGTTTCCCCGGCAAGCACCTTGCCGGGGTCTTGATCTTGCCGGGCCCGGAAGCTTGTCGCTCCCCGGGTCCAGCCGAGGCGCAGGGTGCGCCGAGGCATCTTTCGAGATACGCATTCCTTGGCTTTCCTGGCAAGCTCCTCTTGCCAAGGTCTTGCGTTTAAGTGATAATCTTGAGCCTGGTGCGGCCTTCCCGGCAAGCTCCTCTTGCCGGGGTCTTGACCTTCTGTCTTGTATACTTTGTTTTTGAATGGCTTCATAAGGACCAGAAAAGGTTTCCGGCGAGCACGCGGTAAACCCTGCCGCGGGAAGCTGCTACTGCCCGTGCACAAGTTGGGGTACTAATGTACCCCTATCTTAGTACACCGACAGGAGCCCCCGGGCCTGGGCCACACACGGTGCCGAGCGCTGTTGGGCCAGGCCCAAGACAGTGCACGGGCACGCGAGGCCCACGGCAAGCCGTATCCCCTTCCGTATCCGCCGCATCCCTCCCTAACGGCACACGTCGATTGCGGCGTCGTGGGAGAGATCGTGGCCTTGTTCTTTAATGGGAAATGCGGAACGTCCCCCACTTCCCCCTTAAAAGCAGAGGAAACAGGGGCAGTTCCCCTCCTTCGTCTTCATTGCGCCTGTCTTCTCCAAAAACCTCCGCTGCTTCTTGCCTCCGCCCCTCCTCCGCTGTCTTCCGCATCCGCGGTGCCGTCGAGCTCCTCGCCTCCTCCCTCGCCGCCTCCGCCATGGCTCCGAAGAGCGACAAGGCGAAAAGCGACAAGGCCAAGAACGACAAGGCCAAGAAGGAGAAGTCCGAGCAGGCGGCGAAGCTGGCCGCCCTGCGGAAGAAGAGCGTGGTCTTCGCGTCGAGGCTTGGCGCGAGGGAGCTGCGGAACAAATATTATCTGTTCTGGGCGAGGGAGACCAAAGCTCATCCCCGCACCAGAGCCTTCCCCGCCGTCGCCAAAGATATGTTCCCCGGCGGGTACTTCTTCTTCGCTGCATTTTTCCACTGTGGTCTGTGCCCTCCGTTCTCGGAGTTCTTTTGTGATATCATGAACACATATGGCCTCCACCTCCTAGATTTCACCCCCAACGCCATCCTTACGATGGCCGTTTTCGCACATCTGTGCGAAAACTATGTTGGGGTTCATCCCAATGTAGCCCTTTTTCGCCACTTCTTCATGCCTAGAGTAGAAGCTGGCGCTCCCCTCTCCGGCGGCATCTCCTGGATCTTCAGGTTGAACAAGAAGGACTCGTACCTGAAGGGAGAACTCCGCGGCAAGTGGGAGGAATGGAGAGCCGATTGGTGTTGGGTGGTGGAGGATAAGCCGGAGCCCTTCACTGCGCCACACACAACTACCATAGTGCGAGGCAGGGATTGGAGCGAATTGGCCCCGGAAGACAACAAGCTCAGTATTGCCCTCATCAGGATTATTCGTCTCCGGGTCGCCAATCTGACCATCGGAGAGGTTGGGGCAGATTTCCTCCGCCACCGCATCGCCCCCTTACAAGAAAGGAAGAGGGCTGCCTGGGAATTCGGCAACGCGGCGGATATCATGAGGCTGCGCCCTGGATTAAACTATAACTTCACTGCTCTGGAGTTGAAGGGGATGGTCCGGGAGCTCTTCAAGCATGACCCGGCCCACCCGGAGTGGTTCAAACCTTCCCGGGGAGTGGTGCCGCTGTGCAACAGCACTGCCCGAGATTCCTTGCGCGCGATGATGCCTACGTGCGACTCCCATGGCGTCGTCCCCACCTGGATCGAGCCTCCGCCGGATACTGTGCTGAGCTTCTTTGACAACTTGGTCGAGACACCCAAAAACACCGAGGAGAACAGGGGCCTCACCCGGGCCACTACGGCTCGGGATATAGCTTACATTACCACCAGGATGGAGGAGGCCGCTGCAGCTGCAGCGGCGGGTGACTTTGGGTACACCGTGGAAGAGGCACAGGCCGCGGACGCGGTGAGCCAAGCGGAGGAGGCGGAAATCCTCAAGCTGCTCAAGCTTCCGTCCGAGGAGTTTGCCCGGGTGCCTTCCGTGTCGTTTGCCGGGACGAGCGAGGTCGCCGGGGGGAGCGAGGCCGCTGAGCATGGTGCTGGGTCCAGCGGGCCTGCCGGGGAGGAGGAGGACGTCGGGGCTGACGAAGACTCTGGTGGATCTCTGGGTCTCGATGACGACGCCTCCTCATCTTCAGAGAACTCCCCGCCTCCGGCAAGTCCTAAGCAACAATCGAGGAAGCGCCTCCGCAAGGCGGCTGAGGCGGCAAGGCCACATGCGCCCCGACAGCAGCCGGCGCGCTGTGCGACGCGCGCCACCAAGACGAGCGAAGTCGTCAAGGAGGCGCCCCGCGCTCAGGCGCCAAGCGGAGGAGGGTCTTCCCGGAGTGGATCGGGTGTTCCTTCTGGTCCTCGGGCCTCGGCGACGACGGGGGCTGGGTCTTCGCAGCCCACAGCCCTGGAGACCGCCAAGCGCCCGAGGGAGCCTTCTCCTCTAGCTCCCCGCGCGGGAGCAAAACAGACGGAGTTTGATTTCTCCGCCCTCAGCTCCGACGACGAGGAAGAGGAGTAAGCACTTGCACTTCTTTAGTTTCTTCGATTTTGTCTCGATTTTCTTTGTTGATTCTGATCTTGTTTTTGTTTTGCTTTCAGGACCCTGACCCAGCGGATGGCGAAGAGGGTCAAGGTCCCCGTGGTCGAGGTTGAGGACGACTCGCCCGCCGCGGCGACCGGAGACGTGCCAGCGGCAAGCTTGCCGGATCAACCTGCTGCTCCGAGGAGCAGCCCCCAGCGCAGCCCCCAGCGTAAGTCTTGTTTTTAAGTTTTCTGCTTGACGGGCGCGCTTGAGATTGTTGCTCGTACTGATATCTTGATGTCTTGTTGTCTTGTGCAGAAGTGGAGCCGCAGCCGCAGGAGCACCAGGAGGTCGCCCCCGAAGAGCCACTTGCTCCACCCTCCCCGCCAAGGACGGACTCCCCGGCAAGGGAGAATGCTCCGCCAAGGACGGGCACCCCGCCAAGGGCGGGCACCCCGCCAAGGGTGAGCAGCCCGACGAGGGTGAGCACCCCGCCACGGGAGGGTGCGGGCGGCCCTCCGCTAGCAGGGGCCACCACTCCGCCGCCAAGGGTGGATTCCCCGGCGAGGGAGCCCTTCGTTGAAGAAGTCCGCGAAGGTAAATCTTGTAGCTTCTTCTTCTTGAACTTGTCTTTTTGGATATTTGCTTGACTCTTTCTTTTCTTCTTTATTCTGCTAGATCCTCCTGCACCGGAGCGGATGGAAACGGAGGCCACCGGCGAGGAGGGCGCGCACGGCGACGGCGGCAACGCCACTGCTCCCGAGGGAGGGGCTGGAGCCGACGAGCCTGCCGCTGAAGAGACCGCCCCTCCCGAAGATGCCGCGGCTGGGGAAGGGACCGGTGACCACACTGCTGGCCCGGAGGCAGCAGGAGCGTCAAGCGCTGCACCGGCCGCCGATCCTTCCGCCTCTACGGCTGGGCAGGGCGTCTACCTGGAGGCCCCCAACGGGGTTTTCATACAAGTCCCGTGGGGGACCTCGTCTCGGGCTCCCGTGGAGGGAGAGACCTTTGACGGAGAGGTCCTCGCCTCCGCGGGGTTGAAGGTTGTTGAAGCGCCTGGCGGCAGCGACGAGCCCGAAGAGGAGAAGCTCCTTCGCCGGCTTCTGGCTCTGTACCGGGCCAGGCAGGCGAAGCTGGAGTCTCGGGAAGCTCTCACCGCCAAGGCTGGAGCTGACTTGGAGAAGCGCGCCGCGGAGCTCCGCGCCGCCAACCAGGCGGCCCTCCGCAACTTGGCGGAGGAGCGCGAAGGGCTTGCCGAGGAGCAGCAAGCATTACTCCTTGAGAAAGCTGAGGCCGAGGAGCAGCAGCGACTGGCCGTCGAGGAGCTGTCCCGGCGAGAAGGAGTGCTCAACCAGCGGAAGGTCGACCTCGATGCCCACGAGGACGACCTCACCGCCCGGGAGCAGGCCATTGGTGAGGCCCTGAAGGAGGCGAAGGCCGCCGCAGCCGCCACGGAGACCGCCAAGAAGGATCTGGAGGCCAAGGTGGAGCAGCTGGAGCGGTACCTAAAGGCGAGCGCGGACAGAATCACCGCGCTCAATGTGGAGCGGGAGAAAGATGCCCACACCAACTCTGACTTGCAGGTACGTCTCTCCAAGAAAGGCGACGATCTCACTGCCGCCAAGGATTCCATTGCTGACTTAGAGTTGAAGGTCTCCACTCTGACTGATTCGCTCGACGCCGCCCGGGACCGCGAGACGAAGCTGAAGGACGAGCTCCGCAAGGAGCGGAACTTGGTGGAGAGCGCCGCCGTCTCAGCAAACAACTTCAGCCGGGTGGTGGAGCAGTGGACTGACGATCTGGTCACCTCCGCTGCCAATTTTGACAAGGAGATGGTGGCACTGAGGGCGGAGCACCTCGCGTACTCCCCGGACGAGAATCTCCCCCACAGCGCCAAGTTAAGTCTATTCTTCAGGGGAATAGCGCCGGCACTTGCGCGGCTGCAGGAGAAGATCCCCGTGCAGCTGGCCGACGAGGCGCGTCGGCTCTGCATGGGCACCTTGGAGCGTGTCTTGACGAAGATCGTCTATCGCAACCCCGGCATCAACCTCGTCAACGTCCTCCGCACCTTGCCGGCCGAAGCTGATCAGGAGGCGTTGAAGGCGCAGGTTGCCCACATCGTGGCCAAGGTGAACAAGATCACAAGGCGTGAAGGCGACCGCGTAGATTAGATCTCTTTCTTTTTGTTTCCCTTGCCGCTGCTAGGCATGTTATTGGACAAGAATCTATTAGTATCGCGGCAAGCTATCTTTGTAATATACAATCTTATTTCGAGCTATTATTGCAGTGTTATCTCCCTTGCTTTTGATCCTTCACTTTGTATGCTTTTTACCCTACGCTTTTAGGGAACTTGCCGGCAAGGGGCCCTTGCCGCGAGCGCTGAGTGCTGGACTCTTAGTAGCCTGCTGGCAAAGACCTTGTCGGCAAGCAACCTTGCCGCAGCTAGTCGCAGCACACTTAGACTGCTGAACGAACTCAAAAACGAAGTAAGGGCGCGACACTTGTCGCAGCTCACTTAAGCCGTTGAGCATGCTCGAAACAGAGTAAGGGCGCGGCTAGCCACGGGTAGGTTCCTCCGCGCACAGGTTTTCCATACAAAGTGTGGTTGTTCAAGGAAGACAACTAGAAATTTAAAAAAAAATTGAATGCTCAAACTTTGATAACTTAGCTTTCATAGATTGTTTGCTTTCGGCAAGTCTTCTCTTTCTTGAACTGCACTTGGTTCACCCTCCATCTTCTTCCCCCCCCCCCGGCAAACTTGTGCGCGAGGAATATCCCTTCTGCTTGAGAGGGAAAGAAAAAGAGGAGGAAAAGCAAGTATAGAGCTTGACGGCTCGTTAGTGCTTACCGGGGATGTGGGTTGCACAAGGTGCCAAATGATGCATGCAAATAACAAAGAAAATCATGGAAATGGCAAATAGTGCGAAACACAAAAGCTTTACTGATGCATGGGATCTGCGCCCGGCTTTGTACAAAGGTTTACATGCGACAGCGGCAAGACTCGTACAAAAGGTGGTTGCCGGAGCGGATCACGGCAACCGCACCTTATGGGTGAAACTTGCGAAGATGCTCTATGTTCCAGGAATTGCTCACCGGTAAGCCTTCTTCGGTCTCAAGGCGGACAGCTCCGGGCCTTGTGACTTGTCTCACCCGATAAGGGCCTTCCCACTTTGGCGTCAACTTGTTGGAATTCTTGGCGGACTGAACACGCCGAAGAACAAGGTCGCCTTCCTCGAGACTCCTGGCCTTGACCTTGCGGCTATGATAGCGACGCAAGGCTTGCTGGTATCGAGCAGCTCGTACAGCAGCCTGGAGACGTTCCTCCTCGAGGAGCAATGCATCATCTTGTCGCAGTTGCTCTTGCTCGAGCTCATCATAAGCGAGCACTCGAGGAGATCCGTATACGAGTTCCGTGGGGAGAACTGCCTCTGCTCCATAGACAAGAGCAAAGGGTGTCTGTCCGGTGGCTCGGTTTGGTGTCATCCTGATTGACCAAAGAGCCGCCGGCAACTCCTCTATCCAGTTTCTTCCGCACCTGCGCAGCCTGTCGAAGGTTCTTGTCTTGAGGCCGCGCAGCACTTCAGCATTGGCCCTCTCCGCTTGACCGTTGCTCCTCGGGTGAGCAACAGAATTGAAGCAGACCTTGGCGCCAAGGTCTTGGACGTACTGCATGAAGGTGCGACTTGTGAACTGTGTGCCGTTGTCGGTGATGATCCTGTTAGGGATTCTGAAACGGCAAACAATCGCCCTGAAGAACCTGACTGCTGACTGTGCTGTCACCTTTCTCACCGGTTCCACTTCTGGCCACTTTGTGAACTTGTCGATTGCTACGTACAAGTACTCAAAGCCCCCGACTGCGCGGGGAAAGGGGCCGAGGATATCGAGCCCCCAGACCGAGAAGGGACAGGACAAAGGAATCGTCTAGAGAGCTTGAGCTGGCTGGTGAATTTGCTTGGCATGGAACTGGCACGCTTCACACTTGGTTACTTGTGCAGTTGCATCTTGGAGGGCTTCTTGCCAGAAGAACCCTTGCCGGAACGCCTTCCCGGCAAGTGCCCTTGCGCCAATGTGGTGGCGACATATGCCTCCATGTATCTCTGCCAACAGCTTCTGTCCATCTTCTCTGGAAATGCACTTCAACCTGACACCGTTGAGTCTTCTTCTGTACAGTTCATTGTCAACGAACTGGTACATACTTGACTGTCTGGTTATTTTCTCTATCTCTTCTGGCTCATCGGGAAGTTCTCCAGTTTGCAGAAAACGGACGATCTGTTGTGCCCATGCCGGAGCCCGAGGCTCAACGGCAAGGACTAAAGGCATGAGGGCTGCTGCGGGAACCCCAGCTTCTACGGCAAGAACCTCCGGCTCTGCCGGAGCTGATGGTCCCCCGACAAGCCTGCCGGGGCAAGGCTTGTCGGGAACGCTTGCTTCAACTGTACAGACCCTTGGATCTGCAGGAGCAAACTGTTCCTCAGCATTTGGACTGTTGATCTTGGGGACCTTGGCGGCGGCTTCTGGAAGGTCCGCCGGCAAGTAGTCGCCGGAGACCAACTTTCTCTTCTTGTTCTGCCCAACTGATGGTGTAACGGATGGTTGAGTCAACTTGAGCAGGAAGGTCCCTGGTTCCACAGGTAACTTCATTGCAGCACACTTTGAAAGGCCATCTGCAATATCATTCTGAGCTCTTGGGACGTGCTCCATTTGCAGACCTTCAAAGTGCTCTTCAAGCTTCCTCACTTCATCAACATAAGCTTCCATCAAGGGGCTCTGATAACTCTTATTCACTTGTCGGACCACCAACTGCGAATCTCCCCGCACAATCAACTTCCTGATCCCAAGTTCGGCTGCAATTCTGAGGCCGGCAAGCAACCCTTCATACTCAGCAGTATTGTTTGTCGCTTGTTCCCTGGGAAAGTGCATCTGGATAACATACTTGAGGAGCTCTCCGGTGGGCGCTATGAGTACCACGCCGGCACCAGCGCCTTGCAGCGAGAAAGCACCATCAAAGTACATCATCCATTCTTTGCTTGCTTCTTGGACGGGGATGCTTGTCTCTGGAACTTCTTCATCCGGTGTTGGGGTCCATTCTGCTATGAATTCTGCCAAAGCTCTGCTCTGTATGGTTGAATTACTTTCAAACTTGAGACCAAAGCTTGACAGTTCCAGTGCCCACTCGACGATCCTGCCCGTTGCTTCTGGATTTTGCAATATCCTCTTCAACGGAAAGCGAGTGACCACTGTTATCTCATGTGCTTGAAAGTAATGGCGCAGCTTCCTTGAGGCCATGAGGAGGCCGAATAGCAACTTCTGCACCCCAGAGTATCTTGATCTAGCCCCCTGCAAGAGGGAACTTACAAAATACACTGGGCGCTGCACCAACTTCCTTCGCACCTCACCTTGTTCCTGCGTAGACTTGTCCTTGTCGGGGCCAGAGCTTGTCGGTGGAGCCCCCTGCTTGTCGCTGGATTCGCTTGCCGGGGATGTGGATTCCTCATCTGCCTCCCTCTCCGCTACTAACGCAGCACTAACCACTTGATTGGTTGCCGCTAGGTACAACAGCAACTTCTCTTGTTGTCTAGGTGCGACAAGTATTGGAGTAGAGGACAGGTATCCTTTCAAGTCTTGCAGCGCTGCTTCCGCTTCCGGAGTCCATTTCATATGACCTGCCTTTTTCAAGATTTTGAAGAAAGGCAGGGCGCGTTCTGCAGACTTTGAAATGAACCTGCTGAGGGCAGCCACACAACCAGCAAGTCTTCTTACGTCCTTGACGCGCTTCGGGGCTTCAATCTGCTCGATGGCTTTTATCTTGTCGGGATTGGCTTCAATCCCCCTCTAGGACACAAAGAACCCGAGAAGCTTGCCGGAGGGGACTCCGAAAACGCACTTCTCGGGGTTCAGCTTGAGCTGGATCTTGCGTAGGTTCTCAAAGGTTTCCTCTAAGTCTTGGATCAGGGTATCCTTGCTCTTGCTCTTGACCACTATGTCATCCATGTAGGCTTCTACATTTCTGTGTATCTGTGGCTCAAAAGCAGTGTGCACCACCCTTGCAAATGTTGAGCCTGCATTCTTCAATCCAAAGGGCATGCGTATGAAGCAATATGTGCCACATGGAGTAATGAATGCAGTCTTCTCTTCATCTTCCTTGGCCATGAATATCTGGTGGTAACCTGAGTATGCATCAAGGAAGGAAAGCAGCTCACATCTGGCGGTGGAGTCAACAATCTGGTCAATACGCGGCAAGGGAAATTGATCTTTGGGACATGCTTTATTCACATCAGTGAAGTCTATACAAAGCCTCCATTTTCCATTGGCCTTGCGTACGACAATCGGATTGGCCAACCACGTAGGATGGATCACGCCTCTAACCAGGCCTGCTGCTTCTAGCTTCTTTATCTCTTCGGCGATGAATTCTTGGCGCTCCACGGCTTGCTTTCTGACCTTCTGCTTGACAGGCCGCGCATGAGGACAAACAACAAGCTTGTGCTCAATTACCTTCCTGGGAACGCCGGGGATGTCAGATGGTTGCCATGCAAACACATCGACATTCGCCCGCAGGAAGGCAACGAGCGCGCTTTCCTATTTGTTGTCGAGCGTAGCGCTGATGGTGAAAGTACCACCAGTGCCGTCCTCCTTGGCGGACACCTTCTTGGTTGCCGGTGGAGCTGCCATTCCTTTCTTGCACTTGCCAGTGGAGCTCGATGGAGCGTCCTCGACGGCAGCGCAGCACTCCGAGGAGGTGCGTTTGCCGGAGTGGGCCCCAGAGCACTTGCCGGACTTGGTCTTGGTCTTCCCCCCGGGAGCTTCAGCGGCAAGTGTGTTGCTTTCTGCTGCGGCTGGTGCGTCCCGGTAGATCTTGTCGGCGCAGATAAGCGCGTCCTTCTTGTCACTAGGGACATAGATGACGCTTATCGGCCCCGGCATCTTGAGTACGTTGTAGGCATAGTGGGAAGCTGCCATGAACTTGGCGAGGGCAGGACGTCCAAGTATCCCATTGTACGGCAATGGGATATCGGCAACATCAAACGTGATCCTCTCCGTCCTGAAGTTAAGCTCCCCGCCAAAGGTCACTGGCAGAGTAATCTTTCCCTTCGGCTTGCTCCTTCCCGGGTTGATCCCCTGGAACGACCCGGTTTCTTCGAGCTCGCCGTCTTGGATTTGTAGTTTCTTGATCACAACCGAGGAGATCAAGTTCAGGCCAGCCCCGCCGTCAACCAACATCTTGGTGACCTTGAGGTTGCGGATAGTTGGTGAGACCAACATCGGCAAGCACCTGACCGCTGTGGTACGGTCAGGGTGGTCCTCAAGGTCAAAGATGATGGGCGTGCCGGACCACTTCAGCAGCCTGCGTGACTCGACGGGTGGCTCAGCTGCGTTCACTTCCCGCACCCACTGCTTGAGTTGGCGGTGGGAAGTGTGCAGAGAGGCACCTCCGTCGACACACAGAACCTCTGTAGCCTTCTGGAACTCCTGCTCGCTGTTGTCTCCTTCTTCCATGTCGTCATCGTCGTCATCTTCCTCATCCTTGTCGCGGCCCCGGGGAGGTCTATCACCTTGCCGCTGCTTGGCCTTGCCGCGGCGTCCTCCCCGGCCATTGAATGGCCGCTTCTTGCTGGGCTCTCCTCCGCCTCCTTGGGCCTTCTCCTTGTCGCGACGCTCGTATTCAGCCTTCTGCTGCTCTACGAGGTACTCGACTCTTTTACAGTTCTGAAGATCGTGGCGCTTGGTGCGGTGGATCTTGCAGAACTGCTTGTCGGAACCTTCTTGCTTGTCGGCTGCCGCTACAGGGGCGGGCTCCTTGCCGGAACCGCCAGCCTGTGTCTTCTTGGCGGGAGCCTCCTTGCCAGATTGCTCGACAGCCAGCACCTCCTTGTTCTTCTTCCTTCTATTGTTCCGCCGCCGGCTCTTCTTTGCCGGGACGGCGTCGTCGCTGTCGCTTCCTCCTGCGCCAGAGTCCTCTCCGGGGAGTTTCCACCCCTCCTCAGCGCGCGCGCACTTGTCAGCCAGAGCGTATAGCTCGCTGACATCCCGGATCTTGGTCATGGCCATCTCTTCCCTCATGCGGCGGTTACGCATGTTCTGGTGGACCGCGCTGATAACCGCGGCGGGGTGGACGTCGGGAATGTTGTGTTGCACGCGGCTGAATCGTTGTATGTACTTGCGCAGGGATTCTCCCTCCTTCTGGGCGAGGATGTGGAGATCGCTCTCTTGGCCGTGGGGTTTGTGGCCGCCCGTGAAGGCGCCAACAAACTGGTGGCACAGATCCGCCCATGAAGAAATGGAGTTCTCCGGCAAGTGCATAAGCCAAGAGCGGACGTTTGGCTTAAGCACTAGCGGGAAGTAGTTGGCGAGGATCTTCTCATCGCGTCCCCCGGCAGCCTGCACCGCTATGGTGTAGATGCTGAGGAATTCCGAGGGGTGCGTCTTGCCGTCGTACTTCTCGGGTACGTCGGGCTTGAAGTTCTTCATGCTGGGCCACTGGACTTGCCGCAGCTCTCGGGTGAACGCGGGGCAACCTGCCGCGTACGGCAAGTCTCCTGGTTCACCGGGCGCGTGCATATCGACAGCGGTCCCAGCTCGATGATCGGATTGCCTTCTAGCTTCTCGTCGACGCTCGATGCGAGTCCGAGCCTCTTCTTGCCGCCTGTCATCTAGGACTTGGCGCTGATCGCGGCGAGCCCGCGGATCCGACGACGCTGTGGAGTCGTCGTCGACGTTGATCCGGCGGGGTGGCGATTTCTGCTTCCGCGGCGGGGAGTGCACGGTAGTCGCACCCCCGGCGGTCTTGTTGCCATCGGCCTTCGCTTGATCGACTTGCCGCGGCCGCGAAGTTGCCGGCTGCTGTGGCGCGTCGTTGTTGGCGAAGGCGATGAGGCTCTGGATCGTCGCCCTCCAGTCTTCGGCCTTGTCTGCCGCTGGAGGGAAATCGAGGAGTAGCTGTGCTCTTGCTAGAGCTTCTGCGGGAGAAGAGGGGAACGGCGGCGAGCGGTGCGAGGAGCGGGACACGCTCAGACTTCTAACAGCGTTAGAAGGAGCACGTTCCCGCCCCGGCGACCGCGCCTTGCTCGTACCAGCTTGCTGGCCTTGAGCATCCCGCGATCCTCCGGCTTGGCTTTGTCCCAGCAAGCGTATGGTACCTCCTGTACCACGACGCTGTGGGTCTTGCACCTCCCGAGAGAGACGTGGCGCGTCCACGAACACCGAGGCCTTAGAATTCGCCCGGTCGTCCGTCTTGTCTTTGGACTTGGTGGCGCCTTGAGTTTCCTCGCCGGCGACCACCCTTCCGTCGGCGTCTCCTCCACCAACCGTTGGCTCTGGTGGCGGTGGAATCGACGCAGACGGGCCTCCGACCTCCGAAGCCTTCTTCTTCGGAGGCATGTCGTTGTAGCTGATGAAGTTGATGAAGCTGGAGAGGTTGATGAAGAATGCGCCCGCATGAGCGCCGGATCAGGTTCGCACAACCTCGACGCACCCTACCTGGCGCGCCAAAGATGTCGGGGGAAACTGTCCACCACGAACACCATTGGGACCGGAGCCCCTTCTACGTTGCGGTAAGGGAGCGAAGGGAGCACAGAGAGCAGATCGAGGAACACACGCGGGCAGTTTTACCCAGGTTCGGGCCGCGCGGACGCGTAAAACCCTACTCATGCCTTAGGTTGTATTGAGTTCTTGAGCTCAGGAGCTTGAAGAGCTACAGTACTAGCTACACCGAGCGAGAGAGCTGTCTAGGTTTCGAACCCTTTCTACGTTGTGCATGGGACTCCTTTTATAGCTCAAGGGGTCACCGACAGGTGCCAACGTCGAGGAGGGTAAAAGTGTAAATTTGGTGGTAGTTGTAACAGTGCGTGAATAGTGCATGAATAGTGGTCTTCACCTAACCTTGACAGTGGGGACAAGGGCATTAAATGCCCGTCGCCGTCGACCCCAAAAGCGCCCGTCCTTGCTTCTCCGTTCGCCACGGCGGTAGCCTCGTCACCGTGGCCTGCCACCGTGTCCCCCAGGCTGCACAGCCATCCGCCACGCGTCCCTGGAAGGGCCCTAGGGCGACGCGTGGGCCGATGAGCTGGAGCGCGGGCACACAGCGCAGGTTTCCCCGGCAAGCACCTTGCCGGGGTCTTGATCTTGCCGGGCCCGGAAGCTTGTCGCTCCCCGGGTCCAGCCGAGGCGCAGGGTGCGCCGAGGCATCTTTCGAGATACGCATTCCTTGGCTTTCCTGGCAAGCTCCTCTTGCCAGGGTCTTGCGTTTAAGTGATAATCTTGAGCCTGGTGCGGCCTTCCCGGCAAGCTCCTCTTGCCGGGGTCTTGACCTTCTGTCTTGTATACTTTATTTTTGAATGGCTTCATAAGGACCAGAAAAGGTTTCCGGCGAGCACGCGGTAAACCCTGCCGCGGGAAGCTGCTACTGCCCGTGCACAAGTTGGGGTACTAAGGTACCCCTATCTTAGTACACCGACAATGTCCCGCTGGTGTTTACTGGCGAGTGCAAGGATTGTGCTCACTGTAAGTCAGAGGAGAGCAACCTTTGTGACCACCTCATGATATGTCGACCAGGGTGTGATGATCGGCGATAGGCAGTCGGTGGGAAACCGATATTCCACTTCGTCGGAACCTCTACCTTCAGCAAGTACACAGTGATCCATGTTGGGTGCCTAGCGAAGATCAACCCCGAGGCACCTATGGACAAAGTTTGTGTTCTCAACTGTGGTATCTCAACCGGTAAGAGATTGTCCTGATTGATATTTCCCAATGAAACACCATATTCATAATGTCTCAATGATAAGTTACTCAAAAGTATTTTTTTTCAGGCCTTGATATGACTCTCAATGTCGCTAAACCGAAAAAGGGTTCGACGGTGGCAATTTTTGGTCTTGGAGCTGTAGGCCTTGCTGTAAGTGGCGGACGGAATTTATCTTCCACACAATGTACTGCTGCAGGTTGATGAGAATTATTATCTGTAACCATGATTGATTGATGTATGTGTTCACACGATCAGGCCATGGAAGGGGCCACGGTGGCTGGGGCATCAAGGGTCATCGGTGTGGACTTGAACCCTGCAAAATACGAACAAGGTACAGTCTGCTTCTATCTTCAAAAAGAAAAAGAAATCCATTCTGGTGGACCTTGGTTTATGGACAACACACTGAACCTTAGTAGCATGTAAATTTTAAGCTAAGAAGTTTGGTTGCACTGACTTCGTAAACCCAAAGGACCACACCAAGCCAGTGCAAGTTGTTGCTCTTGCCCCTCCTACCCTGCACCTTTTTCTAAACTTGGCTTTCTAGCCACACGCCCGGTTCAACCGCGACCACTGATCTGTATGCGGGTGTCATGGTGCTCCGCATATAGCACACTGGACATTTGAGTTTTCTTTCAGAACATACAGCTAAGTCACAAGTAGAATCTTGAACTATCGAACCATGTCTAGAGTATTACTAAAGCCAACCTTTCCCTCTCCGGCCTTAATAGGTAAGAAATCTACTGAAGAGATTTCCTTCTCTGAAATGCAGGATAAAGTAGCCACAAAAGTAACATGTCTCCAAACGACTAAATGAAGGTTGTGCAGCTCAACCTAAGTATCATGGAATTGTTACTTTTTCCACCGGAGTCATATGATAGCTCTGAGAATCTCTTCCATAAATGGGAGAAAATAATTATAGAACAGCTGAAGTTATATGTTGTAGAAACAATATCTACTCCTTCTGTTCCTAAATAAGCGTCTTTTTAGAGATTTAAATATGAACTACATACGGAGCAAAATGAGTGAATCTACACTCTAAACTACGTCTATATACATTTGTATGTCGTCCTTATTGAAATTTGTAGAAAGACTTATATTTAGGAACAGAGGGAGTATTTCTATTCTATGGGGAATTATCCAAATTCAAAGCATCTGGCACATGGATGTCTTACAAATACGTTGTACATTCAGTTGTCAAGGCAAATAACCATCTTCTTTGGTTGTTACATTACATCTAGGACAAGATGGCTTCAGATTATAACCATTTCACACTACAATGATTCCCTTGTGTCTATCGTATATTACGTATTTTAGGAAGAACGAACAGATATAATATACTGGTAGGGTCCATTGTATGCCTTTTAGGCATTCATTGGTTTAAGTTTATCACACTTTATGTAATATCAGGTAGCTTGTAATCTTGCTTTATTATTTATAGGTTCGGTCGAACGAGTAAAACATAGACTTGGTGACCCTCAAAAGAGAACATATTTCCATAATCAGTAAATCATGATGTCCTTCAATATTTTGTTCGTTAGACTAAAATTACATATGGTTTTCTTACAAGTATTTCTTCTTTTCTATGAAATAGTTACATCATAATATAATCAAGCATAATTATCAGGACAATAAGGCTCGTTGCCACCATCCCTTGTCATTGTGCCACACTCACGAACTACCGTCCATGTCCGTCCCATATGTGGGCTGGATATGGCGAGTGTCGGCCAGTCCGAGCATTTGGGCCGGCTATGGGGAGGCTGTTTGGGTGGCATTTTTGCGTCCGTACAGTGATCGGGCAGTCCGTCTGGGCATTTGGGGTGGGTATGGGTGGTCCGGTTGTAGATGCTCTAAGAAACCCGTTGGAAACCCTAAGGACGCAACCCAATCGCGCTTCACGCCTCCTACCAGACCCCTTTTCTCTCACGCGCAGTCGCCTCTCTCCATCCTCGGCCACCACCTTGTCGTCGTGCTCGCCTCCTCCGACCGTTGGTCTGCCACCGGACTTCACTTCCCCATCGCTATCGAGCTCTAGCTACCTGTGTGTGGGTCTGGGGCTCCAACGGGAGGTCGGGGAAGACGACGAGGAGAACTAACCATATACTTCATTCGGTTTTGTGTACTTTTGCTCTTTTGTCATTGAGCTCAACACGAGTTTCGCCGTGAGATCATCTGTCCTCCCAATTTTTCATCCGTTTGTGCACATCTTTTGTGTTTTTTTGCTCTACTTTGGAGTTCAATGCGAGATCCATGTCAGAGTTCGAACTATGAACCATACAGTATCTTCTTGAACCATACAATTTTCCTTTTTTATCAACTAGCAAAGTGGCCCGCTCGATGCGCGGGCTAGGATTTTACGAAGTTAAATGTGCATAATATGTTGTTTGATTTTTCCAATTGAAAATTAAAACCAAATGTGGTGGCAGTTTTAAATATAAGGATTTTGCAGACATAGTTTTATCTTGGGAAAGTTTGGGTTCTTATTGATACATAAATAAAGGTGTTGTCTGGTAATTCTTTACTTCCTAATTATGCATGCCATACAAACTGTAGTATTATGATCGACAACATTCTGAAAATTGTATTTGTATTTTATTGACATTTTTACATGTATGCAAGGTTGGCATATTTATTCAGTATAACCTTGTAATGAAATTAATTTAGTTTATTTATATAGTGTATACATTTACATAAAAACTTTGTTGGTAGGTATTTGGTTCCATAGTCATGGACCTGTCAGAACCATGGGCTGCTTGTATGTTGACTTTCTATAGTTCTCTTGACATATCAATCCCTTTTTCTTATTTAGTTTTTAATCATATTTTCTTATAAAGTTTTCAGCATTACAAAGGGTAGACACTAAGAGATCAAACCTTTTCTTATTCCTAACTAACCCTTGATGTATTTAGCATAAATGGTACTCATAGTGCGAAGGTGCATTTACAAAACATCGTTTGTTTGTTGGACCCCTCAATATGATTCTTCCGTTTCCCATTATGTAGTCTTGTTGACTTCTTGGTTCTTCTTTCCCCTACTCATACTTTCACACAAAGAGAATGTTCATCTTCCCTGATCCCGTTCCCCTTTCGTAATTCTCTCTACTCACAATAATTGTTGCTGCGGATAGCTCCCATCAACTTACTTTCTTGATTCGCTCCATTGAGGTTGGTTGTCTTGTAGAATGAAATATAATTATGTCCCAATGCCCTTACTATTGGTTTTCACAAAGAAAAATAATATATAATAGCAGAATTTGGTAAATAGGTCTGATTGCATTGTACATATGAAATATGTCAATGTCTCGATGCTCCCACTATTGGTTTGCATTAAATAATAAGCTTGTAGAATCAAGAATAACATAATATAGATATTGGTGATGTTTGGTAATAGTGATGTATTTCCACGTGTTGATGCATGTTTGAAATAATTTTGGATGGTAGTACACCATATTCTACGTGCCATATCATGTTAGAATATGTAAGTCAGATTTTTTTCAGGCAATTTTGCAGTGAACTAATTATATTTTTCATAAAATAGGAAGTGGCCTCCTTTAGTGAAAGAAACAACATGCTGAAATCATGTTATTCGTTCATTCCATTAGAATATTTTTGTATAGAATTTGTTCTTGATCACATCATCCTCATTGCTACATCCATCATTTACCATTACCAGCAGTCCATCCCTTTTTGTTACTCTAGAGAAGGCTACGTAAAACTATCCATGCGTGAAAATTTGTTCACGTAGATATAGTCCTACCTTGTTTAGAGATCGGCCCTGGCTTTTGTTGATAGACATAGCAAAGCAAACAGAGATAGGATATTGTCTCCTTTTTAGACTAAATGGCAATGTTGATTTAGTTGGTGACATGATTATTCTTGCAATTTATGACTTTCTCCCACATGTGTTTCAGTTATTATCTGTGTACTTCGATGAGACTTCTTCCAAGTTGAAAATTGTCATGCATGTACCTTTGAATAACCCATCACCATGGTTGATATACAATGCCGAAGTACGACTGGGTGGAGGAAGTTGACCCGAAGTGTTGTTTGCCGGAGGAACATGTTGTAGATGTATTCTAAAACCTTGCACAGTTGATGGAGATGATTTTTGTACAATGGAGAGATATTCTATTTGGAGAAATCGAGTCCCTGTATATTAGCAGTGAGAGTTTGGACTTTTTTGGAGAGATTGCGTGTATGTTAATCACTGTGAAATTGTATTTGTTTGGAGAGATTGTTGTAGAAGTTGTACTCTAAAATATTGCACGATGGAAATAGAGGTTTTTTTGGATGCCGAGGGGTTGTGAGATTTTGGTCGTGTAGAGAGATAATCTGTTTGGAGTGATGTGTGGATAGATATTACTATTTTGAGATATCAAATCTTTGTATATATCGGTGCGTTTTTGGATTTGTTAGGACAGCTTGCATCTATGTTTATCGGTGATAATTTAGATTCGTTTGGAGAGATTGCATCTATGTACAAGATAGTTTTTTTTTGGAAGGATAATAAGAGTTTGGCCATGTTTGATTGCCAAGAGATCTTACACTGTACGTGTCTTTCATAGCTTGGATAGGCCAATTGCTTGTGGGATGTTACAATCTGTACTTCTATGTTCTTTTTGGAATAGCCTGATCACTCAGTTTTTTGAGATTGTCTGGCCGATCAGTTTTTTTTTGGATGGTCTGATTGCTCATCTTTTATCTGTCTTTTTTGGGTGTGGGGTGGCTTTGCTTTGTTTGGAGTGATTGCATCAATATACACGATGGTGCATTTTTGGGGAAGGATCTGGAGAGTTTGGCCATATTTGGTTGCCGGGAGATTTTACCCTGTATGCGTCAGGTTTTTTGGATGATCCAATTGCTTGTCGGATAGTACAACCTGTACGACCAAGTTTTTATTTTTTGGATGCCCTAATCGCTCAGTTTTTATTCCGGATAGTCTGGTCACTAAGGCTCAGTTTTTTTACCGGATAATCTGGTCACTTAGTTTTTCTTATGGTCTGTTAGCTCATTATTTTATCGCTCAGTTTTACCTGTACGCCTAAGTTTTTATTTTTTCGAGATGGCCTAATCGCTCAATATTCTAGGATAGTCTGGTCGTTTAGGTAAAAAAAACATGGGTTTGGTCTGATCGCTCATTTTTGTATTGATCAGTTCTTTCCTGTACGCCTAAGTTTTTATTTTTGCGGATAGCCTAATCCCTCAGTTTTTTAAATGGTTTGATTGCTCATTTTTTATCGCTTATCTTAGCGAAGCATGCACGCACGCATGCATATAGAAAGGATATCCCAAGTCATGCATGTAGCTTTTTTATGAGGAAAGTCATAGATATGCATGCATGTATGGAAAGAACGAAATGTACAGGTCGTGTATATGTAGTTTTTTTCTTTTCATTTTGAGATAGCATATAGTTTTTTTTTAAAGTCACGTGACCTGTTTGGTGTAGGCAATGTGAACAAACAGTTTTTCTTCGTAATGGCAGTGGTGGGTAATTTTCTTCCAGTTAAAATTAAAGTATATCCAATGGCCATGATATTTTAGTCTATAATATAAACGGTCGGATGTTTCTGATTTATAGGAGATTTTCTAGCATATTTCTCTTTTTTCTTGTGAGCCGGTCAATATAATTTTTTTTCCAGAAGTCACGTGACCTGTTTGGTGTAGGCAATGTGAACGAACAGTTTTTCTTTGTAATGGCAGTGGTGGGTAATTTTCTTTCAGTTAAAATTAAAGTATATCCAATGGCTATGATATTTTAGTCTATAATATAAACGGTCGGATGTTTCTGATTTATAGGAGATTTTCTAGCATATTTCTCTTTTTTCTTGTGAGCCCGTCAAGCGCTTTTTATATATAATAGATTCACAATGCAAGTGAAGTGGGCTTCAATTATTACGTTATTGTGCCTATACTATCTTGTCTCTACATATGAAATTTAACATGTAATATGTTTACATAACTCCATCAAAATATTTCAAAAGCCCGTAGCAACGCACGGGCATTCTACTAGTTTAACCTAGGATAGCTCTAAAATGACCTATACTTAGCATTGTTTCCTCCAAAATGACTCAATATGCTTAACTAGCTCAAAAATTACATAATAAGCTTAATTGGCTCAAAAATGACCTATTTAACCTAGGATAGCTCTAAAATGACCTATACTTAGCATTTTTCCTCCAAAATGACTTAATATGCTTAACTAGCTTAAAAATGACCTATTTAACCTAGGATAGCTCTAAAATGACCTATACTTAGCATCTTTTCCTCCAAAATGACTTAATATGCTTAGCTAACTCTAAAATGACATAATATGCTTAAGAAATGACATATTTTATCTCCTAAATGACTTCACATGCTTAGCTAGCTCCAAAATGACATAATAACCTTACTTAGCTCTAAAATGACCTTAGCATGTTCTACGCCAAAATGACTTAGTATGCTTAGCTAGCTCAAAAATGACATAATAACCATACTTAGCTCCAAAATGACCTATTTTACAGATATAAGTTGCATCATAATAATCTTCACATTTTAGTTGCATCATAATAATCTTCACATTTTAGTTGCATCATAATAATCTTCACATTTTAGTTGCATCATAATAATCTTCTTCTTCTAGTCTTCTTCTTCTAACTTTCTTCTTTCCCATTTTACAGATTTGCTTAAGATCACGGAAACTTGGGTTGATGGAGTGCTTGTATTTAGTTTTTGTTTTGACCTTGTGAAACTTGCTACCTATGGATGGAACTGTGTAATATTGATGAAACTATGTATATGTATGGATGAAACTTGCTACTATTGGTAACATGTGTTGGATATATATGTGTTCATGACTATTGGTAATATGTGTTGAATATGCTATATTGGTCATATAAATATATTTGTGTTTGATTTTCTATGAAAATGAATTGATATAAGAAAAAAACAAAATTAAATGGGGCAATATAGGCACTTTGCCATCTGCTGGCAGATGGCAAAGAGCTTTGCCATCAGCTGGCAGATGGCAAAGAGGCCACGTGTCATCTACATGTAAAATTTGGGCTGGCCTATTTGGGCTCTTTGCCATCTGCCAGCAGAGGGCAAAGCTCTTTGCCATCTGCTGGCAGACGGCAAAGAGCCTGCGGCCTTTGCCATCTGCTGGCAGACGGCAAAGTATGCCGTTAGCCTTCTAACGGGGCTAACCTCGTTAAGAGGCTTTGCCATCTGCCAGCTGATGGCAAAAGCACAGGCTCTTTGCCATCAGCCAGTAGACGGCTTTGCCCACAGGGTTTCAGACAAACTGTTTGCCATCTGCTGGCTGATGGCAAAGCCTTTGCCATCCGCCAACCATGCCTTTGCCATCTGCCATGGCAGATGGCAAAGTGCCAGATTCTAGTAGTGCCAACTACATCTGGCTGGGCGAAAAAACCAACCCTTCGTATAACACTGGGTAGATCTCTATCGATCTTAGTGTAAAACTAAGTCACCGGATTGCATACTAGGTTCTCGCCTATCATGACGGTCAGTTTTCGGCTTTCTCTACCGATGTACTTGACCGGACAAGCCAGAAGTACAATCGCAGTAGTCCTCCCTTTACACCCTAGTCGAACAATCGGGAACGTAGGAGTAAGTACAGGAGCCGAGCAACCCAACTATTGACCCAAGACATGATTCGAAACTGATGCATATAAGGCAAACATCCAGGACGTCGAACACTCCCTATAGGTGTTTGGTCTTTTTGACATATACCGGGCTGAATACAGCCCTTGGTAATAGACCATGTCGACAAGGCAGATGTGGCAATCTGATGTGGGGAGAGAACCATTATGGTGAGTGAATAAAACTCCGAACATAATGTGAACCAAGCTGCTCTATTAATATCCCTTTATAGTACGGCGAGCCATAAGCTTACAGATAATGCCGATGAATTTTTTGGACATTTTACATGCCAGAAAGGTATATAACAGGAAAGAGAAAAAAGGTTTACACAGAGTCTTAATCTGAAAAGAAACCTTAGCACGGGTCCCCGCTGCACGTCTGCGTCTTTTCCTCTTCTGTAATGTGTCCTTGAAGAGGGGAGTATGATGGCCATCTGTAAAAAGAAAAAGAAAACTGGAAAAGAAAAAGAGATCCAATGTGGCCGTAAAAAAGACAAGTTCATTTAGTGAACCTTAAAAGATAATTTTTAGAGTCCGAATAGGGTCGAGCCGAACTATGGACTATATACAATGTGCCCCCAGCGTCGCCCAAGGGATTTTTAGGGCATAGTTATGTACTCGAGGCACATATGCTATCACCTTATGGGGAAGTCGATGGGGCATAACTGTTAATCAAGCTCAGGTTCATCTGATCTACCGAACTGAGGCATGTGCCGGACACGTTTAACTGTGTCCGCGGTTTTAACGACTGATAGGTTGTCCGTCTTGAATAGGCCGTTTTGGACTTCGGTTGCTAAGGCCGCAGTGTCCTCCCCTGTGCGGAGAGAGGGCTCCATATTTCCATTGACCGTGATGACGCCACGTGGTCCGGGAATTTTAAACTTTAGATAAGCATAATGCGGGACTGCATTAAAGCGGGCGAAGGCCTTATTCCCGAGTAGTGTGTGATAGCCACTTCGGAATGGAGCTATGTCGAAGATTAACTGATGTAGGGTGGAACCCTAGATGGCCGATCTTTCACGAAATGGAGGGGATCCCACGAAGAACACGAAGAACATGAGGGGGAACACAAGGGGAAACACGAGAGGATCACTCAACCCAACAAGAACAAGTCACACATATGCTAGATCCTCGAAACACAAAGATATACACGATCCACGGTCAACAACGGACGGTACTAGTAGCGATAGTCTTCTCCGTGAGGAGGTCTTGCTATCCCGTAGGATCTTCTCCGAAGAGGTCTTGAATCAGTGTGGATCTTCTCCGTGGAGGGGCCATAGTCACTCACAAGGAGATGAACCACTAGTGGATGAGCAAAGCTCTGTCTCAAATGAGCTAAACCTAAGCTAACCCTAACTAGGAGGAGGTGGAGGAGTATATATAGTCTAGGTCCACGAAGGGGTAAGTGGGAGAGGGATACATGGGCCTCAGGTCCGTCTCTGCGCGCAGGCAGGCGCCGGATGTCCGGGCCGGGGGCCGGATGTCCGGCGGCTCGCGAGGAGCCGGATGTCCGGGGTGATGGCCGGATGTCCGGGCTATCGGGGGCCGCTTCTGTTGGGGCGCCGGATGTCCGGGCGCAAGGCCGGATGTCCCGCGGCTGTTGCAGCAGCTTCTTCTTCCTTCTCGTTCCTTTGCTTCCACGCACGCTTGGCCTTGGTCCTTGGGCTCTCCATGGTCTCCTTGGTACCTAAGCACATGTAGGGACCTTGCATGAGGTAGACACCATGTCTTGCACAAAATGAAGGGGAAGCATGGAGGAACGGGTTCACCTTGTGGGCGATGGTGTACATGGGGTTGAACGAAGGATGCTCCGCATCATCTCCCCTCCCTTGGGAAGGATCCGACCTCGGATCAACAACCTCATCACCATGGAAACGGTTGTCATGGACGGACTTGTAGTTGGACGAAGTTGAAGGAGTGGAGAAATCCAAGTAATCCAAGATGTCATCGGTATGTTGTACATGCAAAAGAGCAAACACAAAGTACACTTGGAAATACAATGGTTAGCGCACACAAAGTCTCCATCATGTAAGTGTGAGTCCGTGTGACAAGGCACATGATGCTTATCCAAAAGATGTACAATGACATGTAAAGCTTTCGTGGGAGCAAATTCATTTGTTGTGCACACAAAGGTAGGGTAAGTGGCATGGTGCATAAAGCTACAACTTCTACCATTGTGCAAAGTGATGTCATAATGGGATGGTTTATCAAAAGGATGAACATGGGAAGTGATGCTCAATATGTGTATGTTATCATGCAATTGATGGTGGGCAATATGATAATGATGTATGAATATGTCGTCAAGAAAGATCACAACAAATTTGCTAAGGAAATGCACAAGGTCATATATCATGGATGACATGGTAATACAAGATGCAACAAGGCAATCATAATGTAAGTCAATCCATGCATAAGAGGAAAATTTGCGGTGAGTATGATATGTCCATGGAGCATGGCATGTGGGCACGCAATCAACAAATATGGATGTTTGGGTGCAATGTGCCAAAGGAGTGTTGATATACCAATGCTAGATGTCATGGCAAGAGTGGTGCTTCGAAGGTGCATCCAATAAGTCCGAGCGCTCCTCATCTTGAAGGTCCATCTCCAATATCGGTCCTCTCTCCAATAGATGTATCATGTAGACAAGAAGAAGAAGACAACCATGAAAGAAAGACCATCCAATATGCATATGTGAGGATGGCTCAAAGGGAAGGAGTTCACCTTTAGGAGATTCTCTTGAATGTTGGTGTTGCACATCATGTATGCCTTCGCATGACCAAGTTGTCGCATGACGGCACCGCCTTGTGAATCCTTCAAAATGAAAGAACATGACAAACACTCGGAAAAACAAATGAGGTTAGCGTGAATGCAAAACCTAGCATTCGGGAGGGAAAATAGCCAACAAGTGCTTGCATCATTCTAATCATAAGAAAGGACAAGGTAATGTGGCATGGCATGTAAGCATATGATGCGATAACAACCAAAGGCATTAGGCTCAAACAAACAAGTATGCATCACAAGAAGGGTGTCAAAGTCTCCGAGATCAAGAAGCATATCATGGTTGCACTCACTATAAGTGAAAATGAGAGATGCAACTATTAGAGATAAGTGACAATGATCAAGATATATCATGTGAAATGCATGAACATATATGTCATCAACCCAAGAAAGCAAGTAATAGTGGAACATGGGTGATGCAATATAGCAAGCAAGCATATCGATCAAGTCAAACAAGCTAGTAGTGCAAAGATGCAACATACTAGAGGTAAGCATGGCAAGCATGTCATGGATGCAAATAGTAGGCATGAATAATGCACATGGCATAGTGCTACCTCTTGAGCTTGCGATGTATTCCCTCGAAGAGGAAAGGGAGATGCAACACATTAGCGTAAGTATTTCCCTCAGTTTTTGAGAACCAAGGTATCAATCCAGTAGGAGACCACACGCAAGTCCCTCGCACCTGTACAAACAAATAAGAACTTCGCAGCCAACGCAATAAGGGGTTGTCAATCCCTTTACGGTCACTTACAAAAGTGAGATCTGATAGAGATGATAGTTTATATTTTTGGTATTTTTAGTTTATAAGAACAACAAATAAAAGCGATAAAAGTAAAGTAGATGTAGATTGATATGTTGAGAATAGACCCGGGGGCCATAGTTTTCTCTAGTGGCTTCTCTCATGATAGCGATATTCTACGGTGGGTAAACAAATTACTGTCGAGCAATTGATAGAAAAGCGAATAATTATGAGACTATCTAGGCATGATCATTGTATATAGGCATCATGTCCGAGACAAGTAGACCGAAACGATTCTGCATCTACTACTATTACTCCACACATCGACTGCTATCCAGCATGCATCTAGTGTATTGAGTTCATAAGAACAGAGTAACGCCTTAAGCAAGATGACATGATGTAGAGGGATGATATAAACCCCATCTTTTTATCCTCGATGGCAACAATACAATACGTGCCTTGCTGCCCCTACTGTCACTGGGAAAGGACACCACAAGATTGAACCCAAAGCCAAGCACTTCTCCCATTGCAAGAACTATAGATCTAGTAGGCCAAACCAAACCAATAATTCGAAGACACTTGCAAGGATATTACGAGCACACATAAAAAGTTCAGAGAAGAACCAAATATCTTTCGTATATAACCTTGATCTTAAACTCACAATTCATCGGATCTCGACAAACACACCGCAAAAAGAGATTACATCGAATAGATCTCCTCGAAGACCGAGGAGAACTTTGTATTGAGATCCAGAGAGAGAGAGAAGAAGCCATCTAGATACTAGCTATGGACCCGAAGGTCTGTGATAAACTACTCACAACTCATGGTGAGGGCGACGATGATGATGATGAAGGACTCCGTGATGGACCCCCCTCCGGTGGAGCTCCGGAACAGGATCCAAGATGGGATCTCCACGGGAACAGAAGGTACGGTGGTGGAATTAGGGTTTTCTCTCTGTTCACAGAGTTTTTGGGGTACGTAGACTTATATCGGAAGAAGGAGGGCACCGGGGGATGCTCGAGGGGGGCACGAGGCAGGGGGGCGCGCCCTGAGAAGGGGGGCGTGCCCCCCACACTCGTGGGCCACCCTTTGCCCCCCTGATGTGGTTCTCAAGCTCCACGTGCGTGATTTTCTCCAAAAATATCTCTCGCGAAGGTTTCATTCCGTTTGGACTCCGTTTGATATTCTTTTTCTGCAAAACCCTGAAACAGGGAAAAAACAGCAATCTGGACTGGGCCTTTGGGTTAGTAGGTTAGTCCCAAAAATGAAATAAAAGTGAATGATAAAGCCCGTTAAACATCCAAGACTTCATAAATAATAGCATGGAACAATAAAAAATTATAGATACGTTGGAGACGTATCACATAGCACAAGCATGAAAGCAAGATATGAGCAAAGTAGCATCAATGTGTTGATGAGAGGCCATATGGAAATAGCAATGGGATATCATGACTCTCCCAACACAAGAATCAACAATAGCATGGGGCACAAAGAAATCATGGCAATAGCTACTACTATCTCCACCAAGCATGCAAATACACATAGGAGTAGCATAATGGTGAAGCTTGGGTAAATGCAAGCAAAGGTCACAATTGCATGGCAAAATTATAGCAAGAGGCATAAAATGCAAAGTGAACACGATAGTATGGGTATAAGGTGACAAGTGGTAAATAGCCCATAGTCGTGTGAGAGCCAAGTAAAAGAGATGCGCGTAGTGGTTGCGCGAAGAGAATGGTGGTAAGGAGATTCCACGGAATCCCAAGTCATCGTTGCTCTCAAGAGCTCGTTTTGTCAACTCATGGGATTGTGAGGTTGGCAAATGTTCATGAGTACCTACACAAAACAAAGACAAAGGGAAAATTGTAACATCCAAAAACTCTAAATTTTGGAATGTTATAATAAATAGATAGTTTTGATTGCTTGTTGATGTGCTGAGTGAAATTGAGTGAAAATTCGAAACTTTTGAAAGTGAAATGAGAGGGAATAAAATGACGTTTCCAAAACTTTCACTTTGCATTTTGATCTCCGGGAATTCAATTTCTTTTCAACACAAAACCCTAGAGTGAAGATAATATGACTTCTTCCATTTATTTTAAATGATAAAGGGCTTTGAAAAGATTTTGAATTTCATCCTCGCCAGATTTTCCAATTCAGAAACTTTATGCAACTCAATGATTTTCCCGAGAGAAGATAAAATGACTTCTTCAAATTATAGGAAATACGAGTTGGAAGTTTTTCTGAAATTTTCTGCAACTCATTTTCAATATTTGAGTTATTGGGTTTTATTCGAATTATATTTCTACAAAAATAAACTATATGGAAAATAGGGTAACATGATTCCCTACAGCAAAAAATTGGATAGAAATAAATTTGAAATCATTTTGGTATTTTAAAAATGAGTTTTTTTGGATTTTTTACTTCAGTAGCACTATTTGATTTATTTAATTTTGTGAGGATTTTATTTGATAGCAGGAAAAGGCTCACCTTGTAGAGAACCTTTTCCTGCAAATTTTGGTATATTATATGCCTATATATTATTTTTATTTTATTTTATTTTATTTGTTTTCTATGTCTGAAAAAAATTGTTTAAAAAAAACAAAAAAAATCTTCTCCCGACTGGGCGGGCCCAGCAACCGAGCCAGGCCACGGCCCAGCCGCTCGCCTCGCACCGTCCTCGTCCCCGGGCGGGACTCCTGCCCGAGTACGGCAGCCGCCGCCGCCATGGTCGCCGTACTCCTCGCGGACTCCACCGCCGTGCTGTTGGAGAACGTAGCAGAATTCAAAAAATTTCCTACGCTTCACCAAGATCAATCTAAGGAGTCATCTAGCAACGAGCGTAAAGGAGTGCATCTACATACCCTTTGTAGATCGCGTGCGGAAGCATTCGAAGGAACGTGGATGAAGTAGTCGTACTCTTCGTGATCCTCGTCACCGATGATCCCAGCGCCGAACGGACGGCACCTCCGCGTTCAACACACGTATGGTACAGCGATGTCTCCTCCTTCTTGATCCAGCAAGGGCGGAGGAGAGGTTGTCGGAGATCCAGCAGCATGACGGCGTGGTGGTGGATGCAACAGGAAAAGCTGCAGGGCTTCGCCGGCGCCCTGCGAGAGGAGTTGGAGGTGTGACGGGAGGGGGGAGAGGCGCCAGAGGCTTGGGGTGCGGCTCCCTCTCCCCCACTATATATAGGGGCCAGGGGGGCGTCGGCCCTAGGAGATCCAATCTCCTAGTGGGGCGGCAGCCAGAGGGGGGAAACTTGCCCCCCCCAAGGCATAGGGGGCGCCCCCTCCCCTTAGGGTTTCAACCCTAGGCGCATGGAGGTGGGGCCCATGTGGTGCGCCAGCCCACCAGGGGCTGGCCCCTTCCCCTTGCGGCCTACGGGGCCCTCCGGGATGGGTGGCCCCACCCGATGGACCCCCGGGACCCCTCCGGTGGTCCCGGGACACTCCCGGTGACCCCCGGAATTCACCCGATGGCCGAAATTGGACTTCCTATATATCATTCTTTACCTCCGGACCATTCCGGAACTCCTCGTGACGTCCGGGATCTCATCCGGGACTCCGAACAACATTCGGGTTTCCACGTGCATGTATCTCTACAACCCTAGTGTCACCGAACCTTAAGTGTGTAGACCCTACGGGTTCGGGAGACACACAGACATGACCGAGACGACTCTCCGGTCAATAACCAACAGCGGGATCTGGATACCCATGTTGGTTCCCACGTGTTCCTCGATGATATCATAGGATGAACCACTATGTCTAGGATTCACTCAATCCCGTATGTTATTCCCTTTGTCTATCGGTACGGTACTTGCCCGAGATTCGATCGTCGGTATACCCAATACCTTGTTCAATCTCGTCATGGCAAGTCTCTTCACTCGTTCCGTAATCCATCATCCCGTGACTAACTCCTTAGTCACTTTGAGCTCATTATGATGATGTCTTACCGAGAGGGCCCAGAGGTACCTCTCCGTCATACGGAGTGACAATATCCCAGTCTCGGTTCGTACCAACTCAACAGACACTTTCGGAGATACCCGTTGCGTACCTTTATAGCCACCCAGTTACGTTGTGATGTTTGGCACACCCAAAGTATTCCTACGGTATCCGGGAGTTGCACAACCTCATGATCTAAGGAATAAATACTTGACACTAAAAAAGCTTATGCATTACGAACTATACGATCTCGTGCTAGGCTCAGGATTGGGTCTTGTCCATCACATCATTCTCCTAATGATGTGATCCCGTCATCAATGACATCCAATGTCCATGGTTAGGAAACCGTGACCATCTGTTGATCAACGAGCTAGTAACTAGAGGCTTACCAGGGACACGTTGTGGTCTATGTATTCACACATGTATCGCTGTTTTCGTACAATACAATTCAAGCATGAATAACAGACAATTATTATGAACAAGGAAATATAATAATAATACTTTTATTATTGCCTCTAGGGCATATTTCCAACAGTCTCCCACTTGCACTAGAGTCAATAATCTAGTTACATTGTGATGAATCGAACACCCATAGAGTTCTGGTGTTGATCATGTTTTGCTCGTGGAAGAGGTTTAGTCAACGGGTCTGCGACATTCAGATCCGTATGCACTTTACAAATATCTATGTCTCCATCTTGAACATAATTCCGGATGGAGTTGAAATGTCGCTTGATGTGCTTTGTCTTCTTGTGAAACCTGGGCTCCTTGGTAATGGCAATAGCTCCAGTGTTGTCACAGAAGAGAGTCATCGGGCTTGTCGCGCTTGGAATGACTCCTAGGTCGGTGATGAACTCCTTCATCAAGACTCCTTCTTGCGCTGCTTCGCAAGCAGCTATGTACTCCGCTTCACATGTAGAATGCGCCACGACGGTATGCTTGCAAATGCACCAGCTAACTGCTCCACCATTCAAAATATACACGTATCCGGTTTGTGACTTAGAGTCATCCAGATATGTGTCGAAGCTAGCATCGACGTAACCCTTTACGACGAGCTCTTCGTCACCTCCATAAACGAGAAACATATCCTTAGTCCTCTTCATGTACTTTAGGATGTTCTTGACCGCTGTTCAGTGTTCCATACCGGGATCACTTTGGTACCTCCCTACCAAACTTATGGCAAGGTTCACATCTGGTCTGGTACACAGCATGGCATACATGATAGAACCTATGGCCGAGGCATAGGTAATGACACTCATCTTTTCTCTATCTTCTGCCGTGGTCGGGGACCGAGCCTTGCTCAATCTCATACCTTGCAAAACAGGCAAGAACCCCTTCTTGGACTGATCCATATTGAACTTCTTCAATATCTTGTCAAGGTATGTGCTTTGTGAAAGACCAATGAGGCGTCTTGATCTATCTCTATAGATTTTGATGCCTAATATGTAAGCAGCTTCTCCAAGGTCCTTCATTGAAAAACTCTTATTCAAGTAGGCCTTTGTGCTCTCCAAGAATTCTATATCATTTCCCATCAGCAATATGTCATCCACATATAATATGAGAAATGCTACAGAGCTCCCACTCACTTTCTTGTAGATACAGGCTTCTCCCCAAGTCTGTATAAAGCCAAACGCTTTGATCACATCATTAAAGCGAATATTCCAACTCCGAGATGCTTGCACCAGCCCGTAGATCGAGCGCTGGAGCTTGCATACCTTGTTAGCATTCTCTGGATCGACAAAACCTTCCGGCTGCATCATATACAGTTCTTCCTTGAGGAAACCATTAAGGAATGCCGTTTTGACGTCCATTTGCCATATCTCATAATCATAGAATGCGGCAATTGCTAACATGATTCGGACTGACTTCAGCATCGCTACGAGAGAGAAAGTCTCATCGTAGTCAATCCCTTGAACTTGTCGATAACCCTTAGCGACAAACCGAGCCTTATAGATGGTCACGTTACCATCCGCGTCTGTCTTCTTCTTAAATATCCATTTATTTTCTATGGCATGCCTATCATCGGGCAAGTCCACCAAAGTCCATACTTTGTTTTCATACATGGATTCTATCTCGGATTTCATGGCTCAAAACCATTTATTGGAATCTGGGCCCGCCATCGCTTCTTCATAGTTCGAAGGTTCACCGTTGTCTAACAACATGATTTCCATGACAGGGTTACCATACCACTCTGGTGCGACACGTGTCCTTGTGGACCTTCGAAGTTCAGTAGTAACTTGATTTGTTTCTTCATGATCATCATCATTAACTTCCTCCCTTGTCGGTGCAGGCACCTCAGGAACAATTTCCTGCGCTGCGCTACTTTCCGGTTCGGGAGGGGTGACTGTCACCTCATCAAGTTCTACTTTCCTCCCACTCACTTCTTTCGAGAGAAACTCTTTCTCCAGAAAGGACCCATTCTTGGCAACAAAGACCTTGCCTTCGGATCTGTGGTAGAAGGTGTACCCAATCGTTTCCTTTGGGTACCCTATGAAGACACATTTTTCCGATTTGGGTTTGAGCTTTTCAGGTTGAAGTTTCTTGACATAAGCATCGCAACCCCAAACTTTTAGAAACGACAGCTTAGGTTTCTTGCCAAACCAAAGTTCATACGGTGTCATCTCAACGGATTTCGACGGAGCCCTATTTAAAGTGAATGCGGCAGTCTCTAAAGCATAACCCCAAAAAGATAGCAGTAAGTCGGTGAGAGACATCATAGATCGCACCATGTCCAACAGGGTACGATTTCGACGTTCGGACACACCGTTACGCTGAGGTGTTCCGGGCGGTGTCAATTGTGAAACAATTCCATAGTTCCTAAGGTGCGTGCCAAATTCATGACTTAAATATTCACCCCCACGATCCGATCGCAAGAACTTTATTTTTCTGTCACGTTGATTCTCAACCTCATTCTGAAATTCCTTGAACTTCTCAAAAGTCTCAGACTTGTGCTTCATCAAGTAGATATACCCATATCTACTCAAGTCATCTGTGAGGGTGAGAACATAACGATAGCCTCCGCGAGCCTCAACACTCATTGGACCGCACACATCGGTATGTATGATTTCCAATAAGTTGGTTGCTCGCTCCATTGTTCCGGAGAACGGAGTCTTGGTCATCTTGCCCAAAAGGCATGGTTCGCACATGTCAAATGATTCATAATCAAGAGACTCCAGAAGTCCATCTGCATGAAGCTTCTTCATACGTTTGACACCAATATGACCAAGGCGGCAATGCCACAAGTATGTGGGACTATCATTCTCAACTTTACATCTTTTGGCATTCACACTATGAATATGTGTATCATCACGATCGAGATTCAAAAAAAATAAACATATCTCTCAAATAAATAGAACAACCATTATTCTCTGATTTAAATGAGTAGCCATCTCGCATCAAACGAGATCCAGATACAATGTTCATGCTCAAAGCTGGTACCAAATAACAATTATTAAGGTTTAACACTAATCCCGAGGGTAGATGTAGAGGCAGCGTGCCGACGGCGATCACATCGATCTTGGAACCATTCCCGATGCGCATCGTCACCTCGTCCTTCGCGAGTCTCCGCTTATTCCGCAGCTCCTACTTTGAGTTACAAATATGAGCAACTGCACCGGTATCAAATACCCATGAGCTACTACGAGCGCTGGTAAGGTACACATCAATAACATGTATATCATATATACCTTTGACGTTGCCGGCCTTCTTGTCTGCTAAGTATTTGGGGCAGTTCCGCTTCCAGTGACCCATTCCCTTGCAATAAAAGCACTTAGTCTCAGGCTTGGGGTCCATACTTTGGCTTCTTCCCGGCAACTGGCTTACTGGGCGCGGCAACTCCCTTGCCGTCCTTCTTGAAGTTCTTCTTACCCATGCCCTTCTTGAACTTAGTGGTTTTATTGACCATCAACACTTGATGCTCTTTCTTGATCTCGACCTCCGCTGATTTCAGCATTGAATACACCTCGGGAATGGACTTCTCCATCCCTTGCATATTGAAGTTCAACACGAAGCTCTTGTAGCTAGGTGGGAGCGACTGGAGGATTCTGTCAACGACCCCTTTGTCTAGGAGATTCATTCCCAACTGAGACAAGCGGTTGTGCAACCCAGAAATCTTGAGTATGTGCTCACAGACAGAACTGTTTTCCTCCATCTTACAGCTATAGAATGCGTTGGAGACATCATATCTCTCAACTCGGGCATGAGCCTGGAAAACCATTTTCAGCTCTTGGAACATCTCATATGCCCCGTGGTGCTCAAAACTCTTTTGGAGCCCCGATTCTAAGCTGTAGAGCATGCCGCACTGAACCAGGGAGTAATCATCACAACGCGAATGCCAAGCGTTCATAACATCTTGGTTTGCCGGGCGGGAGCGTCACCTAGCGGTGCTTCTAGGACATAAGTTTTCTTGGCAGCTATGAGGATGATCCTCAGGTTACGGACCCAGTCCGTATACTTGCTACCATCGTCTTTCAGCTTGGATTTCTCTAGGAACGCGTTGAAGTTGAGGGTGACATGAGCGTGGGCCATTTGATCTACAAGACATATTGTAAAGAATTTAGACTAAGGTCATGATAATTAAGTTCATCTAATCAAATTTTAATGAACTCCCACTCAGATTGACATCTCTCTAGTCATCTAAGTGATACATGATCCGTATCGACTAGCCTGTGTCCGATCATCACGTGAGACAGACTAGTCATCAACGGTGAACATCTTCATGTTGATCGTATCTTCTATACGACTCATGTTCGACCTTTCGGTCTTCCGTGTTCCGAGGGCATGTCTGTACACGCTAGGCTCATCAAGTGAACCCTAAGTGTATTGCGTGTGTAAATCTGGCTTACACCCGTTGTATGCGAACGTTAGAGCCTATCACACCCGATCAACACGTCGTGCTTCGGAACAACGATCCTTAGCAACGGTGCACAGTTAGGGGGAACACAATTCTTGAAATTTTTAGTGAGAGATCATCTTATTGACTACCGTCGTTCTAAGTAAACAAGATGCATAAACATGATAAACATCACATGCAATCAAATAAAGTAACATGATATGGCCAATATCATCTTGCTCCTTCGATCTCCATCTTCGGGGCACCATGATCATCTTTGTCACCGGCACGACACCATGATCTCCATCATCATGATCTCCATCATCGTGTCTTAATGAAGTCGTCACGCCAAACATTACTTCTACCACTATGGCTAACGTTTCGCAATGAAGTAAAGTAATTACATGGCGTTATTCAGTGACACGCAGGTCATACAATAATTAAGACAACTCCTATGGCTCCTGCCGGTTGTCATTTTCATCGACATGCAAGTCGTAATTTCCTATTAAAAGAACATGATCAATCTCATACATCACATATATCATTCATCACATCTTCTTGGCCATACCACATCACATAGCACATGTTGCAAGAACAAGTTAGATGACCTCTAATTGTTGTTGCAAGTTTTTATGTGGCTTCTATAGGTTTTTTAGCAAGAACGTTTCTTACCTACGCCAAAACCACAACGTTATTTGTGACACTATTTACCCTTCATAAGGACCCTGTTCATCGAATCCGATCCGACTAAAGTGGGAGAGACAGACACCCGCCAGCCACCTTATGCAACTAGTGCATGTCAGTCGGTGGAACGAGTCTCACGTAAGCGTACGTGTAAGGTCGGTCTGGGCCGCTTCATCCCACGATGCCGCCGAATCAAGATTGGACTAGTAACGGCAAGAAAATTGAACAAACTCAACGCCCACAACTTGTTTGTGTTCTACTCGTGCAAGATGCTACGCAAAGACCTAGCTAAGATACCACTGTTGGAGAACGTAGCAGAATTCAAAAAATTTCCTATGCTTCACCAAGATCAATCTAAGGAGTCATCTAGCAACGAGCATAAAGGAGTGCATCTACATACCCTTTGTAGATCGCGTGCGAAAGCGTTCGAAGGAACGTGGATGAAGTAGTCGTACTCTTCGTGATCCTCGTCACCGATGATCCCAGCGCCGAACGGACGTCACCTCTGCGTTCAACACACGTACGGTACAGCGACGTCTCCTCCTTCTTGATCCAGCAAGGGTGGAGGAGAGCTTGTCGGAGATCCAGCAGCACGACGGCGTGGTGGTGGATGCAATAGGAAAAGCTGCAGGGCTTCGCCGGCGCCCTGCGAGAGGAGTTGGAGGTGTGACGGGAGTGGGGAGAGGCGCAAGAGGCTTGGGGTGCGGCTGCCCTCTCCCCCACTACATATAGGGGCCAGGGGGGCGCCGGCCCTAGGAGATCCAATCTCCTAGGGGGCGGCGGCCAGAGGAGGGAAACTTGCCCCCCCAAGGCATAGGGGGCGCCCCCTCCCCTTAGGGTTTCAACCCTAGGCGCATGGAGGGGGGCCCATGTGGTGCGCCAGCCCACCAGGGGCTGGCCCCTTCCCCTTGCGGCCTACGGGGCCCTCCGGGATGGGTGGCCCCACCCGATGGACCCCCGGGACCCCTCCGGTGGTCCTAGGACACTCCCGGTGACCCCCGGAATTCACTCGATGGCCGAAACTGGACTTCCTATATATCATTCTTTACCTTTGGACCATTCCGGAACTCCTCGTGACGTCCGGGATCTCATTCGGGACTCCGAACAACATTCGGGTTTCCACGTGCATGTATCTCTACAACCCTAGTGTCAACGAACCTTAAGTGTGTAGACCCTACGGGTTCGGGAGACACGCAGACATGACCGAGATGACTCTCCGGTCAATAACCAACAGCGGGATCTGGATACCCATGTTGGTTCCCACGTGTTCCTCGATGATCTCATCGGATGAACCACTGTGTCTAGGATTCACTCAATCCCGTATGTTATTCCCTTTGTCTATCGGTACGGTACTTGCCCGAGATTCGATCGTCGATATACCCGATAACTTGTTCAATCTCGTCATGGCAAGTCTCTTTACTCGTTCCGTAATCCATCATCCCGTGACTAACTCCTTAGTCACTTTGAGCTCATTATGATGATGTCTTACCGAGAGGGCCCAGAGGTACCTCTCCGTCATACGGAGTGACAATATCCCAGTCTCGGTTCGTACCAACTCAACAGACACTTTCGGAGATACCCGTTGCGTACCTTTATAGCCACCCAGTTACGTTGTGACGTTTGGCACACCCAAAGTATTCCTACGGTATCCGGGAGTTGCACAACCTCATGACCTAAAGAATAAATACTTGACACTAAAAAAGCTTATGCATTACGAACTATACGATCTCGTGCTAGGCTCAGGATTGGGTCTTGTCCATCACATCATTCTCCAAATGATGTGATCCCGTCATCAATGACATCCAATGTCCATGGTCAGGAAACCGTGACCATCTGTTGATCAACGAGCTAGTAACTAGAGGCTTACCAGGGACACGTTGTGGTCTATGTATTCACACATGTATCGCTGTTTCCGTACAATACAATTCAAGCATGAATAACAGACAATTATTATGAACAAGGAAATATAATAATAATACTTCTATTATTGCCTCTAGGGCATATTTCCAACACGTGCCCCCTACTCCAAGAAGCCCCCCTTCCCATAAATACAGCGTCCCGCCGCCCCTCTCTCCGCTCCTCCGGCCGCTGCCGCATCTCGCGCCGCCACGCGGAACTCGCCGCCGCCGCTGCGCCGTTGCACTCCGCCGCTGCCGCGTCAACTGCCGCCGCCGTCGCTGCTTGCTGCTGTCGCGCTGCCGCCGTCCGCATAGCCACGCCGAGCCACCGCCGCTCCCTCCGCTGCTAAAGCCGCCGCCGCCGTCTGCCGCCCCTCGCCGGAGCTCGCCGACCGGAGCTCCGAGCTCCGACCCGATCCGCGAACCGCGCCGGATCCGCCTTGGTTTTCTCATCGAACCGGCGGTTTTCCGTCGGAAAACCCCATAGGTATAAAACCGCCCCGGTTTTCTATTAGATCAGTTTTTCTTTTAATTAGGTTTAGATCTATCCAACGAACATTCTCTGTTTAGATCTAAACAGCGAGCGTTCGCACGATAACCTTTTCTTTTTTCTGTTTAGTTTTCGGCCAGGGACCTCTCTGTAAATATATTTTTATAGTTAGCCCCTAAACTTCAAACGGCCGTAACTTTTTGCTCGTTGGTCCAAATCCAACGAAACCAACGCCCACGTCTTCGTTACGATCTCCTCTTTCCAGTCAAACAACTTAAACATGATTTTGGAAATTTTAAAATTTGATTTCAACTAGATTTGAATTTGATCTTCGTTTAATCGTAACTTGAGTTTCGTAACTCCGTTTGAGTTGATTCTTTTTGCAAATAGAATCTCTTGACCTAACCTTTATGATAAGGCCAAACTCGCATAATTTTGGTACTGTTAGAAATTGGTTTATGTTTCAAGAGTCATTCGCTTGTTTTCGAAGTTCTCCGAAGTGTTTTATTCGTTCTGTCCGATCTTTCTGAGTGATTGCTTATGTGTGGTTACTATTGTTTGCTTACGATGGATTGATCGGAGTGTGACGAGTAGATCTATCATGAGTTCTGGGTGCAAATCATCTATTCGTTAGTACAAGGCAAGTTCACACTTTGATCATACTTTCCAATACCCAGTTTTCATTGCATTAGATATATCCTCAAACACTTGCATGAGTAGGACTGGTTACTTAATATGATGCTTTGTAGTTCATGAGGTAGGAACCCAATGACTCGAGATCAACCAAGGGGGGGTATACGCTTTCTTACTTATTGCTTAGCCATGCTTGTAGACGTGGATTGGTATGAGGGTTTCATGAAAGATGTGAGTGTGATTTAAGGGAAACTTTAATGTGGTAATTTAATACACATCTGGGTGGATTGGTTGGGGCACCCTGGGGATGGACCAGTGGATTGCCCGGGCACCTGGGGTTGTCAGTGTTGTCCTAGGAAATCCCGGGGTTTCCGTGTGATTGTCCTATTGGAATGCCACCCAGGCTCAAAGGGATCACATAATATTTTCATGCCTAGAAACTTCCGTGTGCAGCCGCAAGCCATTATGGGCTCTGGCATAGTATGAGTAAGTTGTGTGACCTCTTTCAGTGGTGGACTAGCAGATGTAGCGGATGTAGGTGTACCGATCCACCCGGGGTAAAGAGTTAATGCTTCTGAAAGACTGTGTCTCGGTCATCCATTTCTCAAACACCATGCAGTGCGAGAAATTAAATGGAGGCGATCGAGTCTTGTGGGGAAAAGTGCACAAACCTCTGCAGAGTGTACAAACTATTCATGAGTAGCCGTGTCCCCGGTTATGGACATCTTTGAGTATCTAGAAGTGGATTATTTGTTGATCTCAACACTCTATTTAATTAATTTTGTTGGGCTAATAATGACTTTGGTTTGGGATTGAGATGGGGGTACCATTCTCAATTGTTCATGATTTAAATTTAACAAAGTAGTTAAATAAATGCATTCCTTTGTGGTAGGGAAAAATCAGATTTATGCAAAAACAGCCTTACAGCCTCCACCAACCAAATATGCATGTAGTTGTAGGCATTGTTCATCATTACTCATTACAGTGTGAATTTGCCAGTACATTCAATGTACTGACCTACATGGCTGCAACGTCTCATGTTGCGGGAATTATTCGACGAGTAAGTGTTACGTTAGGGTTGCGCTATCTACACTCAACTTTGCCGTTGGTGTTGATGGAACTCCACAACCTTTGTTGCTTCCGGTATGTTTGATTGAGGTAATAGTATTTATGTTACTTTATACATCTGATTTACCTCTGTTATAAATCCCCGAGTACTGTGCGTGTCAGCATACCGATCCAGGGATGACACTTAAGCACAGAGACTTGATCCATTCGGGTCGGGTCGCTACAAAAATTGTGTGTGCGTGGTATATGTACACATCATCCATCATGACGCGCACGTGCATGTGTTTGTTAGCACAAAATAGCAAATGCTCAAATAAATGAGATGCGTGATATAGAAACATGTCATCCATCATGATAGGTTTGTTGTTATGTAAAGCATAATGGAGACTCAAATTGTGCAATGCATCATGAGAAATATTTGGAGCATTGTTAAGCATGTAATGCATATGGTGCACACAATCATGGCAATCATTCAAGGTATGGCATGCATCAATATCTCCTAGAAAGTATGAGGAAACTATGGGTGTCTCCTCATGAGCATGAATGGAAACATAACATGGAGAATATGGACAACATCCAAAACAAAGCATATTCAAAACAATGTGTTCATGGCATGGCATAGTGGAGGAATTGCGCAAAGCATGGCAATATCGTCACAAGAGAAACAAAAGCCAATAACCATGGGCTTGTCATCTATGCCATAAGTGCAAATAGGATTCACTTTAATAAGGCATGCATAGTTACTATGTTGATATTATAATGATGCAATATGGGAGATCTCACTCATAGCATATGACAAGTTTAAAGGGTTGTCGAACATGATGTGACCAAAAGAATTTTCACATGATATCCTATGGGGCATAGCATCACAACTAGGCAACCCAACATGCTCATCATCATATTCATCATAAATAGGTAAGTCAAGACATGAGGAAGTCGCACTAGCATGAAGCATGGCAATAGGTGTTCAACATCATGCAAGCAATCATTGTCAAGATAGTCCACTAGGGGGACAAGAGAAGCACCATCACCTATGTTGCCGTTGGAGTTCCACTCATGTGGTGTAGGTGGGGTGTTCAAGGTCCAACCGTTCTCATCTTCCTCTTGATGGAACCATGTGGGTGGTGCATCTTCTTCCACCATGGCCATCAGTTTGTCCATTGGGGGAATGGACTCGTTGAGGGTAGGCATGTCGTCATGTAGGAAACCTAGCACCAAAGAAAACACACTAGGAGTAGAGGTTAAGTCGTTAGAAATCATAGTGGCCTCACATGCCCTCTCAACTACCTTACTCACTAAGTGGTGTGGCTCACTCACTCCCTCTTGGATGCTCTCACTCGTATGGTTGGTGGAGTCACTCAAATGGCTCTCAACCTCACATAGGATGTGTAGCATGCTCTCATGTGTGGGGCTAGTGGTGATCACTCTCATTCTCTCATAGGAAATGCACTCAATGTCACATATGGTGGAGTCACTCATATCACTCATGGTGGGGTGGCTCTCCTCACATGGAAATTGGGTCATCTCATGATATGTGGGTGTCAGAGAGATGTAGTTGCAAATGTCTCCATGCTCAACTCCATTCGCCGCCTCATCCATAACGCCTCCAAAGATGAATGCCGTAGGAGGTGGCAAATCATCACTCTCCTCCGAGATCAAAGGAAATGTCTCATATGCGCTCTCGTAGCTTGACTCGGAGTAGTAGTCATATTTGGGCACCATCTTCATGTTGTTGAAGAGGTTCATGCTCATCGCCTTAGTCGAAGGGGATGGCCCTTGCTCGACCATATTGTCGCCGCCTTGATGTGGGGAGCTTCCGAAGATGGAAGTGTTGCCCTCACTTGTAGGTGGTCGCCTTGTAGTTGGAGATGTCGATGTAGGTGAACTCACGGGAAGTAGGCGAAGATGTCGTACGTCCAAAGGCAAAGATGCCTTGAGAACACTTGCCGAAGATGCCGAAGTGATGGTTGTAGCTGTAGCTCCGTCTTGGGTGTGCTTGTCTCGCGGTCATCTTATGTGCTCTTGAAACTTGGGCTTGGCGTGAAGTAGAGCGTCTTCGGACTTGTATGTTTGCGCTTGGTGAGCATCTTCATGATGATGGTGTCGTTGTCGTGCTAGAGCTTGTGGAAGATGTCGTTCATCGTCTTCGTGTACATGATGCTTGGAGGTGACTTGCCCTTCATGACGATGTTGATGGTCGCCATGGCGGTGTGGATGTGGACGACTTGCATTTGCATCGTGTTTGCGCTCCGAAGACTTGTGACTTGAACGTCGCCGCCGAGAAGATGACGAAGGGGGAGAAGACTTGTAGTCGACCACCAAGTGTTTCAGCTCCGCCATTTGTTTGTTGAAGGAAGCCATTCTCCTTGTGTCGGAGTGTCATAGTTCGATGGCGTTGTTGCCCAAGCGCTCTTGCATTGCTCGTTGTAGTCCGATGGTTTTCGCGTGGATGTCATTGTTCGCGCCGTCGATATCGAAGACCGAAGATGAAATGCCTTGCCTATCCATCACAAGACGCTAGCAAGTATGAGTGGGAGAAAGAGAAGAACTATACCAAATGTACATTGACCGATGTTGAAGATGGATCAATGATCACTCAAATGTGGAACAAGGAAATAGAACAATTGGTACCATTTCTTGTCGGTTTCTCACACCTACACAAGTAAAGCTTATGGTGGAGCTCGGTGAGGATAGTGGCACAAAAATTTGGTGTGAAATGTTAGCAAGAGTCAATAATGTTGAAACAGATTCACAAATTTGCAAATGCAACAAGTAGACCAATAGCAAGATATGGTACACGGAAACACACACGCAAACAGATAAGTGGGGTCGTGCAACCAAGGGGTGAGCCAAAATGTGGAATCCACGAAAATGCTCTTGTTGCACAACACTAGAGAGACGCTAGCGCGATTGCACAATAGGCGGATACGAACTTGTGCACAACGTACTAAGCAAAATGCAAAGACTTCTATCCCAAGTATGCTATATGTATGGTATTTTAGTGATATGATCCAAGATGATCGAGTATGACAATCTTAATTTAGTATGATGCTATGGTTCTTGCTTAAAAGCTCTTTGCTTATCTTTTTCTTTGTGCTTAAAAGCTTGTTTGGCTCTTTCTCTTTTGAGCTCTTTTCTCATGCAAAACTTCACGAACCAAGATAGCAATTGAGTATATGCGATGACAACCTTGTGTCACAAGAGATGATACCAAGATATGCACCATGGTTATATGGTATGTATGCTATGGGAAGTATTGATCACTAATGTGCACAAGTCACGTTGCGAGCAATACTCAAATGGCTAGTCTCGATACGTAAGTGACGCAAAAATGGGCTAGGGGTTAACAATGCAATTGCAAGGGAATATACAAAGGAGGGATACCACAATACCAAGATGATATGGAGGTTATCGTCCGTGGCGATGATGAGTGGCGGTGTTCTTGATGTAGATACCAAGATGATGGAGACTCGTCCCTAAGTAGCCGAAACACCTTAGGAAACGGAAAAACCACGAACTCAAAATCTCAAATGTAAAATGGTGGTAGCGGGAAAACGGTGGTGGTTGCGGAAGTGGAATGATGGGCTATACACGGTGTCGGAGTTGAAGGCACGGTCCCTAAGTAGCTGAAACACCTTAGGAGACATAACCCACAACTCTAACAAGCTCGAACAAAATTGGGTTAAGTTGGGTTGGTAATGTATAATGGGCAATGGGTATGCGGAAGTGGTGGTGGTGGTGGATGAAGAAGCAATCGTCCCTAAGTAGACTAAACACCTTAGGAGACTCGAATCACTACTCAAGCAACCACAAATGCTATGGGGGACAAAATTGGTTAGGTTGCGGAAGTCGGTGGTGGCTATGCAGATGATGTGGTGAAGGCCCTAGGCAAACATGCCAACTTTCACAAAATTTGATGGAGTCAAATGGTGATGGTAGTATTTTTGTGTGAGGGGGGATGTCACTAGCTTCAAAACGAGGTAAAGAACGTCAAAAACGGACTCCGGATGAATTAGTTATGCACAAAACGGTGAAACGAAAAAGTCTGAAATGTCAAGGTCCGGATGTCCGGGGTGGAGCCCGGATTTCCGAGGGCTATGCACAGAACCATGCGCGATTTGGTGCTCCAGGAGCCAGATGTCCAGCTTGGGGCCCGGATGTCCGGCACGATGCCCCGGATGTCCGGTCGGTGGCCCGGAAGTCCGGCCCAACGAATCCAGATCTCGTTTGGGGCGGAAATTTTCGAATTGGGGGCGCAAATTGATGATCTGGGGCTCAAAATTTGAGGGATTTCGTGGATGGAATGATGGGAGAAGTGGGGAAAAGCTATATCCACTTGAAACCAAGCAAATCCATAGATCAAAATGAACAAAACATCATCATACCAACAGATTACAAAAAAATTTGGGGCTATTTTTGGTGGGGATTTTCGAAATTGGTTAAGAACACAACAAAACAAGGATAGAAAACGGTGAGGGGGCTCCAAATTCGTGAGAAACCTTGGCTCTAGATACCAAGATGATGTAGGGTGGAACCCTAGATTGCCTATCTTTCACGAAATGGAGGGTATCCCACGAAGAACACGAAGAACACGAGGGGAAAACGAGGGGAAACACGATAGAATCACTCAACTCAACAAGAACAAGTCACACATATGCTAGATCCTCGAAACACAAAGAGATACACGATCCACGGTCAACAACGGATGATACAAGTAGCGATAGTCTTCTCTGTGAGGAGGTCTTGGTATCCCGTAGGATCTTCTCCGAAGTGGTCTTGAATCCCTGTGGATCTTCTCCGTGGAGGGGCCGCTGTCACTCACAAGGAGATGAACCACTAGTGGATGAGCAAAGCTCTGTCTCAAATGAGCTAAACCTAAGCTAACCCTAACTAGGAGGAGGTGGATGAGTATATATAGTCTAGGTCCATGAAGGGGTAAGTGGGAGAGGAATACATGGGCCTCAGGCCCGTCTCTGCGCGCAGGCAGGCGCCGAATGTCCGGGCCGGGGGACAGATGTCCGGCGGCTCGCAAGGAGCCAGATGTCCGGGGTGATGGCCGGATGTTTGGGCTGTCGGGGGCCGCTTCTGTAGACGTTCTGTTGGGGTGCTGGATGTCCGAGCGCAGGGCTGGATGTCCGGCGGCATGGGCTGGATATTCGGGCCACTGGCGGGATGTCCGGCGGCTGTTGCATCAGCTTCTTCTTCCTTCTCCTTCCTTTGCTTCCGCGCACGCTTGTCCTTGGTCCTTGGGCTCTCCATGGTCTCCTTGCTACCTAAGCACATGTAGGGACCTTGCATGAGGTAGCCACCATGTCTTGCACAATAGGAAGGGGAAGCATCGAGGAGCGGGTTCACCTTGTGGGCGATGGTGTACATGGGGATGAACGAAGGAGGCTCTGCATCATTAACTCTTCGCTTCGAAAGTTGTCAGGAGAGCCGAATACGACCTCCAATGTTAAAGAGCCCGTGCAGCGAGCTTCTATGCCCGGTATCACTCCTTTAAAGGTCGTGTTGCTTGGCTTTATTCTTGATGGGTCAATCGCCATCTTGCGAACAGTGTCCTGATATATCAGATTGAGACTACTGCCGTCCATAAGGACTCGGGTAAGATGGTATCCATCGATTATTGGGTCGAGCACTAGGGCAGCCGAACCCCCATGACGGATACTGGTCGAGTGATCCCTGCGATAGAAAGTGATCGGACAGGCCGACCACGGGTTGAATTTGTGGGCGACACGCTCAACGGCATAGGCGTCTCGGAGTGCGCGCTTGCGCTCCCTCTTTGGGATATGAGTGGCATATATCATGTTCACTGTTTTAATCTCCGGTGGAAATTTCTTCTGTCCCCCTGTATTCAGCTGGCGAGGTTCATCCTCGTCTTCGCTCTGAGGTCCCTTCCCCTTGTGTTCAGCATTGAGCTTGCCGGCCTGCTTGAAGACCCAACAATTACGGTTGGTATGGTTTGCAGGCTTTTCTGGGGTGCCATGGATCTGATAGGGCCTATCTAATATTTTGTCCAAGCTGGATGGACCATCTTTGTTGCCTTTGAATGGCTTCTTCCGTTGACCGGATCTGGAGCCGCTAAATCCGGTGTTTACCGTTGTATCATCTGGGCTTCCAGCATTATTTCGGCGTTTGTTTTTTCACGCTGTGGCTTTCCATTGTCGTCCCTGACTACAGATGTTCCACGGTCGCTGGTGCTGCTACGAGCTAACCAGCTGTCCTCGCCCGCGCAAAAGCGGGTCATGAGTGTAGTTGGGGCTGCCATTTTCCTCGGCTTTTCCTGTCCGAGGTGTCTGGCTAGCCATTCGTCCCGGACACTGTGCTTGAAGGCCGCTAAGGCTTCGACGTCCGGACAATCGACGATTTGGTTCTTCTTAGTGAGAAACCGATTCCAAAGCTTACGGGCTGACTCCCCGGGTTGTTGGATGATGTTGAAGGAAATATGCCCTAGAGCTAATAATAAAGATGTTATTTGTATTTCCTTATATCATGATAAATGTCTTTTATTCATGCTAGAATTGTATTAACCGGAAACTTAGTACATGTGAGAATACATAGACAAAACAGTATGTCCCTAGTATGCCTCTACTAGACTACCTCATTAATCAAAGATGGTTATGTTTCCTAGCCATAGAAATGAGTTGTCATTTGATCAACGAGATCACATCATTAGGAGAACGATGTGATGGACAAGACCCGTCCGTTAGCTTAGCACTATGATCGTTTAGTTTTACTGTTATTGCTTTCTTCATGACTTATACATGTTCCTATGACTATGAGATTATGCAACTCCCGTATACCGGAGGAACACCTTGTGTGCTATCAAGCATCACAACGTAACTGGGTGATTATAAAGATGCTCTACAGGTGTCTCCGAAGGTGTTCGTGGTGTTGGCATATATCAAGAATAGGATTTGTCACTCCGAGTGTCGGAGAGGTGTCTCTGGGCCCTCTCGGTAATACACATCATAATAAGCCTTGCAAGCAAGTGACTAATGAGTTAGTCATGCGATGATGTATTACGGAACGAGTAAAGAGACTTGTCGGTAACGAGATTAAACTAGGTATTGAGATACCGACGATCGAATCTCGAGCAAGTAACATACCGATGACAAAAGGAACAACGTATGTTGTTATGCGGTTTGACCGATAAAGATCTTTGTAGAATATGTAGGAGCCAATATGAGCATCCAGGTTCCGCTATTGGTTATTGACCGGAGATGAGTCTCGATCATGTCTACAAAGTTCTCGAACCCGTAGGTTCCGCACGCTTAATGTTTGATGATGATTAGTATTATGAGTTTTGATGTACCGAAGGTAGTTAGGAGTCCCGGATGAGATCAAGGACATGACGAGGAGTCTCAGAATGTCCGAGACGTAAATATTGATATATTGGACGACTATATTCGGACACCGGAAGTGTTTTGGAAAGTTTTGAAATTTACCGGAGTGCCGGAGGGGTTACCGGAACCCCCCGGGGGAAAGTTGGGACCTAGTGGGCCTTAGGGAAGAAAGAGGGCAACAGCCAGGAGGTGGCGCGCCCCCTCCCAAGGGGCAGTCCGAATTGGACTAGGGGAGGGGGTGCGTGCCCCCCTCTTTCCCTCTCCTTCTCTCCCTCTCTTTCCTTCCCCCTTCTCTCTCTTGGTGATTCCTACTAGGAATAGGATTGCAATCCTATTCCTAGTAGGATTGCACCTCTTGGCGCGCCATAGGAGGGCCGGCCGGCTTTCCCCCTTGCTCCTTTATATACAGGGGCAGGGGGGCACCCTAGGACACACAAGTTGATGTGTTGATATCTCCCAACCGTGTGCGGTGCCCCCCTCCACAGAAACACACCTCGGTCATACCGCTGCAGTGCTTAGGCGAAGCCCTGCGCCGGTAACTTCATCATATCCGTCACCACGCCGTCGTGCTGACGAAACTCTTCCGTGAAGCTCAACTGGATCAAAAGCTCGTGGGACGTCATCAAGCTGAACGTGTGTTGAACGTGGAGGTGCCGTACGTTCGGTGCTTGATCGGTTGGATGGCGAAGAAGATCGACTACATCAACCACGTCACTAGACGCTTCCGCTTTTGGTCTACAAGGGTACGTAGACACACTCCCCCCCCCCTCGTTGCTATGCATCTGGTAGCTAGATCTTGCGTGATCATAGGAAAATTTTGAAAATACTACGTTCCCCAACAGTGGCATCAGAGCCAGGTCTATGCGTAGATGATATGCACGAGTAGAACACAATGAGTTGTGGGCGGTACTAGTCATACTTCTTACCAGCATGTCATACTTTAGTTCGGCGGTATTGTGAGATAAAGCGGCCCGGACCGACATTACGCGTACGCTTACGCGAGACTGGTTTCACCGTTATGAGCACTCATTGCTTAAAGGTGACTGGCGGGTGTCTCTCTCTCTCTCTCACTTTGGCTGAATCGAGTGTGGCTATGCCCGGTACTTGTGAAGATTAAAATAGCACATACTTGACGAAACATCGTTGTGGTTTTGTATGCGTAGGTAAGAATGGTTCTTGCTAAGCCCGTAGCAGCCATATAAAACTTGCAACAACGAAGTAGAGGACGTCTAACTTGTTTTTGCAGGGCATGTTGTGATGTGATATGGTCAAGACATGATGAGTTATACGGTTTTGTAGGAGATGATCATGTTTTGTAAAGTTATCGGTAACTGGCAGGAGGCATATGGCTGTCGCTTTATAGTATGAAATGCAATCGCCATGTAATTGCTTTACTTTATCACTAAGCGGTAGCGATAGACGTAGAAGCAATAGTTGGCGAGATGACAATGATGCTACGATGGAGATCGTGGTGTCGCGCCGGTGACGAAGGTGATCATGACGGTGCTTTGGAGATGGAGATCAAAAGTACAAGATGATGATGGCCATATCATGTCACATATTTTGATTGCATGTGATGTTTATCTTATTATGCCTGTTATTTTGCTTAGTACGACGGTAGCATTATAAGATGATCCCTTATAAAAATTTCAAGGTATAAGTGTTCTCCCTGAGTATGCACCGTTGCGAAAGTTCGTCGTGCCGAGACACCACGTGATGATCTGGTGTGATAAGCTCTACGTTCAAATACAACGGGTGTAAGCCAGTTTTGCACACGCAGAATACTCGGGTTAAACTTGACGAGCCTAGCATATGCAGATATGGCCTCGGAACACTGGAGACCGAAAGGTCAAGCGTGAATCATATAGTAGATATGATCAACATAAGATGTTCACCATTGAAAACTACTCCATCTCACGTGATGATCGGACATGGTTTAGTTGATATGGGTCACGTGATCACTTAGATGATTAGAGAGATGTCTGTCTAAGTGGGAGTTCTTAAGTAATTTGATTAATTGAACTTTAATTTATCATGAACTTAGTCCTGATAGTTCTTGCATATCTATGTTGTTGTAGATCAATGGCCCGTGCTACCGTTCCTTTGAATTTTAATGCATTCCTAGAGAAAGCTAAGTTGAAAGATGATGGTAGCAATTACACGGACTTGGTCCGTAACTTGAGGATTATCCTCAATGCTGCACAGAAGAATTATGTCCTTGAAGCACCGCTAGGTGACAAGCCCCCTCCCGCTAATGTAGACGCTTTGAACGTCTGGCAGACGCGGTCAGATGACTACACGATAGTTCAGGGTGCCATGCTTTACGGCTTAGAACAGGGACTTCAACGACGTTTTGAACGTCATGGAACATATGAGATGTTCCAGGAGTTGAAGTTAATATTTCAAGCAAATGCCCGGATTGAGAAATATGAGATTTCCAATAAATTCTATAGCTGCAAGATGGAGGAGAATAGTCCTATCAGTGAACACTTGCTCAGAATGTCTGGGTACTACAATCATATGACTCAACTTGGTTGCAAAGTTGACGAGGATAGTGTTATTGATATAGTTCTTCAATCTCTGCTACCAAGCTATAAAGGCTTCGTGATGAACTATAATATGCAAGGGATGCAGAAGACAATTCCCGAGCTCTTCGCTATGCTGAAAGCTGCGGAGGTAGAAATCAAAAAGGAGCATCAAGTGTTGATGTTTAACAAGACCACTAGTTTCAAGAAAAAGGGCAAGGGAAAGAAGGGGAACTTCAAGAAGAATATCGGGACAGTTGCTACTCCTGCAAAGAAACCCAAGTCTGGAGCCAAGCCTGAAACTAAGTGCTTTTACTGCAAAGGGACTGGACACTGGAAGCGAAACTGCCCCAAGTATTTGGTGGATAAGAAGGATGGCAAGGTGAACAAAGGTATATGTGATATACATGTTATTGATGTGTACCTTACTAATGCTCGTAGTAGTACTTGGGTATTTGATACCGGTTCGGTTGCTAATATCTGTAACTTGAAACATGGACTATGGATTAAACGAAGATTGGCTAAGGACGAGGTGACAATGCGCGTGGGAAATGGATCCAAAGTCGATGTGATCGCCGTCGGCACGCTACCTCTACATCTACCTTCGGGATTAGTTTTAGACCTGAATAATTGTTATTTGGTGCCAGCGTTAAGCATGAACATTATATCTAGATCTTGTTTGTTGCGAGATGGTTATTCATTTAAATCAGAGAATAATGGTTGTTCTATAATTATGAATAATATCTTTTATGGTCATGCAACCTTAAAGAGTGGTCTATTCTTGTTGGATCTCGGTTGTAGTGATACACATATTCATAATATTGAAGCCAAAAGATGCAAGGTTAATAATGATAGTGCACCTTATTTGTGGCACTGCCGTTTAGGTCATATTGGTGTAAAACGCATGAAGAAACTCCATAGTGATGGACTTTCGGAATCACTTGATTATGAATCACTTGGTGCTTGTGAACCATGCCTCATGGGCAAGATGACTGAAACTCCGTTCTCCGGAACAATGGAGCGAGCAACAGATTTGTTGGAGATCATACATACACATGTATGTGGACCAATGAGTGTTGAAGCTCGCGGAGGGTATCGTTATTTTCTCACCTTCACTGATGATTTGAGCAGATATGGGTATATCTACTTAATGAAACACATGTCTAAAACATTTGAAAAGTTCAAAGAATTTCAGAGTGATGTAGAGAATCATCGTAACAAGAAAATAAAGTTTCTATGTTCTGATCGTGGAGGTGAATATTTGAGTTACGAGTTTCGTCTTCATTTGAAACAATGTGGAATAGTTTCACAACTCACGCCACCCGGAACACCACAGCGTAATGGTGTGTCTGAACGTCGTAACCGAACTTTATTGGATATGGTGCGGTCTATGATGTCTCTTACCGATTTACCACTATCGTTTTGGGGTTATGCTTTAGAGACAACTGCATTCATGTTAAATAGGGCACCATCTAAATCCGTTGAGGCGACACCTTATGAACTGTGGTTTGGCAAGAAACCAAAGTTGTCATTTCTTAAAGTTTGGGGCTGCGATGCTTATGTGGAAAAGCTTCAACCTGATAAGCTCGAACCCAAGTCGGAGAAATGTGTCTTCATAGGATACCCAAAGGAGACAGTTGGGTACACCTTCTATCACAGATCCGAAGGCAAGATATTCGTTGCAAAGAATGGATTCTTTCTAGAGAAGGAGTTTCTCTTGAAAGAAGTGAGTGGGAGGAAAGTAGAACTTGATGAGGTAATTGTACCTTCTCCCGAATTGGAAAGTAAAGCATCACAGAAACTAGTTCCAGTGATTCCAACACCAATTAGTGAGGAAGCTAATGATGATGATCATGAAACTTCAGATCAAGTTTCTGCTGAACGTCGTAGATCAACCAGAGTACGTTCCGCACCAGAGTGGTACGGCAACCCAGTTCTGGAAGTCATGTTACTAGACCATGATGAACCTACGAACTACGAGGAAGCGATGATGAGCCCAGATTCCACAAAATAGCTTGAGGCCATGAAATCTGAGATGGGATCCATGTATGAAAACAAAGTGTGGAATTTGGTTGACTTGCCCGATGATCGGCAATCCATCGAAAATAAATGGATCTTCAAGAGGAAGACCGACGCAGACGGTAATGTTACTGTTTACAAAGCTCGACTTGTTGCGAAAGGGTTTCGACAAGTTCAAGGAGTTGACTACGATGAGACTTTCTCACCCGTAGCGATGTTAAGTCTGTCTGAATCATGTTAGCAATTGCCGCATTTTATGATTATGAAATTTGCCAAATGGATGTCAAAACTGCATTCCTGAATGGATATCTCAAAGAAGAGTTGTATATGATGCAACCAGAGGGTTTTGTCGATCCAAAAGGTGCTAACAAAGTGTGCAAACTCCAGCGATCCATCTATGGACTAGTGCAAGCATCTCGGAGTTGGAATATACGCTTTGATGAGGTGATCAAAGCATATGGTTTTATACAGACTTTTTGAGAAGCCTGTATTTACAAGAAAGTGAGTGGGAGCTCTGTAGCATTTCTGATATTATATGTGGATGACATATTGTTGATTGGAAATGATATAGAATTTCTGGATAGTATAAAAGGATACTTGAATAAGAGTTTTTCAATGAAAGACCTTGGTGAAGCTGCTTACATATTAGGCATCAAGATCTATAGAGATAGATCAAGGCGCTTAATTGGACTTTCACAAAGCACATACCTTGATAAATTTTTGAAGAAGTTCAAAATGGATAAGTCAAAGAAAGGGTTCTTGCCTGTGTTACAAGGTGTGAAGTTGAGTAAGACTCAATGCCCGACCACTGCAGAAGATAGAGAGAACATGAAAGTCATTCCCTATGCCTCAGCCATAGGATCTATCATGTATGCAATGCTATGTACCAGACCTGATGTGTGGCTTGCAATAAGTCTAGCAGGGAGGTACCAAAGTAATCCAGGAGTGGATCACTGGACAGCGGTCAAGAACATCCTGAAATACCTGAAAAGGACAAAGGATATGTTTCTCGTGTATGGAGGTGACAAAGAGCTCGTCGTAAATGGTTACGTCGATTCTAGCTTTGACACTGATCCAGATGACTCTAAGTCACAAACCGGATATGTATTTTTCATTGAACGGTGGAGCTGTCAGTTGGTGCAGTTCCAAGCAGAGCGTCGTGGCGGGATCTACGTGTGAAGCGGAATACATAGCTGCTTCGGAAGCAGCAAATGAAGGAGTCTTGTGACGCCCGGATAATTAGGCTACAGTAACCCTCTGGTAATGATGCCACGTCACCACGATTAATGTTGCTAATCTCGTGTTATTTCAGAACCGATCCAAATTCAAATTTGAATTAAAGTCAAACAATAAAAAAATTCAACTGTCAAATCTAAAATGTTCAAATTGTAGCAAATAAATCGTAGATGATTATGGTGGTGAAACCACATTATTATGAAATGTTTAAATACTCTGAATTAAATAGAACAGCAAGCAAAACCAATAATTAAATGCCTTTTTCGATTAATAAATATTAAGCTAATTTATTTTATTGCCCGAAACTATTGGGGCAGTGGCATATTTATTAAAACTAAATTAGGAACTATTTTTATATTTCACTTAAACTATAACAAGATGAAACTAAGAGGAAACAGAAAAGAAAATAAATAAGAAAAGAAAACAACAAAAGATAAAAAGGAACCCCCACTCCCCCTTGGCCGTTCGACTCACTAGGCTGGCCCATTCGCTGTGGCTATAAGCCACCTCCTGGCCTAAACCCCGAACCCTAAGATACCCCCACTCCTCACGCTCCCCTCACCCTCTCCCTCGCCCCTCCGCACACCCAGAGGCAAGGCGCCTCACGCCCGAAACCCCACATCGCAGCATCTCCTCCCTCTGCTCCCTCCTGCTCCACCCTCGCCGCCCCTGGACCTCCATCGAGCAGCAAGCAACTACCGTCGTCCTCGCCGTTGCGGACCTCTCCTGCACCACGACGCCGTGCCCTACGTCGATATGGATGGCCTCGACCTCCGCCGCCCAACGACCAGGTCCGGTCGGCCTTCGCCATCCCTTCCCGTACCTGGATGGATCTGGCCGCAGCCACGTCTTCCCCGACGCCAAGTCCTTCCTCCTGTGTCGCCTCGTTGCCCGAGGAGCAGCAAGCCGCCGCTTGGAGATCCGTCCTGAAGCTCGCTGCTGCCGCCTCCCCGACCTCGTCGGTATTCGCACCATCGTCGCCACTTCCGCCCTGGCCTCGCTGCCTCAAGCACCACCACGAGCTCGTTGCCATCCCTACAACTTCACTGTGAGCTGCCGTCCGTTTGCCCCTCCCCTGCTCGTTTTGGCTGATCCTGGCGTCGTATGTCGCGAGACCGAGCTCCGGCCGCGCGCCCCCGTCGCCGTTCTCCCACACGACCACGTCGCTGCGTCCCCTATAGCTCTGGCCAAGCCATCCCGCGGCTTCCGCCGGGCCGCAGCCGCTGCTACGCCATCTCCGGCAGTCGCCGCTACCTACCCGCGCTCCGCCGCTACTCCCAGCGGCTGCGTCGAGCCACCCGTGTAGCTCCCCCCTCGCTGGCCCCCTTGCCGCCCGATCCCCACTGGCCGTAGCCGCCGGCGGCCTACCGCCCGGAGGCCGCCACCGGTCAGGGCCTCGACCCATTCAGGGCGAGTGCCCGACCCGCCTCCTCGCTCCACTTCGCCCGTTTACCAACCGCCCGTTAGGCCCCCTGGTCCACTGCCAAGTGGGGCCCAGGCCCAAAAACGTTTATAGAAAAAAGAGAGTAATTAATTAAATAAATAATAAAATATTAATTGATTAATTAATTATAGAATTCACTAACTTAATTAATCTTAATTAGCTTAACCTAAACACTAGTTAACCTAATTAATCCTGATTAGTTAATCAGTCAATGACACGCGGACCCCACGCGTTAGTTTGACTCAGTCAACTGACTGGTTGACTGCTGACGTCGTGCTGACATCATGATGACGTCATAATTGCATTTTCTAATTAAATTAATTCTGTTAATTCAAAAAAAGAATTAAAACTTTACAAATTAATATACAATAATCCGTAACTCGGATGAAAAAGTTTTATATATGAAAGTTGCTAAGAACGACGAGACGAACCCGGATACGTTACCCGCATATTTGTGTGGTTCCTCTAAATACCTGAACATGGAACTTTCCCCCTCCGGTCATCTGTTTGACAAATGTCCGGAACCAGGAAAACTTTCCCGGATGGGATCCTCCTTTATCGGTAACTTGTAACACTGCGTTAGGGCACACCCGGCACATCGTATCGCCATGTCATACTTTGTGCTACAACTGCTGGCTTTATATTTATTGCTTCTTCCCCCTCTTCTCTCCGATAGACACCGGGACTGAGACCGCTGACAGTGCCACGGTGATCGACTGCGTCGACGACAACCCCTCCTTGCCAGAGCAACCAGGCAAGCCCCTCCCTCCCTTGATCAACCTGATATCGCCTATTCTTCTCTCTACTGCTTGCATTAGAGTAGTGTAGCATGTTACTGCTTTCGATTGATCCTACTCTGCTGCATAGCCTGTCATTGTTGCTACAACTATTGATACCTTACCTGCAATCCTAAATGCTTAGTATAGGATGTTAGTATTCCATCAGTGGCCCTACATTTTTGTCCGTCCGCCATGCTATATTATCGGGCCGTGATCACTTCCGAAGGTGATCACGGGTATATACTATACTATTACATACTCGTGATGATAATTCAGATATGGGGGCTGATGGGGCAGGTGGTTCCACACAGGTAGTGGTGGGCGTGGGTTCCCGACAGCCCCTTGATGGTTACTTTGTGGTGGAGCGACAGGGCAGGTTGCGACCACCTAGGAAACAGGTGGGCCTGGCCCTGGTCGTTGTCCGCGGATATTTCATAATAACACGTTAACGTGATCTTGGTATTTGATCCGAGTCTAGCCATTGGCCTATACGCACTAACCAGCTATGTGGGAATAGTTATGGGCACTCGACGTCGTGGTATCAGCCGAAGCCTTCTTGACGTCAGCGGCTTAGCGGCATGCGCCGGATTGGACTGGAACGCCTACTCTAGTATTAGGAGAGGCTGGGTCTGCCTACCGGTCGCGTACGCAACATGCAGGTGTGCATTGGGTGATGGGCCTGGACCCCTGCGTGCTTAGGACTTAGACCGGCGTGCTGACCTCTCTGTTGTGCTTAGGTAGGGCTGCGACGTGTTGATCTTCCGAGGCAGGGCATGACCCTGGAAAGTGTGTCCGGCCAAATGGGACCGAGTGTGCTGGGTTATGTGGTGCACCCCTGCAAGGAAGTTAATCTATTCGAAAAGCCATGTCCCTCGGTAAAAGGACGACCCGGAGTTGTACTCCGACCTCATGACAACTACAACCAAATACTTAATAAAACACACCCAGATGAGTTCCAGATATAACTCGGTGGTTGTTCTCTCACATGGTGATGTGCGGGAGGATCGCCGGGTTGGATTATGCTATACAATGTTACTTGGTGAACTTTCCAGCTACTCAAGACGGAGGTTGCCAGAAGCTTTGATACTTGTTACTATTCCATCTGCTCTCTTCTATTGCTGCAAGATGGAGGCTGCCAGAAGCGTAGTCTTCGATTGGATTAGCTATCCCCCTCTTATTCTGGCATTCTGCCGTTCAGTCCACAGATACTACCCCCTTTATACAAATACCATTGCATATGTAGTATAGATCCTTGCTTGCGAGTACTTTGGATGAGTACTCACGGTTGCTTTGCTCCCCCTTTCCCCCTTTTGTCCCTTCTTCTCGGATGATGCAACCAGATTGATGGAGTCCAGGAGCCAGAAGATCCCGAGGATGTTTCTACATGGAGTTCGGCTTCGAGGAGTAGTTAGGACGTTCCAGGCAGGAGGCCTTGCCTTTTCGATCATTGCTATATTTGTGCTAGTCATCTTATGGCACTTTGTTTAACTTATGTCTGTACTCGGATATTGTTGCTTCCGCTGACTTTTGTGTATTCGAGCTTTTGTATTCGAGCCCTCGAGGCCATGGCTTGTAATATAAAGCTTGTATTATTTTAGTTTGTGTCTAGAGTTGTGTTGTGATATCTTCCAATGAGTCCCTGATCTTGACCGTACACATTTGCGTGCATGTGATGGGCCTCGAACCCCTCGTTGGTTACCCCAAGTGGAAGGTGTAAGATGCAGTAAGTAGAAGTGTTTTCCCCTAGCAAAGATGCCAAGGATCGATTCCCCAGAGACTCCTAGGTTCAACAAGTAGGTGTCAATTGCTACGGCGCCAGATTAGTAGCAACCAACGTGGACCTGCACACAGATACAAATAACTTTGCTCCCAACGAGTACAGAGAGGTTGTCAATCTCTCCGGCCTTATAGTTCACAAAGGGTTAAAAGCAATGATAGTAGTGATAGATAGTTTTTGCAATAGTAGGTAATAACGGAAAGTAAATAGTGGATGTGATCAATGATGGTAATATGGACCGGAGTCTCATGATGTTCACTAGTGATGTCTCTCTCCCAAAAGACGATAAAACAGCTATGTGAGGTAAACAAATTACAGCTGGGCAATTGACAGGACCACGAACGCAAACCAATGCTGACTACATTGCAAGAAAGGTTGAGGTTCAAAGCTTGGGCGGTACGCCAAAGTAAGTAGATCGAAATCCATCAATATCTACTACTAATCATCCACCTTGAGATATCTATCTAGAACATCTCGCTGGTATTAAGTTGCGAGTCCCACCCATAGTGTAAACTCAATGCAACAGACAACTGCATTAAAAGAGCTTTGCGTAAAGTAAACAATCCTTGCACCCGCGGGCACAAGCACCGTTGTTTTCCCCATTGTGGCAACAACACATCCCCTAGACTCATGTTTCTGTCACTCAAGCTAGTCATCGAGGGGCATGAACCCACAATCGAGCATAACGTTCCCTCTTGGAGTCACTGCCTATTACTCGGCCAAAGCAATAAATAACAACGGAGAACATGCAAGAATTACTTATGAACTAAAATATAAAAGAGGTGAATCAAATATATTACTCAAGATCAATCTGAACATAATCTCATAATCCATCGGATCCCAGCAAACTCAACATAGCAACAGCATAAGGATTACATAGGTGCCTCGATTATGTAGGGCAGCTCACGAGGACTAATTAGTGAAGCACAAGAACGGGAGGAGAACATCACATAGCTACTGGTCATGGACTCATGGTCCAAGGGAGACTACTCACGAGTCATCCGGGAGGCGTCCATGGTGGTAGAGAAGCTCCTGGTGGTGATCCTCCCCTCCGGCAGGGTGCCGGGAAGAGTTCTCCTGGTGCTCCCGATCTTGGAAGCGGCGGCGGTGGCGGAACAAAGATGGGATCGTGAAAAGAAGTCCTGTTCTGAGGGTTTCGGAGGTCCCTCTAAATATATGCCAATGGGGGGCACCGGATGGGCTTCGGGGGGCCCAGGCGCCCCCCCGGCGCGGCCCAGGGGGGCGCGCCCACAGGGCGCCTGGAGCCCCTGTGCCCCCTCCCCCCAGGCTGCTCTTCAGACGCAGTGTTGTTTCCGTATCGCTGATTTTTTATATAATTTTTCTGGATTTTTCTGGGCAGTTCTCGAAACGTGAAAACCTGAAATACAAAAACAGCCAAAAACAGAAACTGGCACTGGGGTGCACTGGATTAGTAAGTTAGTCCAAATATGATCAAAAGTGTATGGAAGTGTATGAATATCATAGCAATATCACCCAAAAGTGGCATGGAGCAAGCAGAAATTATAGATACGTTTTGGACGTATCAGCATGATTAGTGTACGGTCAAATCGGGTGCGTCACATGTTGGTATCAGAGCCGACTGCCTGTAGGAATCCCCTTTCCAACTCCTTGGCCGAAGTTGAGTCTATTCGTTGAAAAAACTTTTACTAACATGGATGTGTGGCTTACGGGCCCACGTCGCCATTGGGTGGTCTTAGGATCTTTTATTCCTCTTCTATGCACTGGGTCTCTGATCTCTCTTCTATTCGGGTTAAAAGATTTTACTAACTCTGACTCTAGGTTCTTGTAACTATTTCTCCCGGAGAGCCCTCATTCCGGAAGATCACCTGCTTCGTTAGAAGATTCTGAGGATATCCCTCGCTATTTCTTGGAGACCCTTGTGGTCATCGCCTTTGCAATTCACTGCCATCGATATATCCCTATGGATATCTACATGCACTTGCCATTCTCATGATCATTCCTCGTCGCTCTTGTTGTTACAGGATGCCTTGAAATATTCTCCGTTGTCCCGAGAATCCTTTGTGTTTACTGTCTTGCAGTTTTATTTCGCATGAAAACCCTTACGGTTGATTCCTCACATTTATCGATGATCCGTTCTTCTCAATTGTTCATGTGTCTCACAAAATTCTTTGGAATACTTTTCGATCTTTCAAAAATTCTCTATAGTCTGTTACTCTTGAAATTCTTGCCTGCTTATATTATGGTTAATTTCATATGACTAGTAGTCTTCGTTAACATCCCTTGTCTTAACCATTTTGAGCCTATTGATTCAATGTGTGTGTATGCACGCAATCATCAGGTTGTCCTTTTTAAATTATCTTTCTCGCTCAGATGTCATTTCGGACATGAGTTGGTTCTCGGCATTTCAAACCTTTATTGATTGTCCAACTAAGTGTTTTCAACTTATCCATCCTTGATCAGAGCATCTGCTTCTGATCCTTCGTTTTGGAAACCATAACTTCTTTCTATTTAAGCATCAAACTAATCAGGTGATTCTTGAATCTAATGTCTCTACATTCTTTCTTCCTCTGAGTGAGTACCGATACTCACATCAGCTCCGTTGTGGATCGCTCGATCCATTGTTGGATTATTATCCGATAGTGTCCTTCATATTCAATCACCTTGTGAATTCTTCCCCTGATACATAATGCCTTTGGTAAATTGTATCCTCTTGTTGGCCAACCATGCTCTGCTTTCGAGCTTGAGTATTTACTTTTGAAACATGTGTTATATGTTACTAAGAGGCCTGATGGGTTGAACCTATGCCTTCCCGTAATCCGTGAGAACCCGAAAGATTTCACAAGTCATACTCTTTCGGCGTTCTACCAAATAAAATTCCAACACTACAGTTTTATTGAAGCGAGAGGTGAATGAAATGATATGCATTAAAGAAGTGGGAGTCAACCTTGAACTTTGTGTTCATGCCCATGAAAATGATGTAGACCGTCACAGAAGCTTCTTGCAAAGTGATTATCCAGCTGTATGATTCTTTCGGTATTCTTGAATTGATTCCTTACAGTTTTGGTTTCGACCATGCTATCCTGATCTGACATATTTGATGAGAATTCATTCCAGTGCCTCGTCTATTTTTTGCAAGGTTGAAGTATCTACTGTCATAGGTTAATGACCCGGTTCTACTTCTATCATGTTCTACCTTCGAGTATTACCCCCTGGTATCTTGAAGAGGTTTTGCCATTGCACCACATCTTACTAATTTGTTGAAGTAATGTCTTTCCTTGTCGTAATCACTCTACGGGTTCTGGGTTGTTGTCAACCGAGGACACCGACTAGTGAAACTATTCTGAATTACAAATCAGATACCCCTAGTATTTTTACTGGGAAGTTCTGAATATCCTGGTCTTGCTATATTTGACTGTGCTACCTCATCCTTCTCTGGTGCATGAATCTTCAGTGTGTGAGCACGACTTACGTCGAGCTTTCAACATCATGTTGCTTGTCTTGAAAGGCAACTTTGGTTCCGAGCTTTCATCTTATATATTAATCCTATAACTTGCTACTTCGTCATTCCCTTGCTTGTTGCCATTGTTGTTTGATTGCATCCTCTTGAAACCTCCTGGCAAATGTGTTGGATCACCTTCAACACTTTTACTACTACCGAGATGTCAACTGTGTTCATGATGAGAAATACCCTCCTTGCCCTCGATGATTTTTATTATCATCGACAACACCCTTGACTTCCTTTCACCTCGAACTTGTCCACATTATGATTACAACTTGCTCTCCAGCTAGTGTTGTGTTCTGCATTGAAGTATTATTGTCTTTTATGCCGAGATTGTTGTGGGGATTGCCCCACCTCTTAGAAATTCTCGGTATGATGATACTTCTCACCATCACCATTCTTCCTTGGTCCCCGTTCTATTTTTAACCGGGATACCAATATGCTAATGATGCTGCTTGAGTTATGTACTTCTAGCAACCCTGTTGCTTTGAAGTTAACGATCGACAGTTCGTTCTTAGGCTGTTGGTTATTGAATCATCACTTTAACATTGATCTTGCTGTCTAAGGTCATATTTTGGGGACACCTTTCAACTAATGATTAATGGTGTATGTTTTCCTCGAGCATACAACATTATATCATTTGAATTGACAACTGTCATCTTCTTATTCACATTATTGTGGGAATCCATCCGTTTGGAATTCACGATGGATTCTCGTGGAGCCCATCAGCCACCTCCTCATCCTCTCCTTGGTTTAATGATGAACTATTGTTTCGGGACCCGCCCCCATAGTTCAATTCCCGAGAATCTTGCAATGTCATTTCGTCGATTTGTGTTGCACCTTTTCTTCTCGAACATCATGAGTCTGAGCTATCATGACACCAATCGGATCTGAATATCGGTCAGATATGATGGTTGGGACAACTTTCCAGTAGTTATAATGTAGGTCCTCTGATGGCCCGGTAATATGATGTCATGCCTAGCACCCCTGGCTGGAGGACCTATCATTATAATTTCTTTTGCAAGGATAACCATTCTTCCAGGAGGAAATGGTAAGACTTATTTTATAAGTTGCTCCTGATGGATCATTTGTGTATCCAAAGTTTGGCCCTTGATTGAAACGCCATATCATTGCTACCCCGAAACATGACTATACCCCGCTCATCAACAAGAACATTAGAGGCGTGATGCTAAAATGATTCTTGGCCAGTTATCCAAACACCATTGTATGGGTAACATCTCGATTAATCCTTGCCTCTTTATCTGAATGGTTGGTGATGGGCCTCGAACCCCTCGTTGGTTACCCCAAGTGGAAGGTGTAAGATGCAGTATGTAGAAGTGTTTTCCCTTAGCAAAGATGCGAAGGATCGAATCCCCAGAGACTCCTAGGTTCAACAAGTAGGTGTCAACTGCTATGGCGCCAGATAGTAGCAATCAACGTGGACCTGCACACAGATACAAATAACTTTGCTCCCAACGAGTACAGAGAGGTTGTCAATCCCTCCGGCCTTGTAGTTCACAAAGGATTAAGAGCAATGATAGTAGTGATAGATAGTGTTTGCAATAGTAAGTAATAACGAAAAGTAAATAGTGAATGTGATCAATGATGGTAATATGGACCGGAGTCTCATGATGTTCACTAGTGATGTCTCTCTCCCAAAAGACGATAAAACAGCTATGTGAGGTAAACAAATTACAGCTAGGCAATTGACAGGACCACGAACGCAAACCAATGCTGACTACATTGCAAGAAAGGTTGAGGTTCAAAGCATGGGCGGTACGCCAAAGTAAGTAGACCGAAATCCATCAATATCTAGTACTAATCATCCACCTTGAGATATCTATCCAGAACATCTCGCTGGTATTAAGTTGCGAGTCCCACCCATAGTGTAAACTCAATGCAACAGACAACTGCATTAAAAGAACTTTGCGTAAAGTAAACAATCCTTGCACCCGCGGGCACAAGCACCGTTGTTTTCCCCCTTGTGGCAACAGCACATCCCCTAGACTCATGTTTCTGTCACTCAAGCTAGTCATCGAGGGGCATGAACCCACAATCGAGCATAACGTTCCCTCTTGGAGTCACTACCTACTACTCGGCCAAAGCAATAAATAACAACGGAGAACATGCACGAATTACTTATGAACAAAAATATAAAAGAGGTAGATCAAATATATTACTCAAGATCAACCTAAACATAATCTCATAATCCATCGGATCCCAGCAAACTCAACATAGCAACAGCATAAGGATTACATATGTGCCTCGATCATGTAGGGCAGCTCACGAGGACTAATTAGTGAAGCACAAGAACGGGAGGAGAACATCACATAGCTACTGGTCATGGACTCATGGTCCAAGGGAGACTACTCACGAGTCATCCGGGAGGCGTCCATGGTGGTGGAGAAGCTCCCGGTGGTGATCCTCCCCTCCGGCAGGGTGCCGGGAAGAGTTCTCCTGGTGCTCCCGATCTTGGAAGCGGCGGCGGCGGCGGAACAGAGATGGGATCGCGAAAAGAGTTCCTGTTCTGAGGGTTTCGGAGGACGCTTTAAATATATGCCAAAGGGGGGCATCGGGGAAGCTTCGGGGGGCCCAGGCG